>CM052655.1:7057675-7107768 GCA_028533165.1 Leontopithecus rosalia | reverse complement strand
AGTATTTCTGTTTCTTAATATTCCTTCTAACTGTCTAGCCTCTCTGCTGTAAGACTGCTGAGGTACACTCCGGGCCCTGCTTGCCTGGGGTACACCTGTAGCAACTGCAGAACAGTGAGGGATGCTACCAGTTTCTTCTATCTTTGTCCCAGAATGATGCCCGCCAAATGTCAGTCTGATCAGTCCTTTTTGAGGTGATTCTTTGGGTATATGGGGATCAGGGAGCTGTTTGAGGAGACGATCTGTACTTTATAGGAGCTCGAGTGCTGTTCTGTGAGCTCCGTTGTTCATTCAGTGTTGCTAGGCAAGTACATTTAAGTCTATTGTGGCAGAACTCATGAAACCGGTTTTTTTCCTCAGATGCTCTGTCTCGGGGAGTTAGGGCTTTATTTGTGAGTATCCGTTGTGCTGTCCTGCCCAGCTAGGAGGCAGTCTAGTCACTATTTGGCTGCTGAGGCTCCGCCCTGCTGGCGTGAGGTTCGCCCTTTTGCTGTGGGCACCGTCCTGCTGTTTTGGGCTCCGCCCTACTGACGTAGGCTCCGCCCTGCTGATGTGGGCTCTGCCCTGTAGGTGGAGTCTCTCTGTTATTGCGGATTGCCTTGGCAACGGCTGACTGCGTCAGCAGTGGGCGGGTACCTCAGTAGGGGCCGAAGCTCTGGGCAATGGCAAACGCCCCTCCCCCCTGAGCTGCACAGTCATGTGTTCCGCTCTTCCCGCAGTGGAATTCTCAACCCCCGGCACTCTGAATCGACTTATTGCTTGTCTCTGTGGGGGTGGGACCCGTGGAGCCTGCTCACTTGGCTCCCTGCCTCCGAGCCTTTTTGGTTTTTTTTCTTTTTAAGTTGTAGGGTTGACGCTCTCCCAGGTGCCTCAGTCGCTGGCCGAAAGGGCACCGGGATCTGTGTGATTTCCCGTGCAGCCACCTGCTGCGCTGGTTCACAATTCACCTCCCAGAAATCTCCTGGTCTAGTTCACCGTCCAAAACCCGTTCAGTCAGATGAACATAGCAATCTGCCCTCCCAAGTCTCAAACTGTCGGTTTAACAGGGCGCCCAGACCCGTGTGTTTTGTGCGCCGGGCCCCTACGGCGGCGCTGGCTGCCTGGCCGCGCCAGCGGAGAGCGCTGCGCTTGAGTTCTGCGTGCCTTTTACACCTGGGCTTTTTCCCTGCTCTGTGGGCTATAAGGATCCATCTGAAAATGCGGTGTTTGCTTACCCTCTGCGTCTTGACTGAGAGCTGCAGTGGTGAGTTGCTTCTAGAGCGCCATCTTCCTCCTCCCCTCGAGACAGGGGTTTTCTCTTTAAATCTCCAGAAGAATTTCTTCTTGATCTTGGGACAGGCAAAAATTTCTCAAGCAAGTCACAAAAGGAATCTGCCATAAAAGATTGATACATTGGAATACAATAAAATAGAAAACCTGTGCTTAGCAAAAGTGATATGAAAAGTAAAAAGAAATTAAAAAGCAAGCCATAGAATGGGAGAAGATATTAGTAATGCATCTAACCAACAGAATATATAAAGAATTCTTGTAAATTAATAAGAAAAAGACAATGCAGAACAACAAAGGCAAAACACATTAAAAAGTGTTTCACAAAAGAGGATCTCTAAATGGCCAATAAACATGAAAGGATGTTCAATCTCATTGAGTCTTCAGAGAAATGAAAATTAAAACCCAGTGTGATTTGGAGGCCAAGGCGGAAGGAACCCTTGAGCCCAGTAGTTTCAGACCAACCTGGGCAACATAGTGAGACCCTGTCTCAAAAAAAAAACTACGACAGTAAACCCACTAATAAGATACTACTGCCCACCCACAAGAATGGCAAACATTTGAAACAGGAGGAAGAAAAAAGTGACTGAAACAACTAAAACTCTGATACATTGCTCCTGAGAAAATAAATTGGTATAACCATTTTGGAAAACTGTTTGATAGTATCAACTGAAACTGAATATGAACATACTCTGTGACCCACAGATCCACTTCTGGGTATATATCCAACAAAAATACTTAAATAGATGCCCCCAAAGTCATCTCCAATCATTCATGGTAGTACTATTCATAATAGCTGTATGTTGGAAACCACGTGATTATCATCTGTGTGGATAAATGGACTTTGGTAGATTTCATGTATATGTCAATGAAAATGAATAAACTGCTCAATGTTACAAGATTTGCATGAATCTTACAAACATAATGTTGAAAAAGCCAGACACAAAAGAGTACATACATTATTACTCAATTTATGTAAAGTTCAAAAACAGGCAAAACTAATTTATAGCTTTAGAAGTCAGGATAGTGGTTACTTTTGAGAGCATCATAATTGAGGAGAGCATCGTAACTGAGAAGAGCCCAAAACAGGTTTCTGAGATATTGGCGATGTTCTGTTTCTTGATCTAGAGGGTGGTGACAGGGGTTTGCTTAGTTTATGAAAATTTATGCTTTGCGAACATTCCTGTTTTACTTTGGCAGTTAAATTTTACTTCAAGTATATGCCAATACTTATTAAAAGGAGAGAAGGTTTAGTTGCCAGTTTCTAGCTTGATATCTTTGGCAGCTCTTAGGGCATGTATAGCTAATGATAGTGCAGCTTATATATTATTATGGTTGTTGATGCTGTGAATGATATGTGGGACTCCAAATGGTCCCATAAGAAATCCATTTTCTTAATCCATCTGAAATGTTTTTCTTTATTGGCAGTGGTTCCAGTTGTAGCCTGGCTGCTGGTCTTGAGTCTCTGGGGCTAACAGATATTCGAACGCTGGTTCGATTAATGTGCTTGGCAGCAGCAGGGAGAGCTGGCCTCTCCACCAGCCCTTCTGCCATGGCTACTACCTCAGAACGATCACGAGGTGGGCATAGTAAGGCTAACAAACCTATCTCTTGCCTGGCCTATCTGAGCACAGCAGTGGGATGTCTGGCATCAAATACTCCTAGTGCTGCCAAACTGCTGGTACAGTTGTGTACACAGGTAAGCAAGTTTCAGTACATTTCCCCATAGCGTTGCTTATTTCTGACTGATTCTTGAAGAGTCTTTTGAAGAAACATTTTTAGTTCAAAATTACATGTAAAAATTAAACCTATTTTTCGCTTCTTCAGAACTTAATTTCTGCTGCAACAGGTGTAAATCTGACCACAGTTGATGACTCAATTCAGCGAAAGTTTCTACCCAGCTTTCTCCGAGGAATTGCTGAAGAGAACAAGCTTGTGACCTCCCCAAACTTTGTCGTAACACAGGCCCTTGTGGCACTGCTAGCAGACAAAGGGGCCAAACTAAGACCTAACTATGATAAGTCAGAAGTCGAAAAGAAAGGTAGGTTTCATACTACTGAAATACAGTCTTCTTATCGACTTGTTTCCTATTTTTAAATAATGTTTTTATGTTGTTAGTATATTATGAATTACATGAATGTGAGTTTCTTAAATTTAGAACGTAAAAGAAGTACATGGATACTTTTTCACTGTATATGGAAACAAATATTAGAAAATGTACCAAATTAGTTTGGTTATGGATTATGATTGAGTTACCATAGATAATAATCCTGGTAGGTTTCTTTAATCAAATTTAGATGAAGGTAGTCTTACTTTTCTCTTTGTTTGAAGATTATGACATTTTGAAGGGACTGCTTATCACTACTATCTGCCTTTCTCTTCATCATCAGTACCATTTAGCCAAGAGATACTGGCTTTTGTTTTTGTCTGTTTGTTTTTGAGACAGAGTCTCACTCTGTTGCCCAGACTGTAGTGTGGTGGCACAGTCTTGGCTCACTACAACCTCCCCCTCCTGGGCTCAAGTGATTCTTGTGCCTCAGCCTCCCAAGTTGGTGGAATTACAGGCATGTGACACCATGCCCAGATAATTTTTGTATTGATAGTAGAGATGGGTTTTCGCCATGTTGGCCAGGCTGGTCTTGAACTCCTGGCCTCATGTGATTTGCCCACCTCAACCTCCCAAAGTCCTAGGATTGCAAGCTTGAGCCACCGCATCCGGGGCAGATACTGGCTTTTGGATCTGTCAGCCCAGTTCCTTGACTAGCTAAAATCACAGGATCACTTTTGAGCAACAAAAGCCAAATTGCTTTTCTTAAAGACATGCTGTCTCTGTCCTGGTTTTAAAATTGTTTCTGCTGCTTTCTCAGTCTACTGAATCCTCAGAGCAAAGACTATTGATTGATGTCTAATAAAATGTATGTTTTTAACGAATCAGATTTCTTACAGAATTTGATGTGAGATAAATGCTTTAGTGCTTGTGTGCATATCTTAGTGAAATAGTTGCTTGCAAAGTGGTAATTCTTAAAAGATATGGGTTAACCCATTTACTTGTTCACCACTACCAAATCTCACCTGAGCATCATCATTTCATTGTTTTGTTTAAGCAGGTTTAATTGCCCAATTGTATGCCCATCCTTCCTGTGATCCTTCTGCTGTAGGCCCTTTGGAGCTGGCTAATGCCCTGGCAGCCTGCTGCCTCTCCTCCAGGCTGTCCTCACAGCATCGGCAATGGGCAGCTCAGCAACTTGTGCGCACTCTTGCTGCACATGACCGCGACAACCAAACCACTCTACAAACGCTCGCTGATATGGGAGGAGATCTTAGAAAATGCTCCTTTATCAAGTTGGAGGCTCATCAGAACAGAGTATGTGTTTTGAGTGTAAAGTGTGTTAGTCACCTTATGTAAGATGAAATAGTCTCTGCCCTCTCGAAGAGCTCAAAGTTTAGGTCTCTCTTTTTGTGTTACCCTGTCTCTCTCTCTCTCTCTCTCTCTCTCTCTCACACACACACACACACACACACACTCCCCTGCCCCCTGCCACACACACACAATGACAAAGATGTTCCTGGCAGTTACCAACTCTACTTTCTCTGTATGCTGGTTTGATATAATAGTATCTGAATGGGAGAATAAGATGGGGGATGAGAAGAAAGTAGAAGGAATAGCTTTACAAAAGATGAACGTTTATGTATTTGGCCCTCTGTATCTGGGGGTTCTGCATCCATTGATTCAACCAACCACCAGTGGAAAATATGGGGGAAGAATAAATAAAAAATAATGATCCAATAATAAAAAACACAAAAAGTACAGTATTAACTATTTACATAGTATTTACATTCTATTAGGTATTTAAAGTAATCTAGAGGTGATTTAAATTACATGGGAGGATGTACATATGTTATATGCAGACACTACCCCATTTTTATAAGGAATCCATCAGCAAATTTGGGACAGGGCATCATGGAACCAATCACCCACAGATACTGAAGGACAACATGCAAGAGGAAAAGAAATTAGCATATTTTAATCGAACTCACTGGGTCTTTGTCTCAGCTATAACAAGAAATAAAAACTGAATTGTATTAAACAATTTTATTTTTATTTTCATTTATTATTTTGTTTTTTAGACAGAGTCTTGCCCAGTCTGAAGTACAGTGGTGAGATCTTGTCTCACTGTAGTCCACGCCTCCCATGTTCAAACAATTCTCCTGCCTCAGCCTCACGAGTAGCTGGGAATATAGGTGTGTACCACCATACCTGGCTAACTTTGTATTTTTAGTAGAGACAGGTTTTTTCCATGTCCAGGCTGGTCTCAAACTCCTGACCTTAGGTGATCCACCCACCTCGGCCTCCCAAAGTGCTTGGGATTACAGGCGTGAGCCACCATGCCCGGCCTACTTAAACAACTTTTAAAATCACTTGTTAGTATGTGTTATTTATTTTGTAGAACATAAAATGTTAAAGTACTTATGGAGCAACATACTTAGTCAAGATTATAATGGGTCTCAGATAATTCAAATATGTTAGTGCATAGTACCTTAAAACTATACTTCAAATAAACTTGCAAGCCATTTAGAAAAGAGTGGAGGCTGAGTGTGGTGGCTCATGCCTATAATCCAGAACTTTGGGAGACTGAGGTGGGCAGATCACTTGGGGCCAGGCATTCGAGACCAGCCTTGCCAACATGGTGAAACCCTGTCTCTACTAAAAATACAAAAATTAGCCAGGCATGGTGGCACATGCCTGTAATCCCAGCTACTTGGAGGCCGAGACATGAGAATTGCTTGAACAGGAGGTGGATGTTGCAGTGAGCTGAGGTTGAGCCACTGCACTCCAGTCTGGGCCATGGAGCGAGACTTCATCTCAAGAAAAGAAAAAAAAAAATGAAATGGATGCTTTTCTTTTACAGTTTCATGGTAGATTTTTAAAAATTGGATACAACTTTTTAAAATAATAAAATCATTTGAATCAGATATTGCTAGACTTACCTGTTTCAACTTTTTCTAGGTAATGACATGTGTTTGGTGTAATAAAAAAGGTCTTTTGGCTACAAGTGGCAATGATGGCACCATCCGTGTATGGAATGTTACCAAGAAGCAATATTCACTGCAACAGACCTGTGTGTTCAACAGATTGTGAGTGTGAACATCACATGTATAACATTTAGAATAAGAGAATCCTAAATATCCCTCATCTTGGTTGTGTTAATAGAATCATATTGTCACTAAAAGTTTTTAAAATTTTCCTTTAGATTAGTATTACTGTATCTTTAGTGTGTGTTTTTAACTTTCCGGGATAACAATTTGGAAAACAGAATTTTAAACCATGTGTATCTGGACTTAGAATTAAATCAAGATCTACTAGTAAATAAATGTTCAGCTATGTAAAACAGTAGGCTAATTTGCCATAGGTCTGGAAGAGTTGTTTAGGAATTAGAGTAATTATATTGCTTCTATATCAGAATGTAGCATTTTTAATAGCTTTATAGCCAGCTGTAGCTATTTCTTTTATGAAAACTTTCCTAAAGATGAGGGAAATAAGAATCAATGTCTTCTGAATAATAACCATCTGTACAATCAGTACAAAATGTAAATGCCTTTATTGACAAGTCGTATACTACATTAAATGAGGAAAAGCCTAATATCACTCTTTTATAATGCATTTTTCACATGATGACAAACATTAATGAATGTATAACTGTTAAATACTGCTAGCCAAGCTTTTGAAACATAAGAATCTGTTATGTACACTCTACGTTATATGAAACCCTTATTTTAAGGTTTGGGATTTAATTGACTTTTGAATGATGGTGATTAGAACTGCATACCTATTTGTTATCTTCTAGGGAAGGGGATGCTGAGGAAAGCCTGGGATCACCCAGTGATCCAAGTTTCTCACCAGTTTCCTGGAGTATCAGTGGCAAATATCTAGCAGGTGCTTTGGAAAAGATGGTGAATATCTGGCAAGTTAATGGTAAGAGTCATGTAAATACTAGTAAACTTTTATTTTTGAGTAGTTTTATTTTTAAATTAGTTTTAAAAATAAGTTTTTATTTTAAAAGTAGTTTTATTTTTGAGCACTGCTGCCTGGGCTGGAGTGCAATGGTGCGATCTTGGCTCACTGCAGCCTCCACCTCCCAGGTTCAAGTGATTCTCCTGCCTCAGCCTCTCAAGTAACTGGGATTCCAGGCACATACCACTACACCCGGCTAATTTTTTATATATTTAGTGGAGACAGGATTTCACCATATTGGCCAGACTGGTCTCAATCTGCTGACCTCTTGATCCACCCACCTCATCTTCCCAAATTGCTGGGATTACATGCGTGAGCCACCACGCCCGGCCTGAAAGTCTTGTCTTTTTTTAAAACCTTTCTCTTTGACTTCTTTGTCCAAACAGCATTTTTTCTTCACGTTGAAACTCACAAGCCTTCCAACAACTTCAAAATTTTATGCACTCTGTGCTTCAAATTAGAGAGGAAGTGCTCATTTCTTGACTTTTCTTTCTGGGAGTTTCAACTAACCTAATAGTTATAAACTTAAAATTATTCTTATTTACCACTAAATATTCAGAGTAGGGTTTGAGGAGATGTAATGGTCACTGAATTTTAAGCTACATATTCTTTTGAATTGCTTGAAATATTTCCATTATGTTTATTTTGTAGGCACAAATTCTTATCAATTTTTATTATCTTCTCTGGAAAGTAAAAATAATTATTGTAATATTGGGCTTATTAGTATTTTGGTTGTTTTTACATATGTGAGGAATAGCTGTTCTGTGTCACATATTTGAGGAATAGTTAGCCTTAAGGACAGGTAATTCTTATGCTACTTTGGTTATTAGTAAGCGTTGAGAAAGGACTTAAGTGCTTGACATTTTTGCATTCTGTGTTTTTCTTTACTCTCTCTTCTGTAAAGCTACCATTTTGCCTGATTAATAGTTATGAATAGCTGGGTATGGTGACGTGTGCCTGGAATCTTAGGGACTCGGGAGGCTGAGGCGCAAGGATTGCTTGGGCCTGGGGGTCTGAGGCTACAGTGAGCCATGATCGTGCCACTGCATTCACTCCAACCTGGCTAACAGAGTGAGATCCTGTATCAAAAATTTAAAGAAAAATTACAGAAAAACATTAATTTTATTTTTATTTATTTATTTATGAGATGGAATCTCTCTCTATCGCCCAGGCTGGAGTGCAGTGACATGATCTTGGCTCACTGCAGCCTCCGCCTCCCAGGTAGCTGGGACTACATGTGCATGCCACCATGCCTGGCTAATTTTTTTGTGTGGTTTTAGATGAAACAAGGTTTCATCATGTTGGCTAGGCCAGTCTTGAACTCCTGACCTCAGGTAATCTGCCCGCCTTGGCCTCCCAAAGTGCTATGATTACAGGCGTGAGCCACTGTGCCTGGCTAAAAGACATTAATTTTATGATCATATATAGTATATAAATGACGTATCCTGCCTTCATAGTTTTATTTATTAGCAGACTATTACAAAATTTGGAACTGCTTGGAGTATATATTAGAGTTAGGTAGTATTTATTTTTTTTCTTTTTACTAACTAAGTAACAACTAGTTAACATTTTTTCCTTCTTTAGGAGGAAAAGGATTAGTAGATATTCAGCCTCACTGGGTATCTGCCCTGGCTTGGCCAGAAGAGGGTCCGGCTGCAGCCTGGTCAGGAGAGTCTCCGGAATTGTTGTTGGTGGGACGGATGGATGGATCTCTAGGACTGATTGAAGTTGTTGATGTGTCCACCATGCACCGTCGAGAATTGGAGCATTGCTATCGAAAGGATGGTAAATGACTGCCCTTATGTCTAGGCTAAGTTTTTTGGCACTTGCTTTTAGACTTAGCTTTTTGGCACTTGCTTTTAAAAATGCCAAGTGAATATTATCTTGGCTCTGTTTTCAAAATTTTCCAGTTGTGGTTTAATTTTAATTAGTTACTCAATTGAAAGGTATTTATCTCCCAGCCCCCATTACGTATCTCTGCCAAAATGAGATTTAATAGTATTATGACAGATTAGTCATTCATCTTTTGTGTGGCTGAATATTTATAGCAGATTCCAAGTCTCCTTTGAAAGTTAGAGGTCATAATCATCGGTAGAGGTGAAATTGTTTGTTTGTTTTTTAAACAGAGTCTCACTGTCACCCAGGCTGGAGTGCAGTAGCCCAATCTCGGCTCACTGCAACCTCTGCCTCCCAGGTTCAAGCAATTTTTCTGCCTCAGCCTGCTGAGTAGCTGGGACTACAGGTGCATGACACCATGCCCAGCTAATTTTTTTTTTTTTTCGTATTTTTAGTAGAGACAGTTTCACCATGTTGGCCAGGCTGGTCTTGAACTCCACCCACCTTGGCCTCCCAAAGTGCTGAGATTACAGGTGTGAGCCACTGTGCCCAGCAGAAATGAAATTGTTTTTTTTAAAAATGAGTAAAATTAAAGTAATGGGGGAAGGAGGAAAAGGAGAATTCCTGGTCTGACAAGAGATAGTAAGAAATCTGCTTTCTTCTTACTGTGTTCCTTTGAACATGAATGCATCTCACTAGATAGTTGTTTGTTGTCTGGGGGAGGTCATAGTGCCTGCTTACATGGTATTCCATTAACAGAGGAGGTTTGTTTTGTTTGTTTAAAAATAGGTAATACCTTCATAGGGTTCAAAAATTTAAGTTTTAAAAAAGTATACAGTGAAGTCTTTCTCCTATCTACTCAGTTCCCGCACTCCCAGTCTACCCTCACAGATGAATACTGTTTTTACTTCTTTTGTAGCCTTTCAGTGTTACATATACTTAAAGAAGCAAGTAAGAATATAGCTTGTTAGAACAGAACATTTTGATAGAATATGGAAACATACTATGTAGGGGATATTAAATAAGCAGAAAAAGAGACGTAATTTTCTTTCTTTGACTTGTGCTATTTCACTTCTCAGTTTCATGGTAGATTCTGATCCAAAAGGAAGGAACCTACAGTGACTTAAAATCACCAAAGGAATTTAATTTTTACCTTCATTTTTCAATAGCCACTTGAAAAAGAATGAAAGATTATAAATGAGGTAGTCCTTGTCAGAGATAAGTGAAATTTTTAAAAAGTATGTTAGTTACATGGAATCCCCAGTGTATGCCTGCATTTTGTCTAAATGCATTGAAGAGCTGTTTGGAAACTTACAGTGGTTGCATTATCATATATTTGTTTAAAGGTCTCTGTCTTTTAAATCAGGCAATGACAAATAATTCTCTTTTTCTTATTCTTTTTCTTTTGTTTTTCTCATGCTAGTGTCTGTTACTTGCATTGCATGGTTCAGTGAAGACAGACCATTTGCAGTGGGATATTTTGATGGAAAATTGTTACTGGGAACAAAGGAACCACTTGAAAAAGGAGGCATTGTTCTAATTGATGCACATAAGGTAAATGTATCTTTTAAAAATAATTTTATGGGATACAAGTATTTTATTACATGCATAGATTACACAGTGCTGAAGTCAGAGATTTTAGGATATCCATCATCCAAATGACGTCCATTGTACCCATCAAGTAATCTCTCATCATCCACCCTCCTCACAGCCCTCACCCTTCCAAGTTGGCCTTGTCTGTCATTCCACACTCTAGGTCCATGTGTACACATTATTTAACTCCCACTTATAAGTGAGAAAATGTAATATTCGCCTTTCTATGTCTGACTTATTTCACTTAGGATAATGGGCTCAGTTCCATCCATGTTTCTGTAAAATACATGTTGCTGAATAGTATTCCATTGTTTATATATACCACATTTTCATTATCCAGTCATCCACTGATGGACACTTAGGTTGATTCTGTATCTTTATTGTGAATGGTGCTGTGATAAACATATGAATGCAGGTATCTTTTTGAGAAAATGATTAATATTTTATTTTGGGTAGATAGTAGTGGGATTGCTGGATCAAATGATAGTTCTATTTTTTGTTTGTTGAGACCACGGCGTACTGTTTTTGATAGAGTTTGTACTAATTTACATTGTCACCAACAGTGTTTCAGACTTCCCTTTTCTTTCTTTTTTTTTTTGGACGGAGTTTTGCTCTTGTTACCCAGGCTGGAGTGCAATGGCATGATCTAGTCTCACCGCAACCTCCGCCTCCTGGGTTCAGGCAATTCTCCTGCCTCAGCCTCCTGAGTAGCTGGGATTACAGGCACGCACCACCATGCCCAGCTAATTTTTAGTATTTTTAGTAGAGACGGGGTTTCACCATGTTGACCAGGATGGTCTCGATCTCTTGACCGCGTGATCCACCCTCCTCGGCCTCCCAAAGTGCTGGGATTACAGGCTTGAGCCACCACACCCGGCCCAGAGTTCCCTTTTCACTACTTTCTTGCCAACAACTGTTGTTTTTTGTTTTTTCAGTATTATAAACCATCCAGACTGGGGTGAGATGATATCTCATTTTGTGGTTTTTTTAAATTATTTTTTAATTTAAATTTTTATTTTTTTGAGGCAGAGTCTAGCTTTGTCACCCAGGTTGGAGTATAGTGGCACCATCCTGGCTCACTGCAATTTCTGCCTCCCAGGTTTAAGCAATTCTCCTGCCTCAGCTTCCTGAGTAGCTGGGATTACAGGCACCTGCCACCATACCCAGCTAATTTTTATATTTTTAGTAGAGACGGAGTTTCACCATGTTGGTCAGGCTGGTCTCAAACTCCCGACCTCAAGTGATCCATCCACCTCGGCCTCCCAAAGTGCTGGGATTATAGGTGTGAGCTACCACACACAGCTTATCGTGGTTTGAATTTGCTTTTCTCTGATGATTAGTGATGTTGAGCATTTTTTCATATGCCTATTGACTATTTCTATATTTTTTGGTAGAAGAATCCTTACCAGATATTTACTTTTTCTTTTTTTTTTAACTCTACTATTGCTTAATGCTAGTTTCTTTTAAAAACTTTTTATATCAGTCACAGCTTAATGTTCTATTGTTGCACAAAGTCTTTGGACCATGGATATACATGGATGAGTCTATATAAAAATAAATAATCAAGCCATGAAAGAGTAAAGCCAAAATCGTGAAGCATGAACACCTTGGGAATACCTCCTGTTCAGATGCCTCCTAGTAATATCAGAAATTTCATTCATGAAGAATGATTTATTTACCTTAAACAGAGGTTACCAATTCAGATATTTATAGGACAATCTAGGCAAGTAGCATAAATGCATGAACACCAGGAGTTGAAAGGTATGGAAGAGGATTGAAAAACAAAAATAAAATCAGAAGAGCACAATGATCGCAACCACATAAATACAAAACGTAGCCCAGATTCCCATAAGTGATTGCTATTTGGATATGAGGGGTGCATTTTTTTTTTAGTCTCCTCTTTTTTATACTGGAATGATTACCAGTCAATAAGGATAACTCTTAATAAATGCAAATGCTAATGAGAGATATACCCTTTTGAGTCAGAATTTCTTAATTCATTAATTCTAACATTTGTTGAGCTTTGACTGCAGCAAATATATATAACACAAACTATATTAAAGGGTAAGTTGGTCTAGTGATTGGGAATGATATGGCAGTATCTGATTTGCATGTAATATTGATTTCAGAATAATTGAGTTATAAAAATAAAGGTTATGTATTATTGAATTTAAAGTATTTGTGAAGGAAACATTACTCTGATTTTTTTTTCTCTTTGTGCCATTTTAAGGATACCCTTATTAGCATGAAGTGGGACCCTACAGGTCATATTCTTATGACATGTGCCAAAGAAGACAGTGTGAAACTCTGGGGCCCTGTTTCAGGATGCTGGCGCTGTCTACATTCACTCTGCCATCCATCTACTGTAAATGGCATTGCTTGGTGTCGCCTTCCAGGGAAAGGATCCAAATTGCAGTTACTGATGGCTGCGTATGTTGTCATTTTGTATCTATGGGTCTTAGTTTTTATATTGATACAGATATGTTATTGATACAGATACAGTTTTTATATTGATACAGATACAGATATGTTATTTGCATTAAGTGTGGCTTCTCAGTAGTCTTAAAGAGTTTATTGCCAGTTACTATTCTTATAATGTGTAACATTATAAGATTACCTCAGAGAAAGGAAAGAGCAGTAATTGTCCAATGTGAAACTTGGTATGTAATCTCCTTATCTCTGGGTGTATTGGCCTCAGTTGCATTTCTTGTAAGATTGCATGTGTTACAGATAAGAGGTTCTGTCAGATATTAATTGATTGCAGTTTGGAAATAATTTTACTTATGCATATTGACATTTTTTGGTTTTATGTGATCAATTTTTTTTAGTGGCTGTCAGAGTGGCTTAGTATGTGTTTGGCGCATTCCACAAGATACTACACAGACCAGTGTGACTAGTGCAGAAGGATGGTGGGACCAGGAATCAAATTGCCAGGTAACATTCTTGTGTTTTTGAAGACTTAATCTGAAACCATGGCAAGAATATGATATCAAAGTAATTCTCCCTTGGTTACTAAAAAGTCATTACCATATCCCAAAGGGCAAGATCCATTGGAAAATATAAATAATTGTAGTACTTTGTATGGTCTCTGAATTAGCTTAATTTTTTTATAAATCAGAGATACCATAATTGCTTGGTAAAATGAGATATTCCATACATATTAAGCGGTGATTGTTACTGTGATAATGGGTATAATTGATACTACAGATAGATGAGTTATAAGTTAAGTTGTTAATAACATAAAATAGAAAGCACATCCATCCAGAGAATCTCCTACTGATGCCAGAAGCCCTGCTATGAAGAATAATTCCTTTATCTTAAACAGAAGTTACAAATTAAGATATTTAGAGAGCCCTCTAGGCAAGTAACATAACTTCATGAAGCTGGGGGTTAGAAGATTTGGAGAGGGTAAAAAATAAAAACAGATAGAAAGAAGCATATATGCTTTATACAAAGGCACCCAACTGATTGTCAGTTTCCAGAATTAAGAGCCTATTGCTACCAGATTGTTTTTTTTTCCAATAGATGCTAAGAATGCAGCGTTAAAATAAAATCTCCCAATATCAAACATTGGCACCTGACTTAAAATTGTAAAACACTGAGTGGCCCATCAGATCACATCTCTGAGCTACCAGGGTGTAACTTCTGTTGCTCTTCTTTTTGCTTATGATACCCATGGCAGAAATACTTTATATCTTCTTTGGTTAATGTCATAACTAAAAGGAAGAAGGAACTTAAGGGCGGAGAGAGAAGGTATGAAGAGAGATGGAAGGAGTAGCCAACTCACTAATAGGAGAATATCACATAATATCACAGAAGTGGAGGTTGGAGCACTACAGATAAGTCTGGCTTACTCTTTGTGCTGGAGGGTAGCCCTATAGACAGGCCTTACCTATGCCACTTCTATAGCCTGCAGAACAAATGTGTGACAGAACCATCAGCCAACAAAAAGAGGAATCTATTTGAATAGAGTCAGCATGTGTACTTCACAAATGTTAGGGGATAAAAGTGAAAATTACATGAAGTAGAAATTTAGAAATCAAAACACGGTTAAAAAGTAGCCAGAATTTTCCTGTCTCTAAGGGATAATTAGAACTTTGAGATGTTATCATTTCTGCTGGTTTGAAGAGCAGAAAACTAGTTTAGAAATTTATTTTTTTTTAAACATTAAAGTCAGCTTCAACAAAGGAGAATCAGATTGATATTTTATTATTTCAGTCAAGCTAACTATCCTTTATGAAAGAAATCATCTCTCTCCCTGTGCCAATTTTATTCTAAAATATAAAATTTCCAAGAGTGAATAATAAATTTTGAACTTATAATTTATCTTTATCTTAATGCATGTTAAAAATAATGAATTTCAGGATGGATATAGGAAATCATCAGGAGCCAAGTGTGTTTATCAGCTGCGAGGACACATCACTCCTGTTCGAACTGTTGCCTTTAGTTCTGATGGGTTGGCCCTGGTGTCTGGTGGACTAGGTGGGCTCATGAACATTTGGTCTTTAAGGGTAAGAGCATAGATTTTCTTTTTATGTTGAGGAATATTTTGACATTAACTTAAACACGTGATAAAAATTAACCAATCCTAGAAACATTTTATCTAGTCATCTCTTTAATACTGAGGAAACTTCTTTTGGAATCTTTGGCCCTTACGTTTTTCTTACTGATGATGAGTATTTTTAAAATCAGCTGGGTCCTAGAAAGTTGGGTAGTAGGTATGCAATTGGACATTGCTGAATTTAGCTAAAATGTAGACTTTAGAATATGTTTTTGTCAATGTGAAGTATAAGTTTAAATGTAAATTATACCTAAGGTTCAATGATCTGTATTGGTAAATATATCTCATTTTAGGATGGCTCTGTCTTACAAACTGTTGTGATAGGCTCTGGAGCTATTCAGACCACAGTATGGATTCCAGAAGTTGGAGTAGCTGCTTGCTCAAATAGATCAAAGGTAATATTGTAGTTATATCAAATGATGGGGTATAAGCATCATAGCCTAACCACCTCACTTTATGGAGGAGAAACCTGACATCCAGAGGGATTATTACTGTCCAAAACAGTGCAACTATTTAGTAGCAGAAGGAGAATTAAAACCTAACTCTCCTGATTTATAGTCTAGTACTTTTTTCTACTACACCCCATACTTTGGTGACAGTGCTAAATTATTGAACAATTTCATTTCTATTGGAAGGAATAAAGTGGATTTTGACTTTCTGCCATAATTTTTGACAGTAGCACTAAACTATCTCAAGGCCAGGTGCAGTGACTGATGCTTGTAATCCGAGCACTTTGGGAAGACTGAGGTAGGCAGATTGTTTGCAGTCAGTAGTTCAAGGCCAGCCTGGCCAATATGGTGAAACCCCATCTCTACTAAAAATATAAAAATCAGCCATGCATGGTGGCACATACCTATAGTCCCAGCTACTTGGGAGGCTGAGGTGGGAGGATCGCTTGAACCCAGGAGGCAGAGGTTGCAGTCAGCCAAGATTGTGCCATTCTACTCCAACCTGGGCGACAGACCAAGAGCCTGTCTCAAAGGAAAAAAAACTATCTCAAACATTTTTTCCTTGAAAAGAATAACCATTGCAAAGATGTTTAAGTGTACAAAATATATCTTGGCTTTCAAATTTAATAATCTAGTAAAAATGCTGGTCCCCTGCTGGGAAGTAATTCTATGATGTGACATTATTACCGACAGTAATATTTTTCACACCCTTAAAGATTAGAGCCAATGTACTGATTTGATTTACATTTTATATAGTTAAATAATGTTAAAATAAGCTGTAAACCTTCATGAAAGTAAAGTAAAGTAAAATGCAGAATCAGACCCTAGGCGGTAGTGGCCTGCGTAGAATAAGCCGGAGGACCAGAGTTAAAGCAGTGCTACCTCTTTTGCAGCTATTCTTGTAGTCACATCCGACGTGACTTTTGAAATATACTAGATACCTTATTCTGCAAGTTCTGAAGAAATAGTTAATAATTGACATTATTTCCTTAAAAAGTAACCAGCTAATCAGAGGTAGTTCACAAATTTTATTATTATTTATTATTTTTACATAGACAAAATTTAGGATATGTTGAAGTTCCATAGGCATTAAAAGTATAGCCTTTTTGGATATTTTATATCCAAAAGATGTTCCAGTTACTAGAAGGAATTTCTCAGATTAAATGGTGATAGCATTATCTTTTATTTAAACAAACTTATCACGTGGCATGATTTATTTTCAACCAGGATGTTTTGGTCGTGAATTGTACAGCAGAATGGGCAGCTGCCAATCACGTTTTGGCAACCTGTAGGACAGCACTGAAGCAGCAGGGTATTCTGGGATTGAACATGGCTCCCTGTATGAGAGCATTTCTGGAGCGGCTCCCCATGATGCTTCAGGAGCAGTATGCCTATGAAAAGGTAACTCATTACACTCACTCCTAGAGATCCACAGATAACGGATGCTTTGGAATTTGGTTATAGCCTTGAACTTACCTGTTAAGAGCATGAGGTCTGAGGAAAATAAGTGGGGCTATTTGGGCAGAATCAAATGAAGGTAAGTCAGACCTGAAAGAGTTGTTTAGTAATCTTGAGTCTATCCTTGCTTTATTTTCACCAGAGTAAAATAAAGAATCAAATAAACACTAAGTTTGTATTACTGTTTCTCAGATTATTTATTCACTCCAAAACTTCTTAAATTACTTACGCAGCAGAATATCATCTTCCCTTTTCTGACCCATATATCTATTTTCATATGACTTGGCCATCCCAAAGTTAGGGGATAGGGATGTATGTGGATATCAGAATGAACATCATTTCCACTTACCAGATAAATCTTTGTGGAAAATTTTAGTGGAAGGGCTATGTTGAACTAAGTAAGGTTGAACACTTTGGAATGAGGAATTACAGCATTTGAACTTGTCCAGACAGTGATCCTAAAGTAGCCTGTCTTCCAACTCTCAGTAGTTACAGTGTAGTGCTCTCAGCAGAACTCTGTTTTCTTTTTTTCTTTTTTTGTAATCAGCTGTTACCACACCCAGTTAATTTCACTGATTTGTTTCCCCAGGTTTTCTTTTCTGAATTGCTTAGCCTCTCACAGTTGCTTTACCACATCTAGGGAATGCCATGGAAAAAGAAAGGATTTTCCTTTTATGGCTACCAGAATTCTCTTGGTAAAGGAGGAAAAGCGAGAAGAGCAGATTTCTGTGGTTTAATAGTTATCTGCTTTTTTTTCTAATCAAGGAAAACCGTGATGAAAATGCATTGTATGCAGTGTGATATCTTAGATTGGATCCTGAAGCAGAAAAGGAGTATTAGTGGGAAAACTGAGGAAAACCAAATAAAGTTTTCTGGTTTAGTTAGTATTGTACCAGCGTTAGTTAGTTTTGATAAATGTGCCAGGATTATATAAGATGTTAACATTAGATAAGGTTGGGGGAAGCATATACAGAAATTCAATGCATTATCTGTACAACTCACTCTAAATCTAAAATTATTTCCTAGCAAAAAGCTTAAACAGTAAAAACTTTAAAAAATGACTGTAGACTTTCAAAATACATTAGGTTAATTTAGAATATTTGGCACAAACTCTTCAACGTAACATCCTTGTATTTTCTTTTAGCCTCATGTAGTTTGTGGCGACCAGCTTGTTCACAGCCCCTATATGCAATGCTTGGCTTCCCTTGCTGTGGGACTTCATCTGGATCAGCTGTTGTGTAACCCTCCAGTGCCACCACACCACCAGAACTGTCTCCCTGACCCTGCATCCTGGAATCCAAATGAATGGGCCTGGTTAGAATGTTTCTCAACCACTATAAAAGCTGCTGAAGCCCTGACCAATGGAGCACAGTTTCCAGAATCTTTTACTGTTCCAGATCTAGAACCTGTTCCAGAGGATGAGCTTGTATTTCTAATGGTAAATGTACTGTGAGCTGCTCTTATTTGCAGCTGAGATTTTATTGTGGGTATTTGGCATGTATCAGACCCCTAATAAGTCTTTGCTAGTATGAATGCCTAGAAGGATACCCTTAAGAGAAGCTGAAAATATTTTTCTTTCAGTTAGTCACTTTTAATCTGATGGCAGGCCTCTATAGTGACAGGAATTGATAATGTAACCACTATTGAACTCTTGTAAACCTGCCAGCTCTCAATGACATAGCCCCATATTTTCTCATTTTCTTTTGTCCATAGGTATTTTGTTAGTACGTTTCTTGTATATATTTTAGCATCTTTTCCTGGTCGTTTTGTGAGTTATGTGCCACATATAGATGCTAATTTATTTGGCATTTCAGTCGTGTCTTTAATTAGCATTAAATAAAATAAAAAAGAGCATTCTAATTGTCATTTCATTCTGATTGTATTTGAGAGTGTCTACTGTAGAAACTGTGACATAGGTGAAATACCTGTGTAGACTACAGGCCAGCACATGATCTGACAACCTCTTTATATACTTAAGATTTTTGTATACAAACATTTGGATAGATAAGTATTAATACAATATGAAACAGACAAATCTAAATTGAGTACAACTATGTAACTATAGTCTTGCATCACTTAATGGCAGGTATATGTTCTGAGAAATGCATTGTTAGTCAGTCTTGACTGAGAATATCGTAGAGTATATAGTACTTACACAAACCTAGAAGATATAGCCTACTTTACAACAAGACTATATGGTATAGTCTGTTACTCCTGGGCTACAACCTGTACAGAATGTTACTGTATTCAATGCTCTAGGTAGTTGTAACATAATGGTAGGTATTTGTGTATCTGAACACAGAAAGTATAATAAAAATAAGGTTTTATAATCTTATGGGACCATCTTCATACATGCAGTTTGTTGTTGACTGAAATATCATGTAGCACATAAAGTATAGAATATTTTAATCAGGAAATGTTCTTTTAAGCCCATTTGGCCCAATTCTGTAATATTGTAGATGAGAAAGCTGAAGCCTAGAAAGATGAAGTGATTTGCCCACAGCTACACAAAGAGTTTATAGGGGTACAGGGTCCTGCACATGACCTTGTATCTGTGGGTGTTCAGAAGGCACATGGTTAGCTTTGAATCACCAGTGCCGTACTGATAGTGAAAGTGTTTATAATAAAAGGAAATAGTGACAGTGCATAAAACCAAGTTTGACATAATTTTAAAACCAGTCTTAATTTCTCGTAATATTACCGTGTTGTGTTTTGGAAATAAGACTTAATGATTAGATGAAAACTTTGTGATTAATTAAGAACAGATGGGCCGGGCGCGGTGGCTCAAGCCTGTAATCCCAGCACTTTGGGAGGCCAAGGCGGGTGGATCATGAGGTCAAGAGATCAAGACCATCCTGGTCAACATGGTGAAACCCCGTCTCTACTAAAAATACAAAAATTAGCTGGGCATGGTGGCGTACGCCTGTAGTCCCAGCTACTCGGGAGGTTGAGGCAGGGCAATTGCTTGAACCCAGGAGGCGGAGGTGTGGTGAGCCGAGATCGCGCCATTGCACTCCAGCCTGGGTACCACGAGTGAAACTCCGTCTCAAAAAAAAAAAAAAATTAAGAACAGATGAATCTTGACTAAGCAGAATTGATCACTATGTACCCCTGTTTTGCAGGATAACAGTAAATGGATTAATGGCATGGATGAACAAATTATGTCTTGGGCGACTTCCAGACCTGAGGTCAGTAAAGATGCAGATAACGGTATGATGGTTCTCAGTAATGTTTTGATTCTAAATGCTTGTATGTTTGTGCCCTGGTGTCTCCCATACAAGCTGGCACACACTTGGTACTTAGTACCTGTCTCTTTGAATGAATGGATGACTCTAATTTTGAGATGATTGTGGTTTTCCAGGACTGGCACCTGGGAGGTAAATGTGATGTCTACTTATGGGGTGCTGGCAGGCATGGACAGCTGGCAGAAGCTGGAAGAAATGTAATGGTACCTGCAGCAGCGCCTTCATTCTCACAGGCCCAACAGGTAACTAATAGGGTAAAAAAATAGAAAAGATTCCTGTAAAAACATGTGAGAGAAGAAAACTGAAATTAAAAAAATTAAAACAACAATAAATCAAAAATAAAATAAAATGTTAGAAAATAAACATGGGAACTGAAAATTCTAGTTCTTTTGCTTGTCTTATTGTGAGATAAAGCTTGTCCATTTCATAATCGATTGTGAGGAATAATTAAAGTCATGATGTATAGCTTCCAAGTAAAAACTTGCTATGGTGTTTATCAGACTTAAGAAGTTAACAAATTTCCAAATTTTTCTTTCAAGTTTAAGGAACTAACATGATGTATTAGGCCTGCCCAGTATGTATTTATAGAAGTTTAGATATTCCTAATTAGTGATTTTCTCTTTGGTGCTATAAACTTCCTAGGATCTTTAGCCAGATTTTGTCGACCACTCCCCTTTCCTGATAATCCTGGTATGAAACAGTGCCAAATCCTTCTTGAGGCTACTGCTTTCTCTTCTGCTCTTCTCTACCTCAGCTCGTCCCAGAATGCATGCCTTGTTCTTATGTACGTTCCCTCCAGTTTCTGCTTCTTTCTAGCCCAGTCTTTAGTATTTTCCCATCACCCCTTCCTTTTACTTTCATCCATTTTTTTCTAAACTATTTTAAATAGTCAGATGAATCTCATCCATCTCTTGGTTAAATAAGCAGTTTATAGTCATCAAGGAGTTAAGAAACTGCATAGTTATATCAACTCTTCCCTTTTAGTAAAAGGATAAAAGAATTCATAGAGGCATCTGTGTATATGTGGAATTACTTCAAGTGTTTGCATGTTAAAGTTATACAATAAAGAATAAAATATTTAATTCTGTGTTTTTCTACTAGGTCATTTGTGGTCAGAATTGTACCTTTGTCATCCAGGCCAATGGCACAGTGTTGGCTTGTGGGGAAGGAAGTTATGGCAGATTAGGACAAGGAAATTCAGATGACCTTCATGTGCTGACAGTTATTTCAGCCTTACAAGGTAACATTGTCCTTAATTAAAAACCGGTTAGAACCTGTGGCCTAACTGTAGGTTTGGTCATGCAAACCTTTGCCCTTCTCAATCCTTTTCTAGATAAAATCATATCAGGTTTTCATTTATATTGAAATCCTTGTTTAGGCATGTGTACAGCCTTAATTTCCATATTTTAAGCTATATGGCAAGTTATTTATCATAGGAATGCTAGAAATCAATAAAATATAAATAATGCTTTTTGAGGCCCACTGAAGATTGTAAACAAATGTTTAAAAATAGCAAAAGTGTAGATAGACATGTTAATAGCAGTAGCAATCATGCTTGTGTTTTATTAAAATTAAAAATTAGTTTGTATGGAAATCTGCAAATGTGCTGAAGACTTTAAACGACATCTTCGTCAGAGTTCTGTTGACTTGGAGAGAGAACACTTTGGAGAAACCACCGCACAAGCCCC
This sequence comes from Leontopithecus rosalia, assembly GCA_028533165.1. Lineage (NCBI taxonomy): Eukaryota > Metazoa > Chordata > Mammalia > Primates > Cebidae > Leontopithecus > Leontopithecus rosalia. The sequence goes on along the minus strand of CM052655.1, from coordinate 7,085,659 downwards.
CGCCTTGCTCATTAGCTGAACTCACAGTGACCCTGAAGCCTATGAAGAGAACATAGGTGGTTTTGTATGTAAAAGCATGCAAGTAACTATGAGTTCAAAACAAGTTCCTAGAAGCTCAAGTTCTTTTCCTTGTGATCTGGGTGTGAAGAGAGAAGTGTGCTGGGTTCCTATCTCTTCTGCTGGTCCTTGACTCTGGGACATTGCACAAACTATAAGACTTCTTTGTGACTCAGTTTTCCCAATTGTAAAAATGGGGTGTTAGTATCTGTTTCATAGGTTCTTTGTGTAAGTAGAAAATAAGATAATCCATGTAAAGCATTTGTAGGAGTGGCTAGAGTATAGCCAGTCATTAATGACTATAATTATTGCTGTCATTCTCCTTTTCCTTGTCAACATCATTCTTTCAGGTGACTGCTCCCATTTTGCTAGGTTATGGCTACAAATTCAATTTAAAACTAAAGAAATAGGGCTGGGCACTTTGGGAGTCCAAGGTGGGTGGATCACTTGAGGTCAGGAGTTCAAGACCAGCCTGGCCAACATGGTAAAACCCTATTTCTGCTAAAACTACAAAAATTAGCTGGGTGTGGTGGTGCGTGCCTGTTAATCCCAGCTACTCAGGAGGCTAAGGCAAGAGAAATCGCTTGAACCTAGAAAGCAGAGGTAGCAGTGAGCCAAAATTGCACCACTGCAATCAGCCTGGGTGACAGAGCGAGATTCCATCTCAACAAAAACAAAACAATAAAAAAAACTAATGCAATTATTCTTATTTTCATAGTACCATTTTGGTGGTTTTTGATTGAGGGCATTCAGTAGCAGCTGCAAGCATAGAGGAGCATTTTAACATCCAGTGACTCCTGTTGGGTTTCTGTTCTGTTCCAGGCTTTGTGGTGACCCAGCTGGTGACATCCTGTGGTTCTGATGGGCACTCTATGGCCCTAACTGAAAGTGGTGAGGTTTTTAGCTGGGGAGACGGTGACTATGGTAAACTTGGCCATGGGAACAGCGACAGGCAGCGGCGGCCCAGACAGATCGAAGCTTTACAAGGAGAAGAAGTGGTGCAGGTCAGGCAGGAAATGGATAAGTTTGCCTTTCAACATAAATACACTAGTTGTTGAACAGGTTTCTTAAAGTTAGGTAACAGAAAATATAGTAAAAATGTATTACACAGTCATTATAAGAGATCCATTTGTTTTGGATGTTCAGATTCATTCTTGAGCTTGTCAGAAGTTTGAATAGGCTTTGGTGTTAAAATGGTCTTTTTCTTGAGCCAGCTGGTTGGCACAGACTAGGGTGCTGCAGGCCATTAGAAAGAATATTGTGAGGTTTAGCTTCTGCCACACAGTTCTTAATACACAGGTAAATGGAACACTTTGCTTTTAACCTATCATTTTTGTTACAAAAGCTAAGTTCATAAGCATTTTCTGGAAAAGAGTTGTTCTAAAATAATATTGTAAAATTGCATAGCACCTTACAGTTCACAAACAGTGTCCCCATTTATTATCTCATTTAGTCTAGATCATCTGTACATAGCTGAAGAGTAGCGGTAGTTAGGTTATGCCATTCAGCTTGGGCTTCCTGAGGCTGAGACAGGTCAGACTTGTGAAAGCGGGAGAGCAACTTGGACATATCTATGTACTGGTTGACCGGATGCAGTGGCTTATGCCTTAATCCTAACACTTTGGGAGACTGAGGCAAGAGGATTGCTTGAGGCCAGGAGTTTGAGACCAGCCTAGACAACATAGCAAGACCCTGTCTCTACAAAAAATGAGAATAGAAATAAATAGCTAGGTATGGTAGCACATGCCTGTAGTTCCAGCCACTTGGGAGGCTGAAGTAGGAGGATTACTTGAGCCCAGGAGTTCAGGGATACAGTGAGCTGTGATCACATCACTGTACCTCAGCCTGGGTGACAGGGCATGATGCTGTCTGTTTAAAATTTAAAAAACCGGGGTCGGGCCAGGTGGCTCACACCTGTAATCCCAGCACTTTGGGAGGCTGAGACGGGCAGATCACAAGGTCAGGAGTTTGAGACTAAAAATACAAAAATTAGCCGGGCATGGTAGCAGGTTCCTATAATCCCAGCTACTTAGGGGGCTGAGTCAGGAGAATCACTGGAACCCGGGAGGCCGAGGTTGTAGTGAGCCAAGACTGTACCATTACACGCCAGCCTGGGTGACAGAGCGAGGAAAAAAAAATTAAAAATTAAAATAAATAAGTAATTTTTTTAAAAAAGCATTGGTCTTTGAAGAACCAGTTTTCAGTGCAGTTTACATAAAATTTATTGCTTAATACCAAAAGTGGCAGATAAACTTTTTCTTATTAAAAGTTTTCTTTCTCCTTGGTTCTGTCTTAGATGTCTTGTGGCTTCAAGCACTCAGCAGTGGTAACTTCAGATGGCAAACTGTTTACCTTTGGGAATGGTGACTATGGTCGTCTGGGTCTTGGAAATACCTCTAACAAAAAGCTTCCAGAGAGAGTGACTGCACTCGAGGGATATCAGATTGGACAGGCATGGAATAAACCAATAAGATTTTCTAGCTGATCACTGTTTTTCACTTCTTCTGTGTTCACTTGGACAGTCTCCTTTCAGGAAGATCAGGATCACCAGTTGTACCTAACCTCATATATACTTTGTTATGGTCTAATTGATCATTTTAATTGTTTGCCAATGTGAAATTCATATTTTAAGTCAATTTAAGTTTGTTTATATGATGAACCAAATGTAACCCTTATTTCAGGATATGAGTATTTTTAAACGGCCCTCCATAACATACTAATACCACTTGCTGTAAAACCCTTAAAAAAGGCTGGGCACCACTTTGGGAGGCCAAGGTGAGTGGATCACCTGAGGTCAGGAATTTCAGACCAGCCTGACCAACATGGCGAAACCCCATCTCTACTAAAAATACAAAAATTAGCCAGGCATGGTGGTGGGCGCCTATAATCCCAACTACTGGGGAAGCTGAGGTGGGAGAATTGCTTGAACCTGGGAGACAGAGGTTGCAATGAGCCAAGATTGTGCTGTTGCACTTCAGCCTGGGCAACAGAGCTACACTCCGTCTCAAAAAAGAAAAGAAAAACCCTTAAAAAATACAGATACTTGTGACTCCTGTCTGGTAGCCTTGAGTTGGATGGCTGAATTGCAACATCACTGGTAGCTACTGCTCCTAAGCAGTAATTAACTCTGTCTTGTATACAACAAGAGTGTCCCTTAACAAGGAAATGTTTTTGACTTTTTCTGTATCATTCTTAAGATACTTTTTGATATGAATGAGTATTTTTGAGTTATGTATACTCATACTTTCCTATGAATGAGTATTTTTGAGTTATGTAGCTTTTGTACTGTCTGATTATGGTTTAGCCATAGACATTTGAAGGATTTCACCTTAAAGAAAAAAGTTACATGTGGACATTTGGAATTACTTCCTGTTGACTTATTTTGGTTTCCATTTGTAGAATGCTCTGAACCAATGTAGATATTTGGAAACATAGCCAAGTTTTTCACTGAAGTTGAGAAAAAGAGTCCCAGAAACTGGAAGAGGGGGCGAAGGGAAGGGTATGTGTTTTAGGTCTTGTGATTTGCCTTACCAGTTACTGTTATTTCTTCAGGTGGCCTGTGGATTAAACCACACTTTGGCAGTGTCGGCAGATGGCTCCATGGTGTGGGCTTTCGGAGATGGAGACTATGGAAAACTAGGCTTAGGAAATTCCACTGCGAAATCTTCACCTCAGGTCAGTATTTCCTTGAATCTGGGTTTTCAGACAACATGAAGAGTTTTCATCTATGTCAGTAGTTATTTTTAGTTGGAAATAATTTACCTTTAGTATTTTTGGTAATTCATAATGAAGTTTAGAAGCCTCTGTTGTACATTCTTGAATGCCCACATGCTACTAGGTGTGGATTTTAAGCTGTTAATAGCTTCGGCAAAGATAAGTTTCTGTCTCCCTAAACGAGTGGCACACTGTAGGACCTCTGATATAGAGAAGAAATAGTTAGAAGCATATCTGCAGGGTGTCATGAAAGGGACTATGAGTAATCCTTTGTAACTCTCTGCATGCAGCTGCCATGTCTGCTTATTATTATCACTGAATTACATAGGTACATATTTCCTTTTAAACAACAATACAAAGGAAATATGAATCCATAAAGAAAGAAATTAGAAGCTGTTATTCACACTGTAGAATATTTCTGGGCTCCACAGAAGACTTCCTCTGTGAATCGTTTATGTGGGTTTTCCTGACACATTTCACCGTCAGAGTGATTTATAAGCCTTTAGTTTGTATTCGGATTCACCACCATTTATAGTCTGTGACATCCTGATAGCTAGACTAGTGAATATTCAGCTAGGGATGCAGAGAGGCAGGAAAGCCCTCTCTGGGGGAACATATAAAGCAGTTATTGTCACCTGTGAAAGCTTCAAAGTTAAACTAACATGATCTTCTAGTGTTCCTTAAAAGGTCATGGAATTCCCTGTGGTCTCTGTTACCCAGAGGAATGTTTCTACTTCACATAGGGCCCTGGGGATTTTAGTCAAACTGCCCCTGTCCCTGCACACTCCCTCCTCCAAATTCAGTTAGTTTGCAGAGGAGTAGGAGAAAATAACATTTCAGGTTTGGATTTGGGTTGAACAGGTAGGTGACAATTAGTATTTTTGTTGGAAGATAGTTATTGATACATGCTATTAGGCAAATTCAAGATTCATTTTTTTTTCTTCTTCTTAAAGTTGTGTGCCTTATAATTTTATTTTGCAGAAAGTTGATGTCCTTTGTGGAATTGGAATAAAAAAGGTTGCTTGTGGAACTCAGTTTTCTGTTGCTTTGACCAAAGATGGTCATGTATATACATTTGGTCAAGGTAAGACACTTTTTAGCTTATTTGTTTGGCTACACATGCATTATAAACATTTGCCTTCCAGTGTCATAGAATGTGCTCTCAATTGAGTCCTTTTTTTTGTTTTAGGTGGTGAGTAGCCACTATTACCTTCATTCACTAGATAATTTTACACTCTGCTTTCATGAAGTTTATTGTTAAGACAAACTCCTCTCCCCATTAAGACCCCTTATGCCATATCCTGTACTCTTGCTAGAAGATTTCCTGCCAAGGGCCATCCTCTCTTCTTTTCTGCTTTCCCTGACATGCTGCCACAAATACTGCTTTGATTGCAAGAGCTCCTCTGTCCTGCCTCATTCTCCATCCCTTCTAGGGGTTGCGGCTGCAGATCTTAGGAACTGAAGGAATTCATAGGCACTCTGGGTTCAAATCTTGAGTAGGTTCATAATAACCCAGGCATTCACAGTGGGACTTCTTGGCAATAAATTCATTTACATAGATATTCTTGGCAAGGGTAGTTACTGAGGGATATGTGAGACAGGTGTAAGGAAGAGGAAGTAAACCATGACTGAAGTTTCTAGGGGTAAGGAGCTTAGTTTTAGTTATGTTGAATGAACCTATTTGCCCTAGATAAATGTGTGGAAATGTCCACTAGACTATTGAGAATTTAAATCTGGAACTCCAAAAGGATTGGTTATAGAGATGTAGGTTCAAGACATTAGCTGCATAATGGTAGGAGTTAAATCCTTATTTGTATCATTGAAAAAACCTACGGGGGAGGGGGGAAGAGAGAGAGAGAGAGAGCAGAATTGAGAATAGAAGAGAATAGCACTCTGGGGAATGTGATGTCAAGGGCAGGTGAGCACAGGAAGAAGACTTGAGAGGGCCAGGCACAGTGGCTCATGCCTTTAATCCCAGCACTTTGGAAGGCCAAGGCAGGCGGATCACCTAAGGTCAGGAGTTCTAGAGCAATCTGGCCAACATGGTGAAACCCTGTCTCTACTAAAAATACAAAAGTTAGTCGAGTGCAGTGGCAGGCACTGTAATCCCAGCTACTCAGGAGACCAAGGCAGGGAGAATTGCTTGAACCTGGAAGGCAGAGGTTGCAGTGAGCCAAGATTGTGCTGTTGCACTCTGGCCTCAGTGACAAGAACAAAAATTCATCTCAAAAAAATAGATTAAAAAAAAGAAGACTTGGGAGAGTTGGCTTTGAAAGGAATGGGAAGAAAGGTCGCTGGTAAGCCAGGGCAGTGCAGTCCGTGAGAGGCAGGAAAGGCTGAGGCTACATTATCAGAAGGCTGCATGATGTTCCCATGGGCTGGAGCCTGAAAGGAAGCCACTGCAGTAGGCAATTAGGAGCTAACTCATGACTTTGGAGAGTAGAATTTCAGTGCAGAGGAGAGAGTGGAAGTTAGACTGCAGAAGGCAGCCCAGGCAAATGGACCTAGCAGATTTGTGCAGAAGGGACTGGCTAACACCCTCTAGAAGTTTGGCAAGGTAAGGGAGAGGTTGGTTGGAAGTTTGAGGACAAGACAAGTTGAATGATCTCTCTCTCTCTCTCTTTTTTTTAGAATATAAGAAACTTAAAATTAGCTGGGCATGGTGGCAGGTGTCTGTGGTCCGAGCTACTCAGGAGGCTGAGGTGGGAGGATCACTTGAACCCAAGAGGTTGAGGCTGCAGTGAGCCGAGATCACACCACTGCACCGTACTTCAGTTTGGGAGATAGAGTGAGACCCTGTCTAAAAAAAAAAAAAAAAAAACAACCACACACACACACATAAGAAACTTGCGGGCCTGAACTGTCAGTCAGACTCCATCTTTTCAAGTATGAGGATATTGGAGAAACGTCTTAGTTTGAAATAAGCTACCGATTTTAGGATATAACTTTTAAAAAATTTGTATGAATAAAGAGCCTGTGACACTATGCAAAGAAACAGCTTCAGACTTTTTATTTATTCAGAATTTGGTATACCTTTCCAGAATAGCAGCTTTTAGCCTCAGTGAGTTATTTGCATCATTGCGATTCCACCTTAAGAAGCTAAATGAATTATCAGAAAATAGAAAAGGACTGTGGTGTGCTGTCCATGACATTTCCACGTTTTTGTTTTGTTTTTTTCAGATCGCCTGATAGGCTTGCCAGAAGGGCGTGCTCGAAATCACAATCGACCACAACAAGTGCCTGTCCTGGCTGGAGTCGTCATTGAAGATGTGGCAGTTGGAGCTGAACACACACTTGCTTTGGCATCAAATGGAGATGTGTATGCCTGGGGGAGCAATTCAGAAGGGCAGGTAAATACTTATATTGCTTGCTGCCCTCTCATGTTCTAGAAATCTGACAGTGTTCTTCAAATGGGGAAGGAAATAAGCCAGGAAATTCATAATCTACTACAATGCTCCAAGCATATCACTTTGCCATGGGACTGATTATTTTGTAAGTCTAGTTATGTCTTTCTCTCTTGACTGTGGCCAAAGAAGTATTAAACCATGTTTTAAAAAATGCTGGCAGTACAGCAAAGTGATTAAGGGGATTAACTGAGTATGTGTGTGTGTGTCTACACACATTGTTAAGTGCCTGGCATGTAGTAAGCTGCAGTATGCAAGGATTTGTTACTGTCCACCTTATCATCATCACTTCAGCAGTATGTGAGATTAGGTCCTGGAAACATCAGTTGATCTGGGAAAAAGAATGAAACAATAGTATTTTTATATTTTATAATATGATGGTATACAAAGTATCTTTAGGTTTATGCAGGAAGTCTTGTCACCCCCATTATTTGTAGGGTTAAACTGAGCCTCTGATTGATAAGAGACTCAAGAGATTGATGTGTGCACCCTCCTCTATCTATGAAGGAAGGAGAGACCTTGGTGTGAGATGTCTGAGATGCTTGTTATGACAGTGACTTGCAGAACCACCTCCCTTCCTCCAAAAATCCTCTCTGGGTCTGGCTACCTGTAGTGCCAGGGATCCTCAAGTTAAAGGTCTAGTATTATTCATAGCAGCCTCAGTTTTTGGCTCCTGTGGTCTCCTCATGACTACATTAACAGACAAGGAAGCTACTCATCATTGTGGTTGAACGTTGCCTTTCTGAGAGGAGAGTTAATATTAGAGGCACCTTTCGGAGTTTCCTGGCAGTGCCTTGACATGATCCTTCCTAATGATGTTGATTTGCTTAGCTGCTGAAACACTGGCTGTCCCAGTCAGACCCTAAGTATAGAGATTTGGAGATAAGAAGTTGCTTCCATCTATGTTTTTATAGATGTTTGTTTATTGTTACACAGAAATCGGTGGGTTTTAAGTAAAAGCTCCATAGATCATTGTGTTATTACTCAACTTTCCAATAATTTATTTCCTTTCCATAAGTGGAATCCAAGGATGTGTTTAGTCATTAAGACTCATGTGCTGCATTTGGGGTGGCCTTGTTGCAGCTTGGTTTTTAGCAGACAGTCTGAGCTGTGATGACTGTTACGATAGAGAAAATCAGAATCTATTTTATTATTGATACTGATGCGTGGGACACTTATTAACTTATTTATATCTGCCACCATCTATGAAAACTTTTATATTCACTTCCTCTCTTCCTCCTTCTATTTGAATTTCTGAATATTTGTGATTAATTCCCAGCTTGGCCTAGGCCATACCAACCATGTTCGAGAACCAACCCTGGTAACAGGTCTGCAAGGGAAAAATGTTCGGCAGATCTCGGCTGGCCGCTGCCACAGTGCTGCATGGACAGCACCACCTGTCCCACCAAGAGCACCAGGTGAGGAAGGAAATATTCATGCTCCTGCAGCTTCTCTTTGAGCAGTACCCCATGGCGCACCGTCTGCTTGCTACTTCCAAACTGTATTCAACATCATTGTGAAACCATCAAGCCTCTGCCACACAACCAAAACATTCTTTGTGCTACGAACACTGAAAATGTTTTCATAGCAGGCATTTCTCCTGCTGATATCGGTATGAAGCAGGCCCTCTCTGCACCCCCCAAAAAAGAATACATGTTACTTATGTAAGGAAAAATTTATAATTTTAGCAGCAACTAAGTTGTTTTTTTTTTTTAAGACAGAGTCTTGCTCTGTTACCTTTGCTGGAGTGCAGTTGTGTGATCGCAGCTCATTGAAACTCCCACCTCTCAGGTTCAAGTGATTCTCCTGCCTTAGCCTCCCACGTAGTTGGGACTACAGATGTGCACTACTATTTCTGGCTACTTTTTGTACTTTTTAGTAGAAACGGGGTTTCACCATGTTGGCCCAGCTGGTCTTGAACTCCTGACCTCAAGTGATCTACCCTCCTCAGCTTCCCTAAGTGTTGGGATTACAGGTGTGAGCCACTACACCCAGCCAGTATTTTTTTTTTTTTTGAGACAGTCTCACTCTGTCACTCAGGCTGGAATGCAGTGGTGCAGTCTCGGCTCACTGCAACTTCCACCTCCCGGGTTCAAGCGATTCTCCTGTGTCAGCCTCCTGAGTCTGGGATTACAGTTGCCTGCAACCACGCCCATCTAAATTTTGTATTTTTAGTAGAGACAGGGTTTTACCATGTTGGTCAGGCTGGTCTCCTGACCTCGTGATCCACCCTCCTTGGCCTCCCAAAGTGCTGGGGTTACAGGCGTGAGCAACCGGGCCTGGCCGGTATTTTTAATAATAAAAGAAATGACAAATTATAGCTTTCTAAAGCCCATTGTTAGAAATAAAGATTAAAAGCCCTGAGACCATTTGTCAAATTCCCCACCTTAGTTAACTATGTGAAACATGATGTCTGTGCATTGACACAGGAAATCAGCTTGCTGCCATTTTATTCCTGTGTTTAGTAAGACTGGTGGGCTACTTCTAGTTTTTGCTTTTTGTTTTACTTTTAATTTATTATTAAATTTTTGTATATCTACAAAAAGATTTAAAGAAAACTGTAATGCATACTTGTGTACTTAACACCCAACTGTAGGCCCTTTCTGCTTTGATCTATCTTCTATTCCCTTTAGATGTAGCTATTACCTTAATGTTGTGACAGCTGTCATTCTTACACATTTCTTCATATTTGGTCTGTTTCTTTCTTTCTTTTTTTTTCTTTGAGACAGACTGTCACTCTGTTGCCCAGGCTGGAGTGCAGTGGCGTGTGATCGTGACTCACTGCAACCTCCACCTCCCAGGTTCAAGTGATTCTCCTGCCTCAGCCTGCCAAGTAGCTGGGATTACAGGTGTGAGCCTCCATGCCCGGCTAATTTTTATATTTTTAGTGGAGATGGTGTTTCACCATATTGGCTGTCTTGAACTCCTGACCTCAAGTGATCCACCCGCCTTGGCCTCCCCAGGTGCTGGGATTAAGGCATGAGCCACTGTGCCGGGCCATCGGGCCATTTGTCATCCAGGCCCTCAAGTGTTGTTTTCTACTGTCTCTTGGCATCTGAGGCACTAGAATTTCTTTGAAGCAAATTTGTGCCTAAGAGCTCAGCATTCTCTTACAGTTTTGTTAACCCCTCTATTTCTTAGGGGATCCTAGGATACCCCATACGGGTTGTTTTTCTTAGGTATCTTGGAGAGCAAAGTGGGAATGCCAGGTAGATTCCAAATAAGGAAGAAATGGTTTCTATTAACAGAATCTACAATGATCAGGCTGCTTACACACCAACAATTTCAGGTACTCAGTGGCTTCAGAGGGATTTCACTTCCACTTCAGGGCAGAAGCTATCCAATGTGACAGGTACAGGTTCAAGTTCTGGGGCCACATTGCTGAATCCCGGTTCTTCCACATATGATCTGAGTGACCTTGGGACTCAGTGTTTTGTTTGTAAAAGGAAGATAATAATAACACCTACTGCAAATAGCTGTAGAATTAAGTGGACCTATTCCTGTAAAGCTCCTAGAACAGTGTCAGGCACATAGAAGGTGCTCAGTTAATGTTAGTTTTTACTTAGAGTAATAATAATACCTATAGGAATTGCACTGTACCAGTCTTTATTTATAGGAAACTCAAGCGAGTTCATATTTTGCTTTTACTGTTTTGTGTATTTTTATAGGAGGGTTAGCTGTGGATGCAGACCTTGGAGTCTTTGCTTCTTACAGAATTTTTGTTCTTGTCGTAAAAGCCTTCATGAATTGTGCACCTATATGTTTCTCTCATGAATACTTTCTGTCAGAGCCCTAGCAAATAGGGGAGTTGGCTCTGCTAAGTTTCCCATGTCCATTTTCCAGATCTGCCTACCTTGTCCTTACCCACACTTGGAGTATTATGAAGATAACAGTTATTAAATATGAAAGAAAAAATTTGGCTTTATTTACTTATTTGTTTTTGTGAAGGAACTGCCTAAGTTCTATTAAATAAATGGGAAATGAAAAGAGAAAATACCAGATTTCATTTCTACAATGATAAAGACATTTTATTTTATCTCCACCCCCTGATAAAGACATTTTAAAAACCAACACAAATGCACACTCAAAACTAAAATGAATCGATGGATAGAGGTTGGAATGGGTGTCCATTGCATAATTATCTCAACTTCTCTTTATGCTTGAAATTTTTCAAAATATGAAACGTGAAAGCAATGCTGTTTTCTTCACAAGTGCCCATTTGGTTTCTGGACAGGCGTGTCAGTACCTCTGCAGCTGGGCCTGCCTGACACAGTGCCCCCCCAGTATGGGGCACTGAGAGAAGTCAGCATTCATACGGTGCGGGCCAGGCTCCGGCTGCTTTACCACTTCTCTGACCTCATGTATTCATCCTGGAGGCTGCTGAACCTTAGCCCCAACAACCAGGTAACAGACTGCCGTGGTAAGCAGCCAGGCACAGACTGGTGTGGTAAGCAGTGCCCGTGACATGCTTTCCAGGCCCCAGGGCCTTTCCCTCTGCCTTTGGAAAATTCTTTCATGGCTAATAAGATAACAATTCCATTCCCATTTTATTGCTATGTTAGGGACAGTCTAGAGGTTGGTCATGATGCAGCTGGACACAGAGTGATCTTCATTCTGTGATTTGGTTTGTCTAAAAATCAAGTATCAATGGCTAAGCATACCATTTCTTTTTCGTTGTTGTTTTTTCGAGACAGAATCTCGCTCCGTCACCCAGGCTGGAGTGCTTGGCTCACTGCAGCCTCTGCCTCTCAGGTTCAAGCAGTTCTCCTGCCTCAGCCTCTCAAGTAGCTGGGATTACAGGCATGTGGCATCATGCCCAGCTAATTTTTATATTTCTAGTAGAGACAGGAAGGATTTTACCATGTTGGCCAGGCTGGTCTCAAACTCTGGACCTCAAATGATCCACCCACCTTGGCCTCCCAAAGCGCTGGGATTACAGGCATAAGCTACTGCACCCAGCCACTAAGCATGCCATCTCTACAAAGTCAAAAATATGATTTTAAAACGTAACCACACAAAGCTATTAGAGCCACAGTCAGGGTTGTTATGTAAATGAATCTGAGAAATTTCAGATACTTTTTTCTCTTCTTACAAATTAGCATTTTGGATCCTGGGGAAAGGGAGGTTGGAGAAATAAAGTAAATTTTGCTGATCTGTCTATCTTTATGGACTATTCCAGTAACAAGCTGGATAGCTATCTTGTGTGTGCATGTGTGTGTGAGAGAGAGAGATCGAGAGAGAGAGAGAGAGTTTTGACAAATCGCTGCTATAAATAGCTAATCAGCCAGGCAGCAGAGTTTTGTGCAGCACTAAACAGAGTGTTAGCAAACTGTAATTAGTTGGAGAAATGTTTATAATGTAAAGTTAACCGAGAAAGCTCAAAATGATATCAACAATGTGAAAAATATTATGTATACATATACAGAAGAGAGGTGGAAGGAAATAGATCAAATTATTAATGGAGCCATCTCTTTATGTTAGGATTTGGAATTACTTAATTTGTGTACACATGTATGTATCCTTCTCTATATTTTTTAAGGTTTTTAAAAATAGCAAGTATATATTTTATCAGAAAAAAATTTTTAAAGGTTGCTGATAGTTACTAATCCTGAGTTTATGCTTTTAAAGTCCATTTTTTAAAGCATGTATATTCTTATTTTCAATTTTAAAAATAATGTTGAGACAGGGTCTCACTCTGTGCCCAGGCTGGAGTGCAGTAGCATGATCTCAGCTCACTACAGCCTCAACTTCCTTGGGCTCAGGTGATCCCCTCACTTCAGCCTCCTGAGTAGCTGGGAGTACAGCACCATGCCCAGTTAATTTTTGTGTTTTTGTAGAGACGAGTTTTGCCATGTCGCCCAGGCTTGTCTTGAACTCCTGGGCTCAAGCAGTCCGCCCACCACAGCCTCCCAAAGTGCTGGAACTCCAGGCATGAGCCGCTGTGCCCAACCAAAATAATGCATGTTCTACAAGTGGAAATTATTATTTCTTTTAAGCTTAGATTACACCATTTCTGATAACTGTACCTTCTGTTACAGAACAGCACATCCCATTATAATGCTGGAACTTGGGGCATTGTACAGGGACAACTTCGGCCTTTGTTAGCCCCAAGAGTCTACACTCTTCCGATGGTGCGCTCCATAGGAAAAACCATGGTTCAAGGCAAAAACTATGGACCTCAGATTACTGTAAAGAGGATATCAACCAGGTTAGCATATGTATGCATGTTTCACTAGCTGGGACTTTTTCAGATGAACATTATACTAATTTCTGTGCGCCTTAGCTTCCTCACTTCTAAGGTAGGGTAGATAGTAATAGTACTTAACACTAGTACCCAGTGTGGTTACAGTGCGCCTAGCAGAGTGTTTGGCTGTTAAACTAGCTTTTTCAGTCACTGATGAGAAGCTATCACGTGATCTTGGGGAAATCAGTAAGTGTTGTATTTCATTGCTTTTTTTCTCCCTTTCTTTTAAAGAGGTCGAAAGTGTAAGCCCATTTTTGTCCAAATAGCAAGACAAGTAGTTAAGCTGAATGCATCAGACCTCCGTCTCCCTTCCCGAGCATGGAAGGTTAAGCTGGTTGGAGAAGGGGCTGATGATGCTGGAGGAGTGTTTGATGACACCATCACAGAGATGTGCCAGGTATTTTCCTGCAGTGTCCCCTGCTGAGTTACCTAGTCTGCTAGTGGCCATTTTGTTGTTTTCAGTGATCATTCTGTCAGGCATGTTTTTATAAATGTAACAAGGATATATTTGTGAGCCTCATATAAAGTCATGCTGTTAATGATATTAAGGTAAATTAGAGCAACAGTTTTTGAAATGGTTTGTCAAGATACCTTATTACGTAAATATCAGTTCTCAGACATCTACCAATGATTCACCATCTGTTGTGTTATAATATTGGCAGAGCAAACAACAATGGCATATCCAGGAGCACCAAGTGCTCTGATTTTTTCTGGTGCTTTTAGAACAAAATAGAACTGCCAAATTCCAGGGGAGTTTGAAAAATAAATGTTAAGAACTGGTCTTAAAATTAGACCAGTTCTAATTTTAAGATACGCATTGGCAGCTTTGCTTCCAGATCAGCTTTGTCCTTTTCAGCTTTGCCTAGTATAGGGATTTTTTCAGTAAATCCTGTGACTAAAATAATGCTTGGCTGTCATTATTGAATCTATTTGAAACATCGTTACACTCTGCTCACAGCCACAACTCCTGCACTGGATTAAGTTTCTCATTCCTTTTGGTTCTTCATACATGAATGCTTTTCCATATTGGGGATTTCCTAATTTCATTTTAAACTGAAACCACAAAAGTAAATTAGGAAATCGTGGGTTGTCACATAGCGTGATAAATTCCTCAAAATATTCTTGTTAGTATGATCTTTAATTGGTGTTCTCTCCATGTGTTTGATTGTCATTTCTCAAAAAATTTTTTCTTTTACAGGAACTTGAAACGGGTGTTGTTGACCTTCTTATACCCTCTCCCAATGCCACCGCAGAAGTGGGTTACAACAGGGACAGGTATGGCAGTCAGCAAGTGTTCGTTATATGTCTAAAATAATAATAAGAGCTCACATTTATTGAGTGCTTACTATGCACTGTTTTCAGTGCTTTATACCTGTTATCCCCTTCAGTCCTTATTATAACCCTAAAGGAGTAAATATTGTCATCCTCTTGTCAAAGATGAGGAAACAGGCCAGGCACGGTGGCTCATATCTATAATCCCAATGCTTTGGGAGGCTGAGCCAGGTGGATCACCTGAGGTGAGGATTTTTACCATGGCCAACATGGTAAAACCCTGTCTCTACTAAAAATACAAAAATTAGCTGGGCATGGTAGTGCGCACCTATAATAATCCCAGCTACTCGGGAGGCTGAGGCAGAAGAATCACTTGATTTGAACCAGTTGGCAGAGGTTGCAGTGAGCTGAGATGGCACTACTGTACTCCAGCCTGGGTGACAGAGAGAGACTCCATCTCAAAAAAAAAAAAAAAAAAAAAAAAAAGAGGAAGCACTTCCATCAAGACTTGGTATTTATTGAGACCCAATCAATGATTATATAGAGGGGAGAGGAGGCTCAGACTTGATCATGAAACCTGACTTATTTTATGTTTCTGAAGGTCTACTTGGCCTCCCCATAATGAATTTTCTGCACCAAAATTTATTTAAAAGTTTATTATGCTAGCAAGTCACAAAATTTAGTATTTGCAATTACATATTATCTTTATATTTGCAAAATTTTGAATTTTTGATCCTTTTTCATGGACTTGTAAATTAAAAACAGAATGATTTTAGGAAATAGGGCATTCTGGAGCAGGTAGCTTAAGACCCTTATATAGTTCTTCTAAAAATAGTTCAGAATATAGTCTTTGTGCTGTGTAAAACATTAACCACGGTTCATGTGTGGGTTTTGAGAACTCAACATGTGATTAGGGAAGCTGAAGAACTGAATTTTTAGTTTTATTTAATTACTTTAAATAGCCACATGTGGGCTAGGCCTGGTGACTCACTCCAGTAATCCCAGCACTTTGGGAGGCCAAGGCAGGTGGATCAACTGAGGTTGGGAGTTTGAGACCAGCCTGACCAACATGGAAAAACCCTATCTCTACTAAAAATACAAAATTAGCCAGGCATGGTGGCACATGCCTGTAATCCCAGCTACTTGAGAGACTGAGGCAGGAGAACTGCTTGAACCTGGAAGGTGGAGGTTGCAGTAAGCCAAGATTACACCACTGCACTCCAGCCTGGGCAACAAGAGCAAAATTCCATCTCAAAAAAAAAAATAATAATAGCCATATGTGGCTAATGGATGCCATGCTGAACAGCACAAGTACAGACCATATACTGTAGCTGTCACTGCTAACTTACTTCTAATAGAAATGAGGAAAATATTGCTTGAAATATTCCCTTTAATTTTGCAGGTTCCTTTTTAACCCCTCTGCCTGCCTTGATGAACACTTAATGCAGTTTAAGTTCTTAGGAATTTTAATGGGGGTTGCCATTCGCACAAAGAAGCCTCTGGACCTCCACTTGGCCCCTCTGGTGTGGAAGCAGCTGTGCTGTGTCCCACTCACCCTGGAGGACCTGGAGGAGGTGGATCTGCTCTACGTGCAGACTCTCAACAGCATTCTTCACATTGAAGACAGTGGCATTACCGAGGAGAGTTTCCATGAGGTAATCCTGGCCAGTTTGTGTTTCTGCTGGTGTTGACTTCCTGTATGCACAGGCTAGAATGTTTCTGTGTAAAACTGAGATATAGTCTTCCACTTGCTGTCTGGCTGAACCATGCCATTGCTGCCCTTAGCTGCTCCTTCCCTGTTCATTTTTTTCTGCCTCTTAGATTAAAGAACAAAGGATACCAAGGTGGAATGGGAGGCCTGGGGTCATCAGAGTTCAACAGGCCTGGTTGGGAATAGGGAGATTTGGTCCCATTTTTAACTACAGCTGGCTGAGTCATCACATTCCTGCTGATCAAGTAGCCTGATCAGTCCTACCTGTCTTGTTTTCCTTGTTTCTATCCTTAAAAATTTTGAGTTTGTTATTGCTGTGCTATATTTATGTATAAAATGCTTTTTGCTGTCATTTCTACCATGTAATAAAAATTCTTTTTTCTTCTGTTCTTAGATGATTCCTCTCGATTCTTTTGTTGGCCAGAGTGCTGATGGCAAAATGGTTCCTATAATCCCTGGTGGAAATAGTATCCCACTCACATTTTCCAATAGGAAGGAATATGTGGAGAGGGCCATTGAATATCGACTTCATGAGATGGACCGACAGGTGAGATGAAGTGTCTCGGGAGGTACACATGAATGCTTCTCTCCAAATGAGAGCTGACTGGTTGTGCCAACATCTGCTAGCATGCATTTACTTTGTTGATTCTTCTGTATGTATGTATATATATATTTATTTATTTTAATTAATTTACTTATTTATTTTTGAGACAGCATCTCACTCTATTGCCCAGGCTAGAGTGCAGTGGTGTGATCTCAGCTCACTGCAACTTCTGCCTCCTGGGTACAAGTGATTCTCTGGCCTCAGTGTCCCCAGTAGCTGGGACTACAGGCACGTGCCACCATGCCCAGCTAATTTTTTTATTTTAGAGACAGGATTTTGCCATGTTAGCCAGGCTCATTTCGAACTCCTGGCCTCAAGTGATCTGCCTACCTCAGCTTCCCAAAGTGCTTAGATTATAGGCGTGAGCCACCGCATCTGGTGATTGCTTTGTATTTATATTTTGAACTCTATTCAGAGACTTCTCAGGCCTCCTCCTTACTGAATGCCTTAAATCAGTTGTGAATTGGTCTTTGGTTGGACTGAGACCAAGTTTTCATCTGGCATTCAGACCTTGTCTTCTTACTCCTCTTTAGTTCTATTTGTCCTCATGTCTTACTGCTTCCTCACTCTAGTTGGGTTAGTCAGGGCCCACATAAATGAACCCCCAAATGCTGATCTTGTGATCTTACATTGATTTCCCTTTCCCTCTCCTACCTCTGTTCTTTAAGTCTCAAAACATATCACATACTTTTTTTTTGAGGAGTCTTGCTCTGTTGCCCAGGCTGGAGTGCAGTGGTGTGATCTCAGCTCACTGCAACCTCCACCTCTTGGATTTAAGTGATTCTTCTGCCTCAGCCTCCCAAGTAGCTGGGACTACAGGCGTGTGCCACCATGCCCAACTTTTTTTTTTTTTAGTAGAGGTGGGGTTTCACCATATTGGCCAGGCTAATCTCGAACTCCTGACCTCATTATGTGCCTGCCTTGGCCTCCCAAAGTGCTGAGATTACAGGTGTGAGCCACCATGCCTGGCCGAGTATCACATATTTCTATGTTGTAACAATTAGGCCCCAGAATTTAGGTCTTGTTTCTTCAGTTAGCTTGTAAGACATTGAATGAAGAATACATTTTCTATTTCATTTGCGTTATCCTTGTTCTGTGCTGACAGGTAAGTAAGCATTTAATAAATAATGGGAGTGTGAATGAGTGACTACAGAAATACCGTGTCCAAAAATTGTTCTTTTGATAATACAATCATTAATACCCATTTCAATAGTCCTCTGTTTGCAGAATATGTTGGGGGTCTTCTCAAGAGCTGGACCCAGGCTGTGAAGCTATAGAAGTTTAGTAATTTAAAGGTTATATATTCTGTACCCCCTACTCCTGGCTCCTGCCTACACTTTGGCTTTGGGCCAAGTCCAGTCAGAAAAATGATAACTTTAGTTTAGCGAAGTTGGGTCTTGTCAGTGATGCTGATTACACAGCTAGGAATTAGTATTTGTCTCCACTTCATGAATATTTTTAATCCTCAGAGAATAAATAACTGACTAGAAATGTCTTATAACCTCCTGCAGGCCAGCCATGGTGCTTGGCGCTCTTGTGTGCTGTTTTTCCCATAGTTACTCTGTGAGGTAAGCGTTTCACAGAAGAAAGCACTGAGTGCCCACATCAGAGCCAAGCCCCAAACCAGGCTCCAAGGTGGTGTCCAGACTCTTCTGAGGTCCCTTCTGAGGATTGGATAGATACTCTTTCTCCACAGCTGTGCTCCATCCACCTTGGCTTTGTTCTGTTCTCAGTAACAAGCCCTTCTCCTTCCACTTCCTCTTCATCTCTTAGAACTGAGTGTTTATCCCATAGCTGTTCTCAGTTGTCCCTCTGCCATCTCCAAGCAGCCAGCCCCATACCTCAGCCTAATTTCAAGACAGCTTTTGTTTTGTATCTCACCAAGCATAACAGCTTGTTTGTTCATTTTTGTTTTCGTTCGGCAGACTATGGTGGGGTATTATCTTTGCCATCAGTAGAGACTGCTTTCACTGCCAATCCCTGATCCTTATGGGACAACCTTAGTACCAGTTTTTTATTATTTTATTTTTAAGAGAGGGTCTTGCTCTGTCACCCAGGCTGGAGTGCAGTGGCACAATGATAGCTCACTGCAGCTTTGAACTCCTGGGCTCCAGGGATCTCTTGCCTTAGCCTCCCAAGTAGCTGGAATGACAGGGCAAGCCATTGATTGTTATAGTGAAGCCAATTAACATACCCATCACCTCACATAGTTACTCCCTTCCTTGAGGGGTATGGTCCCTATTCAGATTCTCAGACTTTTTAAATGGTAGATGGTTTTGAGTTGGCCAAGAGCAAAGACATATTTATGAAACAAACCTGGAACAGTGGTGAGTCTGTGTAGGGTAGGCACTACTGTATAGTCTTGGAGGAGATGTTTTTCCAAATAGGCTGTCAAGGCAGCCCCTGGTTGCAACCCACTTAGCACTCCCCAACTTGCCCATGCCCAGCACTGTGATGCTAAGAGAACAGAGCAGGGTGGAATTACCCAGTCACCTAGAATTTCATATAGTTACTCATACAAAATTCTCATCAAAGTCATGTGAGAGCAGCAATATCTGCTTTTTTCAGATGGAAAAATTAAGAGAGTTAGTAATTGGTGGAGCTGGGATTTAGAACCCAAGTCTCTTGACTAAATTCTTTGCCTTTTCAATTGCCTTCCTAAAGAAGGACTTCCCCTTTTTACTTTCTTCTTTGTACTTTCAGGTTTTTTAACAATGAGCACAAATAATTTTTACAAAAAGGATATAACTCTTTTCAAAAGACAAATATAAATTTAAAAAACAGTAGACAGCTAGATGAATCCCCCAAGAGCTTCTTACGTTTATGAGGTGAAGTGTCCACACATGCATAGTTTGACAGCACATGGCTACATGTGATTAGGAATATGAGTGAGTGGGGCTGGCATCAGGGAGGGCCCCATTAGGCTGGGATTTGTAATGGAGGGAAGGCAGGTTCCTAAATTGGACTTGAACTAGAACCAGGAGTGTAAGAATCCCACAGAAGGGAGAGGTTCTAATAAAGGTTCAGAGGCAGAGAGGATGGGCAGTTTTTACTGACTCTCATGCCTGGAGGTCTGAGAAACAACTAGAGGGTCTGGGGAGCAGATAAGCAGGCAGGAGGCACCCCACCCCACAGGGCCCATGGCGGTGCCAAGTTCATGCACACTCATTGAATGAGCAACCTCTCCCGAGCAGGTGGCTGCAGTCCGAGAAGGGATGTCCTGGATTGTTCCTGTGCCGCTGCTATCCCTTCTCACAGCAAAACAGCTGGAGCAGATGGTGTGTGGGATGCCTGAGATCTCTGTAGAAGTCTTGAAGAAAGTGGTACGGTACCGCGAGGTAGATGAGCAGCATCAGCTGGTGCAGTGGTTCTGGCATACACTGGAAGAGTTCTCCAATGAGGAACGGGTGCTTTTCATGAGGTTTGTGTCAGGAAGATCTCGACTACCAGCCAACACTGCTGACATTTCTCAGAGATTTCAAATCATGAAGGTTGATAGGGTAAGTAAGCTGTTTTTTTTCCTTTGTAGTGTCTGCCTTAGGCTTCCTTGTTGTTGTCTCACTCTGTGGCCCAGGCTGGAATTAGCGCCACCACGGCCAGCTAATTTTTTTGTATATTTTGGTAGAGATGGGGTTTCTCCATGTTGGCCAGGCAGGTCTTGAACTCCTGACCGCAGGTGATCTTCCCACCTTAGCCTCCCAAAGTGCTGGTATTACAGGCATGAGCCAACACGCCTGGCCCTCTGCCCCGTGTTGCTTTTATGTTGGGGAAACAAAACTGTGACCCTCAAGTAGGCCTACTGATTCATGCTTAATACTTGAAATTTCTAGAGTAATGAAAAAATCAAGGAGTCAAATTTGTTTAGAAACATCATTTAGCTTCAGTGGGAAAAGTCCTAAGTGGATGTAGAGAGCATGTTACACCCGGCAACCTTCCCTAAGTCTTCTAGCATCTTCTTGAGTTAAAGCTGAACTGGACCAGAGGGATAGTTAAACTGCCTTTTCCTGCGCTCAGGCATGGCCTTGTTTGTTTTCTTGAGGATATTAACTGTTAACTGGTGGGTGTACCCCAGTAGGAAGCCAGAGATGCAGGGAGCAATGATAACACTGTGCGTTTGCCTGCGTGGTGTGCATTGTGGGGCAGGTAGGGCTGCGTCTCTGCCATCTGATGAAAGACCCCAGCTACAGAGCCCCGGCCCAGCTGCCATTTTGACAGATGGCTTAGGAATAAGAGGGCTTAGAGTCTGAAATGCACACTGCTGCCAGAGTCATCCTTCTTAAGCACCCATCTGATTATGTCACTCTGCTCCTTTAAGAGACCCCGTGTTGACTTTGGAATAAATGCCAAAGGCCTTAAATACTTCCATAGTCTGGTGTCTGCTCCACTTTCTGATGTTACGTCTTGACAGTTCTCATGTTCTGGTTATAATGGGCTGCTTGCCTTTCTCCCCGGTAGACCATGCTGTTTAAAATTCTGTGTTTTTATGTAAGCTGTTCCCTCTGCTTTAGTAAGTCCTCCGTCATACCCCTTTCCATCTCTGGCAAGCACTTACTCATCCCACAAGCCAAGTGCCAGTCATCTCCAGGAACCCTTCGTAGGTGCTTTCCTGGAGTGCCCCTACCTTTCCTGAACGTAGAGCTATCCAGATTCCTTCTCTCCACCTCCTCAACACTGGGTACAGCCCTCAAACCCAAAACTTAACTGCATTAAGTGAGGAGTGCCTCTCTTCCCTGTCTCTATCCCCACTCTTCAGAAGACCCCTCTCCCACATGAGCTGGGAAGTTCTCTGAGCAGGACCCATGATGTTTGTTCAGAAAACAGTAAGGGAAGTGGGGCCTCTTCACACACAGGCCCTTCCTGCCAGCTTAAGTGTCTGGCTTTGTGGTGTTTTTCTAGTAGCTACTCCTGGAGTTGCTGTGGCCAAAGCTATTCCTCCCTGTGCTGCCTCCTGAGGCTGCAGGTGGCTGCTCTGCTCCTGGGCTAGGCTTGCTGGAGAAGCCACCTGCAGGAAGAGTTATAAAAAGAGCCTTTCCATAAGTTTTCTGCATGACTTGCCAAGAACTATAAGTTGTAAATCTGTTTTGTTGCTTCAGAGCAGTGGGGGAGGAGGAAATGGCTTATTTCTATTCAGCTCTGGAAACAATCCTTGCCTTTTATCAGTCTTGGGCTACCCCTGCCTTTCTAGGAGTTAATCCACCACTAATCTCCAGCCTCAGGGTTGTCAGCCTCAGTAACTGACTACAAAGACGTTTCCTTTGTGGCTTTTAGATCATTTCTGCAGTACCCACGTTTAAGTCATCAGAGCCACCTAGTGGCACCTCCCTTCCTTGCTGCTTTCAGTTTTTCTGCGTTGGAGCTCTGAGTCATCATCCATCACTGGCTCTGGTGCATTTGGGCTGCTGGGCCGTCTGCCTCCCATTGCAGGGCAAGTGGCTCACCTAGGTGTGGGGCTCTGGGGAGAAGGGTTGATTTCAAGAGGATGCCGAGTGAGAGAAGACAGGTTCTTTTTTTTTTATTATTAAGCAAACCTTTTAAAATTTTATAAAAACAATATAATGTCATTACTGTTATTACAAATTGTTTAGGAAATAGTTGTTTGCAAGGAGAGTAAGGAACATATATAATTCTGCCTCTCCAGTAGTAGCTATTTTTACCTAATTCCTCATGGTCTTTGTCTCAGTTGTACAAATTTTTACATGATGTAGCTAGAATTTTTTCTGCCTTTTTTTAACCTCCTGGACACTTTTCTGAACACTTATCTGTTTTGCTGCTAGTCATCATAATTATAATTTTAAATGACGTTTCATCATCAGTTAAATGGATGGACTGGGGTTTAATTGACTGCCCCTTCCTTAAGTGAGCTGTGCGAGGCAGCCATGGGGCCTGCAAAGGAGGTAGAATATACGGGAGGAGGAGGCAGAGAGGCTCCCAAAGCTGGCTGCATCTCACAGTTGTTCTTTCCATTTTGCCTGCTTTGTTGGGGGATCCCTGCAGCTGGCTTCCATTCTGCGCCCTCTTGGTGGATGGGTACGAGGGACAGGTGCCTCTTACTACACCCTAACCCTCTTCCAGGCACTGTGCACAGGGTGTTCTCTCAAGCAGTCCTGCCAGTCAGGGCTCCTCCTCACCTTACACACACAAGCATTGGAGAAGGTAAGGAAAGGAAGGAACATTTTCTTTTCTTTTTTAATTAATTTTTTTTTTTGCTGGGTCAAATGGTATTTCTGCCTCTAGATCTTTGAGGAAGGGAAGGAACATTTTCACCCAGAGCCTTGAGGGCTTGTGGGGCAGTAGGGCCCCTGCTCATTCTATCTGGCCCAGTCTCTGTGTCCGCTTGACTTAACCATGCAGCCATGTTAATTCCATCTTGAAGGCAGAGAGAGGTCATGTGTAGCCCTATTCCCCCGTATGGCACTCTGATGTCCCCAGTCATGGCTCTGGGTCTCTCTCCACAGCCTTACGACAGTCTGCCTACCTCACAGACCTGCTTCTTCCAGCTGAGGCTGCCCCCGTACTCCAGCCAGCTGGTCATGGCCGAGCGCCTGCGCTATGCCATCAACAACTGCCGCTCAATTGACATGGACAACTACATGCTCTCGAGAAACGTGGACAACGCCGAGGGCTCCGACACTGACTACTGACCACGCGGGTGCTCTCACCCTCCCTTTCTTCCCTCAGTAATGCTCACTTCTGATTTGATGTTGATACACTTCATGGTAACTACATAGATGTTTTAGGAACATAAACCAACATTATAAACAGTGGCCACGTTCTTTACTCTAAATGTAACAAAGAAATTAGATGTTTTTATTTTTCTGTGATTGTACAAAAACAAAAAACAAAAATGAAGTGCTCTCAGTCGGATTTTTTCCTTCATATTTTTGGTCAATTTTGGTAAGTTTGCATGAAACCATTTTGGTGCATTTTTAGTTGGGAATGGTACATTTTTGTAGACCCATCCAGTGAACATGAAATTGTACATTGTGTATAATTGTTCATTAGAAAGGACAGTTTTACATGAATATTCATATATTTATTTTGTTTTAATTTGAATTGCCTGTTCAGGGTTCCTTATGCAGAGAAATAAAGCGGATTCAGGAATTGGAGCATGGCTGTTGGTGTTGCTTCCTGCGGAGCCTCTGACTGGGAATTGCCATCGAGGCAGACATTAGCCCAGAACAGAATGAGTTGCCAGGCCTGTCTTGCTCTGATGGCTTTTTGACACATTCAGAAACATTCCTTTACATTGAGGGTGGGCTTCACTTGGAAATTACATGTGGTTCTAGGATACCCCTGTGGGTTGGAAGCCCCTGTGTTCCATTGCTCTTCTATCATCCTGGGTCTCTCACTTTGTTCCCTCAGCTGCTCCGCCCTTGTCAGCACCACCCTTCCTTCTCTGGACAGTCCCAGCATACCTAATGTGGGGTGCAACTCTACCAGACAAAGAGGAAGAAGACTTCAATAATGCCGCCTGGCCCTTCCTATGAAGAACCTGCAAAGACAAAATGAGCACGTGATGGAATGAAAACAGGGCAGTTGACAGCATGTTCCCGTGGGGAGGGCCGCCAAGTGGAAGGTGTTACAGAAAGGGCGGCTACCGCGAGCAGGCACTTAGCATGTATAAATGAGTGAATAAGTGGATGAATGTGCCAGTCGACGTGAGAACTGATGAGTGGCTCTCATATCCTTGAATGATGGAATTATGCAGAGGGCTGGGGAAGGGGTTACATTCTTGGTGCCCAAACCCAGCCGCCCCTGCAGGCGCCCAGTGCTGGTATGTGTCAGCAGTGTCAGGATGAAAGTGTGTTTCTGGGGGAAGGGGCCACCTTGAGAGCAGCTGGGAGGGCTCTGGCTTCTTGGAGTGTGCGCAGGAAGAGGGGAGGCCTGTGGACAGCTTGTCTCCCTCACCTGCGGCAAGTTCATGCCACAAGCTGCTCCCACTGGACTTCCTGGACAGGGTCTCTACCGACAGCCAGCCCTCTGCAGGCTGTTATTTTCCACAAGGAAGATAGAAGGTATATGTTTTCAAAGAGAAATCGAAAGAAAAATACAGTTTTGCCAGCTAAGAGAATACGGTAAATGGATCTTTCCTAGTGAGAATACCTAATAATATTTAGAATGATGACTGCTTTGTGTTATTTTAAAAAAGGCTTCAACTACAATTGGGTCTCAGAGGGAGATTACAGCTTTTGGGGGAATCCCAGGAGTTCTGGGTAAAGATGAGCCTTTAATACTAAGAGCGTAGTCAGTAGCATTGTTGAAGGGCTCTGGGCTTGTAGTCTTTCTGCTGGGGTTGGGAAGACCCTGCCTGGGTCTCTGGACCAGGAGAGAATTCCTCTAAGAAAAGAAAGGCATCTGTGCTTCCAAAAGCCTGGATGATCCAGGAGAGGCCTCTTAGGGTCTTCTGAGCTGCTTCCTACTTCCCTCTTGCTGAGCTGGGCTGAGGACATGCTGAGCAAAGGATACATCTGCAGTCTCTAAATTCAAAATAACATCTCATCCTGTGCCGCTGCCATGGTTTGCTCTGGACTGAGAAGCAGGAGCACCCCTAGAAGGCCGGCACTATGGTTGCAGGTCCTGGGCTCAGGGCTAAGAGACAACTGCTCAGGTTTGCCCCTGTGAGAGGAATTGGCACAGTGCTGTGGGTTTTTTTTTTTTTTTTTGAGACAGAGTCTCGCTCTGGTTACCCAGGCTGGAGTGCAATGGCACGATCTCGGCTCACCGCAACCTCCGCCTCCTGGGTTCAGGCAATTCTCCTGCCTCAGCCTCCTGAGTATCTGGGATTACAGGCACGTGCCAACATGCCCAGCTAATTTTTTGTATTTTTAGTAGAGATGGGGTTTCACCATGTTGACCAGGATGGTCTCGATCTCTTGACCTCGTGATCTACCTGCTTCGGCCTCCCAAAGTGCTGGGATTACAGGCTTGAGCCACCACGCCCAGCCCACAGTGCCGTGGTTTTATAACACACTATTTCTTTGCCAGAAACTTGTTATTCCCTTATTGTCTTGACTATTCATTTTTGCAGAGACAAGGTCTCCCTGTGTTTCCCAGGCTGGTCTGGAACTCCTGGCCTCAAGCAGTCCTTCCACCTTGACCTCCCAAAGTGCTGGGATTACAGGCATCAGCCACTGTGCCCCGCCTCCCTAGACTTTTTGAAAAATCTGGAAGAGGGGTAAGCACAAGTCCCTGATCTGAGGAGCTGCAGTGGACCTGATGCAGGTGCTTTCCTTCGTTCACTTTCAGCCCTTAGAGAGGCTTAGGCAGTTTTTTGTTTGCTGGCCTCATTCACTTAACAATTACTTGCAGTTTTTAAGACCCTTAACAGTCCCAAGAAAACTTTGACTGTCAGTTTTTAAAATTTAAGATTTCTCCAGACATCTTTCAAAGTACGGCTTATTCTGGGCCTCCTAGCTTTCCGCCCTTTGCCCAGGACTTCTGGCCAGATGAAGCCTTCATCTGGTGAGCTTGGGTTTTAGCCAAAAGCAGATCTTAGGCATTGAATCCTAGAGCTGAAGGGAAAGTCTCGAAGGGGTCAGATGATGTCTGCCTGTATAAACCAAGAATCCAAGATCAGGAGAGGGAAAGCTGGATCACAGATACACCCTGGCTAGAACTGGGAGTCTCTGCTTTCTGTCAGGGTGCTGTGGTAGAGCCAGGGGGCGCTTAGTCACTTGCCTTCCAAACACTCATCCTGTGCAGAAACAGGCCAGTGGGTCCCTGCAAGACAAGGCTCAGCGCACCACCTCCTGACCTAAGGGCCTGTGCCCCTGGTCTCTCTGCTGGCCCTGGGGCTCCTGTGCAGAGCAGCGCAACGTGGTAACAGGCCAGCCTCCAGCCAAGGCTCAGTGTCCTGCCTTAGCGCTGAGGTTCTATTCTCTCCCAAGCACCTATTCCTCCTCCAAGGCACGTGACCATTCGCTGCCTTGGCCAAACCTTTGAAAAACAGCATTCCCGGAGTTGAGGGGCGTCTGTGATCTAATTGAGGCTGTGAGGGCATAGATAATCCCAAGCCATCTCTAGGTGGCTTGAGAACACAATCAGGCTCCTGTCAGCCCTGGCTCACACTTCCCTGGATACGCCTTGGGCTTCTTGACCTTTGCCTTTTCTGTGCCATGCCTGCCACTGGGAACATCCTCCTTAGAGTTGGAACCTGTGGGAACTTCAGCCCACAGGCCCAGCTCAAAAGCTCTGTCTGCCACAAAGCATGCCTGGCTTACACACAGATAGACCTGGCTTACTGCTTCCCAGTGCCTGGGACTTGTAGGTTGTGCCAGGCTCTCAGCTTTTCTAGCCCCTCATGGATATGAAGATACCTTCCCCTATCCCTGACTTCCAGGCCCTGCATATTTAGATATAATCTTATAACAATGTCACAGAGAGGGTATTGGTCCCATTTTACAAATAAACTGAAGCTCAGAGAGGTCTTATCTTGTCAAAAGCTATGACAGCAAAGCTTGGAGATTGTTCAAGAGCACCCCTCAAGCTCAGCTGCATGTCTTCCAACTAGGGCTGAGTTCATTACGTAGGACCTGGCCCAATGCATGCACGATACCCAATAAATGCTTGTGAGATGAATTCGTTGGTGGATTAATTTAGTTTGCAGGACCCTTTGTTCTATGCTAAACTGAGTCTGAAAGGGTTTTTCTTTTTTTTTTTTGAGACGGAGTTTCGCTCTTGTTACCCAGGCTGGAGTGCAATGGCGCGATCTTGGCTCACCGCAACCTCCGCCTCCTGGGTTCAGGCAATTCTCCTGCCTCAGCCTCCTGAGTAGCTGGAATTACAGGCACGCGCCACCATGCCCAGCTAATTTTTTATATTTTGAGTAGAGACAGGGTTTCACCATGTTGACCAGGATGGTCTTGATCTCTTAACCTCGTGATCCGCCCGCCTCGGCCTCCCAAAGTGCTGGGATTACAGGCTTGAGCCACCGCGCCCGGCCGGGTTTTTCTTTTTTTACTTTTTAATGTATGGGGGA
>CM052655.1:7004954-7057175 GCA_028533165.1 Leontopithecus rosalia | reverse complement strand
ATTACAGGCACGCGCCACCATGCCCAGCTAATTTTTTATATTTTGAGTAGAGACAGGGTTTCACCATGTTGACCAGGATGGTCTTGATCTCTTAACCTCGTGATCCGCCCGCCTCGGCCTCCCAAAGTGCTGGGATTACAGGCTTGAGCCACCGCGCCCGGCCGGGTTTTTCTTTTTTTACTTTTTAATGTATGGGGGAAGGGGCACAGAGTTTCCATGCCTTCCCTGGGTATGCTGCCCTCCAGGAACCTCCGTGCCTGTAGCTCTCTGGGAGCTACAAAAGTGGTGTTTTAGATTAAGTGCGGTATTGCAGTCTGTTAAGTGCTTTGCTCATGCGTGCTGATGGTGAACAGTGACTGTTAGAAGGTAGAGTGGAGAGCCATGTGTCTCCATCCGTGCCCACCTTCTCAGGGCACCTGAGATGGCCCTGCACTTTCAGAACCCAAAGCTCCTCTGGCTTAGGTGGGGGCCACTTTGGATCCCTAGAAACAGCACCGGACACAGCTGCGAGCCCTGCTTGAGTTCTGTGATCGCGATGCCTTGGGATGCAAGGGGGTTAAAGGGCATCGGAGGGTTAGCCTGGGAACTTAACCTTCATCTACAAAAGAGCTTCCATGGGAAAAGGAGGCCTTCAGGGAATGCAGATTACCCCATTCTAGCTCAACCTACAGTGACCTCTGCTTTACACAGTCAATCATGATTCTTACAAGAACCCCAAAAGCAAGGTTCCCTTGTTATCCTTAGTACTCAAATAAGAGAACTGAGGTTTGGAGAGGGCCTTCTGTCTCTGGTCACAGGGCTAGAAAGCGAGGGAAATGGGATGGAAACCCAGATCCATTAGATCCTGAAGCCAGGATCCTGTCGCTCTCCAGGCTAAGCCACCAATTTAGGACAAATAGGACATGCTGGGAATCAGGGTTTATTGGAGATGATGGAAGCAAAGCGCTTGGTGTAAGTGGCTTTGCTGTAGACAAACACTCAACCCCCAGGAAGCCTGAGCTTGCTTTCAACAGTGTTCAGAGTAACGGGAGAAAAATTCATTCCCAACAAGGCCTCTTGTGCAAAGCAGTGGTGGGCAAACTGGGAAGTCCCCCAGAAGCAGCCTGGGTCTCACAGGCTAGTAGGAGGGTCCTGCCACTCCACTGCAGCTGCTGCTGTGACAGAGCTGGCTCTCCCAACATAGGGATTAGAAGAGATTATTCTGGCCAGGGCTTACTGTGGCCACCCTGTTTTCTGGAGTAAGCACTGCCCCAGCCAGGGGCCCTTCAGCAGTCCCCGGAGGACTTGGGATAGGACAGGGTGCTGGTTGCCTGTTCACCTGTCCTGCCTGTAAAAAAAATCCAGTGCCCCTGGGATTTCACCTACCATCTGTGCATAGGGACCTGGTTCTTGCTGGGAGTAGGTTGGGCTGAGGGGGAACCTTCATCTCTCACTTCATCCTCACATCAGTCTGTCCATTCACCTCTACCTCTATCCCTTACTGTGCCTGAACAAAACAGGTGCAAATGCTTGAATTAACAAGAGCGAGGTCTGGTAATAAAATGAAATTTATTACCCAAGCTAGAAAAGGGGGAAGTAGTCGGATTGCTCTTTAAAGTAACTGCTTCAGTTTTTAGGGGGAGAAAGTTTTTAGGGGTTTTAAAAGGAAAGACTTGATAAGGAAGGTGTACAAGAACTGGGCTGAGTATGATGTCTGTTTTGTTCTCGTGGCCATCTTGGGTTTCAGTCCACCTGGACCTCAGATTGACGTTAACAATGGCCAGGTGGTTAATTAGCCCTTTTGAAGTAATTTTTAGAGGTTTACAGCTGGGTCTTCAGACTTAAGATTAGCCTGTGAAACTTCTAAGATGTGACATAATTAGATAGTAGCATACAGTTAAATGCAAAGGGGGCATATATGGTGAGAAAAGGGAGGGACATCGAGTCTATTTTAAGGCTGAGGATCGGCTTTTGCAGTTGCCTCAAGGTTGTATCTTGAAATCCAAGAGAAAGGGGAAAAAAAGTTTAAAATGCATGTTGGAGTTAATCTGCAGGCTACATTGCTTCTCTGAGTATCTGCTACTCTCCCTCCTCATTCACGCTGCTCCAGCCACTCTGACCTCCTTGCTGTTCCCCTAACATACGAGCCACACCTGTAGTCCGCGGCCTCTGCACTGACGTTCCTCTGACAGGAGTGTCTTCCTTCCACATGGCTTGCTTGCTTGGCTCTCTGGCTTTCATGTCTTAAATGTCATCTCAGTGAAGCTTACATTGGTCAGCCCTTTCTCAGAGGCTTCACTCCACCTCCCAGTCTCTTGCCAGCAATCCCTGATAGCCCTTACAGCCTGCACTTTCTTCCATAATAATTTCTACCTTCTTGCATACCAGTTACCTGTTGTCTCACCCCCGCTAGAACGTAAGCTTCATAAGAACAGAATTTGTCTTTTTCCTTGCTGTTTCCCTGTTTGAGCAATGAGTTAAGAAACCTGTGGGTAGGAATCAAGCTCCTCTTTCACACCTGGCCTTAGATGAGTGAAGGGTTTTGTCACAGCTGGGGCTGGGTGGAGCCGGAGCGTGAGCAGCGCCACAGTGCTCCCCGCCTCTTCCACCCACCCAGAATTCTCCGCAGGGACCCAGGACCAGGCGGCTGCCGGGAGGCGAGAGCCTTCACTAAATGTGGGACGTCAGTCACTACAGCCCTGAAATTGAAATGGGAAGTCCAGGCTTGTGCTCACGTCCAGCAAATCCAACAGGTGAAAATCTAGCTTGTCATCAGCTTATAATGGTTCCATTATCAAAAGCTTAGCCAAGGCTGCTGCTTTTGTTTTTAAATATTTAGTTTGAGGTTTTTTTGTTTTTCCAAATCATTTCTTTTCCCGTTATGAGATGAGAACAGTAGAAAATAAGGGTAACTACACAGTTTATGTAAGAATTCAACAACTAGGAGAGAATTTTCTACAATCGCGAGTGCAGTCACTCGGGAAACTCATCTGCCCCAGCAAAGGCGAGCAGGCAAGCGCGCGCGGGGGCAAACCGCAGGGAGGGGCACCCGGCTTTCCCTCCTCCTGCTTCACCGAGATCACTACTGGGGGCCCTGGAGGCGACGGTCCCCAGGACACTCCGGGCGCCGGCTGGGTCTCGAGGGGTCGCTCCGCCCGGAGGCTCTCCAGGCCCCTGCGCACGGCAGCCCGGGCCTCTCTCACCCCCGCGCGCAAGCCGGCGAGCTCCGCGTGGTGAGACCCTCCCCACCGAGGTGATTTCCACCCAACCGCGAGCAGAGTCCCCGAGGACGGGGAGGCGCCTCCCGCCGCCTTTGGGGGCGCACCGCACAGAGCTGGGGCGGAAGCTAGAGGGGAAAGGCGGTGGTGTTGAGTGAGAACCAGCCGAGTCTTTCCCAAACATCCATTTAATCTTGCATTTATCCTGGGTATAAAGTCGTAACGTGAGGTAGGCATTGTTATCCCCACTGTGCAGACGGGGGAACGGAGGCTCAGAAGATGCGGCGCTGGTCTGGGAAGTGGAAGAGCTGGGGTCGAAACCAGGACGGTCTGGGGCTGCGCTCCTTCCCCGGGGGCCGCGGCGGGGCGGTATCTAGCGCTGCAGCAGCTTGCCGAAGGCCGCGGCGGGCGCGCGCGTGCGCGGGGGTTGGTCGGGCAGCATGGCGGCGCTGTGCTCGGCGCGCAGGGCCAGGCGGGGGCACGCGGCGCGCAGGCGGCGCAGGCCGGCCGCGCTCACGTTGCGGCAGAAGTCCACGTGCAGCGTCTGCAGCGCGCGCCCGTCCGCTGCCACGGCCGCTAGCGTGCGGTTGGTGACGCGCGCGCAGTTCTCCAGGCGCAGTGTGCGCAGGCGTGGGCAGCAGCGGAGCAGGCGCGCCAGGCAGTCGTCGGTGACGTGGCCGCAGCCCGACAGAGTGACGGACGCCAGGTTGGGGCACCTGTGGGGAAAGCGCGTTGACCCGCGGCCCACTGGCTCGTCGAAGCCACCCAACCGCCCCGGGGGACTGGGCGTATTTATTTCCCGAGGACTCGGGCCTTGCGAAGTGAAGACACTTGGCTGCGGCGACTCGCAGGGTTCCAAGTCAGCTTTCTGGCCGGCCCATTTTCCCTGCCCTTTCTGCCCCTGCGTCTCAGCCCCACCTTCATCTACGTGGGTTCGTGGCTCGGAGCCTGGGGAGCCCCTAGTGGGAAAGCTCCGACCCCGGCTCAGCAGAGTCCTGGGGCGGCTGTGGACAGAGGGAATGGCCCTTGTCTCTTTGTTTAGCTACGGACGTGCTGGCTTGCAGGGGAGCGGTGCATGGCCACTGCTCCAGTCTAGCTTCGAGGTGAGGCCCCTGAGTGTACCGGCGGGACGTGAGCGGGAAGAGGGATTTGTTCCTTGCAGGTGGCTTAGTGACAGGACCATGCCAACCCTCGAGGTGGTGGGAGCAGGCGTCAGCATCGACTCCGCATTCAGCTTAGTTGACTAGAGCTGTTCCTGCCTCCCCTGGGGCACCAGCCTGGAAAAGGGCAGGAATCGGAGGCAGCTAGAGGTACAGTCAGGGACACCCAGGTCGCTTGCCCAGAAAGCTTGGGGGACCCACTTTTGCCGCCTCATCAGCCCCTCCCAGCGAGAAAGGATCTTGAGCAAAGTTCGACTTGGCTTATCCACGTCAGTCAGTGCCAGAACCTTGCTTTCCTCCGCGTGGGGGGAATAACGTCTACCGTTGGGGTTGTGAGCAGCCTGCAGCGGGGCCTCCACCGGCAGTCATCATGCGCGGCACTAGGCGCTTCCAGTTCAGAAGGACCGACTCCTGGGCCGAGGGGGCTTGGCTCTCCGCAGCAAGAAGGAGCTGGAGTCTGGCCTGGGGAAGCGTTTCCCTTTCCCTGCCAGCCGCCTCTGCAGCTCCGTGACTGCCCGCGCTGGGCCAGCCGAGCTCCTTGGTGCCTGGGTTGGGAAGTAAGGAACTAAAATATGCTGGACCCAGCCACGTCTCACACAGAGCCTAGGCCTCCTTCAGGATCATGTGCCTTCGCTCCTCACCCATTCAACCTCTACACCCGCAGTTTTGTTCATGAGGAAACTGGCCCAGGGAGCCCAAGTGACTGGCTTGTGATTTATTCGCGGACCCGGGACAGATGTCTGAACCTTGCTGGGTGTCCCTTCCTCATCTGTCAAGTGGGAGGAATTGTTACCTTCAAGGTGGTTATAAGGACTAGGTGTTTAAGCCTCAAAGGTGTTGGGTGATCGTTTCCCTAAGAACCTTTTGAGTAATTCTGATGCAGGGGGTAAAAAAAGCCAACTGTCCCCTGCCCAGTTATCCTCAGCCATTCCTCCCAACCTGAGCTGAGTGCCAGAAGAACCAGATTCAGTAGATGTTCATCAGTGCCTACTGTGTGCCAGGTGCCACTGTGTCATTCAATCCTCCTACCCTGCAGGATAAGGACAATTTAGCACATTTTACAGAAGAAATGAGGTTGCAAGAGTTTAGATACTGGAGCTGGCATCACATGGTTAGACGCACTGGGCAACTCAGCAGAGAGCCTTGAGAGCAAAACCCTTTGCTTTTCATGTGACAGCAGGGCCCTTCGCGTGACCAGTACAGAGGCCTGGGAGGTTCACCCCACACCTCGCAGATTTGGGACATGAAGCTCAGTTTTCGTAGAGTAAGAATGGAACAACTTCAGGAAGCATTCTGCTGTGCGCCTGTCCCCATCCTCAGTATCACTCTCTAGTCTGATTCCTGGGCCTTGTTAAGCCTGTCAAAATGGCCTTGTCCAGCCAGGACCCAGCCCCAAGTCCATCTTCTGTTTCCTTCCTACCAGCTCAAAAGAAAGGTGGGGTCACTGCTGTTTCCTTCTACTTCTGTCGTGCTGCCAGCAAATAGCAGCTGTGAACTTGGGTGGCAGTAAACTGGCTGAGCTT
This sequence comes from Leontopithecus rosalia, assembly GCA_028533165.1. NCBI lineage: Eukaryota > Metazoa > Chordata > Mammalia > Primates > Cebidae > Leontopithecus > Leontopithecus rosalia. The sequence goes on along the minus strand of CM052655.1, from coordinate 7,051,295 downwards.
AGTTTTCCATGGACAGCCAGGCCCAGTTTAAGTGATTAAGGGGGTGTTTTTCCTTAAAGGGAGCACAGGACTGGCAGAAGCTCAGGGAGAGGCTGCTTGAGTACCTCTGTTTTTGCCTGGGCGGATCTACCCATGAGGCTGGGACGATGGAGGGATCCTGGCCTGGTCTGTGTGGGGTGAGGTTAGCAGATACACACAAGATGTATTTGGGACATACACTAAAAAAAAAATTCACTGTTTATGTGAAATTCTTATTTAACTTAGGACAGCCTATATATTTGCTAAAATCTGGCGACCCTAGACTGTGGGCAAATCTCACCACTTCATGGAGCATTAGTTTGCCAATTTGAAAAATTAGGCTAAGCCACCTTCCCTAGGAATACTGTGTAAATCAGTAAGTCATCTTCTCCAGGAGTCTGGTTTGGCTAAGCTGACCCATGCACCCTGGCCTCTCCTTCCTCTGCAGCGTTTCCCAGGCCTCAGGGGCTGTTTGCTAGGCCTAATGGAGGGGTGAGCTGATGGCTGTATGTGGTAGCCTTTTCCCAGAGCCTGACCTTGGAATCCAGGCCCAGATGGACCCACCCAACACTTAATGACTACCAGGGAGGACAGCTGCCCGAAGGGCAGGGACAACTGAGGCCCCACTTCTTGGTGTTTGCATGAAGCAGCTCCAGGACCTGTGAGGCTGAGAGGATTAGCAGTGGTTTCCCTCAGGATTGTACCTGTCTCCTGGGGACCGTGTTTTGGGTGGGCCTGGATGTCTGCCTTGGGCCTAGTTTGAGGCACCCCCAAGGCGGAGCCATCTTGGTCTCGTAATTTGCTCTTGCCTGCCCCCCCCCACCAAGAGGGAAGCCAGAGCTAGCGGGGCCAGCACTGCTCAGGAGGCAAGGTGGCCTACCTGTCGCACACCCGGAGGAGGAAATCATTGACTAGGCTCTCGTGCCGGCTGCAGATACTCCTCTGGAAGGCACTCTTGAGCCAGTCCTCAATGCTGCACACCTGCACACGGCTGGAGTGCCAGCAGATGGAGAGGCTGCGGAGAGCAGGGCCCAGGAGGAAGTTGTCCTTCTGGAGTTCAGTGAGGGAACGGAAGTGCAGTAGGGACCAGAGTGCGGGATCCTCAAACACCTCGCGGAGCTGAGGGCAGGTCCTGGCGAGGCTCTTCCTGCTGTCCTTGTCTAGGAAGGAGAAGAGGTGCAGCAGGCACTCCCGGTTGAGCTGGGTTATGTGCATGGTGAGCAGCAACTACATGTGACTGCAACTGCAGCTAGGGGACGGGCTGACCTGCCTCCTCTCCTCCCCAGTTCTGGGCTGCCAGTGGACATATATGGTTGAGGAATGGTGTTTATTTTTGGCTAACTGGTGCTGAAGCTCTGTGGAGGGGTGAGGGAAGAAACGGCAGGACCTAGACATACGTGCGGCGGTCTGGCTCGGCTTATGTTCAGAGGGATTGAAAATCCTGGCAGAAAAGCAGCCTATTGAAGTTACTTTCCTTAAAAGGGATTTCTTTTCCCTTTAGCTGACAATGGTGTTTAGCAGGGAGCACTTTTGGCTTTTCCCAAGGCGTTTTCATTGGGAGGCGGTGGCCAGGCCAGCTCTGTCTGGGTTTGCAGTCCCTGCTCACGGGGAAGGAGTCTAACTGTAAATGTTAACTGTTTTGATTTTCTGGTACATCACCGTGAATCTTTTGCTTCATCCTGAGTAGGAAGAAGCCTGTTGTGTGTGAAGGGTGAGAGTTGTGAGTTCTGTGCTGTAAGCAGAGTCCTTGGCTGATGCCTCATTCCTGTTGTTTTTGTGTCATAGAAGAATGGTTTCCAGGCTAGGCTGGTCGACCTTCAAGTCCCGCTGCCCTCCTCTAGGCAGGGGGATTTTCCTGGGCTTGATCGACAGCTAGACTTTTTACCTGAATTGTTTATAAAAGATTTTACTGTGAAGTAGCTTCTTTCCAGAGTTGTATTTTATTGTTTTGGTGGGGTTTTTGTAGTTTTGGTCAAGCAGTACTGTGGGTAACCCCCCATATAGGCACCGAGGAATGAGAGCTAAGCAGAACCCTGGCACAGTTAGGGCCTGAGGAATATCTCACTTTATAGTGTTACTACTCAGCTATTTCCTTTTATATAATCCTTTACATAATAATATATTCATTTATAGAAATAGGGCTTGAAGAATCCCTTTATATAATCCTGTATGTGTAAACATATAAGAGTTGATAGTATGAGTGTTTAAAGAATATTTCCCTACATATATATCTATCATTATATCTTAGTTCATAATCGGAGGAATGCCTAGAGTGGACACGGTACAGAGCATGAATTAAGGAATAAGCAGCTTATAATCAGAGGAATGCCTAGAGCAGACACAGTGCAGAGCATGATTTAAGGGAGAAAGTTATACCAGGACAAGAATCCATGGCCCAGGTGGCAGCATTCATAAAGTATCATAAAGATACCCGCTGTATGGCAGGCTTGGGGCGAGAGCCACTCCTCCTGATAAAGGAGTTGTAGGACCTTACTCCAGTTCTTGTGGAAGGCTGCCCTCAGAATGGCAATCCACCTTGGTGACTATGAACTTTATCAGCTCTTGGTACTGTGCTGCTTGAAAAGCATCTTCCCATAGAACCCATTGGAAGCTGCCAGAACGTGGCGGTAACCCTGACAGCTGTGTCACTGCTGTGTGACTTAAAGCATCCTCCTAAATCTTCTTAGAAGTAGTTTGCCCATGGATAGAAGTGTTGCACACTGCACCCTCTTCACTGCGCACCGCCCACCTTCAAACCTCAGTGACCTAATGGGGGGGTGGACCCCTTACTGCGCATGGCCCTTGCCTTTGTGGGAACGGGCCCCTTGCTGTACACTGTCCACCTGCTGGCCTAGGTGACCTAATGGGGGTGGACCCCATGTTTTATTGCTCACGACGCTATCACTATCCTTAAAGATGATTTCACTCACTGCCCTGCCCCCTAACCTATACACAATACTCATGCTTCTGGACATTCGAGGCCTCGCCTGACTGCTTATAGGTGACGTGGCCCCCCGAGCCCAGCTGCGTTCTTCTTGTACTTCTGTGTCTTTATTTCTCGGATCCTGCACCTCAGCACGGCATAAGGCTCACCCCACGACCCTGTGGGGCACTCAGCCTTACATCTGGCTCCCAACATGCCCTACACAGCACTGAGTATGTGTGTGTTTTAAATTGAAGCTTACTTGGCTTTAATTTTCCCACCCATATGGCCTTCTACTTTATATAACCTGTATTTCCCAAAATGTCAAGATGGATGAGGTGGCTCTTCATGTGAAACTACTTGAAACAATTTTAAGTTCAATGTTTTAGATCGTATTTGCCTTTAAGCTGACCACAAACCATCCGCTCTGAGTGCCCTCCATCCCCTCTTGGAGAAACCAGTGGACCACCCCTGCCCTCTCTGACTCCACCCTGGACAAGTTTCCTGGAGGCCGTGTCGGTGACGTTCTCTCTTCCTGGGTACTCAAAGCCTCGCAATATGGCAGACCCTTTTCCTGATGCTGCTTCACTCCCAAACCTAGCCCCAACCTTAACTTCTCTGCCTTGAATCCCTGGCGTCGTTCTTTGGTTTGCTTGGGGGATGCTGATACAGTGCAGCTGTGTGGGCCACATTCTCCCTAGGCAATAGGGGGCACCTAGGAGAGAACGGTTTGCCTCTGCCAGCCCAGAGACCACCACCTCAGTGGTTGCTTTTGTTTGTTCTCCCATTTGGAATAAGAGGGGATGGGAATCCTTTTGGTTTTTCCATGGACAGAAATGAAGCAACCTATGCTGAACCCACTTCTGGAACTAAGGTTTGGTCAGGGCTGGTGCAGCTTTGCCTTTAAAGGCAGCAGGCAATCAAGCAAAGAAGAAGGTAGCCATTGTAGTCAGTGCCTTTCGTGAGAAGCCAGCCTCAGCTGGTCCCCCGTGTCTCCATTACCCCACCATGCCAACATGAAGTGCAACGGGGGGATTCTCTAAAACAGACCAAGGAACAGTGGAAAGGAAGCATTTCTCAAGGAAGGGGAGCCAGCCACTGCTATTTCAAGCTCATCAACTTAGTTCTAAGTTATAGCTGACACTCTGTCTAGGTGTACTGCTTCACTTAAAATGTATGCTACAATACCACACAGGTGGTGTGATTAGAAAGCCATGTTATCTCCACTTTCTCTCCCCTGTCCTCAAACCAATGCTTTTCGGATGGTTGACCCTTAGGAATAGGGGTTTTTTCATCTTCTTGCAAGACAAGAGTGGTAATTGTGCCTTCCACTAAGAGTCACTGTGCTGCAGCCCTGCTGGAATGGCAGAAGACTGGCAGGGAAGAACATTTGGAGGCTTGCCCCTCTGTTCTTCCCCCAGGTAGGCTGCAGTGAAGCATCCTGGACTACTGGGGCCCGGGGCTGGCGCGGGGGGGTGGGGATGTGCTCCTGCCTGCTGCAGAGGGTCTGCCCCTTCGGCCTTCTCTGGAGCTATGCTATTTGGCAGCAGCGACAGCAACCACGCAGCCTCTGAGCAGCACAGCTGCCAAGGGAATGTGCCCCATGAAACAAGGATGCAGAACAATCTGAGCTGCAGGCATATGTGTCTTCAACTTTAAAAGACTGACAAGACCAGGCAAATGAAGAACGTGGTTCTGTTTGCAGGAGGCATGGGGGCAGAGGTAGTCTACAGGAACCTACTGTAAGCAGGGGGTTTATTTAACAGCACTTAGTTGCCTGTTTTTACCCTAAAAGATGACCAGTATCCTTTACTCAGAGCCCTCTAAAGGGGAGGGAGGGGCCTCATTTTTGTAAGATCAGTAGTTACAAGAGACTGAGAAGGATTTCACTGGGTAAGGGTCAGTGGGACCTCAGGCACCTGACTGCAGGCACTAATCTGGCCATCACTTTGCCAGTACAGGTTACTTCATCCTGGCCCAGGTACAGCAGCTCCAAATCGTGGGGATTCTGTCGACCGAGAAGGCCCACAGCTTGAGTAAGTACATCATGATTTATGTGGCTCCACTGAAAAAGGGTGTTCAGAAATAAGTCAAAAGTAAAGAGAACAGACTTTTAATGATACTTTTTAAAACAGTTTAGGTTGGTGAAGCAGAAAAGGGATGTGAGTATAACTTAAATGAATCAGTCACTTGCACAGTTAAACACTCCTCTTGGCATCATATAAACTGGGTTTTAATGGCAAATGATGACATCACAGCATGACCAATGCTCATGGAAGGCAGTCTAGAGTCCATGATGCTCACACCTGAGGGGGAAGGCCCTGCACCTACTAACGAGATGCAGAGACCTTGGACTACAGACACCACATGCCCACTTCTCCTTACTCACCTTCCTATGGCTACTCTTAGTCACCTGGGACCCAGGCCTTGGCTGCAGGAACACATTTCTTTCCATGGGCTTTTCCAGGGCCCAAGTGAAGAGGCCACTTCAGCAGCAGAGGTTATAGGAGAGAGTTTAGGGGCTGGTGGAGGTTAAAGTGGGTTAAGTGTATCTAAATAGACTTATGTACACTAAACCAATAAAGGAGAGGTTTGGCTTTAAGAAATATGTCCCCAACCCCAGAAACCAAGCTGCTGAGTAGGTTCCACAGGAGAGAAACACATTCAACACTCACCCCGGGCCAGTGCACTTGACTGGTTTAATTCTAGTACATTGGTCATCACTACACACTGAGTAGAATACAGTGGATAAGCAAAGGTTTCTCCACCATGGAGAGAGATTTGTGTTGCCACAAACTGTTTCTATCACCCACCTGTGTGGGAGGACTTCTGAGAAAGTGTTCTTTTTCCAAGGAGCCATGTGACTCAGTGAGAGGCCCTTGCTCAGCAGAAGCTCTGAGCAAGAAGCCACATACATGCTGAAGACAACAGGGCACAAGGGAAAAGCCCTGGAGAGCACAAAAGATCAGCTTTTGAGATAGGTCTGGTAAGGCTACACAGTTAAAATTAAAATATGATTAGGCACATTTACATCACTGGTGTTCACGTGCACAATTCAGATGGATCCAATCATTTTTCTAAACAATCTTCATGATACCATCCAGGTGTTTCTGTTCAGGTAAAACCAACCAATAAAAACAAATTCAGAGAGAAGACACGTTCATCTCTTAAACCAACAGCATCACCTGTCTGAAGGCCACTTTGCCCGACAAAGTAGTCCAATCTGTTGCTAAAGTTCCATTTGTTATACAGCTTCTTTTCACCATCAACTCTGGCCAGGCCTATACTGTTTTAAGTTATAACAGCTGCCCATTCAGAGAGACTGAAGAGCGAAGTATCACTGTTAGAAGTTACAGCTCTCTACCTTCTAAGCCAAAGAGCCTGGAGTCACAGGAAATGCTTCCCAAGATGAAAGGCAACTCACATTTCAGGTTCAGTTAGATGTGGTGATGTACTGACAGATCAGATCAGCTGGAATTCTCATTTTTGTAGCTCAGAAACTTATCAAATAGCACAGTTTCATACAGTTTAACCTAATATAATTTAGCACTGTGAATTAATTTAAGCACACATTTCCCTGTGACCTTTTAGGACTCTAAATTGTAAGATGTAAACACGATGGCAAAGCTTTATTCTCTGGAGTGAAAATTTAGGCCAGCACTGTCTTACTCCATATGTGGGTGTTGAGTACTTGAAAGGTGAGTGTAACTGAAGGAACCGAGTTTCTGATTTAAATTTCAATAACCACATGTAGCTAGGAGGCATAGTATTGGAGGATATACGTTTATACATAATTGCAATTTGTTCCTTGTCACGTTAAAGTGTTTAGCCAGTATGTTCTTGGAAGATAGGGGATTTATCCAGTTAATGGATAAATGGAAATGGAGCTACACCTGCTCCTACAACTGCAGATATCCAACCTGAGGGAGAGCCACCAGGCTGGTTTTCTGTTTTTGAGACAGTGTCTCGCTCTGTTACCCAGGCTGGAGTGCAATGGCACCGTCTCGGCTCACTGCAAGCTCCGCCTCCTGGGTTCAGACGATTATCCTACCTCAGCCTCTTGAGTAGCTGGGACTACAGGTGCCTGCCACCATGCCTGGCTAATTTTTGTAATTTTAGTAGAGATGGGGTTTCACCATATTGGCCAGGCTGGTCTCGAACTCCGGACCTCATGATCCACCCACCTGGGCCTCCCAAAGTGCTGGGATTACAGGCGTGAGCCACCACACCCAGCCCACCAGACTGTTTTTACATTCATAAGCTTAAAAACATCTTGGCCATTTTTCTTTTTTAATAGAACAGTCTGGGCATTGTGGCTTATGCCTGTAATCTCAGCACTTTGGGAGGCTGAGGCGGGTGGAGCACCTGAGGTCAGGAGTTGAAGACCAGCCTGGTCAACACAGTGAAACTCTGTCTCTACTAAAAATAAAAAATATTAGTGAGCGTGATGGTGGGTACCTGTAATCCCAGCTACTCGGGAGCTGAGGCAGGAGAATTGCTTGAACCTGGGAGGCGGAGATTGCAGTGAGCCAACATGGTGCCATTACACTCCAGCCTAGGCAACAGAAGGACACTCTTTCTCAAGAAAAATGAAACAACGAAAACTACTTACTCAAAATGAGATTGTTTTCAACTTGTTCTGCTATCGGGATAGGCCAATGAGGGGTGTTAAAACCCAGAGGAGCAAAGACTAAATTTCCTCCTGCAGAAGCAGACTCCCCTCGTGATAAACTGAAATGCAGGTGATGATTCAAGTACATACCACAGGTTCACACCTCAGACTAAGATACCAAACAAGCAGTAAGTCTGAAGTGGACACGTGGTGACTTCCAGTGCTACAGCTAAGGAGAATGAGACACTGATTCAAAAAGGAGGCAGACGCCATGGCTTTACCTATACCATGTTAGTGATGTTTTTAAACATTAAATGTATTTGGTCTTTACTCCCATCTTACCTCCCCACAAACAAGTATGCCTCAAAACCAAAAAAGCCAACAAAGAGTAATTCTTGTATTTGCAGGACAGGTACAACCGAACCAACAAATTTATTTAGTTAGTGCTGATGGATAGCAGCCTTGAGACAAGCAGTAATTACCTGGTCTGCTTAACGATGCCCTCTGTCATCTTCTACAGGCGAAAAGAATGATTGCTCAGCAGTCACTGTGAAATTTTGTGGGCAACAAGTGCACACATGATCCTTGATTTAGAGTCAACCTGATCTCCATTACAGCTGTGAAAATCTTGCTTTCAGCAAGTGTGAGTATCAAAAGCATTGATGTAAATGTGCCTCAAAGTGAGAACTGAAAACATTAACATAAAAAAGTCAAATAAGACTAAGTTCTTAAAACTACATATAAAAATTGAATCATTACAACTAAAGCAGCAAATCAAAACATCTGCTGAGGTTTTCTGGTAGAACAACAACAAAATTAGTTGGTGCCCATGTTCAGTAAGTCACTACCATTGACAAAACTAAACCCAAAATAGGAAATTGAAAAGTGCATAATGAAATTAATCTGGATCAAGTATTTGTGGAAAACTGGAAATGTTTCTCCGGTATGGTTGATGAATGATGATTAGGAGGAGGTACTAAAGTTTATCCGATCCAGCTTTGGCCTGGCGTTCCACGTAGAAAAGGATGTAGGCCTTTGCCTTCATCACAGTCTCCTCATCAGTCACTGTTACAGTACTGTCATTGAAGTGGAACCAGCGGCCTTCATGAGTTGCATATGCTGTGTAATGTCCAGAACCAACCCTGTAAAGAAAAGGCAAAAGACCAAAGAAAAACCTTAGAAATCACAAAAGGATCTGTACAACTATCTCATATTAGATTTAAATTTCAATAGGTAAAGAATACATCCCAGACTTCTAGTTTAAACTCATGTTTTTACCTTCCTCCAAACTGGCCAGAAATTGAGGCTTTGCTAGAACACAAAGCAGATGGTCCTGGACTAATGGAGGAAACAGAGATGGGGAACCCTCACCTAACAAGCATAGGTCAAGGCCTACGGAAACGTGGAAAACTGAGTACCAGATTTTCCCATCAGAATCTTGGGAAAAAAACTAAGCTTAACAAAGAATAGCACATTTCTCTGATACTGTGCTCAGTGGGGCTCTTCCCTGTCAGCATGAGCTACCCACTCATACATGGAACCTTAGAGTCAGGCCTGCAGGTAGAACAGACCTTCATAACTGCCAGGAAAACCCTGTTTAAACAATAAAGATCCATGTCATTTACTATGATTTAGAATAAACTACCAACAAACACCAAATTTTAAAAATACTTAAGCCCTTGCACTCCTACAAAATCACATTTTTGAGGGGAAGAAATACCAGGAAGAACAAGTAAAGCAACGAACCCTGAGGAACTGAATGCTGGAAACCGAAGAGAGCTTTGCTAACATTTCCAAAAGAGAGTGCAACCATAAAACAAGATAGGCTGTTATGCAAAAGTTACCAGAAAAATGTGATTGCTGCAATATAAATATTAGATGGAGGAGCTGATCTTTTATTTGGATACAGATGAAACTTTTGGTGATTTGGAAAAGTAGGTCGTGGTAGTCTTTAGAAACAGATAGAATATTTAAGACATGTGGAAAAGAAATCCAGGAAATTCACCGTGCATATAGTAGGGGTTCCAGAACAGTGAAGCAAGACTGGGGTCAGACCTTCAGTATAAACATTTTCATGAACTGAAGGCACCAAACTAAACAACTACCAAGCAGGAATACATTTAATGATATTTAGGTCCAAAGATAGAGGATCCTACAAACTTCCAAGGAGAAGAAAGCCAGGTGCCGATAAAGTACTAAGAATAAGATGTGTCATGTATAACACTATGTGAGTGTAGACATTACCGTGACCTCAAAGCTCTGCGGGAAAAGGATTTTCAACATGGATAGTTGTTTCCCACATATAGTAGTCTTCAGTTTAAAGGTGAAATGGCTACCCCTCACACCCAAAACCAGGAGAGACCCCTAACACAAACTTTCAGGGAAAAATAATATTAACAAGATTTAAAATGAGTCTTTAAAGTAGATGACATGGAGTAAGGTATTCCAAATAATTTCCCCTTTTTTGCCCCATTTAAATTTCATATGGCAAAGGAGTAAGCTATTTGGAGTAAGGATGCCTCAGGATTTTGAGCACAAATAGACTGGGTTCAAATGAACCTCCATTTCACTTTTATATACCTTCCCTTAGGTCTCACATCATCATCTCAGGAGTATTCCTCCACACCAGAACTGAAGGAGATTCCACCCACTTGACTGTATCTGAATCCACTTTTTACAGAGTTTAGGGAGAGCTATTATGAGTGGTGCAAAACCGCAGGTCACTGTGCTGGCCAACAGGTACCGCCATCCAACAGAGGCTGGCTGCTGTACTCACCCGGAACCATGGTGCACAACCACAGCGGCAAGGTCGTAGAGGCAGCTCTCTGGGCCACTGTTCTCAGGCTACAGAACAAGGAAGAAGGCATCCACAGGATGGAGTTAGGAACAGTGATCAGTGACGTCAGCATCTCCTATCTCGATGACTTCTACCCTCTCCATGTTTAACAGTCTTACTGAAGAGCTGTCTCTTCACCATGCGAAAACAGTAATCACCTTACCTCTAGTAAGTAGCATTTCATGTCTAGGCCTCTCAGTGGAAACTCGACATACGTATCAACTTTATTTCTTAAATATGCTGTCCAATGAAATCTTTTCAAATGTAAGCATAGCACCTGGAGGACAGAGATGAGGTCAAAGATTGTGAATACCTAATTGACCTTTCAGTCAAAAGTTTGATAGTACTATCAGCTCAGTACTACAGTCTCTTAAATAATATTTTAGCTACTCTACCAATCATTCTTCCAATGCATTACCTTTTGCATTCATTCTGTAAAGGGTTTAAGTTTTACTGAAAACCCTAGAGACAAATACAGAACAGTTCATATTGTAGAAAGTTACAGACATGGTCTTATGAGTCAAGCATTTTCCCCTTGAAATTGTTTCATAACTTGAAATTCAACACTCACCTTGGGTAGTTTTTGAATCCAAAACTTTTTTGTGGACTTTTGTTTCTTTTTGCATTTATGGCACATATATAACTCTGTCTCATCCAGTTCTTCTAAGTCAGTAAAACTGCGAAGACAATCTAAACAAATTGATTTGGGCAGCATTAAAACAAGATGCCTTTTATACAGAGGCAATGTACTGTAGAAAAAATGTACTGAACTTGGAAGCGGAATGTCCCAGGTTTAAAATCTCAGCTTTATTAGCTGAACAACCTTAGAAAAAAAGTTAACCTTTCTCAGTTGCAAACTGAAGACAAAAAATTACTACTTTAAAGAACTATTGAAACGAAGAGGCAGGCGGATCACGAGGTCACGAGTTCAAGACCAGCCTGACCAAAATGAAGAAACCCTGTCTCTACTGAAAATACAAAAATTAGGCGGGCATGGTGCCACCGGCCTGTAATCCCAGCTACTCAGGAGGCTGAGGCAAGAGAATTGCTTGAACCTGGGAGGCGGGGGGTTGCAGTGAGCCGAGATCATACCATTGTACTCCAGCTTGGGCAACAAAAGCAAAACTCCATCTCAAAAAATATGTATATATAAACACAGATCACAGAAGGCTTTGCTATCAACCTCCTCTGTCTAGACTCTGTACTCTCAGTTCCTAAATAAATCACAGCTACATTTCTTTTTTCTTTTAAAGATTTAATTGTGTAACCTGGGGTTTGGTAAACTATAGCCCTAAAACAAATCCAGCCAGCCATCTGGTTTTGTAAATAAAGTTTCCCTGGAACACAGCCATGCCCATTTGTTTACATTATTTTTCGGCTGCTTTTACACTACACCAAACTGAGTCACTGGGGCAGAGACCTTATGTGTTGCAAAGGCTAAAATACATTGAGGATGTTATGACAGGTTCTTGAAAATTGTGACTTTATGTGAAACGATATATAAAGAAACCAGTTTTTCTCCTCATCAATGTTACTGTTTGTCATTTTGCCTTAAGCTTGCAGTTTCCAAGGACCTATTGATGACATTAAATGAAGACTTACTGTATGTATTCTCTGGTCCTTTGAGAGAGTTTGCCAATTCCTGATGCAATCAGATATTCATAAATCTATATAGAATGTACATTACTCTGTAGAAAAAATAGGAATGCCTGTGGACCCTGCACTCTGAAGAATTTAAGAGTCAGGGTCTCTGCATGGCATGGCATCTCCCAGAGTTGTGCAGTGGGCAACCTGTGTGGCCATGTACTTCTTACCAAAGATCATTCCCCTTCCTCTGCCCAGAAGTAGCTGTTATCCTGACTTTCATGTTAATCATTTGTCTTTATAGGCCACACATATATCTTTTAAAAATATATTACTTTAAAGTTGGGTAGCAAGCAGAAACCTAGCTGTGTATGGAAAAGCACTCTTGTCTCCGTACTCAAGTTTCCAGGCCATAGCCTTTCTGTCCGTGACAGTAGCAGACAGCATCCCTTCAGGGAAAGTGGAGGCAAAGTGTGACAGAGGACTAGACAGGTCCTGTGTATCCGGGGCCTAGACGGCACATCCTACTGCCTCCCTGCAACTCAATTCTCACTTCTTTCTTTGAACCTTTCTCAACTTCCACTGGACAGTTACCATTATTTCCTCAATTTCCCACAAATACTACATTGCCAACCTGCTATATTTTACGTCAAGAATAGTTCCTGGAAAAGCACGTTTTGCAATATTTTGACATTATACTTCCTGAAGCAAGTCTCAGATACTGCACATAAACTTGCAAATGGAGTGATGCTGTCTTCAGGAGCCTCCTAAGTTCCACGTCTCTGGCTACCAAGAGCAGTGACTATACAGCAGGCAGACTGGCTGGCACTAAGAATCCCTTCAAATGGATCACTATGGTACTTGTGAGCTCTGAAGCTGAAGTCATGGACACATTCATCAGCAGGTATTTGTTACATCATGTAAAAAGCTATAGCCTTGGCAGGGACGGGGGGGTCATAGGGAAAATAAAAAATGAAGAAAGGAAAAATTGTATAAAAAACACAGTTTTCCACATTTAAAATCATCATTTGAACATTCAAACTAGAAAAAAGGAGAACTTCACCATGACAAAGGCCATATATGAAAACCATGGTGAACATCACACTCAATGGTGAAAGACTGAAAGCTTCTCCTCTAAAATCAGGAAGATAAGGATGCTTACCTTTGCCACTCCTGTTCAACATAGTATTTTAAGTTTTAGCTAGAGCAATTAGGCAAGAAACAAAAGCATCCAAAATGAAAAGGAAAAAGTATAATGATCTCTATTGACGGATCACATGATCTCATGCAGAAAACCCTAAAGTAAAAAGTTAAATTGACTGTACCTGAAAACTATAAAATGTTGCTGAAAGAAATTTTAAAAGACATTAAGACATCCTGTGTTCACGGATAGGAAGACTCACTATTAATAATATGTCCCAACTGGATCCATAGATTCAATGCAATCTCAAACCAGCAAATGATTTTGTGGATAGTGACAAAATGAAGTTTTATTATGGAAAGGCAAAAGATAAAGAATAGAAATACAACAGTGAAGAACAAAACTGGAAGACTGTTACTCCAAGACTTGGTACAAAGCTGTATTAGTCAAGACAGTGTGCTGGGGAAAGGAAGAAAACAGATCAGTGGAACAGAATATAGCACCCAGAAACAGACTCACATAAATATAGTCAACTGGCTTTGACAAAGGAGCAGACTATACAATAGGGGATGGATAGTCTTTTCAACAAATGGTACTAGAATTGGACATTAACCTGCCAAAAAATAAAAATCTACACACAGACCTTTATATCCTCCACAAAAATTAACAAAATGGATCAAAGCTATAAAACTTTTACAAGATAACACAGGAAAAAATCCAGTTGGGAGGCTGAGGCGGGGGTGGATTACCAGGTCAAAAGATTGAGACCATCCTGGTCATCATGGTGAAACCCCGTCTCTACCAAAAAAAAAAAAAAAAAAGGAAAAAAAATCCAGATGACCTTGGGTTTGGAAATGGTTTTTTAGATGCAACACCAAAGGCACAATCCATGAAGGAAGGATTTATAAGCAGGACGTCGTTAAAATTAAAAATTTTTGCTGTGTAAAAGATACTGTCAAGAGAATGAAAGACAGGATATAAAATCACACAAAGATTAGCTGCATTTCTATACACTAACAATGTATTCATTGTTAGGCTTTTCCAGAAAGGAAATTAAGACAATTTCATTTATAATAGTGTCAAAAACAATAAAATACTTAGGAATACATTTAACTAAGGAGATGAAAGACTTATACCTGAAAACTACAAAATACTGCTGAAAGAAATTTTTAAGTCCTCAAAACACCCTGCATTAACAGATTGAAAGACCTGATGTCGTTAACATGATTATTACTACCCAAAGCAATCTACATATTCAGTGCAATTCATATCAAAATCCCAATAGAAAATTTTACAGAAAGAGAAAACCCTATCCTAAAATTCACACGGAATCTCAAGGAATCCTGAATAGACAAAACAATTTTGAAAAAGAACAACGAAGTTATAGTTATAGGACTCATACTTTTTGATTTTAAAACTTACTACAAAGGTCCAGTAAATCAAAAGTGTGTGGTACTGGCATGAGGACAGACAATATAGACCAATGAAATAAACTCTTACATATATAGTCAACTGATTTTTGACAAGAATGACAAGACTACTGAATGGGGAAAGGATAATCTTTTCAACAAGTGGTGCTAGGGAAGCTGGGTATCAACATGCAAAAGAATTACGTTGGACTCTTACACCTCACACCATATTCAAAAACTAAAATAGATGAAAGATATATATACAAGTCTTAAAACTATAAAAACTCTTAGAAGAAAACATAGGGGAAAAGCGTAATAACATTAGATTTGGCAATGATTTTGATATGACGCCCAAAGCACAGGGAACAAAAAAAATACATAAGCTCAACTTCATCAAAATTTAAAAACTGTGTATTGAGGGACACTATAAAGAGAAACCACAGAATGGGAGGAAAAGATTTCAAATCATGTATCTGGATAAGGGATTAATGACCACAATATATGAAGAACTCCTAAAAGTCAACAACAACAACAAACTGATTCGAAAATGGGCAAAGGCCTTTAACAGACATTTCTCCAAAGAGGCACAAGTGACTAATAAACACATGAAAAGATGCTCAACATCACTGTTAGGGAAATGCAAATCAAAACTACAGTGAGATACTACTTCACTGTTATTAGGATGGCTGTTACTTAAAAGACAAAAACAAAAGCAGAAAATAACATGTATTAGCTAGCAAGTGGTCAAATTAAAACCGTTGTACATTGCTGGTGGGAATGCAAAATGGTACAGGCACTGTGGAAAAGTCTGGCAGTACCTCAAAAAGTTAAATGGAATTATGATGCAGCAATTCCACTCCTAGGTATATACCCAAAAGAACTAGAAGCAGGAAGTCAGATACTTGCACCCCAATGTTCATAGCAGCATATTTACAATAGCCAAAAGGCGGGAACAACCCAAGTGTCAACAGATGAATGGATAAATAGAATGTAGTATATACATACAAGAGAATATTAAGCTTCACAAAGCTTACTAATACTTACTGATACATACTACAATATGGATGACCCTTGAAAATATTATGCTAAGCCAAGCCAATCACAAAAGGATAAATATAGCATGGTTCCACTTATATGAGATGCCTAGAATAGACAAATTCATAGAGGGTAGAATAAGAGTTACTGGGAACAAAAGTCCACTCTCCCCCAAATAGTATTATAAAGGTGATACACATAGGTTAAAACAAATGAAAAACTAACTCACAGTTCCATTTTCTTCCCTGAGATAATCACTGCGAAAAGCACAGGGTATGGTGTTTAAGAATTTTAACACCTGGGCCGGGCGCGGTGGCTCACGCCTGTAATTTTAGCACTTTAGAAGGCTGAGGCAGGCAGATCATAAGGTCAGGAGATTGAGACCATCCTGGCCAACATGGTGAAACCCCATCTCTACCAAAATACAAAAAGTTAGCTGGGCATGGTGGCCTGCGCCTGTAATCCCAGCTACTTGGGAGGCTGAGGCAGGGAATCACTTGAACCTGGGAGGGGGAGGTTGCCATGAGCTGAGTTTGCGCCACTGCACTCCACCTTGGTAACGGAACAAGACTCTGTCTCAAAAAAAAAAAAAATTTAACACTCGTGAATGTTTATCGTACACAAATGGAATTACTCTACACACATACTTCCATGGACAGTTTTTACTACACAATATTTTGTAGCTTTGTTTCTATGGCACAGTTATTGGTCAACTTTATGTTTCTTAATTGCTACATAATACAGTTTGTTAAACCAGTACCATATTGGTAGACATTTAAATTGTTTGATTTTTTTTCATTAATAAAGAGTGCTTCAATTAAAATCTTTTACACAGACTGTCCACATTTGCAAGTGAAATTGGTATGTCTAAGGAAATGCCTATTAAAAATGGTGATCATTACCCTCCAAAAACAACTGTACCAATTTATACTTATAACACCATTATGAGGGTCCTCTTCCACTGACATCCATCTTTATCATTTTCACCAATCTTGTTTCTTTTTCTTTGTACCAATCTTGATTTACTTACATTTTCTTGAATATAGAGGATTAATATTTTTTAGATGTTATAAAGATCATTTCTTTTTCTTATTCATATACTCTGCCCAAGTCGCCTTTTTCATATATGTCCAAATATTTGTCTCAAGTTTATCATCTCTTTTCTATGTTATGGTCTTTTACCGTTATGTAAATTTACAAAATGTTTCCCATTATAGATGCTGGCTTAGAAAGATCTCCCCTATGACAAGATCATAAAGATGCTTTCCTATAGTGTCCTGTGGTTTTATGTTTCATATTTAAATCCTGAAACCTCACATTGATCAGGGAAAGGATATGAGAGTAGGGAGAAAATTAAGGGTTTTTCAAACTAATTATTACTTACACTAACACCATTTATGGCCTAATTTCTTATTCTTCCCACTGATTTGGCATATTATAGATTTCCATAAATATTTTACATTAGCACCTGCTCTATATTAGTAGTTCTAGGACACTTCCTATCCCATTGCTTTTTTCTACCTTACTTTGATTTTAAAAACTTCTTTAGCTCCTCTTGAGAATTTCTGCTTACAAAGGAATCTTTGAATGAATTATAATAAATGTAAGAAGTAATTTGGCAGAAAATGGACATTTATACCATATCGGGTTTTCCCATCCAAGAATAAGATGTGGCTCTTTTTATTCAGGCTTTATCTGTCCTTTTATAAAGTTTTAATTAAAGTATTACATATTCCTTATTAAATTTGTTAAGTGTTTTTGAGTTTTGTTACTATGAATAGAAAATTTTGCTAGGTATAGTAAACCAGTTTTTTTTTTTGCCTAAATGTTTTAGCTTTATGTTTAGAATATATTTATGAAAGTACTATTTGTGTTTGATTTTTTAAAACTGAGGGCTTCCAGAAAAGGTATCCTCCTGCCCAGTGTCAGTCTCCATGACAAGAGTAGTTAACATTTCTCATAATTTTCCAAATGATTTTCCTAAAATGTTCTAGGTATATAATTAATCTGTCTGCAAATGTTAATATTTTGGCCATTCTTCCATGATTTATTCTTACTTCTTTTCCTCATCTATTGCCTTGCTCTTCCAGATGTTTGAGCAATATTGTCAGTAGGCCTCCTGGCTTATTCCCAGCCTTAGTGGAAAATCATTAGTGCTTCACCATTAACTGTGATGATCACTGACAGCTTTTAATGAATACTTGTCATCAAGTTAACATTTCTATTCCTAATAAAAGCTTTTTCTTCTCTTTTTGTTTTTGAGACAATCTCACTGTGTTGTCCAGGCTAGAGTGCAGTAGCACAATCTCAGCTCACTGCAACCTCTGCCTCCCTGGTTCAAGCGACTCACCTGCCTCCCAAGGAACTGGGACTACACGCACCCGCCACCATACCTGGCTAATTTTTGTATTGTTGGCCAGGGCTAGTCTCGAACTCCTGGCCTCAAGTGATCTGATCTGCCCACCTTGGTCTCCCAAAGTGTTGGGATTACAGGCGTGAGGCACCACACCCACGCTTTTCTTTTCCTTTTAAACAGTAATAGATTCGGGATTTTATCAGTATCTATTTGGACCTTTTCTTTTCTTTTTTTGTTTCTGAGACAGGGTCTCACTCTCTCACCTAGGCCTACAGTAGAAGAGTAGTGCCAGCTAATGCAGCCCCCAACTCCTGCTCAGCCTTTCAAGAAGGTGGGATTATAGGCATATACCAGCATGCCCAGCTAATTTTCTTCTTCTTATTTTGTACAGACAGGTTCTCATTATGTTGACCAGGCTGGTCTCAAACTCTTGGTCTCAAGCAATGTGCCCACCTTAGCTTTCCAAATGCTGGGATTACAGGCATAAGCCACTGTTCCTGGGCATTTGGCCTGTTGGGGCATTTTGATTTGTTTTCCCCTCATTCTATTTCTAGTATTAAATTGGTCCTATTTGATCTCTGTATATTATTGTTTTAGTATACTAAAACAGTATACTAAACAATATACTCAGTTTAGTATACTAAAACTGAGTTGTGTTTGCTAATACTTAGGATTCTTCGATCTATAATACAAGTGAGATCAAGCTATATTTTCTTTTCCATGGTATCTTTGTCAGGTTTTAGAACTGGGGTGTCATTTTCCCCTTTTGCAATATGCACATTTTTGGTTAAATAACTTCAAAAGTTATTTATTTAAGATGGGTCTTTTTTCCTTTTTAAAGGAAAACTAAGCTTAACAATTACAAATCCAAAAAGTATACAAGTAGTTCTTGCCAAACGGACTCAAGCATGTGAACTTACTAGGCAATCACAAGTCTCCATCTCCAGTAAAGAGAGAAAGATGCATGACATTCTGGATGTCCAAGAAAGAGAAGTGCCCTTAATTGATAAGAGTGGTCAACAAAACACAACGTGAAGGTACCAGACCCTGTCATCGACTTTTAAAGCAGGAGTAAGTGCTCTTAAATAAAAAATCAAGCCTCAGGATTCAAACTAAAGCCAACTGAGAATACAGGAAACATCTTTCTGGCCAAACCCTAAACTACTTTGGATGGTTTGGGCCTCTTGAAGCTGATATCAGTCACATCAGATTTCAAGGATTCGGTGTAAAGAAAAATACTCCCTGGGATGCAAGGCAGATGTCACATGCCACTTTTCTTGTTTGGGGAACAATCAGCCATCTATACTGTGTCATGCACTCCTCCTGGATGAGCTCAGGAAGTGAGACTCTGCTTGGTATTAAGTATTCTGGGATAAGTAGAAACTGAAATACTATGAAAGTCAGTAAGAACCACATATATAACCAACCCAGAATGAGGGAAACAAGGAAAAAAGAAGGAAGGAAGGGAGGGAGGGAGGGAGGGAGGGAGGGAGAGGGGGAAGGGGGAGAAGTGGCGGGGTGGGGGGAGAAAGGAAGGAAGGAAGGAAGGAGTCTAAACAAACTAGTGTTTCTGAGTCTTCTAGCCAAAGGTCATCTAGATTTACTGAGTTTTGTTAAACATCGGAAAGTACTGTTCAGTGTAATCCCAGCACTTTGGGAGGCCGAATCACAAGGTCAAGAGATGGAGACCATGGTGAAACCCCATCTCTACTAAAAAATACAAAAAATAGCTGGGTGTGGTGGTGCGTGCCTGTGGTCCCAGCTACTCAGGAGGCTGAGGCAGGAGAATTGCTTGAACCCAGGAGGCAGAGGCTGCAGTCAGCCGAGATCTCGCCACTGCACTCCAGCCTGGCGCCTGACAGAACAAGACTCTGTCTCAAAAAAAAAGAAAAGAAAAAACAGAAAGTACTGTTCAGGCTAGATGCAGTGGCTCACACCTGTAAACCCAGCACTTTAAGAGGCCAAGGAGGGCAGATCCCTTAAGGTCAGGAGTTTGAGACCATCTTGGCCAACATGGCAAAACCCCATCACTACTAAAAATATAAAAATTAGCCAGGTGTGGTGTCATGCACCTGTAGTCCCAGCTATTCAGTAGGCTGAGGCAGGAGAATTGCTTGAAACTGGGAGTCAGAGGTTGCAGTGAGTTAAGATTGCATCACCCTCCAGCCAGGGCAACAGGGCAAGACTCCGCCTCAAAAAAAATTTTTTAAAGTATTGTTTAGATATATAACCATATATAAATATATAGCAAGAATAGTTTTTAATGTCATAATTACTGTTCTTATTGAAGAGTTTATAAAATGATACGGTTTAAGGCTAATTCCTTTAATTTTCACTGACTTCCACTGTAAATAATCAGATATTTCATGATTAAGTTAGCATGTACTCACATGCCCTAGATATAAAGAGAAAATGTTGTGACATTTGACAATATCAAGCATACTGTGATATTTTCTTAATCTCAAATAGGCAACAAACAGTTCTGGAGAAACATACTATAGCCATGTATTTTGCAAAGAAGTGGAGTGAATGGGGCTTTCTTAAATTTCTTCTGCATTCTTTCTTGTTCAAGCAGACAATCAACACTGGTTGTGTAGGTAAGGAACAAACATGGCAAAATGTTTCCTATGTAGTGTTGCTCCAGTTCCTTACTGGAATGGAGTCTAGTCATCCCATGCATTGTCTGACAGATTTCTAGAAACTACCTGAGAACAGTACTACAAGCATCTGAGACCTCTGCTGCTTCTAACAAGCCAAATGCCCCACATTACACAGAACAACAGTGACACAGAGAAGCCTAGCCCTTCTCCAGCAGAAAGCTGGATTTCTACTAGGATAATCTGACTCTAGAGTAGTGCTGTCTAATGAAGAAGTGCCACACTAGCCACATGTGGTTCAAGTGTGATTAAGCAACAGAATTTTAATTTAAACTTTAATAGCTACATGACTCGTGGTTATCACATTGGACAGTGCAGTTTTTTTGGGGGGTAGAAAAAAAGACATTCAGGTTTCACTTTTCTTAAGTTACGACACAGATTCATTAAAGATATTAACCACAAAGCGCATATAGATGAAGTTTATCAATCTATTCCACTATTCGAAGAAAAAAATTTAGAACATTCAAACATCTTTACCTCGTAATGAACAAACTGGTCCATTTTCTTGATTCTTAGAGCGTTTACTTCTGAACTGACTTGGAATATCTAATGAAAGGTCTTGAAAGGAGATAGGTAAACACTGTTTAAGGCACATGTCTACTCAAAAATAATTTCATAAACATGCATTTCTATATTTCTCTTTATACTTATTTTTTGAGGGAAATATTATTTTAATATTATATATCCACATGCCACATATGTCTTACCTAGGAATGGGTCAAACTTTCTAGATTCTGTCCCACATATGAGGCAGTTAACCTCATTTTGCAGAATGCCTCCGAATATAGCTGTGACAACAGTAGATGCTCCATTTCTAAACAAAAGCACCACATAGGAGAATATCTCAGTAAGAAGCCATTTCTTTGACATTTAAAAAACTGAAATATTTGTTAAAGCCCATACAGATGGCTCCCTTTGAAGCAATATTTAAATCATTTATTTCTAAGTTTAAAAATAAAAATTTCAAAATATAGACACATACTAAATAAAGGGTTTAAGCCACTGGCCTCCTCCAATGCTGTCATCCAATCCCACCACTTTCCCCAAGAACAACTAACACTGGCCACTTGCTATCGTAACACAGATCACATGCATTACTCTGCACAGGGCAACACGACTCCTTCCACTCTCTCCCCAAGATAGGTCCCAAAAGGAAGGAACTGCCTTGTACTGGAACCTTTGCAAGACCTCCCATATTACCGGGAACTCTCACAATTAACTGACTTTAAACATTTTTAGCCATCTCAGATTTGGGGAAAAAGAAGTAAAGGAATTTAATACAGATTTAGTAATTGCTGGAGGTAGAACTTCACAATTCAAAGTGCTGGATGTTACTGTCAAAAACACTTTTTAAAAAGCTCAATACTGTAAATAATTTCCTTATGGAGATGAAAGATACACTGTTTTAAGAACAAGCTAAAAACACCACTTGCTGTAATGTTACCTAAACTTTTTCTGCCTCTGCTCCATCAAATAAATATAAAACAGGAATACAGGAAGAGTACCCACTGCAGAGGCCCAGTGTGAAGATGAGAGTTACAGACATGAAGTGCTTTTAGAAGAGCACTTACCAAAAATAAAGCATTTGAAGTGTCTGCCACTATGAAGTCAGATTACGCCTGCTTCTTGCTTTTATGTTTTTCCCTAAGTGTATACCTTAAACAGGTGCCTCATTCTTCTTGACAGCTGCGTGGCGTGTCACAGTATGGACATACAGTGGAAGCAAGAACCACCGAGAGAGTGTACCAGTGAGAGCAGGAGTGGCAAGCACTGATGTAACAGCACTTTTTTTTTTCGTTTGAGACAGAGTTCTGCTCTTGCTACCCAGGCTGGAGTGCAATGGCCCGATCTCGGCTCACTGCAACCTCCGCCTCCTGGGTTCAGGCAATTCTCCTGCCTCAGCCTCCCGAGTAGCTGGGACTGCAGGCACATGCCACCGTGCCCAGCTAATTTTTTGTATTTTCAGTAGAGACGGGGTTTCACCATGTTGACCAGGATGGTCTCGATCTCTTGACCTAGTGATCCACCCACCTTGGCCTCCTAAAGTGCTGGGATTACAGGCTTGAGCCACTGCGCCCAGCCCTATAACAGCACTTTCTACAGACAGGCTCCATTCCAAGCACATTCTTTCCATCTGTTCAGTCAATTAATCCTCATAACACATCTGTAAGGTAGCTACTGTAAGCCCCAAGTTGTAGATGAGGACACTGAGGTTAAGTTGGCCCAAGGTCATACAGCTGGTCTGGTTTGAATATCTGCTCTAGCATAGCTCCTTCTCTTAATTTAACTGATGTAGCATTAGTGGCTATTGAGGTAGTTTCAATTATTTGCTATCATTAATAGTAGTACACAAACACTTGTCTATCCGCCACCGCCGGGCACTTATGAAGTCACTTGAGCCAATACAAGCTCTCTTTTGCTAATAGCAATATATGGTAGTTTCTGTCACTTCAGTCAGTTACTCCTAAGACACGGAACGGTATTTTTAGGCCACTGTAAGTTAGACCCACTGCAGTGATGAAGCAGGCAAAGCCTACTCAAGCAATTCTATTTGAAACTTTTGATAGCTTTTCTGTCAAAAACAATAGGCTATAACTTTATTATTATTTTTAGAGTAGTAAGTAATAAAGTATTGTTTTTAAGACATACTGGCTTAAGAAAAAAATTTTTTTTAAGTAGCATTGGGGAAGCAGCATTGGGAGTTGTAGGACCTAGCAGCCATTTCAGGGTTAGGTTTATTATCTGCGTCACTAAAAAAAAGACATGGCAAAAAAACCCTGCTGAAAATGAAGGGACTGTAACTGACCCTTTCACGCTGATGTTCACAAAAAAGGCTGCCTTTCATTAAAATGGAAACTGCTTCATTAAGAAGTACATTTAGACTCAGTGTAGTTCTTTCTTATAATCACTTCCTCTGAGAAATGAATACTTAGCAAGTTTTTAGCTGCCTGACATGTTTGAAATTAAGCTTCATCTATATCATGACTTAATATTCAAAATCAGTTTCATTTATCATAACCACAACTGTTTAATACTGAATACTTGGATGCTAGGGTCCTTTAATGGGCACTGATGATTGTCAATGTACTAAAAAAAGTATCTGCCACTTATTTCTTCCATACGCCTCCCTCGCCGTCACCTTTAGTAGGGGTAGGTGTGCGTGTGCACAAGTCAACAGAGACACAGCACAAGAGACCTTTTTCTAGCTGTAGCAAAGATTCTTAGATCCTGAAATGCCTTCTCCAGTGTACTGAAGGAAACAAAAGGAAATCTGAATTTTTAATATTTGATATTAAATGTTTGGTTTCTGTCCCTAACTCAGTAATGAAGCTTGCAATTCCTAATCTTTAAAGTCTCATGAAAAGGGATAGCTTAATACTGAAAACTGATGAGGCACCAAAAGAACATTCTATGAGTATTACACAGTGTGATTCCGCAGGGTACCCCAGGCATCAGGTAAAATCATAAAGACATACACCCTCTCTCACCTCACACAGCCTATCCATGATAGAGCCCAGTCCAATATTCTTTGTGGATGAATTTGCCATGATAAAATACAAAACTATTTTTCATTTAATGCTTTTTAATTTGGTGCTACCAGAAAGAACAATTCTCCCAGGTCACAGATCCTTCCCTTTCTGCATTGGATTCTAATTGGCAGCTACTAGCACCTAGAGGGAAAACATTTTGCGAATTATGGCAATTAACACTGGTTGCCCTTTTCTAACACTGCTTGCTTAGCTATAAGCCTGCTTTGCCGTTAAAAAGTAGTAGTCCTACTACGTCCGATTTATAGACTGCCAGGCAATACTACCAATATGTTACTTACTCTTTCTTTCTCGGGGGAGTTTGTCTTCCTATAAATTGCTTTCCCACGTAGCTCAATACTGACAAAACTTTTCAAAAAATCTGAACAAAGGAAGCTATAGTTGACCAAAATCCAGGCTGAAATAACAGTAAATCTTCCCTTCTTCAAGCAAAATAAATGTTCTGATCTCAGTGTATATTCTGGGGCTACTACACATGGGAAAGCAATCCAAAAGCTTTGTTTTGTTCATATTGAAAGGCAAGAAAAACTTCTGAGAACTTATAAATGCCTCAATTTCATTAAAGAACAGATAAACTTTAGGAAAATTCAAGTCCATAACTAAGCTTTGGGAAAGTTCACATTCAAAATGTCTTAAGCTTTTGTTTTTAGTGAACAAATATTATTTTGGTATATGAACATTTGGGAGAAATCTTTTAAACGCTAAATCGTACAAATATTTTCTACATTTTTTCAAGATTTAAAATAATCTATACCAAATAATCACAGTCAGAACCAAATCCAGATGCAAATATAAGATGCCTCTGGTCTGCAAGCAAGAGGTATGTGCCGGTTCACTTGGTCACAAAGTTTAACTGCCAGAAAGTTCCAGCAATGTCCAAGAAACCCCTCCACCTTCATTATAAATCAACACACAGTTAACACCAACAGAAATGTCTGAGGCCTCCTAAAAAACAGAAGGAAACTAAATCTTACATGCAACACTTGTTACTTGCAGACAGAGTAGAATTCTCCTGCAGAATTGTGGAGCGGGAAACACCATTGAAGCCACCCTGGAGTTCCAAGTGTAGATGGTCCAAAAGGTAGCGCATAAATTCATGGGCATCCTGCTGCTGATAGCCCCTAAAGCAAACAGAAACAGTCATTTATAAGGGCCAGGGGGAAGGCTGTGTGCTGAGATACACAAGCAAGAGGCCAAGGCGTGGGAGAGGACGGCAGCCCTGTGCTCATGAGCACAGCCAGGATTCCTCACCTTCACGCCCACAAGCTCCAGGGATGACAGAATTTCTCTCTTCAATAATGAATTCTACTGCTTAGAGGTAGGTATGAAAACCAAAAAATAATAGAGCTAATTGGACTTGCAATGATCTCTTCACTTCAGAGGTGAGGAAACTGGGGGCTGTTATGTGACTTGCCCAAAGTCCTACAGCAAGGGAGTAACAGAGATGGGACACCTGTGTTTCCTGGTGGACTCTGGCTCTTCTTCCTGCCTATATAACCTCTCGAGAAGATGCTCCAATGTCACAGTTCATCTCTCACCATCACCAGAAAACCAGGTGTGAACCACTACTATAAGAAAGAAGGAATTTAAAATTATTGATAACTCCTTAGATTGAAAGATACTAATTTTTAAACACTGTCTGAAAGGAAGAAAAACTTTACCAAAAGAGTTAAAGATGTCTAAATTTCTCCACCTGCATCCTATACCTCTGACTTAAGATATCTTTTAAATAAATAAATACTTTTAAAAAATGCAGTGGCTCATATACTGTTAAGCTCTATCCTAAAATTTGAGTTTAAATAACAATATATTCTTAGGTTACTTCTTACAGTATAATCAGATAGGAAACTCCATGAAATTCTTATACTAATATAGATCAATGACAGTGAACAGGAATGAAGGCAGACAAAATGACACTGGTACAGTTAGAAGGTCTGGGAAGTTACTTGGATAAGATAAAGCAATATTATATAAAGTACTTTTATAAAACTCTAATAAAAAAAGACTTCTGTCTATATTTGACCAGCATGGAAGGTTCTCTTGAATTAATCTAAATCATTAAGTTTTTCTTGGTCTGGTCTTAGATTCAAAACTTCCACTACTCTTCCAGGCAATGGTTCCATAAACAAAATTTCTTCCAACCAGAGTTTCCGTCAATATCTATTTTCACCTTTTCTTATAAATTATAAATTATGAAAACAATCTCCCTTATCAATGGAACTTTGGAACTCCAAGTCAGAAGTTACTTCGGCATTTCACTATAGCTTTTTCTAAACTATCTGGCAACTAAATACCAATATATAAGTTCAAGTATCTCTTTTAAGGCTCACGAATAAAAATATTAAAATTCAGTCCAGAACATTCAAAGTTGATAGTTCCTTTATATCTCTAAGGAGGTGCCTTAAACTTATTTAATAAAATATCCATTGTTTTCATTACTCAAAGGTAAGATTAGTTATTTAAATTATAATATCTGAAATTCTATCACTTACAAAAAACTTCATTCTCTCCCCAAAATAACCTAATATCTAAGTCCTCATTTTCCTAAAATGTGTCATGAAAACCAGCACCTTACAGCTATACCAATTTGCATTTTCATCAAGTGAATACAAATCCATCCAATTTTGAAAAACAGTGTGCCTCATGTACATTAATGTATGTGTCTAACCATACCATGATTCTCTTATATCAAAATACATTATTTTCTAGTGTTTCCTCCGCCATTACAAACACATTTTCTTTAGTGAGATCACAGAACACTCAGCTATTCTATAAGGTAAGTTATGAGTCTATTTCAACTTGTGAAATTTACCGTGCTGCTTTGAAGACTGGAACTTTTTCTAATTCTGACTAAAGAGACATCTGCAATTCTTTCTTTAAACATTTAAATGTATCATTTCATTGACTTACCTGAAAGCCTTACTAAATAAATATTTTATTTAATATGTTAAATTCAACAAACTTCAGTTATCAATCATTTCCCAATCATACAATATGGGCTTCAGAATTTACTCTGTAGTCAACTTCAGATTCTTTTGTTTTATAAGCATGTTAAAGCAAACACTCCTCATATTTGGGTGCTATGTTTATATTTTGTATACATATTTCAGCAATGTCAAATAAACAGCTGTTTGAGAATTAGTGAGGGGACAGATTTATGAAGAACCAACTAGTGTCCCTGTGACAGGACAGAAAAGAGAAGAAAAAGCAAGCAAATAACTGTGGCTCCAATTTTGACACTGTTCCTTCTCTCATTTGTGACCTCAGGTAAAGATTACCTGCTTCTCCTAAACGTGTCACGAGGATGTTGTGGGAAACCACTGAGGGAGAGCACGATGCAGACACAGAAAGCCTAGACTGTCTGGAACCATCCATCCTGAACACCACTGACGCACAGCCTACAGCAACACGCAGCAACTGTCTTTTCACAAGGTTTTGGCACAGTAAGTACAAACAAATTTCCACAAATCTTAAAGACAAAGAAATATTCCAATAAAAAATGATCAATTAAAATGTTACTTTGCACCCGCTTGAGTGTGAAAAGCAGATGTTCCATCATTCTCAGCAAACTGACGCAAGAACAGAAAATGAAACACCACATGTTCTCGTTCATAGGCAGGTGATGAACACTGAGAACACATGGACACAGGGAGGGGAGCACCACACACTGGGGTCTACTGGGGGGAATAGGGGAGGGACAATGTGGGGGGGAGTTGGGGAGAGATAGCATGGGGAGAAATGCCAGATATGGGTGAAGGGGAGGAAGGCAGCAAATCACACTGCCACGTGTGTAACTATGCAACTATCTTGCATGTTCTTCACATGTACTCCAAAACCTAAAATGCAATTAAAAAAAAGAAAAGCAGATGTTCCAAATAATGAAATTAACATCCCAGAATACATTCACATACAAGAACTCTTGTGATGCCACCACACGCTTAACTGTGACATGCCTGTAGATTACTATTTCTCTGTGTTTTGGCAGTGCCAGTATATAATCTGTATGTATTGTATGCAGAAAGAGATATACACATGTATAATTTAAAATACCTAAAATACGTTAGAATTTTAGGTTCTGCTCATATTTAAAATATCCTTGACATTGATAAAAGAATTCTAAAGTTGTTGTTTTGGCTAAAATATCCGCAAAACCAAAATAAGTTAAATTTATTCCTCCTCAGTATTTGGCAACAATCATAACTGAGTTTCCTCAAAAGAGAAACACCAGAAAACAAAAATGACAAAAATGAAATTTGTTTTTATAAGCACACAAATACAACAAAAATTCTTGGCTACATGAAAATGGTTTAAATATAAAATATCAATAGCACAGTATTTTAAAATCTTTTAATAAATATCCCAAAAAGACTATTGTTAAATTAAACTTAAACTAAAGCATCATACATGGCCAGGCGAGGCAGCTCATGCCTGTAATCCCAGCACTTTGGGAGGCTGAGGTGGGCAGATCATGAGGTCAGGAGCTTGAGACTAGCCTGGCCAACATAGTGAAACCCCATCTCTACTAAAAATACAAAAAAATTAGCCTGGCATGGTGGTGTGTGCCTAAAGTCCCAGTTCCTTGGAAGGCTGAGGCAGGAGAACTGCTGGAACCCAGGAGGCAGAGGGCTGCAGTGAGCCAAGATTATGCCACTGCACTTTGGTCTGGGCTACAGAGTGAGACTCCATCTCAAAAAAAAAAAAAAAAGCTTCACACACAAAGATCTATTTGTTGTCTACAAACCTGAAAAGAGCTAGCAGATACAAGAATTGTGTTTCAATAATTTATTTACCCATCATTTTAAAACATGAATTATCACAAGATTTAAAAAAAATAAAGTTCCGTCTTGGGAAGTCAAGGCAAATATATTAAATCAGGTTGTAGAGAAAGACCTGATTTGAATCAAGATACTTTCCTGAAGAGTGTTAGCTTTAACCAGGATCCTAAAGAAAAAGCTAGGGACCACAAGGCAAAGCCTGTGGGCAGAAGCACATGACATACATAGACAGCAAAGCAACAAGACAGAGTTAAGAAAAGCAAGGAGTGACAAAGGTGAGCAGAAAAGACTATGAAAATTACAGAAGCACATATGCTCGAGCCCAGCACTTCCTCTCCTGGACACCTGCACGTGTATGTAAATGACTACCCACTGCAGCGCTGTTTAGAACAGCAAAGGCTAGAAACAGTCCATAAAGCCACTGGGAGGAGACTTGGACACAAATTAATGCACAACAATAAAAAGGTGTGAGAAAGCCATTTGTATACTAATCATCTTGTTCAAGGCACGTGGGCAAATCACTTGTCAACACATCTATTAACCAACTACTCAAACACCTGGACTCTCCTTTCCGTCATTACCCCTACTACATGTACAAGCTTAAACAAGTTGCTTCTCCTCTCTGTCTCAGTTTTGTCTCCTCTAAAATGGGGGTAATAGTTCCTACCCTGGCTGGAATTTTGTTCTTGCTTGTTTTTTAATGAAAACTAGATGTAAAATACCCAGTGTTTAGCACACAGTAGGCATTCAATAAATGGAAACTATTATTACATAATAATAAAACACAAAGACTAAATCTCTATCGAGAGTCTAACTAGGTGATTATGTTAGATATTTTTTAATTAGGTCCAGACCTGACTAGCGGTAACTTAACTGTCATCCCTACCTTTCCTACTTAGTCAAGACATTCTCAAATTCTTACATCTTTCCTGAGAGGAGATTTAAATAGTATGATACATAAAAGAAGTTTCTTTGTTTGTTGTTGTCTTTTTTTTTTTTGAGATGGAGTCTCACTCTGTCACCAGAGTGACTCCAGAGAGGCTGGAGTGCAGTGGCATGATCTCAGCTCACTACAACCTCCACCTCTTGGGTTCAAGCAATTCTCCTGCCTCAGCCTCCTGAGTAGCTGGGATTACAGGCACATGCCACCACGCCCAGCTAACTTTTGTATTTTTTTAATAGAGACAGGGTTTCACCACGTTGGCCACGATGGTCTCAATCTCTTGACCTCGTGATCCACCCACCTCAGCCTCCCAAAGTGCTGGGATTTCAGGCGTGAGCCACTGCACCTGGCCAGAAGTTTCTCTCAAAACAAAGACTAGGATTAACAGTAGTTACTCATGTCATATCCTCAAGGCTATACTTTTTAGCAAGGCAATAATTTAAAGTCCTTTGAAGTGAATTACCTTTTTAATATTTCTCTATATTAACAATACAGCTTTTTAGGCCAAAGGGCAACGTAGATCGCTAAGTTTAATACAACATGATGTTTTGTTTTTTTTAAAAAAAAAGGAGAGGGGATGTACATTAGGTACCAAATCTTATCCAGTAAGAACCATGACTTGCTTCAGAAGGGTAAAACTGGCAGAAGGTAGCCAAGGCTGCTGTCAAACCCTGCAGTGCCCCAAAGCTGCTATCACCTGAATCCCTACAGGGATGTCAGACCGACGAGAAGAGGCAGGACTCCTCTGACAGCACAGGGTGTTTTTTGCTCAAGCAAGGTGAGGCAGAAAACACAGACACCACAGTAGCTCTCTGGCCACACCAGGGTGTGGCATGGCTGCCTTCTGGAAAGGCATCCCAGGCCCCTGATTACAGCCTTTCCAGAGCTTCCGAAGTCAGCTCCGAAAAGTTCATATAATACCATGAACTTCTACCAATCATATTGATTTTTTAGCTGGAACAACAAGACAGTGTGTGATGGTAACAGATTCTAAGTTGTGAAAAAATTAACGAAATTTTGTCCAGTATGTTTTTCTACTGTGCCTAAGTGATGTATAAGGGCTTTATGTTGGTTACCACAAAACACCCCACCTCTTGTTAAAGACATTTCTATTGTCTATTATTTAAATAAACACATTTGTTTAGTCAGATGTATTCAATTTCTGCTCTTCTTAAAAAGAAAAAACACTGGACTCTGGGCTAAATGCAGTCTGGCTGCCTTGCCAAACCAGTCTGAAGTATTCAGAATACTTCGAATACAACCACCTCATTAGAAATTATTTCATGAACAGTATGAAGACTAACATGAACACTTTAAAATCTCTTTCTTTAAATAATACTCACCTAAAGTTTGGCATGATCTTCCAAACAACATAGAATAAGGACTCGGGGCTAAATGCAGTCTGGCTGCCTTGCCATAAAGCACAGAGTGTCTTTCTAAACTCTTCTACCAAAGACCTGGAAAAGAGGTAAGGACAATGGCCTCAGAATTAGTGAGAGGCTATTTCAACACAGCATCCGCTCAGCTAAAATGCATAATACATACAAAATGAACACTTAAAAAGGATTTGGTCTTCTCTGAACAAAGTCTGACAGGTAAGTAAGAGCATCTCAAAAACCCATATAAGTACCAGTAATTCCAACAAAGCTAATTTGTAACCATATAGTTAACTCCCGAGTGTGCCAAAGCACCACCATATTGTACACTGAGAACACACAAGCAAACAATACAGCACTGGGCGGGTTATAGGCCAAATTATTAAGAAAGTACATACTTTTTTGAGACAGAGTCTCACTCTGTTGCCCAGGCTGGACTGCAGTAACACTGTCTCAGCTCACTGCAACCTCTGCCTGCAAGTTCAAGCAATTCTGCCTCAGCCTCCCAAGCAGCTAGTACTACAGGCATGCGCCACCATACCTGGCTAATTTTTTGTATTTTTAGTGGAGATGTGGTTTCATCATGCTGGCCAGGCTGGTCTCAAACTCCTGACCTCATGATCTGCCTGCCTTGGCCTCCCAAAGTGGCTAGGATTACAGGCATGAGCTACCACACCCAGCCAAGAATGTACATTTTTAAAACGCAAAAAAGCAAATAGGCTCTCTTTCTCCCTGTCCTGCCGTTTCCTTCTTGCCACTCACTAGCACCCCCAGACTCCAGCCTGTGTCACAGACCTTCACCACTCAGCTCTCCACCAATGACTCTCAACTCCAACTCCCAATGTCAGATTTTCTCATGACCATTTCTGTTCAGTCTTCTCCAGTTTCCAGCAGGAACTTTCTGCTGGCAGTCTTCTTGTCACTTTCCCCTCTATGTGCACTGACCTGCTCCAGCACCTGCTGCTCTCTGTATGCCCCTCCCATCACCCAATATCCACGCTCTTCTTGTAATAGGAATAGAACTCTTTTTTTTTTTGCTGGACATATAAATGCTTACAATAAGAAACAGTGTGTCCAAATTCTGGGAAATGTCTTAAAAAGAAAAAGTAGTCCTGTATCAATCCCTTCCTTCTTCCTGCTAGATGGAATAAAGATGGATTTGGGGAGCACCAACACCGTGCTGGACTGTGTGGATGGATGGGGCCTCCAGGGGTTGGTGGAACAGAAAGCCAGGAGCAGCCCCGAGGACTCTGTGAAACCACCCTAGACAGCCTCTGACTTTTATGTGAGGAAACAAACCATGGATGTTGTCACTTAATTTTGGTTTTCTATGCCTGTGGCTAAACTAATCTAACTCAACTTCAACTTCCGTAGCTGTCAGTATAAACATATTTTTTGACGCTTGATTGATATCTCAGAGAATCTCAATATCTTCTTTCTCAACCCTCATTATCATGTAGGACCTTGGGATACAAATCATATTTTTGACTTCCTAGTACTTGAACCCTCTTCCTATGTTGGAGAATCCCCACTTTAAGAGTCTGCCTCTCACTACTGAAGCTAAAACACAGCCACTCACCTTCTCAGGCTCCCTTGCAGTCAGAGCACAGGTACATAGCCTGGGCACTGCCCATCTGAAGCAGGAGTTAGCAACACAAAGAAGAAGAGTGGCACCAAATCGTCTCTAGTGGCAGTTGTGGCAAAGAGCCCCATCCAGAGAGCAGAGCAGAGGTAAGGCTGCGTCCACCAGCACCCATCTCCAGCAGCGTGGGCAATAGGAACTCTGCTGCTGCGCTGGGCACCAGAGGCAGTGGCGGCCTTAAAGGACAGTTCTGTGCAGTAACAGTGACTGCAACATTGCTGCCTTGGACTGCAGACCAGATTTTTCACTCAAACAATTAGCTCACCAATAAATTTACCCTCAGTAAATTCCTTTTCTGCCTAAATCAGCCACAGGCAATTTCTGCAGTCTATTACTCAACCCTACATGACACAAATGCATCAAGTACTACTAATTCTCCTCTTAACTCACACGTGTTTTTTCCACTGTTTCACTGCCGTCCCCTCTGACCTGATTACTATAAAGTGCCAAGGTTCCTTGAATGCAGGCACTTTCCAGCTCATCCTAGATTCTGCTATGAAGGAAACTCCCTTTAAACACCACTGGTAGTGATGTCGTTCCAGCCTGCTCCACGCCCGGCTTTCCGGTTTCCCTGCACTGTGACTCTGGCCCTATTGCCCACTATTCTGACATGTTCAGTCCTACTCTCCTCAGCCACCAAGGCAGGACAGTGTCAGATCATAAGACGGCCATTCAGAATCAGAATGGGAGTATGTGAAAGTGGAAAGGGCAGACAGAGAAAACCTTGAATACATAAGGAGTATGAGTCACAGTCCTTCTGAAAAAGAGCTGTAAAGATATGAAAAATGTGCCCCTCCAACTGTCACAATAACAGATCTTCTGAACCCCAAATAAGGCAGGTCTACACCAAATGGGGATACAGGATCGGTTCTTAATGAGCTCTTGTCCATTTCTCCCCGTCTCCATACCAACCAAAAATTAACAATAAGCCCCACAACTAATTTGATTTCAGTATCCAAGACAGGTTTATCTAACACCGTCAGACAAATCAGTTCCCATGGACTAATAAGACTCACAGGCGTCTATACCTAGAACTTAATTTCATATCTAGATGCCAATTCTAGAATGCCCGGATCTGCAGAGTCAGTAAGTAGAATGCTAAATTCATCCCTCCTGTAAAGACAAATAAAGGAATTCCAACCGTTATTAAGACTGAGCTAGATACTTAAACACAATTTTAGAATATTTTTAATGTATGTGCCTGTTAGATCACATCTAATGGAAATCACCAGTGAGACTCATCTGTTTCATCATTCAAAGCCAGAAAGGACATATTCTTACAACTCACACATTGTTATCCCCTTGGCTCCTGGTGTGGTATGTTCGTCTTCCTGCTGTTTTCCCATTCCTTAACTCCACAGCGGGCAGTTCTTTGAAATAACAGCAAAACTGCTCAATGTTACTACATTAAAAGGAAGGGAAAAAATACTTTAAAAAGAAGAGAAGAGGACTGTAACATAAGTTTATGAAGCCTACATATACATTTTGAAACTGCAGTTTTTCAGTTCTCATTTAAATTTTACTCGATGCAATCTCCTGCACTGATTTTCTTCATAATTCTTCCTTCACTCTAAGAAAACTGTATAGACAGATGACTTTGTAAAAAACAAAAACAAAGAACCGAAAACAGGCCAGGCGCAGTGGCTCATGCCTGTAATCCCAGCACTTTGGGAGGCCGAGGCAGGAGGATCATGAAGTCAGGAGTTCGAGACCAGCCTGGCCAACATGGTGAAACCCCGTCTCTGCTGAAATACAAAAAATTAGCCTGGGGTGGTGTCCCACGCCTTTAATTCCAGCTACTTGGGAGACTGAGGCAGGAAAACTGCTTGAACCTGGGAGGTGGAGGTTGCAGTGAGACAAGATTGCACCACTGCACTCCAGCCTGGATTGACAGAGCAAGGCTCTGTCTTTAAAAAAAAAAAAGAAAGAAAGAAAATCTCTTCTCAAAAAAATCCCCAGTAGGTAGTCACCATTTCTTTCTTTTCAGTTGCTTGTTTCCAGGTATTCAATAATTACCTCAAGTAAAAACCAACCCTGAAACCGACCATACTATTTACACACTACACAGAATCATAAGGAGAATTCAGGAGTAACTATAATTTCCTCTTTGACTAGGAACAGGTAAGTGAGAGGCAGTAACTTCCAGGAGAGATTAAACATGCCTTCTACTTCGTAACAGCAATGTAACCTGGGGAAGATCATTTCATGTTTCATTAAAATCGAAATGTATATAACTTTCAAAATAATTTATTCTACAAAACTCAGGTCAGCCTTGTTGACTATTTTTACTACTTGTCTCATATTTTGAAGACATCTCATCTTATGACCTCGATTAATCTGTTTATGGCTAGTGTTCCATTACTGGAACGCTAAGCTTGTGGGAGTTAGTTATATCCTACTGCTCAAGGTCATTGCCAAGGTCTGATTTTCATACAAAAAATTGCAAACTCCAGCATAAATGGGTTAAGACTCAACTAATCACTGAAATAAGCTCTCTGAACAAGGTTCTCTGCAACCCAGGGGTCTGCAAACTGTAGCACACAGGCCAAATCTAGCCCTCCATCAGGCAGCTCTTAAAGCGAGTTTTACATTTTTTTAAGTGTTGTCTTATCTTATTATTTATTTATTTATTTATGAGACAGAGTCTCCCTCTGTCACTCAGGCTGGAGTGCAGTGGCACCATCTCAGCTCACTGCAACCTCTGGACACTAAAACAAACTCCCGGGTTCAAGTGATTTTCCTGCCTCAATCTCCCAAGTAGCTGGGACTAGAGGCGTGTACTGCCATGCCCAGCTAATTTTTGTATTTTGAGTACAGACGGGGTTTCACTATGTTGGCCAGGCTGGTCTCAAACTCCTGACCTCAGGCGATCTACCTGCCTTCGCCTCCCAAAGTGCTGGGATTACAGGCATGAGCCACCGTGCCTGGCCCTAAAGTGTTGTTTTAATAAAGGGAGGGGAGTAGGGGAATATGTGAAAGAGATTGTGGCCTGAAATACTAAAATGTTTACTATCAGGCCTCTCACAGGAAACGTTTGCTGACCTCCGTTCCAGCCTATTGAAGAAGCAACTGGAAGTAACACAAATAACTATTCACTGTCAGACGTTGCCCTAAGTACTTTAGACAAATTACATTATTTAATCTTCCCAACTACCCCATCAGTTAGGAACTACGGTCCCCCAAATTTTCCTGATGAGGAAACAAAGGCAAAGGAAATTAAGTTATCTTGCCCCAAGTCATATGACTAGAGTTAGGGGCAGACAAGACAGGAAGCCAGAGCCTGCTCTTAACCTTTAATGTCAGACACTTCAGCTCTGACTGTAACGTTACCTGAGTGACTGCAGAATGGCATTCATGAAACACGTGTTCCCCAAATTCCGAAGGCCTGTGGCACAAATGGCAGTGGTGCTTCCCTGTAAGTGGTGTAAGAAGAGGCTATCAGTAAGGCCCAGGGAAGGCCAACAGTTTCAAACATCAAGGCTAAGTTATAGCCTCTGAAACCCTCGCACCAAGCCAATTTGGAATTGGTCCTTTTCTGTCCAATGAATATTTCAAACAAATTCTCTTTCTCTGTATAAATGTCTGGATATTTTTAGAAAGCTGTTTCTGATCCTGAGATTGTTCTAAATGGAAGTATCTTTATTGAAAACTTAAAAGGAAATCACCATTAATGAGTATCATGGAGTATACAATGCAAAAAACAGGAAAATCCTTAAAATAACATTTAAGACTTAATGCCTTTTTGTGATTCTATAAAAACTAAGAGAAATGGAAAAAATTTATGCACCCCAAGTATTTTTGTCCCCAAACTTTTAACTCTAAGCCATACATAAATGACCAATACATGTTTTACTAACGGGATATGAATCTTAAAAAGCTGCCCGAGGCCAGGCACACTGTAATCCCATCACTTTGGGAGGCCTAGATGGGCGGATCACCTGAGGTCAGGAGTTTGAGACCAGCCTGGCCAACATGGCGAAACTCCATCTTTACTAAAAATACAAAAATTAGCTAGAAGCAGTGGTGCACATCTGTAGTCCCAGCTACTTGGGAGGCTGAGGCAGGAGAATCACTTGAACCCAGGAGGCAGAAACTGAAGTGAGCCAAGATTGCGCTATTGCACTCCAGCCTCGGTGACAGAGCAGGACTCTGTGAGGAAAAAAAAAAAAAAAAAAAAAAGCTGCTTGAACTTAAAGATTTAGTCTTAAAAATGAAGGCTGGGTTTTTGGATGAGTAAAACATGTGAGCAGGCATTAAGAGTGAAGTGTTTTCTAGGGCAGAGGAGCACAGCAGTAATGCCAATGGGCGGAAGGTGCTCGCAGATGGACTCACTGGGGTCACAGCAACAATCAGCAGTACAAGTGGCAAACACTATGTAAAATACTCCAAATCCAAGACATGCATATATAAGTCTGTAACAGGTAACATTACATGTTAGAGTTGTAACAAAGCAGTGGTTAAATCTCAACTAACTCTTATATTTGAATAAACTTTAATTACTTACATTTACTTTTAATAACTTGCTGTTCAGTGTTGAGTTTTCCAAAAGTTTTCTTTTCCTATGCCTGTCAGCTGTGAAAGTTGAGCTATTAAAACACAGGGAGTGAAAAATATATTAAGATATGCATGCCACACCATTGGTCAAAAAACAAACTCAAGCTGCCCTCAACACCTAGGGCATGGAGACCTGCCTGGCTGCTTTGTCAGGCCCATGGGGGCCCACACCTATTTAAAGTTAACCGAGAAGCTCCACTTCCTTGGAAATCCCCACTGCTCCCCCAGCAGAGGTGGGCTGGACACTGCTCCTGGCAAAGCTGGCCAGGAAGACACAGCCCGTGGGACACTCCCCACCACCACTCTCTCGCTGTGTGACCGACTATGAAGCTTCACAGACCAGAAGGCTCATTCCTCAAAACGAAAGGAAATTCCTGGTCTGGCACGACTGTTCTGAAATTTAACAGTAAGTCTCCATGTGCTATTTCTTTCTTAATTCAGGTTAAGATGTCGTGTTTTGCTCATCTGTCTTATTAGATGATGATATGATCTGAGTTTGAGGAATGATAAATCAGTTACAGGAACATAGGCAAATATACATTCATTAGATGCAGCTATGCTCCAAAGGACATTCTAAAACAAATCCTTATTAGTGCAGAAATTCTGAATTAAAATCACTCAACATTTTTCTTGAAAGAAGAGATACTTTGCTTACAATTTATCAGAAAGCTATTTCTGTTTTCAGAAGGTCACTTAAAATTATTATGTCTCAGGCAAACTAACATAAAGGAAGTAAAAATTATCGTTAAATACCACAGATTTATAGGCCGTCAATTCTTTCCCACTTTCTCAAAGTACCAAGTTCATCCAAAGTAAATATATAATAATTTTTTCTTACAGAATTTCCACATGAATTATAATGTCTGTGAAACATCAGAACTAGTGACAGGTGCTTTAAGCCTCAAAATGTTCTTCAGAACTGTGTCTCTCTCACAGTACTGTAACTGCAAAATGGGGTTCAATTATTCCTTCACAAATTCTGGAGAGTGGAGAAGGTAAACCACAAGCATAGTATATGCTCCTTATGACAATGCCTAAGAGTTCGTTTTCAGTTGAAACCTATATAAATAAGGCATTTCACTTTTTAAAAATATAAGTTACTACATTTTATCCTCTGTGACATTTTATCCTCTGTGACTCTCAAAATGGCAGTATCTTCTAGATCCACGCTATCTAATATAGTAGCCACTCATTCCACATGGCTAGTCAAATTAACTGAAGTTTAAAATTCAGTTTCTCAGTTGCACTAGCCACTTTTCAAATATGGCTATTGTTACTGTATTCGCATGGACAGAGAACACTTCTGCCACTACTGCAGAAAGTTCTGCTGGACAGTGCTGCTCTGCAGGGTATGTGGAATAGCTGAAAATTCAGTAAAACACAGATGATTGCAGTTTCTAAATTTCACTACATATTAAACCAATGTTTGCAAAACAAAAAAATGAATCTAGGTAATTTTTTTCAACATAGTAAAGGGACTGTAACGTAGACTTTTCACTGGGACCAAGCAGATGTGTAGACAGGTAGTCTGTGACACCTTTCATCTGATAAAGTGGTCACTGAAATAAAAGATTTCCTAACTGTATAAATGCATGCAGGTTCTCAAATGCCCTCTTTTCCCTTTGACTTAGTTCTGGTTATTTATTCAGACTGAGAGGGTAGTCTTTTCTTAGAGAAAACCGTAAGTGGCAGGAAAAAGTATTCTGGTACCCACCCACTTCTATAACGAACAATCAAGTCACTAACACCTTTACAATGCATCACCCCACACCAAAGAGGGATACTACACACATTCCTTTGAGAATCTCAGACTTCATGGTTTATTGTGAACAATTCCAGAAAAAATTAGAAGAGAAAAGCGCTCTGAAAAAGAGCCAAAGGAAGACAACCCAAAAAGTCCTTAAACCCAAAGTACTTTAATTGGTTTAGATTTAAAGAAATCATTATTCTTCCTATATCTGTTTTATAATCTAGTAAGCCAAAGAGACATACATAATGACTGTGGTTTTAACAAACACTACACAGTACTGCCCTCGAAGAAGTTAGGTTATTTCATTTCAGTATACAATTTTAAAACATTCTATGGGCTTTACACTTTAGTTTGCTAAGGGACTCCTGCTTTATGCATGTTTTCACAATATCTTCTACACACCAACTGCCAAAATAAATTAGACAGCACTTAATGATTTGGTGTGATTTACACAGATTTCACTTGAGTCAGCAGCCATTCCACAGCCATGCTTCTATCCACTGTAGCTTCAAAGGCATGGCTTGCTGGGTTTCTGTTTATTGCTTCAATTTCAGGTCCAGTGAGTTTTATCTGACTAAGCTATTTGACTATACTAAGAAAAGTCTGTTCACATGTAAACAGTTTCATTTCTTATGATGACAAAGTATTTATAGCTCCTGTAATATCAAGTGATACTTAACTGCCCCTAACGAGCAAGGAAAAGAAACGAGGATCTTACGTTACTGTATAGATGCAAAGTGGACAATGTTAAATCAACCTAATTTCTCCTAAAAATGATAAACCATAGTGCTTCCTAATACCTCATAATACAATTGACAGGGGTTTTTCTATCACCAAAAGTAACTCTATAATGATTTCACACCTTTTTCTGTCCTTTCCTTGTACCCTCAAAATTCCCCTTGCAAATAAATAAGCTTATATAAATTGTTGGTAATAATTTTAAAACAGACTCTTGGGACCTTGGATATGGTTTATGACAAATATTAAATAAAATAAAAGCAGAGCTATGATCATTAACTATGGGCCAAGTTTTAGATATCCAAAGCCAAGGTTTATTTTTATCAACATTTCAATCATATTAAAAACATGAAGTTATAAAACTTATTGACAAAAACCCCACTCAAAAATTCCAGAAGACCCTTCTACCCCATTCTATTCCCTTCTTTTTCCAAAGGCCTATTACTTACTTTTCCAAGTTTTGTAAGTGTTCTCTGACTTTCTGTACCAGTCCCAGCTTGGTGTCATTAACCACAAAATCATCACAGCGATAACTGCAAGGAAAATATTAATCAATGTGTGTAAAGAGCTTGAGGAAACCACAGTAATGAAATCACTAAAAGGCCTGGCTGCTGCCAAGATGATCACATGGCTCTGCAGGTAAGTTTACTCTGGTGGTTAAGTTTAAAGAGGACCTGGAATTCGCAATGAAATGTTTTTTAAGAGTCTTTTTTAAAAGCCATGGAGGCAATGAACATGAGCTTCTTTTCATATTTTTTACTCAAAAGCTCTTCAGTTCCTCCTTTGAAAATGAAATAAGTGGCTACATGTGTTACATTCTTTTTAGTGGTGCATAATACACGGAAAATGAAATAAAAAGCACCGAGTCTTTTCATGTAGCATTAAGTCTAAAGCTTTAAGGTAACACTTCCCAACCCAAATTAATGGGGAACTGGGGGGAGGAGAGATTTAAGTGAAAAGCAGGGAAAACGTACTTAACCCGTAGGGATATCTAAATAGAAAAACTAAAGTTAAAGCTGTATATTTTAAACATAATTTAATTAAAATAAATTGAATTCAGATGAGTTGGAAGAACGATCTTTCATTCTGAGGCACTACAAAACGAAAGTATAAAACAGTGGCTATATCATTCAGGCAACTGCTAAGTGCTTTGAAGAAAAATATTTAAGGTATTTTAAAAAACTGATAGAGGAGTAAGAAATCACACATAATATAAACTTTAACTTGTATACATTAGCATTTAACTTTTTCCTGGTATAAGGCCAATTTTAACAAAAACAACTTACAAACTGGCACTAAGATATTCTTTTGAATATGGAGCTTTGCATGAGACCACTTATTACTATCAAAGAATAATAAAAATAACACTGTCATTCTGAGCAAACAAAACTTTGAAAGCACAGCAATTAGTAAAAATTAGGTCATTTCTAGCAGAATCCCAAAAACATCTTAGATCTGAAAACCATTTTATTAGAAAGAGAGAGAGAAAGAGAGAGAAAGGGGTGGGAAAAGATAATTTTTAAAAGATTACACAAAAAAGAATGCTTGTGTCTTTTATTCAGAGAAATGAAAATTTTAAGTGAATGCTTTTGAAAGCTGTGTATGTAATTATTTAACACATACTCTCATTAACTGACCACCCAGGCAGTCAATCAAGATTTCTCTAATATATTCTCAGAGTCTCTCAAGTCAATGTCTAGCATTTCCACAAATAGCAGAAGCGTCTTCTATATCCTGGACCATTTTCTATTATCAAAGTACTACCAGCAGGAGAAAACATTTTTTCATTGGTCTTATAACGGTCAAATAAAGTAATTAAATTAGTGAAAACTTATAATTTTTTGCTCCTCTCAGCATAAATATTAAGAGAATATGATTTATTTTGTCTGTAAATTTGGGCTTAAGGCATTTGGTACCTCTATAAACCTTAAGCTTTCACTGAAGAATGAAATTGTATTGTTACTCTACTTGAATTCCTGCTTACATTTTCATTTTACGTTTGTATACCTTTATGCATGTAGTTTGAATAAAATAATACTCGGTGTCCAAAACTCAAAATGCTGGCATTTATCTGGAAAGTAAAGTCCAAGAGCAAACTCAGATCACTTTTTATGTATTTATAGGATGCCATTAATATTTAATTGAAAAGTGAACCTCTAACTGCCACAAATAAGTGGTTTAACAAATTATTTCAAAGTAAATTAAATAACTGAATTGTTTCTTATTAAAGTCATCCTTTTTGATATGACATGAAGTCAGCCTGAGACATAAAATTACATTTGTTAAAGTAATATTTTCATGTTTGAAACAGACTCATTTACGGCCTTGCTCTGTTCTTCCATGTCAATTGGGTCTCGGTGCTTTGCCTCTCTACCCTTTCATCACGGAGCTAAGTCGATCTAGACTCTAGAGCTGTGCAAAGGTGGCTACTTGCAACTGAGGAATACAATTTTAATTTTTTAAACTTTTAATATAAATTCTTAATTACTGAAGCAGTGTAAACTCTTTTACAATTAAACACAATGTTATAGTTTGGTAGAACGGTATTTTGCTTTTATTATTAAATTGTACAAGATATATGGCAGTGCACAGCTGGGTGAACGTGTCACTTCTAGCATTACACAAAAGCATATCACCAATCTAGTTTGTATCAAAAGAATGAGTCACTTCAAACGATTTTTCTATGCAACATGTAGCACTGTAATGGGTCTATTTAAACATTTTATGCAGACAGCGTGAGTTACGGTGACACCTAAATAAATCATAATTGGCAATTAAGTTAAAATACTTAATTTAATTCTTTTATAATTATTTTTTCTAGCTTAAAAATTAAAAATAGAAAAATTTTTACTTTCAAATGAAGGCATACTGAGATCAAATGAAAAAGACTCAACAAGGCACGCCACAAATTTTACAAATAATGGCAATTGCAATTTGCTGGAGTAGAGCAAAATTAAAAAGCTGTTGTGTAAAAAAAAGTTTTGGCCGGGTGGAATGGCTCATGCCTGTAATCCCAGCACTCTGGGGGGCCAAAGTGGGTGGATCACGAGGTCAGGAGTTCAAGACTAGCCTGGCCGAGATGGTGAAACCCCATCTCTACTAAAAATACAAAAATTAGCTGA
The DNA here is from genome assembly GCA_028533165.1 of Leontopithecus rosalia. Classification (NCBI taxonomy): domain Eukaryota; kingdom Metazoa; phylum Chordata; class Mammalia; order Primates; family Cebidae; genus Leontopithecus; species Leontopithecus rosalia. The sequence continues at coordinate 7,008,276 of CM052655.1, read as the reverse complement.
GAGTGGTGGCAGGAGATTGTAATCCCAGCTACTCGGGAGGCTGAGGCAGGAGAATGGCTTGAACCCAGGAGGAGGAGGTTACAGTGAGTTGAGATTGCACCACTGCACTCTAGCCTGGGAAACAAAGCAAAACTCTGTCCCAAGGAAAATTAAAGTTTTAAGATAACAGACAACAGTAAGAGACATTTTCAGCAAATGCATTTCAATTTAATACAAAGTGGCTCCATTCAAAAAGTAATTGATAAAATTAGTCACGATCGCCGCCGAGGCGGGTGGATCACGAGGTCAAGAGATCGAGACCATCCTGGACAACATGGTGAAACCCCGTCTCTACTAAAAATACAAAAAATTAGCTGGGCAGGGTGGCGCGTGCCTGTAGTCCCAGCTACACAGGAGGCTGAGGCAGGAGAATTGCCTGAACCCAGAAGGCAGAGGTTGCGGTGAGCCGAGATCGCACCATTGCACTCCAGGCTGGGTAACAAGAGCGAAACTCCGTCTCAAAAAAAAAAAAAAAGTCACGATCAGTGAAATCAGAATTAAATGTAAAACAAAAAAATTCCTAAAGATTTTTTTACAGAACTTGAGGTTGTAAATGGCCAGTTGTAAGACAGCTTGGGTTCTTTTTTCTTTTAGACGGAATCTCACTCTGTCACCAGCTGGAATGCAGTGGTGCATGCCTGGCTCATTGCAGTTACTAGTTAAGTGATTCGCCTGCCTCAGCCTCCCAAGTAGCTGAGATTACAGGCACGTGCTACCACGCTCAGCTAATTTTTGTATTTTTACTAGAGAAAGGGTTTCACCATTTTGGCCAGGATGGCCTCAATCTCCTGACCTCATGATCTGCCCACCTCGGCCCCACAAAGTGCTGGGATTACAGGCGTGAGCCACCATGCCCGGCCTTTTTCTTTGAAATTTTTTTAAAAAACACAACTAGGTATCCTGTTGCCCAGGCTGGTCTCAAACTCCTGGCCTAAAGTGATCCTCCTACCTCGGCCTCCCAAAGTTCTGGGATTAGAGGTGTGAGCCACTGCACCTGACCAGTTCAGATTCTTGTTCAATGTAGAAAACAATTTTAAGACGGAGAGATGAAAAATTAAATTATTTCAGTTAAGGAAATTATATTTTTTAATTATGTGGAAAAGAGTTAAAAAGATGTATTACAGAAAGCGAAAAATCTTTGAGACACCAAGCAACTGTCGGTGAATAAAAGGCTTTCTAACAATATTAAAGATCAATTAAGTTAGAATTTGAAAAGTTACAAGTATTTTTAAGCTTTAGATGAATTTTAGAAGAGATAATGCTCAATAAATACTATGGGTATATGTGTCTCAAATGACCTTCAAATTTACAGAGAAATGTCTTCATCGATTTGCAACCTTAAATTTAAAAGTCAATCTTATGTTGTAGGTATTTCTGAATTCTCAGTATTTGCAACTTTCAGCTACACATAAAAGTCAGTTTCTAGCAAGACAATGTTCAAACATCTGTATTTGTTGGACTTATTTCTCTTACTACTTTGTTCTGCTGTGTGAAACACACTGCAAATATTTGTGCCCTGTGGCAAAGTGTATCATGGAGGCAGCTATTAAAATTGTTCAGGCTGGTGTGGTGGTTCACGCCTGTAATCCCAGCACCTTGGAAGGCCGAGGTCGGTGGATCACGAGGTCAAGAGATCGAGACCATTCTGGCCAAATGGTGAAACCCCATCTCTACTAAAAAATACAAAAATTAGCTGAGCATGATGGTGCATGCCTGTAGTCCCAGCTACTTGGGAGGCTGAGGAAGGAGAATCACTTGAACCTGGGAGGCAGAGGTTGCAGAGATTGTGCCACTGCACCCCAGCCTGGCAACAGAGCGAGACTCCATTTAAAAACAAACAAAAAAAAAGGTTTAGTACATATACACAAATGCTCTAAATAATCACCAGTTTATAGAAGTGTTAAAAGAAACAGAAGACAATGAATTTAATAAACACATTAGGGAAGTGGTCTCGCAGAGGTGGGGTGGGAGGGGGATTCCCGAGGCAGTGCACTTGACTGTAGCTGGGCGCCTCGGTTAGGTGTGCCGCGTCAGTCCTTTCCGAGTGCCTGGCCCCAGTCTCTCCTGCCTCGGCCCAACATGGACTTCAGAGAAATTCTCCTGATAGCTTCCAAGGGACAAGGTGTCAACAATGTGCCAAAAAGGTATAGTTTGGCAGTGGGGCCTCCAAAAAAAGACCCTAAAAGTTAAAGGTGTCCAATCAGCAGCTGTGTAAGCTTTTCTTAAAAGGAAAGAAGAGGAGCTCAGACAAAAAGCCTTAGAGGAGAAAAGGAGAAAAGAACTAGTGAAAAAGCGAAATGAGCTCAAACATGACAAGAAAGCAAGAGCTATGGCCAAGAGGACAAAGGATAATTTCCATGGTTATGATGGGATCCCTACTGAGGAACAGTCAAAGAAGAGGCAGGCAACGGAAAGCCATACCAGCCAAGGAACCGACCGAGAGTATGAAAGGAAGACGAGAATGAATTCCTTGAATACAATCATGCGGAGTCAGAGCAGGAGTATGAGGAAGAGCAAGAACCTCCCAAAGTTGAAAGCAAACCAAAGGTCCCCCTTAAAAGTGCCCCACCACCCATGAACTTCACTGATTTACTCAGACTGGCTGAGAAAAAGCAGTTTGAACCAGTGGAAATCAAGGTAGTGAAGAAATCAGAAGAGCGACCTATGACTGCAGAAGAACTTAGGGAACGAGAATTCCTTGAACGAAAGCATAGGAGAAAAAAACTTAAGACAGATACTAAACTACCTCCTACTGTGTCCAAAAAGACACCCTCTCAGAAAGAAAGTGTGGGCACAAAACTTAGCAGAGGTTCTGGAGACAGGCATCCTTCTTCCAAAGGAATGCCCCTTCCTCAAGCTGAGAAGAAATCAAGACCCAGCATGGCCAATGAGAAGCACTTAGCTTTGTCTTCATCCAAATCCATGCCAGGAGAGAGGATCAAGGCAGGATCTGGCAATAGCTCCCAACCCTTACTTCGTGAGGGTCATGACAGACCTGTTTTCAATGGAGCTGGAAAGCCTCATTCCAGCACCTCTTCACCAAGTATCCCAAAGACTTCTGCTAGCAGGACTCAGAAATCTGCTGTGGAGCACAAAGCCAAAAAAGCTCCGTCCCGTCCTAGCCATTCCAGGCCTGGGCCCATGGTCACCCCACACAATAAGGCTAAGAGTCAAGGTGTCAAGCAGCCAGGCAGCAGCTCTAGCTCAGCCCCTGGGCAGCCCAGCACAGGGGTTGCTCGGCCCACAGTTAGTTCTGGCCCTGTGCCCAGGCGCCAGAATGGCA
>CM052655.1:6937116-7004454 GCA_028533165.1 Leontopithecus rosalia | reverse complement strand
CAGCTCTAGCTCAGCCCCTGGGCAGCCCAGCACAGGGGTTGCTCGGCCCACAGTTAGTTCTGGCCCTGTGCCCAGGCGCCAGAATGGCATCTCCAGCTCAGGACCTGAGCGATCAGTCAGTGGGTCCAAGAAGCCAACCAATGGCTCACATCCCTCTGGGTGGACAGTCACTACTGGTACATGTGGCCCTGGACAACCTGCAAGCAGCTCAAGTGGCCCTGGGCGACCTATCAGTGGTTCAGGTAGTTCTGCAAGACCGTTGGGCAGCTCTCGTGGCCCTGGGCGGCCTATGAGCAGTCCACATGAACTTCGACGACCAGTGAGTGGCTCAGGCCCCCCTGGACGGTCAGTCAGTGGCCTGGGGAGATCCATAAGTAGCTCAATTCCAGTTGGACGAACTGTCAGTAGTTCAGTCCCAGGAAGACCAGTGAGTAGCTTGGGACCTGGGCGAACAGTTAGTAGCTCAGGTCCCACCATAAAGCCCAAGTGTACTGTTGTCTCAGAAAATTTCTTCCAAGAATATCATTAGCAGGTCCAGCAATGGACAGATGAATGGAATGAAGCCTCCCCTATCTGGCTACAGATCTGCCCAAGGTCCTCAAAGGCTTCCCTTCCCTACTGGTTATAAAAGGCAGCGAGACTATGAAGAGGAAGATGACGACGATGATGACTATGACTCTGAAATGGAAGATTTTATCGAAGATGAAGGAGAGCCTCAGGAAGAAATATCCAAGCACATTAGAGAAATCTTTGGTTATGACCGAAAAAAAATACAAAGATGAAAGTGATTATGCCTTACGTTACATGGAAAGCAGTTGGAAAGAGCAGCAGAAGGAAGAAGCAAAAAGCTAAAGACTAGGTATGCAAGAGGACTTAGAGGAAATGAGACGTGAAGAAGAAGAAATGCAACGTCAAAGGGCCAAGAAGCTGAAGAGGCGTTAGCAGCTGCTTTTATTTTTGTGAAATTCTCTGCTGCAAGGATTTCCTGCCTTCAGACTGAAGCCCCCTTATCATTTTAGATTTATACTTGGGTACTCAAGGAGAAGGAATGCATACTGTCATTTGCAGACCGTCATTTGAGCATAAAATATTTTCAGATATTTTCCAGGGTGAAATCTGTAATGCAAATGATACAATGCCCACTTGTGCTCTTATGAAGTTAACTGTTCACAGATGCCAGCCTTGATCCTGATGAGCTATGCACTCTAATGTGGGGCCTCTCACCAGTCAGCCAATCTTTTATTGTTCCTTTGCTATTTTGAAAGGAAAAAAAAGGTTGTCTTTTGACTTCTGTAATTCTTCTGCTAATCTGTGAGTAGGGCACTGCCCTGCTCCCAATCAAACTTAGTCTTTTTATGAGAAACCTGGACCTTCCATGAATGTTGCCAGCAATAAAGGGACTTATCCTAATCTATGGATTGAGAACTTGAAAATGTAGAGTAGGATTTATAACTATCTTATGGATGTCATCCTGTGACTTTGAAGTATAAAGTAGAATAAATTATATTCTGTATTAAAATAAAATAAAATAAACACATTATTAGCTAATGTTGGCTGCTTGAATCAAACAAGAGGTTTGCAAAGATTTACAATTCTGTTAACTCTAATTCAGATTTTCTTGAAACAAAATAAATGCTTGCCAATGTTCAACAATGAAAGGGTAAAACAGGAGATTTTTAGAAATTTCAGTGTGATTTACATTTTCACCCCATATCAAAATGCACATGAATTAGCTATATCTGAAGGTCCAAGGAGAGAAAAAGCTTAGTTATGACCTAGCTAGACAGGTACAGTAATTCATGTCAAAACTAAAGCTTTTCATAATACAAATTAATGATTGTGCATTTTTCAACATGAATTAATATGCAGCAGACAGCACTGTGTAAACTGGCTGTAAAACCTATGCAAAAAATACAACAAATGCTTTGTTGATATGGATGAACTTAGAGTTGATTTTCAGTTTTTATGATGCCCCTTTGAATTTCACGTAATAGTAAGTGTTCATAAGCGTGAGTGGGCTTACTTAATCTGCATGGATATTTTGACAGTGCTGCACTTCTAAGTCAAATCAACTGTTCTTAAGAGATGCGTAATTTTTGTCAATACAGATACAAATATTGAAGATTTGTTTGGTACTCTATTGTTAAACAATGTTTGAAACAGTGTGAATCTACTTTTGTAACTGCAATTTTTATGAATCTAAATACCAAATATTTTTAATGAAAATTTCATGAGTTGAGATGTATTTAAAACATAAAATACACAATGGATTTATTTCAAAGAGTTCATATTAAAAAAATGCAATCTCTAATTAATTTTATATTGATTACATGTTGACACAGTATTTTTGATACACTGGGTTAAAAAAACACAATCAAAAGTAATTTCATCTGTTTCTTTTTGCTTTTTTAATATGGCTACTAAGAAATTTAAAATTACATATGTGACTTGCATTAATTCTGTCTTACATAGCACTGGTAATGTAGGGAATCTAAGATATTATAACTGCTCCAAAATTCTGTAATACTACATGCTAGCATAAAGAGATAACAAATATAACTTTATTGAACTATAAGAACTCAATTTTACAGTCAGAGGTGGTGGCATGTGCCTGTAATCCCAGCTACTCAGGAGGCTGAGGCATGAGAATTGCCTGAACTTGGGAGACAGAGGTTGCAGTGAGCAGAGACTGTGCCACTACACTGGGCAAGAGTCACACTCTGTCTCAAAAAAAGAAAGAAAAAAGAACTCAGTAGGGCGCGGTGGCTCACGCCTGTAACCCCAGCACTTTGGGAAGCCAAGGCGTGGGGATCACAAGGTCAAAAGATCAAGACCAGCCTGTCCAACATGGTGAAACCCCGTCTCTACTAAAACTACAAAAATTAGCTGGGCATGGTGGTGTGAGCCTGTAGTCCCAGCTACTTGGGAGGCTGAGGCAGGAGAACTGCTTGAATCCGGGAGGCGGAGACTGCAGTGAGCCGAGATTGTGCCACTGCACTCCAGCCTCGCACCTGGTGACAGAACAAGACTGTGTCTCAAAAAAAGAAAGAAAGAAAGAAAGAAAAAAGAACTCAATTTTAGGCCAGGCTGGGCAACACTGCAAGACTCCATCTCTACAAAAAATTAAATAATAAAAAATTCCTTTGGGAGGCCGAGGCAGGTGGATCACGAGGTCAAGAGATCGAGACCATCCTGGTCAACATGGTGAAACTCCGTCTCTACTAAAAATACAAAAAATTAGCTGGGCATGGCCTGTAATCCCAGCTACTCAGGAGGCTGAGGCAGGAGAATTGCCTGAACCCAGGAGGCAGAGGTTGGGTGAGCTGAGATCGCGCCATTGCACTCCAGCCTGGATAACAAGAGCAAAACTCTGTCTCAAAAAAAATTCACCAGACAAGGTGGCTCACGCCTGTAATCCCAGCACTTTTGGAGACCAAGGTGGGTGGATCACTCAAGGTCAGGAGTTCAAGACCAGCCTGACCAACAGAGTGAAACCCTGTCTCTACTACAAAATACAAAAATTAGCCGGGAGTGGTGGTGTGCACCTGTAATTCCAGCTACTCAGGAAGCTGAGGAAGGAGAATCGCTTGAACTCAGGAGGTGGAGGCTGCAGTGAGCTGAGATCGTGCCAGTGCACTCCAACCTGGGCAACAGAGTGAGACTCTGTCCCAAAACACAAAGCAAAGCAAAGCAAAAATAAAATAAATAATAAATATATAATTAGCCAATAAGTCCCAGCTACCTGGGATACTGAGGTGGGAGGATTACTTGAGCTCAGGAGTTAGAGGCTGTAGTGAGCTATGACTGCATCACTACACTCCAGCTGGGTGACAGAGACCCTGGTCTCTAAAACATTTATAAAAATTTTTTGTAACTTTTTATTTTTTTGAGACAGGGTCTCATTCTGTATTTTATGTTTTTGAGACAGGGTCATCCAGGCTGGATTGCAGTGGGCCCACTATGTGCCTGGTGCTCGCTGGCTCGCGTTCTCTCTCTCTCTCTCTGGCTCGTGTTCTCTCTCTCTCTCTCTCTCTCTCTCTGACAGGGTCTTGCTCTGTCACCAGGTCTGAGGTGCAGCGATGTTATCACAGCTCACTGTAGCCTTGACCTCCTGGGCTCAAGCAATCCTCCTGCGTCCCGAGCAGCTGGGACTACAGACATGAGCTATCATGCCTAATTTTTGTATTTTTGTAGAGGCAGGGTGTCACTATGTTTCCCTGGCTGGTCTCCAACTCCTGAGCTCAAGTAATCCTCCCACCTCAGCATTCCAAAGTGCTGGGATTACAAACCTGAGTGAGCCACTATGCCCAACCGTAACTTAATTTTAATTTGGCTGCATTTGTTTTTCACTGGTTTAACAAAGTTTTTTTAGGTTTTCACAAATACCTCTATTTCTCAACAACCTCTATTTCTCAACAGCCAATTCTAGACGTTCCTATAGTCACCGAGAGGGACATTTATTTTAAGAATATAACTTTTCTACTGTTTGAATTTACATCATACAAGTTGTCTTTATTACTATTATTGTTACTGCTATTCTTTAAGGAAAACAGCTGCTTCCACAGGTCAAAACGTCTAGGGTGAGAGTGCCTGTCATATGGTGGTAGAGGATTAGTGAATGTTCGTTTCCTTCCTCTGTGTAACCACTAGCCTCACAGCACATTCCTCTCTAGCTGCCTACATTCCCCTGATTTGATTTCTTTTTCCTCTCTGGTCAGAGGTCAAAAGAAAATAAGGAGCAAAGGTGGAAAATAAATGAAAATGTAAATGGTGCCAGGTTGCTTTAGTCTTCAGAGACACTACTTTCAAACTGGAAATTGTCCCACTAATATTGGTGTGTAAAAAGGCAAACAGGTCCAGGCACAGTGGCTCACACCTGTAATCCCAGCCCTTTGGGAGGCTAAGGCCAGGGGGATCACAAGGTCAAGAGATCGAGACCATACTGGCCAACCCCGTCTCTACTAAAAATACAAAAAAATTAGCCGGGCGTGGTGGCACTCACCTGTGGTTCCAGTTACTTGGGAGGCTGAGGCAGAAGAATCGCTTGAACCCAGGAGGTGTAGGTTGCAATGAGCTGAGATTGTGCCACTGCACTCCAGCCTAGTGACAGAGGAAGACTCCGTCTCAAAAAAAAAAAAAAAAAGCTAACAGATGGATTTAATAGTAATTTCTAAAAACGTTTTCCTGATTCACTATAACTGTATTGAAGCTTTTTGGTCAGAATTATGCATACCTCTGACACTGGGAAAAATATTTAGCCTCTCTTCTTAATTTTCCTTTCAAGAAGATTACGCCAGAATAAGTAGTATAAAAAAAATATGTAACTCACATGTAGTGTTTCAAAAACGTGTAGATCAGTCTTCTGAAGCCTGGAATGCATATCCCACTTTGAAATAAATGTTATGAAACACATTTAAATGTTCTAGGTGAAAATACCTGTTTCCCAAAATGTAGCTGAAATCCATAGTATTTGCAAAAGCTCGATTTCTATACTACTGGCACTGAGAAACTGTGACAGGACAGGCCTAGGCAGGATTCAGATAATCTGACTGGCCTCTAGGAGAGGAGGTCCGAGTTCAGTATCGTCATACAAATAGGACTTCATGCGATAAACAGAAGTCAGGAACTGCCTACATTATATGACCAATTTTTAGGCTATAAAATTTATACCTAAGCAAATTTGTACTTAGTGATTTTAAGTGACTTTTTAAGAAAAGATGAGCTCTTCTACTTTTCTTTTTTTTTTTTGAGACAAGGTCTGGCTCTGTCACCCAGGCTGGAGTGCAGTGGCATGATCTCAGCTCACCACAACCTCCATCTCCTGGGCTCAAGTCATCCTCCTACCTCAGCCTCCCGAGTAGCTAAGACTACAGACACGTGCCACCATGCCCAACTAGTTTTGTATTTTTAGGAGAGATGGGGTTTCGCCACGTCGCCCAGCCTGGTTTGAACTCTTGGTTCAAAGCCATCCACCTCCTTAGCCTCCTAACGTGCCAGGGTTACAGTCATGAGACACTGCGCCTGCCCTAAAGATAAGCTCTACTTTTTGTCAGATAAGAACTGTGTTTAATAGAAAGAAAGAGTTATTTAAGAAAAAGTACATTGAACATTAAAAAGACAAAACACCTGAAAATCATATTAGGGTACATATTAGAGATGTTAGATAAGGAAACAGGATATAAAAAGGGAAGGTAAGGAGATTGGTTTCTTTCTTTACTTCTATGACTGAGACAATATTATCATCTTGGCTATGTAAAGATGAGTATCAAATTCAAATTCTTTGAGCCAAATATCGTCATAAAATAGTTTTGAACTTATTTAGGCCCACAGCTAATAAACCCCTAATTAAATGTACCCTTTGGTATAGTACGCATACTGCTGTCAGACAGGACACACACTACTGTGCACTGAAAAGAGATACATCAAGGTAAATTTTCATAAGAAACACAAACTACTTACTGTATTCTATAATTAGGGAAGTAAACAATGAATAAAATCAGAGCTTGAAAGTTATTTCAAATTCTGTTTACAAGTAATAAACAAAAATGAAATTGTTCATTTTATTACATTTATTCTTTTTTTTTTTTTTTTGAGACAGAGTCTCACTCTGTTGCCAGGCGACAGGCTGGAGTGCAGTGGCAGGATCTTGGCTCATTGCAACCTCCGCCTCCTGGGTTCAAGCGATTCTCCTGCCTCAGCCTCTCAAGTAGTTGGGACCACGGGCACATGCCACCACGCCCAGCTAATTTTTGTATCTAAGTAGAGATGGGGTTTCACCATGTTGGCTAGGATGGTCTTGATCTCTTGACCTCGTGATCCTCTCGCCTTGGCCTCCCAAAGTGCTAGGATTACAGGCATGAGCCACTGTGCCCGGCCCACTTATTCTTTATATATGCCTTTTTTAGATAACGAGGGGAGAAATACCAGATGTGGGTGATGGGGGAATGAAGGCAGCAAACCATTTTACCATGTGTATACCTATGCAACAACCCTGCATGATCTGCACATATACCCCAGAACCTAAAGTACAATAAAAAATAAACCACAAAACTGAGTATCCACTACCCTCTCTTTCTATATATATGTATTTGTATTCATAAATTATATATACAAGTAAATCTAGATTATGCATTACAAGGGAGGAATTTTTAAAGAATGAGCTAGAGATGAAATAAACTATTTTAAATGTCTTGCTATTCACAATATCTTCGTACTATTGTTAAACTAATTTGCTTTTTTTTAAAGACAGGGTCTCCCTATGTTGCCCAGGCTGGTCTGGAACGCCTGGGCTCAAGGGATCCTCCTGTCTTGGCTTCCCAAAGTGCTAGGATTACAGATGTAAGCCACCATGCCTGGTCATAATTTCTCAAAGTACAACATACATATAAGGTAAAGGTTTGACATTAATGACAGTGAATATAGACTCCTATCTCCTATCATCTTTATGTTAATTTTTAAACATTCTGTCCGACTTACCAGGTCTTAGTGTGTGTTAGAGAGCTAACAACAGTATCCTGTAATGTGTTTGATAAGCGCAGAGTAGGAAACTGTGTCCATTTGCCTTCTCGTTAGTATTTACATCTTCGTCATTATCTCACAGTTTAAAATCCTTTAAAACATGTGCCCATTTGGCTAAACGTGTTATATGGAAGGAGAAGTCCACATAACTAGGCAGATATATGATGAAAAATGCTCAAAGTAAACAGAGTGAGGACACCACAGGTGAAACTGACTTAGGAGACTGTGTAGCTCATGGCACACAATCATCAAATCTACAGCCCTCTGGCAGCACGTGTTAAATATGTGACAAAGCTTTTCTTCCCCCTCCCAAATAAGAAGGTGTAGTTCTAAATTTTCTTCTCATACCGCCAGTGAGTTATTGTGGAGCCCACTGCACTAAAAACTAGGTCCCTGGCACATAGCAGCTTCTCAACAAACGTCATTTATTGAGAAAAAGGGTTTTTTTGTCGTTGTTTTTTTAACACTGTTCACAATATGTTTGAGGACCATCATGTAAACCAGGCTCTGTCCCAAGTGAACATTTTGAAAGTAAATACTGAGGCAGAAAAGGACTACTTATTACAGTATCAAGTTTTCTTAATAAGGGTCATTGCCTTCACTTTCTGCCTTCCTAGGTGTAACCAGTAGTTTGTCATTCTGTTGAGTATTTTTGCCTGGTCATTTCCATTTTCAACTGATGACTACTAATAAAGACAAACCTATTAGTTTGTGTATGTTTCTCACACGTCAGCTTTCCAAAATGTCTTCTTAATCCTCGCTGCTGTTTTCTACTAGAGTCCGCCTGGGCTTTCCAGCCATTCTATCACATAATTTGAAAGTAGAAATAATTTTTTGTTTCCAATATTTATGCCAATTATTTGATTTACTGTCTTACTGCAACGGCTAGCGCTACCAAAACAGTCCTTAATCATAGTGACGATCACGTAAATGATGACAGGAAGTATGAGTCTTGTTTCTGATAAAAGAGAAATGGCCTTAGCATTTCATCATTTAGAATATCATGTTTGCCTTCTGGTTTTTGGCAAACTATAATAGCTTAAGTTTCCTTTTATTTCAATGTTATTAGCTTTCTAAAATGAGAAATGGCTCTTTATTTATAAATGTATATTTTGCTTCTAATGGGACAATAATCTGGGGTTTCCTTTAATAATGAATATATTCATAGAACTCAAATGAAATTAACTCTATTCGTAATTATACAATTTTTCTTTTTGATTTCTTACTGGGTTAGATTTGCTTTAAGTTATAGTTATTTGCAACTACAGTATTTTAATGCATAAAATTGGCTAATTTTCTTTTTGGAGTTTGTTAGACTTCTAGCTTACGATTTTGAAAGCTTATAACATTAATATACTTTATGTTCAATGTTAATAGTTTGAGGCTACACTGTCCAAAAGTAGCTACGAGCCATATGGGGGTATTTAAATGTGTATTTATTAAAACAAGAAACACTCAATTCTTCACACTAGCCACATTTAATTGCTCAATTGCTACCATACTGAATAACATGTCACACCCAAGACAGAGAAAAATCTCTACCTTTCTTTCTTTCTCAGCTTTAGAGTTCTAAGTTTTTTTTCAATTCCTGTTGTTAGTGCTATTGAAGTTACCCAAGTCATAAGATTTCCACATCATGTCCTTGAAGAACTAATATTCCCAAACCAAACCAAACATCCTTTACTCATCTGAAACAAGAAAGAATCATCAAACAAATGAAACCTTTCTTTATGCAAGAGTAAACAAGTCCTTTAATTTACTGGCTACAAAGCTATCTTTATACAGTAAATCATATTAATACCAAAAAATATATAAATAAATAAAACCTATGCAACAAATACCCCTCAAAAAGTGACAGATTCTTCATTAAGTTTCAAGCTCCTTTTCATTCACTTCCATGACATTTTGATATTTACAGACAAATCTGACCTCTGGGTTTATTATAAATGACAGCAATACTAAAATAAAAGGAAGCTGATATTCTAGTGACTTCATCTCCCTCCCTCCCCCACCCTTTCTTTCTGCCACACAGCAATCTCAGCTCACCACAACCTCCACCTCATGACAGCAATACTAAACTAAAAGGAGGCTGATATTCTAGTGATTTCATCTCTCTCCCTCCCTCCCTTCCTCCCTCCCTCTCTCATTCCCTCCCTCTCTCTCTCTTTCTTTCTTTCTGCCACACAGCAATCTCAGCTCACCACAACCTCTACCTCCCAGGTTCAAGCGATTCTCCTGCCTCAGCCACCCAAGTAGCTGGGATTACTGGTGACTGCCACCACATCCAGCTAATTTTTTTTTGCACTTTTAGTAGAGATGAGGTTTCACCATGTTGGCCAGGCTGGTCTTAAGCTCCTGACCTCAGGTGATCCACCTGCCTCTAAATTCTGATCAATGCCATCAAATAAACCAATTATGAAAAATTAGAATACCTGCAGAGCAAACCCATATCTTTTGTTAAAAGCACACAAGTACCAGCATCTTAAGGAAGAACCTTTTATGTGTTTACACTACCTCTATTAGAAAGTTTCTTTTTAAACTTCACTTTTTTTTTTTTGAGATGGAATCTCATTCTGTTGCCCAGGCTGGAGTACAGTGATACAATCTCGGCTCACTGCAACCTCTGCCACCCAGGTTCAAGCGATTCTCCTGCCTCAGACTCCGAAGTAGCTGGGACTACAGGCACATCCCACCATGCCCAGCTAATTTTTTGTATTTTTAGTAGAGACAATGTTTTGCCATGTTAACCAGGATGGTCTTGATCTCCTGACCTCGTGATCTGCCTGCCTTGGCCTCCCAAAGTACTGGGATTACAGGCATGAGCCACCATGCCCAGCCCAAAATATTGTCTTTAAATAAACAAAATCCTCCCTGTTGTCTAATTTTTTACACTAAAAACTTGTGTCCAAATAGTTTATAAGAACAGTTAAAAATCTTTTCCTTTTTAAATTGTTAATCACAACTGCTGTACAAAATGATTCATTATCTGTTTAAACTCACAAATAAAGCTTTATTTCTGTTCACTTTAATTAAAATTGCTATTTATTACAAGTGCTCAAAATTTGAAATGAAATCCTCTTTTCTAGACAAATGATTCACATTTCATATTTCTTCACTTGAAAGGATGCTTTAAAACACTGCCTGCCCTGAAGGAATATAATTCTTCATTCTCAAAAATTCAGCTATTATTGATAAGGATATCAAAGTTGACAAGACTATGTCAGATGTCAAAAGATTATTGGCTCATTATTTTAAATCTATTAACTCCAAAGGTCTACCTCCATAAAAAAATCACAGTTCCTGTTTCTGCTTAATCACAATAGTGTATACCACTACAATTCCATTTGTATTGGTTAGGGAAGGGAAATTGGGATGGAAGTGAATGAAATACTTAACAAATAGTACACTAAATACTAGATCTCATGTGAAATCTTGGAAAGATTTTTATTTTCATCAAAATCTTAATTTACTGTTCACTTCCATGTTAATCTGTTTATCTCCTTAAGAAGTGGGTTTGTGTCAAATAAGAATCATTCCTTTTGGCACTGCTTTCTCTCTTATGAAACAGTAACCTGATTTATACTGTCTGCCTGGTTAATGCATGCATCCTCTCTGGACCCCTGCTTACAACAAAGTAGAGAGGGAAAGGAAGTAGTTCACCAATATAATGATTTAAGTCTTCTGCAGGAAAAATGTTCTGTGGCTCTTTAGTCTTTCAAGATGATCAGAGGACACAGTATTATAGATTTGGTGTAACCTTCCCCGTACAATTCAGTCTTTCAAATATATGTTGCCTACTCTGCACCAGACACTGCATACTAGGAAGAATATCAAGATCTGAGATATGGTGTCTGCAGTCCCCAAGGACATTTACAAATAACATGCAGCAGGAAATTACAAGTATTCCAAGAGCTTTGAGTGCAGAAAAGATTACGTCCAGCTACAACTGGAGCTGAAAGGAAGAGAAGAGTTCAGTGATAACTTCATAAAGGATTCCAAACACAGCACAGGGGAGGGACACTTGGCAAGGGGGAAGTAGGGAAAGAAGAAATGCAAGCCTCAGAATATAACTTCTCCAGGGCACAGGGCGTATTGCAGAAAAGGCTTTGACTTTAGTCAAGATTCTTGTCATCAAACATGTTAAACCTAATGCACCGATGTTTCACCTCTGAAATTAATCATTCAGTCTAACTACAGTAAATTAGTGTACAAGCAATTGAAGTAAAATTACTACTAAAGGGCACTGGAAAACAACACACACACACGCACACAACACAGAAAGAGAAAATCTCTGTTTCTTCATCACAGTGAGGTGTGGAAGGAAGGTTAATTTAAACTATATCTTCAGCAATTTACAACTATCACAGATTCTTTTTAGGCCATCAGTGTAATGCTACAGGATGATTCCCTGGCATTTTGTTCTAAAACCCACAAATGAGACGATAATGCGACCAGCTGCAGCTCCCTTCCTGAATGCAGCAGCTCTGGGTGTCCATACACGTGCAGCTCTGTACAACTTCACACAAAAGCCTGGCAATTGGCCAAAAAGACTCCATCACAGCCTATACTCCCCAAGGTTGAAGATTTTCCATTCAATTCCAATTCCGCCACAAAACGACATATACTTTCGCAGACCATAGCTATGTAAAACCAATTCAATTCCCATTTCTAGTCAATAAAATACGCCCCTAAAAGGCGACATACAAAGACATTAAAATATATAATCTACATTTTAAGGGCCTTGAATGTAATTCCACTCCATCAAGGTAATTCTTAAAATTTTCTTAAAGAGTTAGTTTCCTCAGAATCTGAGCAACATCAAGACAACAGCAACAACTCGTTATAGCATACAGAGATTTAACTGTCTTGCCGAGGTACCCCATTTAGCAATTCATTCACACGGCTAGCTGAAAATCAAGAACCAATGTTCTCAACGTGACCCATGACAAGGTCAGACAGATACTTCAAGAATAATGTTAATCTCTGTTGTCTAAAGCAGAAATACAAACACACAGAAACACAGTTCTGCAAATTAGGTAGCCACATCACTCTAGTATGTAAGTTTCCTGAGGGAAAGGGGGGGAAAACAAACACTTAACTGCCTGGCTAATGCTTAACTTTGGTAGGAGTGTTTCACAACGGCAAATAACAATAAACTGAGCACTAATTCCCGTGTGAAAATCTTGGGAAGACTTTCATTTTGACTAAAGTCTTCACCTGCCTCTAGCTTCACTCTCTCCAGGTCTGGACACCTTCCACACAAAGGATCACTAAAAACAGTACTGATCTGACTGCTTAACCCTTAAGACGTCTACTCAAGAGCCAAAATGTAATGGCATTGAACCTGTATAAAATGTAAAAGACCTGGAAACCACTGACTCCTTCTTCCTCCTTTTGATGGGCACCTTCCTATGATACAGTTATTGACTAAAGGCAATGTAGAAAGGATTCTCACATCACTTCAGTAGAAAGTGAATTCAAAGTGTTATCTGGACTTATCTAAATCCACATCTCTACCCAGTAATGCCTTCATGTAACATTCTCCAAAGTGATCCTTTAAATGGTTTATCCCCACCCCCCACCTTTAATGTCAACAACCTTTTGAATCAAGGGCAAACTGATTAAAACAAGAATTATTCATCGTAATTCACTAGTCACAGAAAGAAATCTGCTTCATACCAAAGTTAAAACTGCAAAACATACTTCGAGCATAACCAAACGGATATGGATCACTAAGCATCACTCACAATCTAAATAACCTAGTTCTGAGTAGTCCCAAAAACAGTTAACTACTTTATTGTCATTTATATGAAATAGACATGAATATTATATTACAAAGAGAGAACAGAACCTGTTGCCAACCTCTTTTTAAAGGGTGATACTTAAAAAAAAAAATAAAAGCACCCGACACAGTGGCTCATGCCTGTAATCCCAGCACTTTGGGAGACCAAGGCGGGTGGATCACCTGAGATCAGGAGTTTGAGACCAGCCTGACCAACAGGGAGAAACCCAGTCTCTACTGAAAATACAAAAATTAGCCGGGTGTGGTGGCACATGCCTATAATCCCAGCTAATTGGGAAGGTGAGGCAGGAGAATCGCTTGAATCCAGGAGGCAGAGGTTGCAGTGAGCTGAGATTGCGCCATTGCACTCCAGCCTGGGCAACAGAAACAAAATGCTGTCTCAAAAAAAAAAAAAAAAAGCCTGTAAAGCTACATACCAAATTCTTGACATTCACTTTTGGGGAAGTAAAAGAGGAGAGTGGAACTACACTGGGAGAAGGGAGACTGTCAGAACAATTTTTTTTTAAAAATAAAGCAGTTAAAATTTGTAAGATTATATGACAAAAATGTTAACTGGACAGGGGACAGTAGGAACATGGGTTTGTTCAGTTCTTTTGAACATGGGTTACCACATTATTATCCAATCTAAAATAACACAAGAAAAAGAAATTATAATGAACAACAACAAATAAATAGAAATATTTCCCTGAAGCTAAGATGGATGAGAAACAGGAGTTGAGAAAGAGGAGGACCAGAAGTTGAAAGGAATAATGCAAAGCGAAATCTGAATGAATAAAGATAGGCGTTCCTGACGGCTCCAGTCCTCCAGGAACCCTAATAGGACTTAAAGGAGGTATGGCAATAGTAACTGGCTTAGAGACTGGGGAAGGGAGGAGAGCACACTTGCACACACATATTAAGAAATACTATTTCCAGAAAATGTTAACTTACCAGTATGTACTGTAGCTACTGCAATCCATACATACTGTGTGCTGAGCTTTATCCTGCTTTTCTGATTTCTTATGGTTGGTTAAGGGTACTTGTGCATCTTCATAATGTTTTTTTGCATGGCCATTCACATACCTTACAAAAACCAAACGAAAATTTACTTTAAATATTGCTTTGGAAATTAGAGTCAGAGATAATAAAATTAAATGTTAATCAAATAAAAATAAGAAAGAAATCCTATAAGAGCAGTCAATCATGTAATAACTTATTAAATTGAACACTTAAAATATGCTCCTTTTTTTGCAACCAAATACTAGAGTCAACTTTTAATTATATACAAGAGTAGGCCCAGGCAAGGAAAGGCATAATTTTTGCAAATCGGTTTCAATACTATAGATATTATTTATAAACTCCTTTGCTCCTGCTTTCGCTATAGCTTTTTATTTTTCTCTCAGACCACTAACCCCCAACTCGGGCTACTATCAAAGACAACAAAATTACTCAGCCACTTCCCACAGGGTTGTAGGCTCTGCTCAGGTTGCTACTTAATAGAAAGTGTGAGAGTCAGAGAAACAGGACAATGTTCTCTCTCATCAATATGGCTTCCAGTCTTTTATTTGAATGCCTAAGTAATCAGCTTCACTCATATGAAAAAATGTTTGTTTAGAGGTAATCTAAACAAAACACAAATCACCTTAAGCTTATAAAAACTGCTATTTCTCTACATGGACAAAGATAATCAAAAGTTATGTTCCTAAAAATTCTGTAACATATTCCAACTCAGATTTAATAAATCATTGTATTACAGCAAGCACAATGAAACTGAAATAAGACTCCATATGCACATGGTGTACACCAAAATTCATCTAAACCTTCATCTAGAGACTGCACAATTCTGTCACTGACCACCAATGTGAAGACCCTTAAGATGGAACATTTCCCAGTTCCTAGAAAGCAGCCAATTTGTAGAAGGCAAGGCCTACTCGAAAACTCAGTCATAACAAATGTTGTTTAAATGGTTCCAAAATAAACAGATGCAGAGTTAGACGACATTTTCATCATGAGGCACCTCAACTGCACCAGGAACAACACTTACCTTGGGGAAAGTAGGATAGTTATGGTAAGTGGGAAAGATCAATTTCAAACCTAGCCCCTCTACCCAGGAAAACTGGGCACATTCAAAGCACTATTAACCTCAGCTCAGAATGTGATCACAGTCTTTCTCCGTTTTTTTCACTGTACTTTACACTTTTGCATATACCTGAGTCCTTTGTCCACAAAAATGTACCATAATGAATTTTAAAGTCAACTAATGATTAAGAGGATGCGCTCGAAAACTAGACTACCTGGGTTCAAAAGTAGGATTTATCACATCCTGGCCATGAGAGCTTAGATGAATTATTTAACCTCTCTGTGCTTACTTTCTCATTTATAAAACGGACATAATAGTACTTTGTGTTTCATGGGTTAGGTGATTAGATAATCCATAGTTCATAACAGATGAATGCTAGCAATTATTTTATTAGCATTCTTATTTCTATGCTTACCTACTACTTAGTCAGAATCCAAACAATCGCTTAGGAAGTGGGCACATGTAGCACATATTTCAAGATAACATGTAACTGTATAGGTCAAGAAACACTATTTAACAAAAGGTAAGGCCTGGCACAGTGGCTCATGCCTGTAATCTCAGTACTTTGGGGGGCGAAGGCAGGCAGATCACTTGAGGTCAGGAGTTCAAGACCAGCCTGGCTAACATGGCAAAACCCTGTCTCTACTAAAAATACAAAAATTAGCCAGGTGTGGTGGCTCATGCCTATAATCCTGCTCCTGGGAGGCTGAGGCACAGGAATCACTTGAACCTAGGAGGCTTCCAGTGAAGGTTGCAGTGAGCCAAGATCACCCCATTGCACTCCAACCTACGCAACAGATCAAGACTTTGTCCAAAAAATAAGTAAGTAAATATAAATAAAAGGTAAACTCTAAGAAATCACATAGGTTCAATACCTAATCATCTTAATTACCTATTCTTATTGTGTGTGTGTGTGTATATATATATATATATATAGAGAGAGAGAGAGAGAGAGAATACTCGATCATAAAAAATAACTAATTCATTGCCATAGTAATAATACTGAACGAGTACATTACCACCTGCAAATTTCTAAGAACTCAACATCTTTACATAGTACATATAGTTCACTGAACTACAACACTGTAGTTTCCAAATGTAGTAGATGTTTAAATAGTTCCAGTACATACCAGAGATAAAGTAAGAAGTATGATTACTGACGATATTAACATTAGCAATGTTTTGCCTAATGCCCAAATACATTATTAGTCAAAGAGGTTCACAGTTTTCTATACACTAGCTAATACAAAATTAAATATTTCCCTCATCTAGTTTTGGATTTTAACTAGACATTTTAGTCTACAGCACAAGAGGAAAAATTTTACTACATGTCACAAATTTCTAACAACAATCACAAAAATTTGAAAAATAACTTAAATGGGAAGAGGTCATGAAGACCAACAGAATTTATAACTTATATATGCTACTGATAAACTATATTTCCTAGTGGGAAGAATATTCACTTTATGACTTCCCTAAAGACAAGCAGTCTAAAATTACCAAAAAAAAATATCAATAAATTTGGCAATCAACACCTGGGATCACATGATAAAAGAATATTAACCAATCAGCTTCCTAAAATGGAGATCCAAATTCAGGCTACTCTGAATTTTCTGTTTAATCTACTTAATCACATTTCTCCAAAACGATATCAAACTTCTAAATTTAAGCTTATTTGCAATTGGTAACAGTCCACCTGCACAGTCAAGAAATTTTTCAATTTATTTTTCCAAAACCTGCTTTAGTTTGTTGTTTGCTTTAAGAACGTTAATCTCTAATCTTTGAGTGTGTCAGGTCTTTTGACTGGCACATGACCATCAAGATTTAGGTTGTAGAGCACTATGAGACATCCAGAGAACAGAACTACATAAATTTTATTGGATTATAATTCTCACCTCTCAAAATCTAGGAGAGGAATCTGTCTCTTCAAGTGCAGAATTTAAGTGCTTCTACTTTTCTTCTCTTTTTTAAAAAAGTTATCTGTACAAAGTATTTTCAGGTTCCCCAAATCCTAGAGATTTCAAAACCATAACAGCCACAATTAAGAAATGCAGTTAACATTTTCCAAAAGTACTCTTAAGTGCACATGGAAAAAATAATTCCAAGATTCAAAATGTGAAAAATCAAAACTTGACTGAACAAAGAAAGATGCTCTCTTCATGCAAGGAGGATTTAAAAATAACAAAGGGGAAATATTCCAGGTAAATACAATATAAATGTCAGCCTATGGGACTCAGTTTAATTTCTCATTTCCTTACTACTCAGCTATTAATTTCTAAAGTAAATTCAAAGTAGATTTTCTAAGCTAGAAGAGCAGTAGAAATAAATGTGCTGCTATCAGGCAAAAAACCACAGAAAATATTTACTTGAGTTTGTGCTAGGAGAGTTATTATTTAAATAACATTATTTTGAGGCCAAGAACTGGGAAGAAACACTCAGGTTTAAACAGGGTGGAGTGAGATAGAAGATGTTGTCCATAGAAAGTAGTGTTTTAATGGAACAATGAAAATTTGGTATATCTTAGACAGGAATTAATAATGAAAACTCCATAATTAGATCATTTTCAAAAGGAATTCCTTTATCTGTAAATATTTTCAGCGTTTTCTTCTTTCCCAGAAGAATGATATCATACCTGGGATTTGATTCGAAAGTCAGAGGTGGGATGGGGTAGGTAACAGGTGAAAAGGACGGCCACGTGTTGATAACTGTTGATGCTGGGTGAATGGAACATGTGGTTCAATTACATATACTATCTCTATGTTTGTATGTGCTTAAATTTTACCCTAATAAAAGGTTTAAAAAACAACCATTAGGTAAACTGTACTTCAAGAAATCCCTTAGCTCATCTTTCCACTCAAATATTACTAGCAGATTGCCTTGGTCATCAAACTTATTCTTCTGAGTATCAATAGGAAGGGTTTTTCTCCCCTAGATGTTTTCCCCCGTCCTATCACAGAACAAAGGGATTCAACTGGAGAAGGAAGTCCTGTAGAGCATTATGCACTGATTAACAATGGTACTAAATCCAAATCAATAAAACTGACAGAACGCTTAAACACAAACTTTAAAAAGCAAACAGGGCAGTGAAGTAATAAGTATGTCACCTACCTTCCACAGTGGACACTTGAACAAGTCAAACAGACCCAAGGGCTTTTGTTGGACCGGCACACTAATAAAGAGAAAAATACACAATATACCAATTGTATCATGTCATTTCCCAATTTCTCCCCATCTTCCTGTGATTAAGTTAAAAATGCCATGGCTATGTAGGAGTGCCGAAGTTGCAGATCCGAGCTTTGTGAATGCATTTGCACAAAATGGCCGCCTATGTAAGTTATACTGAAAAGAATTTATATGCATGTCCACAACAGGGGCTCATTTTAATTGCTGACTCAAACAGCTTAACCACATTAAACACATACACACTTGTCTCTTCTATTACTTATTCCCTTTTGCCACAGTCTTCGACAAGTTAACGACAGCCTATTTTCCCATTAAAAACATTTTCTTAAAGTCTAGTCTTTTAACCATATGTCTTTGCCATGTAGGTCAAACACCACTATAAATGACAACTCTCAGTTTATTTACTAAGAGGCACGACGTAAGGTTACAATTAGGAAATCTAAGCCTAGTTTTCCCGAAGTATTTCTTAGTTGCATAAAATATATAACTGCATGATTCTTGCTGATGCTATAATTAAGACATTAATTATTTTAGTTTATGTATTTATAGTGATGGGGCAAGCAAGAAGGAGTATGGAAATATCGATTAAAATTTGGCTTGCTGTCTACTCATTCATTTTTCAGTAAGTCCTATGTAAGTAACGACGATATTCAAAAGGGAGGGATATCAAAATCACCTGGAAAGCTTTTTGAAAACACCTATGTTCTACTCGGAGATATCTATGTTGGGGTGGGGAAAGAAGTAAAAAGAATATGTATATTTTGTGAAAAGTAGCTTCCCAGGTGACTTCCTGATACAACCCCTACAGAACCGCTAGTCAGCCTCCTAGAGGCATGGGAGGGGCACTGCAGCACAACCACACAGGATCATAACCACCACCTGGAATGTTGTAGATGCTCAATAAACAACTGTGGAAGAGAACGTTTAAATCTCTCAGTTTAGGATATCAATCTCTTCCAAGATCTGGTTTCTACCCACATTTGTCATGCCTCATTCCGTATCAAAACAGGCCTTTCTCACTGTTAAAAAAAAAAAACCAAAACTGGAAATAAGGTGAATAGAGAACTGTAAGCCCTTTCAACATGTACTGAAATGCTGTTTAACAGCTCCTCCCAAAGAGAGTTAATTATAGTACACTGACCTGTTTACTTACTAGGACCCAAATTCTATGAAGTTACATGTAATGTACATTGTCCAGCAGACTCCAAAGGTTACAGTTATACTATCCTACCCGGTAAGATATTAACCAATTTTGTATCTAGCTTAGCAATTTTATTTCAATGCTTTTTTCTGCACTGTCCATACACACTCAGTTCCCAATTACTCTTGGAGCCAGCTTTACCATCCTACTGGTTCCCTCATTAGTGAGTTAAATAAATCTTTGACTATGTTCAGCCTGTATTTGTATGAAGAGGGGACAGGAGGTGAGAACAGGAGAACACAGCGATACACCACCTGAGAGACTGTACAGGTTGGCCAGTGCGGAACTTTAGCTGTGAACGGAAAAAGCTTTGAGTGGTGAAACCCCCTTCTAGTTGCCAAAGGCCTGCCTTTTTCTTAGTGCATTCACATATTTACACTCACTATCAGGGTCATCCTTGAAGGCAATGAAGGCTTTTTTTTACTAAACTGTGTCTAATTTTGTTACATTACAAGTAAACTGCATGACAGAAGGGTGTGGAAGAATACCTACCAAACTGTTAAAACAAATATATTAGGCAGGTGCCTGGAAGACTATTGTGAGGGAAACTGCTGGCTTTTTATTTGTACTCCCCTATGATGTCTGCCTTGCAGCAATGAGAATATGATGTTTCTAGATTGAAGAGAAAGCTCAATAAAATTTATTTTACAAAATAAGAAGTAAACTAGTACAAGACTTACTTGAACAGCTATGCATGGTTTGAGGTATGATTTGGAGGACTGAGATATGAATATTAGTATTTTGTTTCTCCAGGGAAGCTTTTTTCTCTTAGTAAATATTAAGAAACACTGGGGCCAGGTGCATGGGCGCATGCCAGAAGTCCCAATACTTTGGGAGGATGAGACAGGCAGATTGCTTGAGTCTAGGAGTTCGAGACCAGCCTGGGTAAGATGGTGAAATCCCACCTCTACAAAAAAATACAAAAATCGGCTAGGTGTGGTGGCACGTGCCTATAGTCCCAGCCACTCGGAAGGCTGAGGTAGGAGGATCAATTGAGCCCAGGAAGGTGAGCCCAGGAAGGTAAGCTGCAGTGAGCCATGATTGCACTACTGCACTCTAGTTTGGGTGACAGAGCAAACTGTGTCTCAAAAAAAAAAAAAAAAAAAGATGGACGAATGGATGAACAGAAGGACAGATAGACAGATAAATGGACTGTAAATCTGGGAGAAAAAATTGTTATAGTTTAACATTATCCTGAAATAATTATGTTACAATAGTAAGTTTAGGCCCAAGCTTGTATTTTTGTTTTCTTTTGAGAAAGGGTCTCTCACTCTGCTGCCCAGGTTGGAGTGCAGTGGCATCAAGCTCACTGCAACCTCCGCTTCAGAGGCTCAACTGATCCTTCAACCTCCGCCTCCAGAGTAGCAGGGACTACAGGCATCCGTCACCATGCCTGGCTAATTTTCTGTTTTTCTTTTTTGGTAGAGACAGGGTCTCACTGGTCTTGAACCCTTAGCTCAAGCAATCCTCCATGCCTCAGCCTCCCAAAGTGCCCAGATTATAGGTATGGGCCTCTGTACCTGGCCTAGGCCCAAGTTTTTAACTACCCAGAGATATTTTTTTTAATTATGGAGGATTTTGTTCCTCCTTTGTACAAGGAAAAAGGAATCTAGAGTAGAATACCTGTGACTCTGCTTTGAGTGTGTTTCCTACCAAGTGTTCCTTTCTTCCTCACTTTAGGATTATAAACCTACCCACAGTACACACAATTTAGTGATCTCCTTTTCCCCACTTAAGTTACATGAACACATATCTTCATGTTACTGCATTTAGAACAGTGTATTATAAAGCTAGCCTTTTTTTTTTTTGGAGACAGAGTCTTGCTCTGTCGCCCAGGCTGGAGTGCAGTGGCACAATCTCAGCTCACCGCAACCTCTGCCTCCTGGGTTCAAGAGATTCTCCTCCCTCAGCCTCCCAAGTAGCTGGGACTATAGGCGCATGCCACCATGACCGGTTAATTTTCTTTTTAGTAGACACAGGGTTTCACCGTGTTATAGCTAGGATGGTCTCAATCCTCTGACCTTGAGATCCACCCACCTCGGCTTCCCGAAGTGCTGGGATTACAGGCATGAGCCACTGCACCTGGCCATAAAGCTAATCTTATAATATCAATTATCTCACAGGGCTTTGTTAACTTTTTTTAATTTCTCAAATAAATTACAAATTTTAGAAAACAAAAAAAACCTCTAAGGCTGAGGGGGTCAAGAGAATGGGAAGTAACTGCTAAATTGATATAGAGTTTATCTTGGGGTTATAAAAATGTTTTGGAACTAGACAGTTGCAAAATAACTGGATATACTAAATGCCACCGAATTTAGCTCACTTTGAGATCGTTCATTTTACGAGAATTGTGCATCAATTAGACAGACAGATACTTAAGGATGAGAGAAAGTAAAAGGAAATAAAGTACTAACTTTCAAAATCATTGGAAACAAGTAACTGTGGACTGTGCCTTTTAATATATCTCAAAAAAAAAAAAACCCACTTTACTACCTGCCAAGTGTGACAGTGACTGCATCTGTAGTCCCAGCTACTTGAGAGGCTGAGGCAGAAGAATCACTCAAGCCTAGAGTTTGAGGACACCCTGGGCGACATACAGAACTCTCTGAGGGCATAATATAGTCACACCATATAAACATCTGAAGTCTAGAAAGATACAGAGGATAGGCTATTTAGGATTCTGAAGCCAATAAATGGCACTGCTTTGAGGAATATTCACTCTGTTTATACATGCTTCATCCAAATTAAGAACCTTTAATGTACCCAGGACAAATATAAAATAGAATGATAAACACTGGCTTTAAATTAAACTCTCAGTTATTGTTAAGAATAGAACAGAATTGTACAAATAAAAGAATACTACAGATAATCTGAAAACCTTTTATTTTAATCATCTTTGGGGGACTATCTTATTACAAAAGGTAGTTTCAATTTATAGATAGATGAGATTCAAAAGTTTATCTGTACGATAAACACATTTACCATGGAAACACTGTTAAAGGTTTCCAGGGTTGTCTGTAAAGCCCCAAATGAAACATAATATAGCTGAAATACTCATATACACACACATACTTATACATATGCTCACACAATAAAACCAGTCAATAAAAGTATTTTTAGGCTCTGAATATAGTATCTATTCAGCAAAACACAAAAATATTAAACCAAAGTTGTTGTTTTTTTTAATCTTAAATGCTGGTACTTGAGAGAAAGGGTGATAGGGATAGACACTTGTGAAAGCTCAAAAAGCTAAATCTGGGAATTTATAAGGGCTTTTTAATATACCCAATTACACTTTAAGGTCATGTCACAGTAAAGGAAGCCATGTAATTTATTTCTTACACTGTAGACTTGGCCACAACAGCGTGATTTAGAGTCTCTTAAGTGAAACTCATCTTTTACTCAGATTGTAAAATTTCCTCAAACCAAGATATCCTATCCTCCAGCAAATTTCTCCAGTTTGCTTGGATTCTTCCACTCCTGAGCACAGTGTCTCATCTCTCAGCCCAGAGGCTGGCACTAACTAGGTTCCTTTCACTGCCTCCTCTTCAGCTGTGGCTTCAGAATCTTCCTCTGTCCCTGTTCTCACTTCAGCCACAAATTCTTCAAGTTGGCAGGAGGGCCCCCTTGTGTGGAGGAGATGAAGAAGCTCTATCCTCTCCTGAGCTAGAGCCATTCACCAGAAGATAGAAGCTATCATATATGCTGGGCCGTGGAGAGGATGGGAAGAGCCCCAGCCTCTAAAACGTGCTTCGGACTCGAATCTTCCTCCTAAAACCACCTAAACCTTTAACTCTCCTGAAAACCAGATGAGAACCAAAGGCACACAAAGACATCTAAATAATCTAGAAGCCAACAGTGGTTTAGTCTACGCTATACTTCTGAAAGGAAGAGCAGGATGGTCCTTTATCAAGAGAGACTGGAGCAGAAAACCAGGAAGTTCTGGGTCTAAAGAAGCCTGGTTATACATGATTCTTTTCAGGTAATGTTCACAAGACGAGGAGTTTTTACAACAAAAGCACATCCCCACTGAATATAATGTTATTTACACCTAGCCACTGATCTTCAACATCATCTTAGTATGCATACAATCTCATAATAGAGGATATTTGATATTGGAGGCCTACCAACAAGTCTGGAATTCTAAATTTTTGGACAAAACATCATACATGACTGCTCATGACACAACTTCACGACTGTCTCTACACAGAATAGTTTAAGCAGACAGCGCTGACAGGTAAGCTGTTTATAGTGCATCCATTATTCACCAGTTGTTTCATTGGAAGAAAAGGTTCTTTATCTTCTCAAGATTTCAGAAAGGTGAGGATCAGGTGACTGGGATTCTAATTCTGGGTCTACCTTTACTAGCCACAGAAGACAGAACAACACTACCATTCTGGGTCCTATTTCTTTAGTGTGAAATGAAGAGCAGGTGATGACCATGTTCCCTCTATTTATAAAATTGTTAAAAGAATATGCTGGGCACAGTGGTTCACACCTGTAATCCCAGCACTTTGGGAGGCCCAGGTGAGAGGATTGCTTGAGCCTAGGAGTTTGAGACCAGCCTGGGCAATATAGGGAAACCCTATCTCTACTAAAAACTTAAAAAAAATATTAGGCAGGCATGGTGGTGCACACCTGTGGTCCCAGCTACTCTGGAGGCTGAGGCGGAGAATCCCTTGAGCCCAGGAAGTCAAGGCTGCAGAGAGCCGAGATCACACCACTGCACTCCTGGGTGACAGACCAAGATCCTGCCTCAAAACAAAATAATCTAAAGAACTTAAGTACTGGCAAAAGTTAGATGAAGCAATCATATAATCCTCCCCCATAAATAAAATCCTTCCAATTCTACTTTCTGCCCAAGTCTCATAAAAGGCTTAACAAAAAGATTAGCTCCTACTATAGGATAATTTTCTAAACCAGTGGTTTTGAGGTTTTTTTCCTGCCTCCCATTATCCCAGAGACGCAAACACATTCCTACCACACCCCACTGCCCATCAGTAACAGCAACTCACTGCAACAAGGGTGTGGGAAGTACGGGGAATCGCTGTTCAAGATCATTACAGACAAACATGCTGCTGCAACAGTGAAACTCAGAAACCACCACTCTACACAATTTTTAAAGTGCAACACTCTGAAACTATTAGCAACCCATAAGGAAATCTATGTTTTTTCAGCAAGTTCACTTTCTTTTAGTTAACACTTACATAGTACATACAGTGTGCTATATACAGGTGCTATTTAATCCTCTACAATCCCCATTATGTGGCCTGTTTTACAGATGAGGAAAATGAGGCACAGAGCAGTAATATAACTTGCTATATTAGTAAATGATAGAGCTGGAAATTAAACTCATAGAGTGTTTCAAGGCACAGATTGTTGCAAAGCAGTCATCCAGGAGACTAAAACTTGTTTTAAAAAGATAACATGCTATGTGTCTCTGAGTCTGTATATGTATTACATGCCTGTATATACATTTTTTAAAGTCTGGAAGTAGCTGTTATCCATTATGTAAAAGGAATGAGATGTAGATAGAAGCCACTATACTGTTTAAAGTTTTTCAAAAAGCATTATTTCTTTTATGATAAAAATTAAAGTGGTTTAAAGATACTAATATTATAAAGTTGTCCTAAGAAAATGAACTTACTCTAAATTTTTAGGCATAACTGGAAAGTTAAATCAAAATCCAAGATCATGACTCTATAGATTTGTAATATTACAATAAAAATTTTCAAACTTTGCAGCAGTTATTAAAACACACATACACCATAAAAGTATCAATAGTGTTATTCCTCTTAAAACTGGATAGGGCAGTATCATCATAAAAATTCTATAAACATTCCAGTACATACAAGTAAAAATATATTCCAGAAGGACCTAAGTTACCTTCCAAATGAAATATTTTTAGATGCTTAAGAGCAAAACATACAATCTTCTGTACACCATAAATCCTCTCAGCTGCATGTTCACAAGCCTATTCTATACTACAAGTTCAGAAGTCTCTTCTAACTTAAGTCCCCTGAAATTATTAGGGGGAGGAGCTGGTGAAGTCACAAAAAGAGATCAAGAACTGAGCCAAAATGTAATTCAGAAAAGAAGAAATCAAACTGCAAGAAGCAAGTGCCAACATGCCAAAGCAGCCCAAGTGCAGCCAAGAGTGGGTGGTAGGCTCCCAGGGAACAGGGCCACAGGAGGGTTCTTGTAAAGAGCAACAGGAGGTACTCAGTGTCTAAGGGGTGAGCAATGCAGAGCTTGGGAAACCAAGCAGAGGTCCAAATAGTGGGGAGGAGACCAGTCATGAGCACCAAATCCAAAATGGTCAGACGTGCCAGCCTGGGACTCAAGGCCAAGACCATAGAACCGAGACTCCAGGTCCAAGGCAGGAAAGACAATTATGATTTGGTTGCCTTTCTACTTTCCCATGAAAATTGTTCCCACTTTCCTCCTTCTAGAGGCTCTCTTTTGCCTCTATCCCTTTCTTATTTCTGACAACCAGTCTCTTCTGAGTCATTAGGTAAGTCAGACTTACATTTGCTGGTAAAGTCAGTTCAGCATTTCTTATAACAATCCTCTCCTTTCTGCTTAATGACCCTGTGGTAGATTAAAGATGGCCACAAATTCTTTGACATTCTTCCCATGAAAGACAGGGTCTATATCCTCATTCTCCGAATATGGGCAGGCTCTGTGACTGCCCCGACAGACTGATTATGGCAGAAGTGATTCCATGCCAACCTGCAAGTCCAGGCCTTAAGAAATGTACAGCTCCCTCTTGCTATTGCTTGAAAGGCTTGCTCCTAGGAAAGCCAGCCGGCATGGAAGAAGTCTAATTGCTCAAAGACCAGCATGCTGAGAAAAGCCCAAACCATGTGCAGGAAGACTGGGGAGATTATGACACTGCTGGGGGACAGAGACTCCTCCACGGAACACAGACGTACTGGACAGGTAAGAAGACTCTAGAACATCCTCTTCCAAAGGGTCTTCTTAACGCACATGTCTGGTAACTCTGTGAGCCCACATTCTCCACCTAATGCAATCCGAGCCAAGTTCTTCCTGAATTCTTGACCCACAAAATTATAAGCAAAATAAAACAGTTGTTTTAGGTTTCTAGGATGTATGGCTATTTGTTATGCAGCAACAGATATCCAGAACACTACTTAGAGAAGGAGCAGTATCAGTGATGCAGCAACCTCCACACCCACCAAACAACTCACTGACCTGACTCAATGACTGACCTGTTGTTTAGGACAAGTGAGGATGAAAAAGAAATTTCAAGAGGTTCTACCCAGGAGGATTCAAAGCTATCCAACGACTATACTATTCCCTCCGCAACAGAAGTAGTGACAATAAAGACTTGATATTTATCTTCAACTAAGCCGCCATCGTCCTGTGGACTGGATCTTTCTGTATCACATCAGTATTTTAATAACTTGGAGAGAGACCCAAGATGGCTGATTACTAGCAGCTCGGGATTGTAGCTCCCAGTGAAAGCACAGAGAACGAGAGGACGCCACACTTTCAGACGGATTTTTGTTGCTCACGGACCAGGAGATTCCCAGCAGAGGAGCCCCACAGGTCGCCAGCGTGACTCTTGTGGCCGGCACGGTGGTTCGTAGTGCAGAGTAAACGGGACTGGGTCCCCTTTTGGTCAACGTTTGGAGCTCTGGGAAGGTAGAGTCGCCTATTCAGCTGATTCAAAGAGGGACTCAAGAGCGAAGCCAGACAGGAGATTCCCGGGCAGAAAAGCACCATGAATCTTAACGCCCCTGTCTCAGTGGGCGCAGTGGGTTGCTCAGATTCCGGCGCTGGGAATCAAGTTGGACGTCCACTCACAGACCTAATTTGAAAGCCGGTAATTACAAAGACGACAGGAGGATAAATTTACAATGATGGGAAGAAACCAGCTTAAAAAGGCTGAGAATACCCAAAATCAGAATGCCTCTCCCTCTACAGGGGATCACAATTCTTCATCAACAAGGGAACAAGGTCTGATGGAGAAGGAGTGTGTTCCATTAACAGAATTAGGCTTCAGAAGGTGGATAATAAGAAACTTCTGTGAGTTAAAAGAACATGTTCTAGTAAAGAAACTAAGAACTTTGAAAAAAAGGTTCGACAAAATCCTAACGAGAACAGACAATTTAGAGAGAAATATAAGTGAATTAAACGAACTGAAGAATACAATACGAGAACTCCGCAAAGTATAGAGAGGTTTTAATAGTCAAATTGATCAAGCAGAAGAAAGGATATCAGAGGTCGAAGGCCAACTTAATGAAATGAAATGAGAAGACAAGATTAGAGAAGAAAGAGTAAAAAGGAATGAGCTAAGTCTCCAAGAAATACGGGACTATGTGAAAAGACCTAATTTACATTTGATAGGTGTACCTGAATGTCATGAAGAGAATGAATCCAAGCTGGAAAATATTCTTCAGGATATTATTCAGGAAAACTTTCCTAACCTAGTAACTCAGGACAATACTCAACTCCAGGTAATACAGAGAACACCACAAAGATATTCCTCAAGTAGAGCAATGCCAAGACACATAATTTTATTTCAACCAGGGTTCAAATAAAAGAGAAAATTCTAAGGGCAGCTAGACAGAAAGATCAGGTTACCTATAAAGGGAAGCCTATCCAACTCACAGCAGATCTCTCAGCAGAAACCCTAAAAACTAGAAGAGAGTGGGGTTCAATATTCAATATCCTCAAAGAAAAGAATTTTCAACCCAGAATCACATATCCAGCCAAACTAAGCTTCATAAATGAAGGAAAAATAAAATTTTTCGCAAATAAGCAAGCACGCCGAGATTTCATCACCACCAGGCCTGCTTTACAAGAGCTTCTGAAAGCAGCACTATACACAGAAAGGAACAACCAGTATCAGTCATCCCAAAAATTTACCAAAAGGTAAAGAGTATCTCCATAATGAAGAATCTATATCAACTAATGGGCAAAATAGCCAGCGAGCATTAAACGACAATATTAAACTCACAAATATCAATATTAATCCTAAATTTAAATGGATTAAACGCCCCAAACAAAGACACAGGCAAACTGAATAAAAAGTAAAAACCCATCGGTAAGCTGTATCCAGATCCATCTCATAAGCAAGGACACACAAAGACCCAAAACAAAGGACTGGAGGAAGACTCACCAATCAAATGGAGAGAAAAAAAAAACAAAAAACAGGAGTTGTAACTTTTGTCTCTGACAAAATAGACTTTAATAGTAACAAAGACTAAAAGAAACAAAGAAGGGCATTACATAATGGTAAAAGGATCAATGTAACAACAGGAGTCAATGATCATAAATACATATGCACCTAATATAGGAACACCCAGATACATAAGACAAGTTCTTAATGACTTATAAAGAGACTTGGACTCCCACACTAATAGAGGGAGACTCTGACACGAAATTGTTAATATTCAACAGATCAACGAGATAGAAAATTAACAGGGACATCTATGATTTGAACTCAGACCTGGAACAAGTAAACTCAGTGAATATTTATAGAATTCTTCCCCCCAGGTCCACAGAACATACATTTTTCTCAGTATCACATTATACCTATTTTGAAAGTGACCACATAATTGGAAGTAAATCACTCTTCAGCATTTGCATAGCATTTCACAGACTTAAAATAAAATGTTAGTTGGGTGTTATTTTCTTCCCTTATTCCTTCCTGTCTCTGCTGTTAAGCACAATTATCAGCATAAAGGAGGTTTCTGATACCTATTTTTGGATTGCAGCCTGGGCAATAGAGCAAGACTCCTGTTCTCTCTCCCCTTTTCTTTCTCTCTAAAAAAATACATATATATATATTTTTTTTTTAATAACTGAAATCTAGGTGTGCCGCCACTACCTCAAGACAACCTATTTCTTGAGCACAAACATCATTCTCAATGTTGCCCTATACTGTGAAGACCATAACTCAGTAACAAGTAAGTTTAGAACCTCCAAAATTTCAAAAGAACTATTTCCACAGAAATCCCAAATTCTGGGTAAAGATCTTTAAGAAAGTGCCATAGCTGGGTGCGGTGGTTCACACCTGTAATCCTAGCAGTTTGGGAGGCCAAGGTGGGTGGATCACCTGAGGTCAAGAGTTCAAGACCAGCCTGGCCATCATGGTGAAACCCCATCTTTAAAAAAAAAAAGAAAGAAAGAAAGAAAGAAAAAAAAAAAAAAGAAAGTGCCATAAACAGTGGCAGAAATTCCTTTCCTCTTCATTAAAAGGTACAAAGCCTTATCCTTTGTTCCTTTTGCTTTCCTGGATGTTATTTAATAAGCAGTCTAGGAAACCCCAGGTTTTATTGAAGGTTGAACTTAAAAACTGCTTCTAAATAATAAGAGTTGAGAACATCGCTCGTTCTGCTTCTATTTCTCTTTACCGCAAGAGCTCTGACATTATTCCTCAGCCAGCATGACTAGATCCCCATCATGCCCAGCAGTGCCTGATCCCAGGCCTCTGTAGCTGGAACTACTCACAATTTTTTCACAACTCCTAGCAAACTATTCCACAACTGACCTAAAAAGGAAGGGACACAGTGATCACAAGTCTGCTCCACATTGTTTTGGTTGAACTAGGTAAATGCCTTTATCACTTGCACTTCAACTCTTCCAGAAGAATTCCTTCCCTTTCTTCCAGAAAAAAACGTACCAAGCAGAATAAGTTGCCTTCATAGGAATTTGATCCTCCACAGACTCAAAATAAACATGATGCAGGTCACGTGACATAATGAACCAAGCATAGGCTTCAGAACCAACTTTCTTAAGGTTGTAGCTCTACCATTCTATTCTATGACGTTAAGCTAAGTTAGTTCCAGAGCCTGCTTCCTCTCTGCAAAATGGGTCAAATCCCACCTTATACCTCACATGGCCTAGCCAATGGAAAGCACTCAGTGAATGTCGGTTCCTTTCCCTCAAACTCCTCCTATACCAGACCTAAAATTAAACAATATTCAAAACATCAAATAAATACTCAATTTCAATAAGCTCATTTCAAAATTGATGTAACCGTTATAACCACCTTAAATGTCAGAATCATTAAATTGTATGTACCTAGTGTAAAATGAATATTTCGGAAAAAATGTATTTTAGAAGCACATTTTAAGAGAGAAGGTTTAGACAACAACAGAATGCTACTCAGGTAAAACATTTAAGCAGAGAAGCAACTCAAGTGTCAAAACTCTTATTAGAATATATCAAACTCAGAGGTAAGAACAGACAGTAAATCCTGGTACACTAATCTGATCAACCAAAATATACTCTGGGTATCTACTCCATTTAGCCCACTGCTGGTATATTATCAGTATAGTAATCAATAAAATGTCCAAATTCAGACTCACAAAGATGCCAAGTTCGTTAATGTGAACTGTCCTATATTCCAGTATCCAGTAAAATGAGGTTACAAGCCAAGTCATCTAGAAATATATTTTAATTTCTAACTTTTGTTTTAGCAAAGAAGTTGGTAAGAATTTCAAATTACACCACATTTAAGATATGGTTATCAGCTTATTTTTATGGACAAGCAGGTTTTAACCTCTACCCTAAATAATTCAATTCCTCTTCACCCTATTACCTAGTTCTCTTTAAGGCACAGAGGCTAATTTTGAGACTGTGCTCTAGCCTGCCTTCCGAACCTTTCCCATGTCAGGCCACGCACAGAAAGTAACATCTGTATGGCACATGCACATTAACTGAAGAGGTTTCTCACAGCCAGAAATGATCTGTCCAGGACGACAGCCACCTCTAGGCTGAGGGGATCATTTATTTCAACACATATGTAATCCATTTGTGGCCCCTCTGTTGGGAAGCTATGTTAGCCAACCTTTTACACGGTTATCTAGTAACACAAGAGGATGTCTCCCTTCTAATCCAATGTTCACTAGCTGGAACAAAAGACTATAAGTCATTAATTGCCTGAAGGGCTGGGCGAGGCAGCTCATGCCTGTAATCCCAGCACTTTGGGAGGCCAAGGCAGGAGGATGACTTGAGAGCAGGCGTTCTGGATGGGCCTGGGCAACATAGTGAGACTGTGTCTCTAGGATGGGAAGATAACCTAAGTGTGAAAGGTCAGGCCTCTGTAGGCTGAGATTGCACCACTGACTCCAGCCTGGGCAGCAAAGCAAGATCCTGTCTCAAACAAACAAATTGCCGTAAGCATCATCTGGGAATCCAAGATACCATTCCTCTGAGGATCTACAGTTTATAACCATCAATCCTTTGAGACCTATCAGAGAAAACAGATGCTGAAATCCTTATTTCTATCCCATGTATAATTGTCTTGTCCTTCTGCCATTCTATAACCCCAGGGAGTGGCCAGTCAACAGTTCAACATGAAGGAACCTACTGTGAATTGAATTAACTGTAAGGGAGAAGCACCCGAAACAGCTGGTCTGAGCCGAGGCGGTAGAAGAGCACTAATGAGCGTGTATAGGAACAGTTAACTGCTTAAAATGAACCCTGACCCAGGGCATATGATCAGCTACTACTTGACTAAAAATGTCCCAAGGCTACTTCTAGCTCTCTAATATCAAGATTTCCCAACAGAAAAATAATTATGATAAAGTATTTCACCTCAATAGCCTTAGATACATTTGTGCGACCACAGTGGAAGGGAAGTTTGGAGTAGGCAGACAAAGAGCTTGAAGTATTATCTTACACATTATTGCTCCCACAATTAAAAAGTTAACTTTGTGTTCTTCCCTGAAGATACCCGATAATACAAACATATCTTTGTACAAGGCTATTAACTGCTGCAATATTTGTAACTACAAATATTGGAAACAACCTGAATGCCCACACATAGGAGACTGGTTGAATTCACTGTGGCACATCCACAAATGGAGTACTAGAAGCTGTTTTAAAAAAAAAAAGAATAATGAAAATTCCTACAAACACGGAATGACATCCAGCATATACTGCCAAATGGAAAAAACCAAGTCCAAGAGAGTATATATGGTTTGCTATCTTTTGTGCGGGGGGTGGGGAAGAAAATAAGAAAATACCCATCTGCTTTTCTTTACAAAAAGAAACAGAGGAATCAATCAGAAATTAATGAAACTGGTTGTCTACAGGGGGTGGGTAGAATGAGTGGCAGGTATTACGTAGTCACACTGCTTAGTACAGCTTTTTGGATAGTTTTAACTTTGGGAACCATGACAATGTTTTATATACTCAAAAAGCAAATTAAAATTAATAAGGACGAAATTTTAAAAATCTAAAATGGAAACGAAACACAAATGAACAAACTTTATGTCAAGTAAGTGTATTAAAAGGGAGATAAAAACTAACCCAAATAAACTTTTGAGCATGGTACTTTATATGTTGTTAGTATACAGGCAAAAAGAACTGTTAACAAATTTGACCTCTAGTTAAAAGGGGGTTTCTTTACAATGGTATGGATTAGCAATTCTGGAACTATCTTCTCTGATTATAGAACTGAGCAAATGAGTACATACCCATTGTAGACAATGGGCACCAGATTTTCACTGTTAAAGTAAGGTGTTACAAATATGGAAGGGGGCAAGAGTAGGCCCATGTTGTTGAATGAAATTGTAGTTATCAATATAAAATCACGGTGATAAACACACAAATACACACAGACATAAAACAGATGTAGATATGTTTATTTATACTGACTCACTCTTCTGTGCTGGTTAATAAATATTATTCCCAGCCAAAAAGAATGAGGGCTACTTGGAGAAATGTCTAATTCCAAGGCTGGAACAGGCTAAGTACAAGATGAGCCTGGAACATCTTGTGCCAGAAAGAAAGGAAGGGCTCAAATATAAGCTAATTTGAGCCTCAAAATAAATAATGCTAAGAGTGCCACAGAATTAAAAAAAAACCCTATGAGTCCTTAATAAGATAAGTAAGCAAATTAATAGTAAGTGAGAAAGAAAGTTCTTACTTATAGTAGAATACCAACTAACATGTAAAAAAATTATGAGTCAGAAAATCACCAGCTTGCAATCATCCTACTAATAACTGATTCAGGCAAGAACCAGCAATGAATGTGAAACTATTGGGTAAAACTTTGGTAAGAAACAGGGTATATATATATATATATATAATCTAAAAATATTTCCCACAAATTACTTCTTAACAACAAAGGAGAAAATAGTAACTTTATAGCTGATTAACCTACCAAACATTGCCTTAATAAAGTAATCAAAGTTAGTATTACCAAAAACAAGACAAACCAAGACTTGATATGTATGATGCCTGAGAAGACACAACATTATTTCTGTGGTATTCCTACAAAAAAATGCATTGCCTGAATCTAATCATGAAGAAACCTCAGAAAACTCAAATTGAAGAACATTTTATAAAATAACTAAAATGAACTCTTCCAAAATACTAAGACATTATGATGTTGGCTGTGGGTTTAGAATAGGGGAAAAAAAACAAGACGTGAAAAAGAAATAAAAGCTGAGGAACTATTGGAGATTAAAGAAAACTAAAGAGTTATGACAACTAAACATAACACATGACCCTGGATTAGATCCAGGGAGGTTGGGTAGGAAAACAGAAAGGAGTCATAGCTATGAAGGACACTGTGGGGACAACTGAGGAAATCTGAACAGGGAATGTGCATTAGGTAACAGCATTCTATCACTATTGAATGTCCTGACTTGACCAATATTCTGTGCTTATTGAAAAGACCTGTTCTTGGGGAAAAAACCAAAACTATTTATGGATAAAGGAGTGTTATATCTGTAAATTAATCAGGGGAAATATATAAACAGAGGGTACATATATAAATGACAAAATAAATGAGGCAAAACGTGAGTGACTGGCAAATCTAAGTATACAGAAGTTCTTTGTACTATTCTTAGCAGTGTTTCTCCAAGTGTAAAATTATATCAAAATCAAATGTCTTTTTAAATTTTGAGTGTTAAAATTTGAGAGTAAGTAAATCTGTGTTCTTTACTTCCATTTAAAAACATACTTTTTAAAAACTAAAACACAAGGGAAAAGGTTAAATTACCACAAAGAATCCTATAAACCTGGCACTAACTTCCCTTCATTAATGAACGATGAACTAGTCCAACAAAAGTATTATAACGCCTTAACTGCAGTAGTCTCAATGACCTTACAACTGTGTTTCTTTCATAGGCATACACCTATCCAAAGCCTGGCATGTGATCTGCTTTCCAAGTAAGGTCGAACCCCTTGGGCTTGCCTATTTTCTCTGCTGACTCTGATTATAGCAACAATATTTTGTTCTGTTCAGAGAAGGTAAATCTGAATATGAATTTTTATTCAAATAGATTAATGTAAAATTTCACCTCAGTGATTTAACTCTGAGTAACTAATAAGATGCATTTCTGACAGGGCAAAATGCCCTAAAAACTAGATTACAAATGACATACATTTAAAAATGGCCACGAAACTAAACATGGAAGACAAATTCTACTTAGCTCCTCTTTCACCTAAGACCCACTTAAATGAAATAAAGGAAAAAAACAGATACAAACCCACAAAGATAGAGAGAACATGTGAGGTAACCAAAGCAGATGAAAGATTTCAACAGGTTTTTGGAAGTGAGAAAGAAGTCAGGGGAGCAATAACAATCTCAGTGGTGCAGAGGAAGCTATGGCCTAAGTGTCAGCCAGGAAGAACGCAGATGGGAGTAGCTCTGGGTACAGGGACACAGCAGACACCAAGTAAGGACAGGACTGAACACAAGGAGGCTAGGGGTTCTAAGAACAACTGAGTCGTGGAAATTCTTCAACCTAATCTCAGAACATCAGTGGCCAGATGCACACCCCAAAGAGGGAAGACTGAAAAACTCAATGGTACCAGAAAAAATTCTCAGCACAGATATGAGTGTCTTCCTCCAGTAAAGAAGGTGGCTTGCTCCCCATCTCCTAGTGAAGCATACTGTGGACAAGCCCCACACAATTACAAAGCTTTTTACATGAAAAAAATTCACTCTTATATGAAAAGATGTTTATAGAAAATCTCCAATCTGAAAGAATCATTTTAAAAAGAAAAAAGAGGAACCCAGGAGAAACAGAAACAA
The DNA here is from genome assembly GCA_028533165.1 of Leontopithecus rosalia. Taxonomy (NCBI): domain Eukaryota; kingdom Metazoa; phylum Chordata; class Mammalia; order Primates; family Cebidae; genus Leontopithecus; species Leontopithecus rosalia. Next base: position 6,968,663 of record CM052655.1, on the reverse strand, counting down.
TACAGGCAGCACAGAAAAACTTCAATACCAACATACCCTGAACTGCTAGAGTGGTAAGAGAAGATACTGCAAAACAATAGCAACAGGATGTGTGAAAAAGGAATGGCCAGGAAATGAGAAAGAGCTCTTAAAATTTTGAAATACGATGATCAATAGTCAACAGAAGGGATGGAAGAAAAAATACCAAGGAAATATACCAGAAACTAGAACCAAAAGGTAAAGAAATAAGAAAATCAGAGACGCCACCCAGGATACCAAACATCCAACCAATAAGAGTTTCACAAAGAAAAAAAGAACAAATTGGGGATATAAGTATGGGGGGAGGAGCATGCCGTCAAATTTATAATACAAAAAAATTTCTTTTAACTCAAGGATGTGAACTTCTAGACAAAAAAAAAAAAACAACCCTTGAGTATCCATTAAAAACAAAATAAAATATAAGAAAAACTACCCATGCCCAGACATATTTTGGAATTTCAGTTACCAAGGATAAAAAGAATACCTTAAAGGCTTCTAGGAAAAAGAATAAAAGGACATAAATGAAGGAGGAAATCAGGAAGGCATGAGTTTCTCAACTGCAACACAGGGAACCTAGAAACAAACCCACAATGCCTTTAAAACTCTAAGGGAAAAGTATTTTCTTACTAATATTCTCTAGCCAAGCAATCAAGTATAAAGGCAAAATTAAAATGTCAGACTCACAAGGAGTAAAAAATTTATTCCTTAATGTGCCACGGAATTAGAGAAAAAAAATTACCTCCTGTGAGAAGGGAGCTTGATGTACTCCAGCAAGACAATGAAATAAACGAAGAAAAAGACAACATGGGATCTAAGAAATAAGAGATCTAATATTATAAGAGAACAACAGGCCACGTTCAATGGCTCATGCCTGTAATCCCAGCACTTTGGGAGGCCAGGGCAGGCAGATCACGAGGTCAATGTGAAACCCCATCTCTACTAAAAATACAAAAATTAGCTGGGCATGGTGGCGCGTGCCTGTAATCCCAGCTACTCAGGAGGCTGAGGCAGGAGAATCACTTGAACCAGGGAGTCGGAGGTTGCAGCGAGCCAAGATCACACCACTTCACTCCAGCCTGGCAACAGAGCAAAACTCCATCTCAAAAAAAAAAACAGAGGAAATCACAGGATAAAAACTCTCCAGTAGGCCTGGAGAACAATTATTTCGAATGAGAGCAGAGGTCAGAGGGCTCTGGAAAGGTTTTTGGAAAAGAGTTAGTGTTAGGACATTATCTAATTTGTTGAAGGTGTTGAAAATAATATTCATAAACACTTGACAGGTTTAAAGGAACATTTAAGAGAAAATGTGTCTAAGGTAAACTAAGCAATTTTTAAAGCAGCAATTATTAACTCAAGAAAAAATAAAATGTTATACAAGAAAGAAAAATTAATCACTATATCAACTAAAATGTGTAATCTAATTATACTGGGAAATGGAGAGACAGAAGGACAAGTTGTGCAAACTCTAGTCTTCATTTACCACAGCAAGATATCACGAATACCTAAAAATGACAACTTAAGAAATCACAGAGCATTGGTTAGAATTCTGCAGGTAAACATGAGACAGAAAGCTAAACAGAGCTTAGAGAGATTGTCTCTGGACAGAAGGACTGACAGTGGAAGTGAGAAAGACTAAAATTCTATTTTAAGCCCTTTGATACTATTACTTAACTGTATATTTCAGAAATGTGTATTACTGTTCTGAAAGCATGAATTAATCTTCAAATGGTAAACTGATGTAACACTCATATCAATTCATGAAATTCCCCAATTTTTATCTTTTTTAAAAAATGTCTAAAATGTGTTATACAGCATAAAAATTAAAATAGCAGTTTATCATTTGGGGTCAGGCACCTGCTGAATTCCTTATTCCCACTGCAGAGTTAATGATATGTGCCCTCAACTAGCAAATGTAATTTCAAAGCTGGCCAAAATTTGTCATCTATATGTTAACAGATCCAGATACCTACAGAGCCAAAGAAGAGAGGGGCATCTGGTCCTGCTGACTTCCCACACAGAGGCAAATTCTGGTCCACAGGCTGGTCCCCTCCCCCTACTGGCTCCAGCATTTTACTCTATTTTTAAATGGATTCCTTATGCTTTCACCATGAAACAGAAACACATAGAAACAATGTGTGTGAAGCAACATATTCTCAAAAACTGTAATGCACTAAACAAATTTGTTACAGTTTCTTCTACCACAAATTCAGACTTGTTCAGATCTATTTTGGTGAAAAGCACCTACCTAATGAAGCTATATTATGTTACTCCTGATCTTCAGTTTAAATACCGGAACTGTATAGTGGGGGGAAGGCTAAAAACCACTAAAGCCAAAGCAGATTACTACATCAGAGTCAAAATGGGCCATTTTTGCCTTTGGGAGACCAGACACAAATAGTTACAAAAAAACTTCCAGGAGCTCAAATTATTTCAAAAATAACTTTCCCTATGAAGCTGATTAAATATAGAATAAAAACAAAAGCCATGAACTACTTAAAAATTCTGACATCTAATGTCTCCATTTATTTACTACAGCAAGATCTGAGGCAATTATATACTGTTGCCAACAAACTGAGTAAGCAAGCTCACGGTTAAACAGTAGTGGCACTTCAAAAGAAATGAATCAGGTCATAAATGTAACCACCACACAACTATCATTTTGAAATAATAGTTGCAAGTGTATGCAATATGAGAAAAGACTTACATATATTTAAGGAAGCAATCCCTCCCACAAGTAAATAAAATAAGTTGTTTAGGGATCTCAACATCAAAGACTTTCCTTGGCGAACAACAGGCTTAATATCTGCATTGTACAATTCTCTTCCTAGTTCTCTGTGGTTACGTAAAAAAGGTTAACACTAAGTACAAAGTGGAGGGGGAAAAGTGCCGCACCTGTACTTACTGGGAAACTATTCTTTTAAAATCAACAGGACTTATTTTGAAGAAACAGAAAAAAGAAATACAAACTCGGCAAACACTTAAACACTTATTCCCTGTCCGAGGGTTAGGTAATCAATATTTCAGAAAACAGGCACATGCAAACTCCAAAACCATTAACTATTTTAGTTTTTTTAAATAGCTGTTTTAATTATTTAACCAAAACCAAGAGTCTGAATTTCCTTTTACAATCAACAGATGCAATTTTCAAACGTGACCCACATTTTCCCAAAAATCTGTATTATATGTTCAAAGAAAAAAACTAGAAATACATATATTTTCAAATGAGGCTCTAAAAAACTATACAAAAACAAAATATTCAAAGTGACTAAAATGAAATGAATGCATTTAGACTCTCAGAATTAAATTCTCATGGCACGAATGTTGAGCTCTGGCAGCCACTTCATGCGCTTAAGGTGAAGTTTGATCCTTTAGTTGTTATAAAGCAATTTCTCCAATGCTTAAGTATCTCACTAGTACTATCCAAAATAATTCACATGGAAATAAGAGTTAACTTCAAACCAAATAACATTTTACTGTGTGCAACTAAAATTAAAATTTGCTCAATCAGCAATTTTTACAATTGTTGGTCCCATAGTGTCTATATTACAGAGTTATTTTTTAAATGCCTAATATCATAGTAGAACATTTTTCTAACATATTGTCCATCAATTATCTCAGGGAATAATTCCATGTCAGAAATTTGTTTTCTAGAAATTTAAACTTCATCTTCAAAAACTTTAATCAAAACATTACCCCAGTATTGTGCAACAAATGTTCAAAACAAAGTAAGTAATGAACAATTTAAAATCTACTATTTAAAAAAGAAAACCCAGCCAGTCTGGTGGCTCACATCTGTAATCCCAGTACTTTGGGAGGCTGAGGTGGAAAGATGGCTTAAAGTCAGAAGTTAAGACCTGTGCAACATCCAGACCCCATCTCTACTAAAAATGTAAAAATCAGCTCAGTGTGGTGCCACATGTCTGTAGTTCCAGCCTAGTTGGGAGGGTGAAGTGGAAGGATCACTTAAATTCAAGAGTTCTAGGCTGCAATGAGCTATGATTGCACCATTGCACTCCAGACTGGGTGACAGAGTGAGACTCTCTCTCTGAAAAATAAGTAAGCAAAAATAAAAAACCTGAGCTTGGTCATCAAGGACAAGGATTTAAAGAAGCTAAAACAATAACTATACTTTCTTCTAATCAATTAAGTTAAACCTGAAGAAATATGACAGCTAATTTCCAGCGGGCTTTTCTGGTGATGACACGATACAAGAACAGTTCATAAAATTAAGAGTCTTCAGGGTGGATCAAAGATAAACAGACAAGCAATTTCTACAAAGAAGGCTGCCTTAAACCCAGCTAGAACAAAGAAAAAACAGGAGAAAACTTCTACTCAAGAATGGAAATAGCTCATACTGATAGAGCTATTCAATTATAAAGCAGAGGCCAGGCGCAGTGGCTCACGCCTGTAATCCCAGCACTCTGGGAGGCAGAGGTGGGCGGATCATAAGGTCAGGAGTTCAAGACCAGCTTGGCCAACATGGTGAAACTCTGTCTTTATTAAAAATACAAAAAATTAGCTGGGCATGGTGGAATGTGCCTGTAATCTCAGCTACTCAGAAGGCTGAGGCAGGAGGATCACTTGAACCCAGGAAGTGGAGGCTGTGATAAGCCAAGATTGCGCCATTGCACTCCAGCCTGGGCCACAGAGCAAGACTCTGTCTCAAAAAAAAAAAAAAAAAAATCGACAAAAAACTAAAGCAGAGTACAAAGTCTCCACATAAAATCTAGTTAGTTACAATATATTTGATATAACCTGGCTTATCGTAAAAATAAACTCTCAATTCCCTCTTCACAGGTCTTATAAAATTATATTAGCTAGTATTTATTGTGAGGCATCTAGCTAACACAAACACTTAAGACAATTGCAAATCTGATTTTTCAGTTTTCAAAATCTGAAATTGCTTCCTAAATTCATCTGCATGTTATACATCTGTGAATAGCACACATTGAAGATACACTTCTCATTATATCTTAAGAAGTGGGGAGGCTAGTATGGTGGCTCACACCTGTAATCCCAGCACTTTGGGAGGCCGAGGCAGGCGGATCACGAGGTCAGGAGTTCCAGACCAGCCTGACCAACACAGTGTGAAACCCCGTTTCTACTAAAAATACAAAAATTAGGCGGGCATGGTGGCAGGTGCCTGGAATCCCCACTACTCAGGAGGGTGAAGCAAGAGAATCGCTTGAACCAGGAAAGTGGAAGTTGCAGTGAGCCAAGGTCGCACCACTGCACTCCAGGCTGGGTGACAGAGCAAGACTCTGTCTAAAAATAAAGAAGGGGGAAATGTGTCTTAAGATCTGCAGCTATTATAGTAGTTTTTATAGTCTAAAGATTGTAATTTTTACAGGAAATACAATTGGAAAACCTTAGAAAAACTAAATGGAATCAACGAAGTACACTGACTAAAAGCAAATATTTCAAATAACCTCTGAGCTACCAGAAGCAAATGCAAAATTCTATACCTTAAGAATTCTCTCCCTCCTCTACCCTACAACAAATCACCTCCAAGAAGAATCTTCTAACAGAAAAAAAAACGAAAAAATAAGGCAAAGAGACTTCAATAACTGAAACCCATTGTTAAAATAACCAAAAGCTAATTGCGTTTGCATTTTATCCATAGCTACAGTGAGGAGACCAGTTTATTATGTCTGAACTAGTGCAATATGAATTTCAGCCTACAAAAAAATTAGATCTGAGCATAACAAGGTTGACATTTTAATCAGTTGTTTCTTCCAAAGTATCTCACCAATTCCTTGTTCCAACTTGCCAGCACTTTAAATATTAAATTGGGTGAGGGGGTAATCACATACCAAATTTTAAAATAAGTAATTTTTGAGATATGGAATTTAAAACATATTTTCATATCAAAAATCTTCAAAGTAATTATTTAAAGTATGTGTTCCAAACATTTTATATTCTTTAAACGGTCAAACATTAAGTTACTGAATGACAAAATAAAGATTCTGCTTTAAAAAAAAAAGGCAAGCTAAAAGTCTGAATAGTATTAGAGTTTAAGCTTTGGGCTATCTTTAATACCTCCCATGCATCTTAAGCAACTCGTAACCTTTGTCTCAGTTTCATAATCTATAAAACAAAAAAACTACAAGGATGCATAGTTAATTAAATTAGTCAGGATTAAATGCTAGCAAACTACTTTGAATTTACTTTATGTTGTTCTCAGTTATCCTCCTACTCAGTAAAACTAACAGATGAGAAAACATCTGGAATTACTATAATCACATCTGCAGACTCACAGCAGTAAAAAGACAGTCTCTACAAATTTCTAAGCCAAAGTTCATTCAAAAATCCCAAAGATTTTAAAATACAATTGCAACGAACAATTTTAGGTGAATTTCTTTTCAGTCTCAAGGATACCTATGCTTACCTACATTCTCAAAACAGACCACTACACAGAAATCTCAGTGTATCTTGAGAGGTCTTGGCACAAGACAATTCTAGGTAAGACCAACAAGCTGTTACTGTCCTTAATGCTATTCTCAGCATTCTAAATTGTCAATCAAGGTAAGCTTAATCATAAATACACCCTCCAAAAAGTACTAGCCCCTACTGAGAATCCATCAAAGTACTTCCTTCCAAGCCATCTGTCCAGGAAAGCTCTATTAAAAACACCTAGAATGCAATTGCTCTCCTGTCTAAAGAGGCTATGAATAAACATAAAATATCAAAATAAGTTAAACAGCATACCTTTTCCACTTCAAACACTGATAATCTACCTACTAAATCTATTTCAGTGCCTTGGTTGAACACAAACCTGTATGCATGTAGGTCAGAAACTGCAGCTTAATCAAAGGAGACTAACGTTTTGTTTTCAAATAAGAAAAAAATGTTAAAAAAAAAAAAAAAAACAAGGTCAGGAAGGGGAGCAAAGCTCAAAAAGAAAAAAAAAACAGCAGGTTAGGTTAGGAGAAATAAATGTACATGTAAATTAGTCCCTGATGGAAGAGGGACTCAAATCTTAAAACAGGAATTTAAATTACTCACTGAGCTACATAGTAAATTGCTCACTGGTCTACTCACTGAGCTGCAAACACTATAAAACATAAGTATTTCTAAATCTAGCTTGAAGAACCCAAAATCACTCTTTTATATTCCAGTGTAGAAGGAAATTACATCAATTTCAATGAGGAAAAAGTAGGCTGTTAAACGAGCCTAAGGCTAATGCTGTACAAGCAAAGAATGAGGAGAAGAAATTATTTTGGGGATAAATAACAGGAAACCACACCAAAGAGTTAGAGTTCTTCCCCCAACTCCATCATTTCTTCTGCTTAGACCATGAAGGATGTTCTTTACGCACTATTAAGCATGTTACTAGGAAAATAACTTCTGATCAATGTGTCAAAACTTCTTCACAACAAGGAAATGTTAAGCTCAATCTCTATACTGCAGCCTCTTTAAACAAAACACATACATGGAGCACATTCTGAATTTCACACATTTCACATCCATGACCAACCATTTAGAGACTTTGGAAATAACCTGAGACTGCTTTAAGATTCTGGGAGACAGGGTGGGGGAGGAACACGGCAGAAAGACTAGAAAGACATTTGACTTCAGCTTTATAAATATTACCAACAAAGTTTAAAGTCTTCAGAAGGATATATAAAACTTAAACACTAAATTTTAGAATTATTGTGAAAAAGTATCACCTGTCCACTGATTTCTAACTACCTTATCCACATTTACAACGAAATTGTCCACCTGCCCGTCTATAAATACAGACTACCAAAAGAACACAAATTCATTGTGATAACAACACTGCAGATGGTCATTTGCTCACAATCCAGCCTACACTGGGAGTGCAGGCCAGTGAAAGCATTCTGGGGGGAAGCCCACTTACTCTGCATTTATTTTCAACATAAAGACCCTTCCAGCCATAGCTAAGTGAAAGTTCCTTTATTTAGTAGGCAAATATTTACTAATTGCCCTATTAAATGTTAGACATTTAATAAATACATCATAGAATGTTACTAAAAAGCAGTAAATGCATTTGACCAAATGACTCACTATATTTAGAAAATTTAGTCCACTGGGCAAACAAGAGTGTTAAATGTAGGCTGGGGAGAAATACGATACAAAATAACCCATCACTCCATCAAGGTGATTTCTTACCTTTATCACAACCTGATCAGTCCATTACAAATTTATTACCACTGACAACCAATAATCAACACCTCATCTTACTGAGCGGATCCCTTAAAAAAGAGTTTATCTCCAGTACCCACCCAAAACTGCATAACGTTTACTTGATCTACACTTACTTTTTCTTGCGTACAGTAATATGAGGCAAGTGTGTACTGAAAACTTAAAGAGGCACTCTCAACTCGTCGAAGAATTAATCAGAGAAAAATTATCATGCCTATCCTACTAAATCTCTCTAATTTAACTGGCTGTTTAACCCAAACCCTTGAGTTCAAATGCTTGGTCTTTGGCTTTCCTTAGTTATTCAAACATTTGTATTCAGGGCATCTTTTTAAACAATTTGTGCTTTTTCCCACTGGTTAAATTCTTTTACCCACAAAAATAAGGACTGCCCAAACCTCCAGCTTCTGAAAATAACATCTGATATGTGCACATAACAAAAAGTTTGAATGTCCTAGCTTTTATTTAAGACTTTTTCATTTAAAATTAAAATCCCTTAAGCAATAATTAGACATAAATCAGCCTTTACGTTATTAGGAGATTGCTATTTTCAACATTTACCTTAAACCACAACATGGATTTATCTTCTAGTTAGCTTCCTGTCTCTCAGCTAGATTAGACTGTTAACTTTTTTTTGAGAGCAGAGGACTACTAATCCCCATGGTCTATTTCCCAGCTATTACACTTCAAAACCTCAGGTCTCCAAAGAAACATAAACATTGCTAGCCTTAAGGATTTCTCTAATTATTTAAAGTTATTTTGATATGAGCAGGTATCCTTAACTGTTAACTACAGCTTACACAAGTGGGTTCTCAAAATGTGGTCCTGGAATCTTGAAAGTTTCCAGGACCCATTCAGGTGGTCCAGAAGGTCAAAGGGATTTTCATAAATAATATTTAAGATTTTTTTTACTGTCATTTTCTAACAAGCATGCAGTGGGGTGTTCCAGAGGCTACATGATGTGTGACATTTCAAGAGACTGAATGCAGAAGCAACGTAAGAACCTAGCTGTCTTCTATAAAGCTGAACAAAGAGTTACAAAACTGTAAAATAATGCCACTCTTCCCACTAAATTTTTGTTTTGAAAAACATTTTACATAAGCTGTCAATTTATGCTATAGGCAGTGGGTCTATTATTATTTGTAAGCATATTAATGAATACATATTTTAAGGTTTTCTCAGTTTTAATTTCTAATGTGACAAATATCCACCAATGCTGGCTACACAAAGGCTCTTTGGTGCTCAACAATTGTTAAGACTGCAAAGGGGTCCTAACAACAAAAAGTGTAAGAACTGCTGTAATACACAATTATATAACCTAACACACAGTGCTTTCCACGGATAAGAAGCTCATGTTTATTCTGAAGTAAAATTACTTCTTACTTCTCGTAAGCTTGTTCAGTTCTGTATCTCCCTGTAAAGCATCTTTCAGCATAAAGCCAGTCTGTTCTAGTCCCCATTTAATGGGCTTTGGATATTTAATTATTCAGAGTTCTCTTTATAAAGATGTTCTGACCTCTAATACCACCTATTACTTGAATAGTGTACACAAGTTTCACAAAGTTTTCACAAAAAATTACCTTGTTCATCATAACAGACACCTGTGAAGTAAATGCAAAGTATTATCCTTTTTTACAGGTTATATAAGGAAACTGATACTCAAAGAAAACAGAACTATTTGTCCAATTAGGTTCTGCTAACTGATGGAACCCAGAATGTTATGGGATTTTGGAATTTGCTTGGCTGTCTTGCTGTGGCATAACTGCAAACTCCCAAAGAAAATAAGGCAAGGGCACTACTTATATTGTCCCAGTGCCACAATAGGGATCTTCCCCTCCTTAATAAGAACGTAATCAGATTCGATACCCAGTCACAGTATTATTCAACTCATCAGCTACCCTTTTGGTCCCCTACCAAAAAAAAATAAAATAAAATAAAGAGTATGGGAGAAAAAAATACCAGACTATGTAACACTCCAAGATAACGAGTTAGTTAAGGACCCACAGATTTGCTAATCATTTAATCACTGAAACACCAGGCACACAACGTCAAGCTTAATACAACAATGCTGGATTATATCAAATGGGTTGAACCTGCATGAAATGGGTTCAATTCAGATTGTGGACTCACACAAAGTTGCAAAACTAGCTTTATTGGTTCTACAAATCCAAGCAAGTGACTAGAATCAGGCTTGCAAAGCTCTGTCAGGCACACTTTGTTGCAAGACGCAAAGATGCCATCTTACTCCTTGGACAGAAATCACTCCTCCCTTATGGCTAAACATACTAGTTCATTCTTGTTATCAGCACATCTCCTTATGCTCCACTTTAACTTATTAAGTTCGTCCAGAGATGCTCAATTTCCTGTATCTCTTTTACACTCAAGTGGAGTCCCTGACAGAGGCAAGTCTGACTCACAAGAGGGTATCTTCCACTTGCACAATTATTTTCCTTTTTTTAGACTGATGTGCCCAGTGAAGCCATTTTTAAGTCTGATGTGATTTTACCTAGAAAATGCCAGAAGTGTACTAATTGTCCATTTGCCTTTCTGTAGTTTACTACAGATGAGCAACAGTAATCCAACCATTCCCTGTGAGGCAGGCTTTTCTAGCGTTTACTTTGGGTTTGTTTGTTTTCACATTTCTTTTGGGGAAAAAAAGTTAAGTTACAATTATAGCACCACACCAATAGCTAGTTACAGCTAATGGACCACCACCAACCAATCTGTAAAGTAGTGCCATACACCCTATTTGTGGTTCCATACTCAACATTCCAACAGATTTATGGGTAAAAGGTAATTTACCCAAGTTTCTGCATCCTCACTCAGAAGAACTTCTCCTCAGAAGAACTGCAATACTACTCTGTGAAACTAACCGGTTAATTTTTAAAGGCTTCATGCAGAAAAAGATAACCTGACTATACAAAGGTAAGCAAAGCATCAGATGTCTGAGCGCGCCAGGAAACCGCAATTATTTCTATTCCTTATCCCAGAGTATACTTTTCTTTGTGGACCTACCAATGTTTTTTCCAATGACATAATCACTATTTAAGAAGCTGTCAAAAGTGTTAAGGCCTTCTTTAAACTATCTTCCCAGCTCCGGTCCACAACGAGACATGTCACAGCTAAACCATACCATCGCCGTTTTTCTACATTTCTTCAAATAAACTTAAGATTTTTGAAGTGAACAATTCGAATTGTACACTATTAATATAACCCAAGCTACCAGTGATCATCTCCAAGCTAATAAACAAAGACTAGCGGTGGCACAAGGGCCCTACCAGGAAGTAATCAAAGCCGTGTGGCCGGTGCGATCCTAAGAAGTCGCTTAGAGCAGACAATGAGAGAGGGCACTGGGGCTTCCAAGGGGGCCCGCAGGAGGAGTTAAAACGCTTAAGCTACTCAAAAGCCTTACATAAACCTAATAACTGTTTCACAACACAGGAACTCGGGAATCCCAACGCAATTTCGGACAACCCAAAAGGTGTGAAAAGCAAACTCGAGCCGTCCCCTCCAAAACAGCTGTTGGCTCAGCCTCCGAGCTTCTCAGCCAGCAGCCTGTTTTCAAACTTCACCCTCCCAGGCGGATGGAACACCCCGACCTCCGCCGCTCAAGCTCCGAGCGCCTCTCAAGGGTTTCGGGGTGCGGGAGCCTGAGGGGAAGGGGAAGGAAAGCCGGGCTGGGGCCGGCGGCGGAGAGGAGCCCCCGCGCGTCCCGCAGCCCAGACAATGCTGCGCCGGGAGAGCGGCGACCCTCCCGTCCTGTAGGCGGGGGAGCGCGACGCGGGCCCCACCACACGTGCGGCCGCCCCTCGGGGGCCGGACACCCGCCCCACAGGCGACCCCGCGACACGGACGGGCACAGCCCCAGGCCATGGTAGGGCGGGGCAAGGGCGCGCGCCGCGGGCGAGGGTCCCCGCCCGCCGCTGCCCCCACGCGCTCGAGAGCTCCGGGGACTCCCGCCCCTCGCGGGCCTCTCCTTCGCCTGCCCCGCCGTCGGGCCTCGGGAAACAAAGGAGCAGCCGCCGCTCCCGCCCGCGCCCGCCTCACCGCGTACCCTCCCCAGCCCGCCAGGCCCGGCTCGCCCTCGCCCCTCCCCAAGTCCTTGCGCCGGCCGCCCGCGGCCCCTAGACGGCAGGCCCGGCAAAGCCGGGGCCTCGGGTGCGCGGCGGGGCCGGCCCGGGGCCGCACTCACCGCTGCAGCACCAGGACGATGGGGAGCCGTTGGGGAACTTGGCTGAGTCTGGAGCGATGCAGACGCTGGAACTCAGGTGTGGACACTCCATGGCCACGAGGAAGGTAGCTAGGAAGACCGTGGCTCCAGGACCGGGCGAGGTGGGGGCGGAGAAACTCCGGAGGCTCCGTCTGGGGTCGCTCCTAGCCCGGCGCTCGGCCGACGGCGGCTGCGTCTCGAGCCCTTGCGTCAAAGAAAGCACGGGCTTCCGGGCGCCGGGTTTTCTCGCCTGCCGTCTCCCGGCTCCCCGCTCCGTAGAACGTGTAAATCCGAGATCCGGGTTCTGCAGCCACCCCTAGACCGGAGGCTTCCGCCTTCCCAGGCCGGCCCCTCCCCGCCCCGCCCCCGGACAAGCCCCGCCCCCTGGCCCGCGCCGGTCCACCCCGCAGGGTGGGGTCCCGGCGCGCTCCAGCTGGTGGCGCAGAGTCCGGCTGCGCTCCGAAGTGACTTCCCTAGTCCCGCCGCTTCCCCGTAACCGAGAAGGGTGGGGCGCCGAGCGGGGCACCCCAGGCGGTCCGCGGCGTTTCCTGCGGTGGGCGGAGGAGACCGAACCTACGTAGTGCCGACTACTCCGCGACTTCGTGGTAAAAATCCCGCCGCATAGCAAAGTGTGAAGAAGATTGAAACCTCTGGGGCAGACTGGCACCATGACCTTCATTTTATACACGAAGAAACAAGTTGGGGGAGGTCAACGGCCTGGCTCCGGGGAAGGCGGGCAGCGGGTTTGATGGGTGCCAGGGCAGTTCCGACTTAACTTTCGGCTCCCTGCGGCAGGTGCGATTCGGAGCCCTTTCAGGGTTCTGAACACGTGGCCTTAGCCAGCCACCTAGATGCTGCGTGGCTGGGCCCGCAGGGGCGCCGGTGAACCTGCATTCAAACCCTGTCACTGTCACTCACCTTTTGCGTTACCTTCAGCACGTCGCAGGACTTTCAAAGTTGGAAGATCAACTGAGATTAACGTAGCCTGGGATTGCTGGGCAAGTTAAACTCCCCTCCAGGCGATAAGAAGGGAAGGGATCTAGCTTTTGTTAGACACCTACGGTCTCCCAGCCAGGCACTTCACACACCGCATTTAAGCCTCGCGACACCTTACCAGCTAACTGCTACCGTCCCCCTTTTACCGCGGGGGAAACCGAGTCTGCAACTTGTTAATCTGTGCAAAGATTGGATCCGTGACCCTCTGACCTCTTTTTAGTAAGGGGCTAGGGGAGAGGGCAAGCCTCAAGGGGCCGCTTGGGCCGGCGTACCCAGGATCGAGCCTGCGACCTCACTGGGGCACTGAGGACGTCAGGGGCTATTACAAATATTGCTTCCAAGTTGGGGCTCCTTGTAAAACCCGGCGAAGGAGCCTCGGGGCCAGAAGGGGAGCAGGGGGAGGGGGAAGACTGATGTGGCAATCTTGCGGCCAGGGCGAGAGGAGGAAGGAAGGTCAGGAAATGATTAACCGGGCCGGGCAGTGGTTAGAGCCGGCACCTCCCTGCAGTGCAGTCCTAGAGCAGCCAGGGACGCCCCGTCAATCACTTCTCACTCCTCCCTACCTCCCACGCCACAAGTCGGCTTCTTCCGCACCGACCTCTGCCTAGTGGTATCCACCCACCGGGGGCACCTCTGCCCATCCTTTCCCCAGAAATATTTCTGATTCCTCAAAGATCTGTCCATTTCCAAGTGGTATTTGATTGCTGTTAGAGCAAGCCTCGGTCTGGGATTTTAATGGCAGTGAGGCATTGTGGAGAGCGCGTCTGCTTAGGAAGGCAGGCCGGTATGTGTTCATATCTTAGCTCTGCTACCTACTTGACGGCCAGGCATAGCAAGTGTCTCTAGTCGTTCAAGCCTTTTCTAGATCTGTAAAACTGGAAGAATACTTGTCTTGCAAGGAAGATGTGAGAATTCATGAAAATTGCCACCACATACTAGATGGCCAATAAATCACAACTTTTTCTTTGTTTTTAATGACAGTAGATGAACGCTGCTATCCTGGGAAGCTTAGGAGGAGAAACAATAATTATCTGCCCTTAGCTCAAGCTCTTCCACCCATCTCTCCCTGTCAACCTATTTGTCTTTAAGGCCTTGCTCCACCAACCTTTTGTTTTCCTCTGGACGCCCACCCCCACTTAGCATCCATAGCTCATTCTTCAGCCCTGGAGGTGACCTCACTCAGGCCATGCTTCATACTGGTATGTAATATTTCTCCGCCCTCTCAGAGACTCATTTCCAAATTCCCTAGACTTCAGTTTAAACATCACTTCCTGGGAGAGACTTTCCAGACCCTGTCACACCCCCGGGGCACCTCCCAGTGTGTGATGCCCTTGTCTGCCCCAACACGGGCTTTTAAAAACACTTTATTTGGCCGGGTGCGGTGTTTCACGCCTCTAATCCCAGCACTTTGGGAGACCGAGGTGGGCAGATCACTTGACGTTGGGAGTTTGAGACCAACCTGACCAACATGGAGAAACCCCGTCTCTACTAAAAATACAAAATTAGCCGGGCATGTGGCAGGCGCCTGTAATCGCAGCTATTCGGGAGGCTGAGGCAGGAGAATCGCTTGAACCTGGGAGGCCGTGGTTGCAGTGAGCCAAGATCGCGCCATAGCACTCCAGCCTGGGGAATAAGAGTGAAACTCTTGTTTCAAAAAACAAAACAACAACAACAAAAACACCTTATTATTATTACTATTACTGTTTTTTGAGACAGAGCCTTTCTCTGTCTCCCAGGCTGGAGGACAGCGGCGGGATCTTGGCTGACTGCAACCTCCGCCTTCCGGGTTCAAGCGATTTTCCTGCCTCAGCCTCCTGAGTACCTGGGACTACATGCATGTGCACCACACCCAGCTAATTTTTTTATTTTTAATAGAGACAGCATTTCACCATGTTGGCCAGGATGGTCTCAATCTCTTGACCTCGTGATCCGCCCCCCTCGGCCTCCGGAAGTAATGGGATTACAGACATGCACCACCACACCTGGCCAAGAACACTTTTTTAAAAAAAATAGAGGTGGGTGGGGAAAAAATAGAGATGGTGTCTCCTATATTTCCCAGGTTGGTCTCAAACTCCTGGGCTCAAGTGATCCTCCTGCCTAGGCCTCCCAAAGTGCTAAGATTACAGTTATGAGTCACCGCGCCCGGCCTCAAAATACTCTTCATGCATGTAATTATTGGTCTAATGTCTCTCTTCCCCTTGGAGTTCCATCAGGTAGCAAACAAGTCTGTCTGGTTTTCTGCTTTATTTCTAACATGCTCTGTGGAACATGGAGGATGTCCAATAAATAAGTGAATAGACGAACGAGCGAGTGTGTGGTGTGTTAGCCTCGTCTGCCATGGGCAGGAGCTTAGCAAGTAGCCCAGTATTTGCCAGTATTTGACCCCTAGAGATGATCTCTAAATTTCCTTTCAGTTCTGACTTTATACTTTTAACGGGATCAGGAACGTGAAAGTGCTTTATAAGGTATAAACTATTTTAAGGGGGGAAAAAAAGTTTGCATTAGTGACTTCTCTTCGCAGGTAGAATAAAATCCCCTGGGAGCAGGGGCCCTAATTTAGTCTCAGATTGTGATAGTCCCCAGAGGGTAAATTCTATCAGGCAGTCCAGAGAAGTTGGGCAAAATCTAAGAGGCCCTCCTGGGGCTTTTGCTAGATTTCCCTAAAATAGCGAACTTTCCTGTGTCTTTGAAAGTTTTCATAATAAGAAAAGAGTGGAGAAAAAGAACCCCGCAGTAAGTAAATGAGTCAAATGGGGGAAGACCATGAGGCACACTGGGAAATCTGCCTTTTCAGTCCCTCATTTCTTCAGCTGCGTTTAATAACATTCGCCTTTCTGTTCTTGGCCCGCATCCCTCTGGCACTGAGGAGCTCTGACTTAACATCCCAGCGAGCCCTGACGGTGACGATCCAGTCTCCCCAGCTCCCGTGCTCTTGAACGCGGGCGCGTGCTGCTGCCTGTGGACATCCGGGGGCGGGGAGGGAGGGTAGTTTCCACGGCCAGACCTGCCCGAGTTGGCGGGCCTGTTTGAAAAGTTTGCATTTTTCACTGGGTAGGAATGCAAAATTGCAACCGTACAATCAAACGTTTCTCTCCTAAAGGATAATTGTATGTATATGGAAGTGGGCCGGGGCGTGAGGGGAGGGCGAGGTCACTTGTTGCAAGGGAACCATTTCAGGAATGGTCTCAGGGTTGCCGCGATTTTCCTAAAACCCTAAACTTAGAACTTTTGGCAGAATGAATGGTCCTTAACTGAGAATTACAAGGCAGACCAGGCCCTGGGGAAAACTGGCTCTGACTGTTCCCCTCTCAGGGGAAGGCTCATTGGAAACACTCGGAGAGATGGCTTAATTTTTTTTTTTTTTAATTGAGACGGGCTGGAGTGTAGTGGCGCGATCTCGGCTCACTGCAGGACTCACAGCAGGACAACTCCTGCCGTCCGGGTTCAAGCGATTCTCCTGCCTCAGCCTCCCGAGTAGCTGGGATTACAGGCGCCTGCCACCGTCCCCGGCTAATTTTTATATTTTTAGTAGAGACGGGGTTTCGCCATGTTGGCCAGGCTGGTCTTGAACTCCTGACCTCGTGATCCAACTGCCTGGGCCTCCCAAAGTGCTGGGATTACAGGTGTGAGCCACCGCACCCAGCCAATATGGCTTAATTATTAATATTTACCATAGAGATTTTTTTAGGAGCAACGCCTCCTTGGAAAACCAAAGTTAGATCAAGAGGAAGCTTTTGGTAAGTGTTGGGGGCGGGGAATGGGCCGCTGCCGCTCAGAAATTCTTCCTTTGCCTCATCTAATTTTCCTAGCGGCACCTGATATTTCCTTGCGTGTTTACTTGTTTATCTATTGTCAGTCTCCATAAAAACAAAGACCTTGCCAGTCCTGTTGGTTGCCTGATTTCCAGCTCCTGGAATACAGCCTGATAGGTGGCAGGCCCTCGATAACTACTTGTTGAATGACTAAATAATTGGAGAGGGGTGAGTGTGGGCTCCAACCACCTAGCCCTCGCTTCCCCACTCGGGAATACCGGTGGTGTTATTCTCCCCACTTCTGCCCATTCACCCCTTTCACATCATCTACCTGCTGGAATTGTTACGTGGTTTCCCATCTTTTGGATAAAATCCAAAACCCCACTGCTCTCACAGGTACCTGGCTCCTCCCTCTTACTATAGCTGCTGCTTTTTTCTTTTTCCCTTGTTACAGAAGTACTTCAAATAGTCTCCTCATAGAAAATGTGCTTCCTCACACCTCTGTGTCCTCCCCTGTCTTGTACCCTTCTACCTGGTCTGCTCCTAATCCTTCCCCATGAAGCACATAGCCTCTTCCAGGAAGCCCTCCATCACTCACCCAAGCACACTTCTCACATGGTGCTGTTATTTTCTGTTCACATTTCAGTCTCTCTTGAGAGTAGGTGTTTTTCTTGTCATGGGAGGATTCTCAGCACCTAGTTCAGCAATAGCAGGTCTTTTTTTTAATTATTTTTGAGACGGAGTTTCGCTCTGGTTACCCAGGCTGGAGTGCAATGGCGTGATCTCGGCTCACCGCAACCTCCGCCTCCTGGGTTCAGGCAATTCTCCTGCCTCAGCCTCCTGAGTAGCTGGGATTACAGGCACGCGCCACCATGCCCAGCTAATTTTTTGTATTTTTAGTAGAGACAGGGTTTCACCATGTTGACCAGGATGGTCTCGATCTGTTGACCTCGTGATCCACCCGCCTCGGTCTCCCAAAGTGCTGGGATTACAGGCGTGAACCACCGCGCCCGGCCTAGCAGGTCTTAAAACATGGTTTGTCCACTGAATATTGTTGGAAGTGCTTCTTTTTAAAGCAATTACAGCACTAATTACGTGATATGGTCCTCTATGTATTCAAGCACCTCCACTATTTGAGAACGGAAGCTGACATTTTATCAGGTCCCAAAGAGGTGCCTGACGCTATGGCAACTAGTTGGGACCCAATAAATGTTATGGTTTTTTTTTTTATTTTTTAATCGTCCCCCTCCCCCTTAAAAAAACCTGGAAGGTAGATATTATCTCTATTTTACTGGTGAGAGAACTGAAGCTCAAAGAATGTTAAAAATTGCACAGATTTACGCAATCAATAACTGGTCTTTTATCAAAGAAGGTAAAGTTTCAGCCCTTGTGCACATGGTCATGTGAATGAGTTCTCAGTATTACGCAGGAGAAGCCAAAGTTCTGAATAATGGAGACGCTCAGTGACCACAGGACACAGACAAGCCTCTGAGTACCGAAGAAAGATTTGTGTTTGGTGCCATTGTCTTAATTACCATGTCATCAACATACTGACTTCTATTGCTTTTAAGGCTTTCCTCTTTATCATTGTAATCTCCCTTTATGAAGCAGATGAAGGCGTTGTCTTGTTTAAAGACCCGCTTTGCAGATAAAGCACTGACAGATTAAGCCAAACAGTGTGGTTCTAGCACCAAACAACTTTTTTTTTTTTTTTTTTTTGGGAGACAGGGTCTCTCTTTGTCACCCAGGCTGGAACGCAATCGCAGCTCACCGCGGCCTTGAACTTCTGGGCTCAAGCTATCTTCCTGCCTCAGCCTCACAAGAAGCTGGAACCACAGGCACGTGCCACCACACCTGGCTAATTAAAAAAAAAAACTGTAGAGATAATGGTCTCAGTATGTTGCCCAGGCTGGTCTCCAGCGATCCTCCTACATCAGCCTCTTGAGTCGCTGGGATTACAAGCATGAGCCACTTTGCCCGGCCCCAGACAATTCTTTGATAGTGAATAAGTGACTTCTCTCTGGACCCCAATCTTTCTTTCCATCTGTAAAATCAGGGAGTTGAACTAAAGGTCCATTGAGGGCCTTTCCAGAGAGAATCCAGCAGTCCTGTGATAGCTCACAGTCGTCCAGTGCACCAGCAGAGGCAAGACTGCCTTTGTATGCCGTGGGGAAGAGACGGCTGTTTACCCCAAATCTGTTTTCTTTTCCTCTTGATTTCACA
The DNA here is from genome assembly GCA_028533165.1 of Leontopithecus rosalia. Taxonomy (NCBI): domain Eukaryota; kingdom Metazoa; phylum Chordata; class Mammalia; order Primates; family Cebidae; genus Leontopithecus; species Leontopithecus rosalia. Next base: position 6,949,301 of record CM052655.1, on the reverse strand, counting down.
ACTCGAAATGTCTCAGCTTCCCTTGTAGCTAGGTGTGGCCGTTTTAGCCAAAGATGTCTGAGCAGAAATCACAAGAAAGCCTGGCTGGGGCTGGGCATGGTGGCTCCTGCCTATAATCCCAGCACTTGGGGAGGCCGAGGCAGGAAGATCACAAGGTCAGGAGATCAAGACCATCCTGGTCAACATGGTGAAACCCCGTCTCTACTAAAAATACAAAAATTAGCCGGGTGTGGTGGTGGGTACCTGTAATCCCAGCTACTTGGGAGGCTGAGGCAGGAGAATTGCTCTAACCAGGGAGTTGAAGGTTGCAGTGAGCCAAGATCATACTACTGTACTCCAGCCTGGCAGCAGAGCGAGATGCCATCTCAAAAAAAAAAAAAAAATCCTTGGTGGGGCTGTAAACAGCTGCACATGATAAAAATATTTCAATGTCCAGTTTTGTTTATCAATAACACATGGAGGAAATGGGAGAAATACATTGGGCCAGGTCTAGAATGAAACATGGGCCTTCTGGGCTTATAGTCTGCCCTTTTTGTGCTCTCTCTTCAAACATTCATTTATTAGGCATATCTTGTCTGTGCTCCTGCCATTACCAGGCACTGAAGATTCAGCAGCTCATTGCTACGTGGGTCCTCTATTCTGTTGACATCTCTTTGCCACTATCAAGATGGAAAGTATTGTGGTATCACTTATTTCCCCTTGCTCATTAATTGCCTGATTAGACATCAGAACCTCTGACTTTCAGTCAAAGGGCTGTCTAGACTCGGAACTTTAAGCCTTTTAATTGTGAAAATGACATCACAAGTAAAGGGCCTGGCCTGCTGCTTGGCACACAGTAGACCTTCCATAAATGTCTGTTGTGTTGAGATCTTGGCAAATATGAGGATTGGTGTGGGAGGTGGCATCGAAGGTTAGATTTTTGTCCTTTTAGAGAGATCTAAGCTAGATCATTCATTTAACAAATATCACTGTTGCACTAGGCTTTGAGATATAAGAGTGCCCAACACACAGTTTAAGCCTCAAAGGGATGAGGCAAGGTGTAAGAGAAACAGAGCAGCAAACAGACAATGGCAACACAGTGTGCTGAGTGCTAGGAAGGGAAGCACAGGATGTCTTTTAGCCACAAACAACAGGCACTAACCCAGGCTGGTGAGTGGGGGTGGGGGAAGCATCAAGCAAGGCTTCTTGGAGGAAGTAGCATATGAGCTGAGACTTGAGGAGACCTAGGCATCAGGTAGATGAAGTATGGGGAAGGAGTGGGGAAGTGTGCATAGGGAACAGTTTCTACAAAAACTCAAAGGCTCAGAGAGGACTGAGACTGATAGTCTGGCTAGAGAGTGATGTACAAGGGGATGGGAGGCTGAGAGATGAGGCTGGCAAGGTAAGATGATGAAGCGCTCCTAAAGGGTTGTCACAGAGAACTGTAAGCAGAGGAATCTGGATTCCCAGGACTCTGGCATCTTGTGAGGTTGCATTTTGCCAGGTCCTGGGAGAGGGCATAAGGGGGCAAAGATACAGAAAGAAAGGGGAGACAGAGTAAAGAAACAAACTAACAATTACTAAAAATCTATAAGATGTTCATAGCCTGGGCAACATGGTGAAACCCATCTCTGCAAAAAATACAAAAATTCGCCAGGTGTGGTAGTGCACGTCTATAGTCCCAGCTACTTGGGAGGCTGGGGTGGGAGGATCACTTGAGCCCAGGAGGTTGAGGCTGCAGTGATCATACTGCTGCCCTCCAGCCTGGACGACAGAGCAAGACCCTGTCTCAAAAAAAAAAAAAAGTTTGACTGTATTAGTCATCTGGGAAATGCAAATAAAACCACAGTGCCTACCTCACTAGAAACAAATAGGCAGGGGTTAGAATGGAGATGTGACCCTCAGCCACACGCACACCTTGTCATTACCAGATCTCTCCTAGACTGTGTCCCTGAGGAGTTTACAACCCACTGAGAAGGAGAGGCTTCATATAGTTTAAAAAGTGAATTGTGATGGGGAGAAGAATCCTAGGCTTAGGGAACCTCCACCTCTGTCTTCCTCTCTTCCTCACTAACTAATCAGAAGTGTCCATTCTTCTATCCAGAATATTCAGCTAACCAGAAAATGAATTTCCCAGACATCCAGAACATAGATTTTCATAGTCTCAGACCTTCCATGAGGTGCTCGACGCATTGGAAAAAAGCAGGTCTTTGAATCAAATATCAAGCAAGCTGGAGTCCTGCTTCTATCACTGATCTTGGGCAAGCAGCCTGACCTCTCCTGAGCCTCCATCTCTGAAATGGGAATAATAATAGCTGCTTCCAAAATGGTGACATCCCTCAGCCAGATCCTTAATGTTTGGAAAGAGAAAGCAAGGATTCCTGTATAATGGTCAGCACCATTTTCTGAAGTTGCTTTCGTGCATTTATGTAATCACACCACAGGTTATAAGGATATTTTATAATTAAGTCATTGAGAAAACTCTGCTGTGTTGACCCGGTTATAAATATTTTCTGGCAGCAATAGCAGGGGGAAAATACATATATACTTAACATCATTACTGTCCAAAGAACAATGGTGAGAAAGTAAGGAAAGGGCCTTAGAGCTCTTTGGCCTTTCTCAGTTACCTGTGGGACAGCTGGGGTCTTCTGGCTAGAAATGAAACCCAGGCGCAGCAAGCCTTCATGGAAAATGATGCTTCCTAAGAACCCCTGGGGCAGAGCAATTAGAGAACTAGAAGGGTCAGGAGTTTCATAGAGGAGGAAGCTGCTCCCAGATCCAGCATCACAGAGTCCTCTGGTCAGCTCCTGACACCGTAATGCTCCTTGCTTGCCAGGTTCTGTAAAAAGCAAGCTACAGAAGAGGTTTTGGGGCACTGAATTGGCCTTTTCCAGTGTGCAAAAAGGTGCAAGCTGATTTTCCTGGGGGAAAAGAGGGCTGCAGAGGGAAAAGCACCACATGCAGCAGTCAGTATAGTAGTTCCTTCCATCAATAACCTCCAGATTCATGCCTGGGAGCCCTCTGAATCCCCAGGATAGAGTGTCTGGCACAGATGAGGTACTCAGGGAATTACATTAATCTGCACAATAAATGTGCATTAGCAGTGAAAAGCTTACTCTACAGCTGGCTCTGCAAGGAACAGCTGTGGACCTGGGGTCAGGGAGGAAATTACTTTTTCACTATATACCATATTATTCTTTTTGAATTTTGTACCATTGGTTATCAAAAAGGTAAGTAATATTTTTTAAAAACTTAAAGCCTAATGTTATTCCCCACTCAGGGAAATTTGCAGGACAATGGAGGGGAGAAGGTGGGTCTTTAGAGTCAAACTAACTTGGGTTTTGACTCCCAGCTAATCGCACCACTTCTTAGCTGCGTGTTTGAGAGCAAGTTAGCTTTTCAGAGCCCCATACTGCGTAACTGTAATGGGGAGAATGAGCCTCCACTGCATTGTGAGGGAGATCAAAGTGACAACAGCAACACTTAGGAGATTCACTGTACACCAGGCACTCTTCTGAATGCTTTCTGGCTGCGTGTGGACTCATTTCATCCTCAGGACATCACTACAAGAGGGATGTTATTCTTTTCTTCCTCCCCATTTTACAAATGAGGAAACTGAGACCTTAAACTAAAGAACTTGCTTAAGGTCTCACCGCCAGGCAGGCTGTTTACCTCCCAAGCCCAACTCTTCCCACCTCCATTCTGCTGCCTTCAACTGTTAGCATCCTCTCCCTTTCAATTAGGAATTCTTAAAAAATGCACACATTTTCAAGATCCAAAGAAATCTCTTTCTCATAACGGACTGCTGGGTATGGTGACAGGCTAGTGAAGGCAGTGCTGGTTAGGGAATTAGCAAAGCAGGTAAGAGAGAGAGAAAGAAGCAGAAACGTTCAACTCTACTGAAGTTAAGAATTTTGCAATCAGAGAATGTAATTGAATGATAGTATATGAGTAGATTTTGTTTCGTTATTTTTAGAGACAGACCCTTACTCTGTCATCTAGGCTGGAGTGCGGAGGCACAATCATAGCTCGCTGTTACCTTCAACTCCTAGGCTCAAGCAGTCCTCCCACCTCAGCCTCCCAAGTAGCTGGGACTACAGATGCATGCTACTACACCTGCCTAATTCTTTTAAACTTTTTTTTTTTTTTGTAGAGATGGGGGTCTTGCTATTTTGCCCAGTGTGGTCACAAAACTCCTGGCCCCAAGTGATCCCCCTGCCCTGGCTCCCCAAAGTGCTGGGATTACAGATTCGAGCCATTGCAGCAGCCTATTTTTATTTTAAAATATGTAATTATATATTAGAGGAGGATTCCATGAGGTCTTCAGGACTTAGGGCCTCCAAAAACCGTAAAAGGGTGATGCAAACTTTTTTTTTTTTTGAGATAGTCTCACTCCGGCACCAGGCACCAGGCTGGAGTGCAGTGGCGCGACCTCGGCTCACTGCAACCTCCACCTGCTGGTTTCAAGCAATTCTCCTGCCTCAGCCTCCCGAGTAGCTGGGGCTACAGGCACGCGCCACCATGCCCAGCTAATTTTTTTTGTATTTTTAGTAGAGACGGGGTTTCACCATGTTGGCCAGGATGTTCTCGATCTCTTGACCTCGTGATCCACCCGCCTCGGCCTCCCAAAGTGCTGGGATCACAGGCGTGAGCCACAGTGCCCAGCCCGGTGGAGCAAACTTTTAGGGTTGCCTGCTCCACCTACCTCAAATGGGTCCTGGGCTGAGTCACCTTCTGCTTACATCGCTGACTCTGTGGTCATCCAGAGCAGGTCTTTTTGTGGTTGACGTCCTGATATTAACTTGTCTGTGGTTGTTTACCTATTCTGCTTCTAAGATTGAATCAAAAAACAATCGCAGGGCCAGGTGCTGTGGCTCACCCTGTAATCCCAGCATTTTGGGAGGCTAGGCCGGGAGGATCACTTGAGTCCAGGAGTTTGAGAAGAGCCAGGGCAACATAGTGAGTTCCCATCTAAATAAAATTTTTTTTAAATTAGCTGGGCGTGGTGATGCATGTATGTAGTCATAGTTACTTGGGAGGCTAAAGCAAGAGAGAATCTCTTGAGCCAGTTTGAGGCTGCACTCCAGCCTGGGCAACAGAGCAAGATGTTATCTCTTAAAAAATAAAAATAAAAATCCCAGTGATTTGAATGTTCCAGGTGGTTAGTTTCTCAATTTTACTGCACTTGGAAAAAAAGTTTTTTTCCTACAGTTCCTTAAAAGAGTTTCAGTGTAAGAAATGAGCCACGGCCAGGTGTGGTGGTCACGCCTGTAATCCCAGCACTTTGGGAGGCCACAGCGGGTGGATCGCCTGAGGTCAGGAGGTGGAGACCAGCCTGGCCAACAAGAAGAAACCCTGTCTGTACTAAAAATCCAAAAATTTAGCTGGGCGTGGTGGCGGGCGCCTGTAATCCCAGCTACTCAGGAGGCTGAGGCAGGAGAATCACTTGAACCCGAGAGGCGGAGGTTGCCAGGGGCTGAGATTGGGCCATTGCACTCCAGCCTGGGTGACAAGAATGAGACTCTGTTTCAAAAAGAAAACAAACAACAAAAAAAGAAATGAGCCTGAATAGGCAAGGGGTAAGTAAGGACACTTATTTTCCTTTGGCTGAATTGAAGATTCTTCCTCCCCATGTCCCAGAATGGTTCATTTCCTTCCCATTTCCCCTGTGCGTGCTCACTACCCCTCCTACTCTAGGACCCTTGGTGTTTACTTTAGGTCTTTCCTTGCCCCTCCGAATTAGGCCACTTGCCCTTCTGAGCCCCTCCATAGGCATTAGAGAGACCTTAGGCTCAGCCTGTGCTCAGAGCGCTCCCAACACTGGGACCATCTCTCTTCCTGCCCTCTGAAGTGTCCAGCCTGGCAGTGGGCCTTGGCCAAAAAAGAGAGAAACCATGTGAAGACCTCATCCCTGCCTCCACCACCAGTGTTCTCCGCAAGCTTGCATCATCTCTTCCTGCCTGTCATGCTCGATCGATAAGCAGCTCCTTACTGCCGCCAGAAGCAAGCCCAGACCTTTCCCTGGCATCTGAGCTCTCCTCCATTTGACCTGCCAGCCTTACCTCTCTCCATACCCCCACACGGGCCTGACTGCAGAGCAGATCCTGAATGTTGTCACCCCGGCTCCTGCTCGAGCTATTTCCTCTGCCTGTTTCTCTCCAGCCTGGGGAAGTTGACCCATCCACCAAGACCTAGCCCAAAGCCCATCTCTAGAAAAATTCTTCCCAGCACTTACCTCATTCATGTTCTTGCTGCTTTCCTTCCCTCCTTCCCTTCTCTCTTCCTCCCTCCTTTCCTCTCTGTCTCTCTCTGCTTCTCTCTCTGTTTCTCTGTCTGAATGTGCATTGATCTCTCTCCTCAGCCACATTCCCACGGGACTCCCCTCGTACCTCTGAGATAGCACTTACTTCAGGCTGCTTTGGAATAGAGTGCTTCATGTTCACACCACCTCCCAGGCTAGACATCGTGCTCCTGGAATTCACCCATTCTTCATTCATCTGCATATTGATCATCTGCTGGCCCCAGCCAGGGTTTTGTACCTGGAATAGGTTCTTAATAAATGTTTGGCACTTGATACAGTGACTTGATGCGCAGAGCCTCGGCTTTAGCAATGGGCAGCACACCTTCTAATGTGTGACTTACCCCTCCAAACCTCTTAGGTTCAAAACTTATAACATGGGGGTTAAAATAGTGCCTACTCCATAGAGTTGTAAGGGATGAATGAGATAACATTCTACATGAGCAGAACATGTAATGGAACACTTACCACTCCAAACTGGGCATGAGTCGCCAGCTTCATCCTGCACATACTTTCAGAGATTTACTTTTGCCCTGGATCCTCTGGAGTGGGTAGTAGGGAGAAGTTTACTAGAATATTCATGTTGAAAGACAGATGACCTCGATACAGCCTGGGCCTGGTTACAGAAAGGATGGATAAGTCTGAACGGATTCCAAAGAAATTCACAGCACAAAGCTGGCAGCCCCGAGCCCTTATAAAAGTGGGGCCTCATTTACTCTGTATCAGGTTCAGTTGTCAGCACTGAAGAAATCACACCCAGAAGGGTGCAGAGACCCATGCAAGTGACCCGGGAAGAGGAAAACTCACTCATGGGCAGACTCCCAGTTAAATGGAAAGCAGAGTTAAAGGAGGACCGTGGGAAGAATGAGATCTTGAAAAATCCATCAGCAATTCTGGGACAATAACATCTGCACAGATGATTTTTTTTAACCTGAGAGAAAGGAGGTAGAGGGAGACAAGTTGAGAGCTGCTTTGGCACTCTGAGGACCAAACTAAAGGGTTTGCACCACACGCTGGGTGATGCATTTGCTCAGCAAGCACCATCTGAGCATCTGTTTCTCTGGCCTCACCAGTCTCCCTGCTGTTCCTTGCTCTTACCCGGCATGCTTCCCTACTCTGCCTTTAATTTACAGTGGCACTATCATAGCTCATTGTAACCTTGAACTCCTGGGCCCAAGCAATTCTCCCACTTCAGCCTTCCCAGAAGCTGGGACTACAGGCCTGTACCACCAAGCCAGCCTATTTTTTTTTTTCTCTTTTCGTATAGGCGGGGTCTTGCTATGTTAACAACTCAGGAGGTCACTAACTCCTGGGCTTAAACCATCCTCCCACCTTGGCCTCCCAAAGTGCTGGGATTACAAATACGAGCCACCACACCCATCCAGAGTTCCCTTTTTTGATTTTTTTGAAGGCTTCCCCTCAATCAGTAGCATGATTGTCTTAGGTTATTTTCTGTTGCTGTAACATATACCACAGATTGGGTAATACATAAAGAAAAGAAATTTGTTTCTGACAGTTCTGAAGGCTGTAAAGTCCACATCTCATGAGGGCCTTTTGCTGGTGGGGACTCTGAAGAGTGGTACAGGGCACCTCAAGGTGAGCGGACTGAGTGTGCTAGCTCAATTCTCTCGTCCTCATCTTAAATAGCCACTAGTCCCATTCCTGTAGCAACCCATTAGTCCATCAACCCATGAATCCATGAATGGATTTATCCATTTATGAGGGCAGAGCTCTCGGACCCAGTCACCTCTTAAAGGACTCAACTCTGAATATTGCTACACTGGGCATTAAACGTCACATAAGTTTTGGAGGGGACAGATATTCAAGCCATAACAGCCATTTAGCAAACACATGAGTGAGCTGAAATTGTGGTGACAAGAGGAGGCACGTCACCCTGGAAAGGACCCTGTTTCATTGTTCTTTGTTTTTATTTTTTATTACAATTGTTTTTTAGAGATGAGCTCTCTCCATGTTCCCCAGGCTGGCCTTGAACTCTTAGCCTCAAGTGACCCTCCCACCTCAGCCTCCAAAAGTGCTGGAATTACAAGTGTGAGCCACCATAGCTCATTTGTCACTGCACCCCAGTGCTAGACACATGGTAAGCATTGAGGAAACGTTGAATGAATGAATATTATTTTTAAGCAATGAGGAAACCCATTTTTAAAATAGTAAATGTTATTATCACAACTTTGTAAAAAGTGTATTTTAAAATGTTTTTAAAATCCACTAATAAACACCAACAGTAAGCCGGACATGGTAGTATGTCCATAATCCCAACTACTCAGGAAGCTGAGGTGAGGAGGATCACTTCAGCTTAGGAGTTCGAGGCTGCAGTGAGCTGTGATTGTGCCACGCACCCAGCTTGGGCAACAAAGCAATACCTCTCTTTAAAAAAAACTGTAAAAAGGAATACCAATAGCAGTTGAATGGTGGAGTTTTGGGAGATTTTTCTTTCTTTTTTTTTTGACAGAGTCTCGCTGTCACCCAGGCTAGAGTGCAGTGGTTCGATTTCTGCTCGCTGCAACCTTCACCACCTGGGCTCAAGCACACCTCGACCTCTCTAGTAGCTGGGATTACAGGCACATGCCACCACGCCCAACTAATTTATCTATTTTTAGTAGAGTTGGGGTTTTGCCATGTGGGCCAGGCTGGTCTCGAACTCCTGACCTCAAGTGAACCACCTGCCTCAGCCTCCCAAAGTGCTGGGATTACAGGCGTGAGCTACCATGCCTGGCCTTTTTCTTCCTTTTCTATATTTTTCCCATTTTGTGTACGACAGCAACATTTTTAATAATGAATAAAGTATGTTTTAGTCCCCTCCACATCTTCCTTTCTCCCAAAAAAGGAACTGTGAGAATTACAATTTACGAACTAATATTTTAAAAGTCTTGTGCAATATAAAGTGTAAATGATGAAGACTGAGAAAACATGACCTGAACTTTATAATGCAGTGAAATAAAGTTTACCAGACTCTGACGTGTCTGACAATATGCATGAGGACTGTGTAGCTGGGCATAACCAACGGTTCTCATATAACACTTTGATGAGTATTACCTGAAACAGCCGAACTGGCCTCTGTCAGATGCTCGGGGAGGGGAGGCAGGAATGGGATGAGGTGTGTGTGGGTCTGTTGGCCTCTGAAGACCGCTGGATCCAAAACCCAGGGATGCCACTTTGCTGGCAGAAAAGGCCAGGACCTGGGAGTTCTGTGGACCTCCGAGTGACAGATGTGCAGCCTCCAAGTGGGGCTGGCGCTGCTCGGGCTTCACAAAGAAGCTTTTCGTCATAATAGGAATGGCACAGACACCCCAAACTCTCCATTCCTTCCCTTCCCAGCCTTCTAGATATGGAGAGCTCATAAGGGTACTGCCTGAAATGTCATCAATAAAAATGTGTGGGGGCAGCAGAACGATTGCCTTTGAGAGGGCTAGAGGAGACAATGTATCATTCACGTAACAAATGTTTATTGAGAATCTACTATATCCCACGTATAAGGGAGGTCCTGTGCATACATATCATCTCCCTGCCTCAGCCTGGTGAAGATGGCATGAAACCCACTACGCAGATAATGAAACTGGCTGGGAAAGGTTAAGTTAGTGACCCTGAGTTACACATTTAAGTAAGTGGTAGTAGTGGGAAGGGAGGTGGAAAGGGAGGGAGGGACTCAGCCCCATCAGAGGTGGAAAGCCTCTCTTCCCACACTGCATTGCAGCATAGCAGAGGTTTCCAGACTTCATGCTCACAGCCTTTGTGAAGATCAGCCACTATTCTGGGTCTCAGTCTCCTTGTTCATAAAAAAGAACGTGCTTGAATGGCTCACACCTGTAATCCTAGCACTTTGGGAGGCAGAGGCAGGCGGATCACTTGAGGTCAGGAGTTCAAGACCAGCCTGCCCAACATGACGAAACCCCCTCTCTATTAAAGATACAAAAATTAAAAGGCTGGGCGCAGTGGCTCATGCCTGTAATCCCAGCACTTTGGGAAGCTGAGGCGGGTGGGTCACCTGAGGTCAGGAGTTTGAGACCAGCCTGACCAACGTCGAGAACCCTACTAAAAACAAAAATTAGCAGGGTGTGGTGGTGTATGCCTGTAATCCCAGCTACTCGAGAGGCTGAGGCAGGAGAATCACTTGAACCTGGAGGCAGAGGTTGCAGTGAGCAGAGATTACCGCCACTGCACTCTAGCCTGGGCAATACGAGCAAAACTCCATCTAAAAAAAAAAAAAATTAGCCAGGCATGGTGGTGGGCACCTGTAATCCCAGCTGCTTGGGAGGCTGAGGTAGGAGAACAGCTTGAACCCCGGAGGCAGAGGTTGCAGTGAGCCGAGATTGCACGAGTGTACTCCAACCTGGGCGACAAAGCGAGACTCTGTCTCAAAAATAATAATAAAGTGCTTGAGAAATAACGTTTCCCAAGTGTCCCAGGGCTGGGGTCTTTGTCACAGTGTTTCCCCTTCTTGCCTTTTTTCCCCTCTGTGACTCCTTTTCGGCGATCCTCTTTTTGCCTTTGTAAAAGTTCTGCCAAACGAATTCTCCCCAGCCGCTGGCTCAGAGCTCTCCTGGGGACTCTGGTCTCTCCCCAGCTCACGTGGGAGCCAGGGCTTCCAGTGAGGTCCATGCAATTTTCAGACCAAGTCAACGTAATCACAGGTTTGAAGTCAACTTCAATTACTGTTTTACCTTTTAAAAAAACATGGATCTAAGCCGGGCGCGGTGGCTCACGCCTGTAATCCCAGCACTTTGGGAGGCCAAGGCGGGTGGATCACGAGGTCAAGAGATCAAGACCATCCCGGTCAACATGGTGAAACCCGGTCTCTACTAAAAATACAAAAACTTAGCTGGGCACGGTGGCGCGTGCCTGTAATCCCAGCTACTCGGGAGGCTGAGGCAGGAGAATTGCCTGAACCCAGGAGGCGGAGGTTGCGGTGAGCCGAGATCGCGCCATTGCACTCCAGCCTGGATAACAAGAGCGAAACTCCGTCTTAAAAAAGAAAACAAACAAAAAAACATGGATCTAGAGAATATTCTCACAGCCCTGCCCACATTCACCAGGGCAATGCTGCTGGAGTATTTAATGATGGGGAGTATTTGTAGCCTGAAGACCTACTGGTTCTATGAGTCATATTTAAAAACTGGATTGTATGTTTACTTCCTATATCTCAGTTTCTTTGAGGGCCTGTGAGACTACTGATTCATCCAATGCTATTTTTGCAGGGATGCCAAACTGTGATTATAAAACAATATATTTGGCCGGGCATGGTGGTTCCCGCCTGTAATCCCAGCATTTTGGGAGGCCAAGGCGGGCGGATCACCTGAGGTCAGAAGTTCAAGACCAACCAGACCAACATGGAGAAACCCTGTCTCTACTAAAAATACAAAATTAGCAGGGCATGGTGGTACATAACTGTAATCCCAGCTACTCAGGAAGCTGAGGCAGGAGAAAACCTTGAACCCAGGCAGAGGTTGTAGTGATTCAAGATTGCACCATTGTACTCCAGCCTGGGCGGCAAGAGGGAATCTCTGTCTCAAAAAAATATATAATATATTATATACATAATATATATAAATATATATTTTCATAGTATATAATATATATTTTTATATATAATATATATTTTATATAATATATAATATATATTATATAATATAAATTTATTATATATTATATATAATATAATATATAATATATATATATATATTTATTTATTTATTTTTTTTGAGACGGAGTTTCGCTCTTGTTACCCAGGCTGGAGTGCAATGGCCCGATCTCAGCTCACCGCAACCTCCGCCTCCTGGGTTCAGGCAATTCTCCTGCCTCAGCCTCCCGAGTAGCTGGGATTACAGGCACGCGCCACCGGGCCCAGCTAATTTTTTGTATCTTTAGTAGAGACGGGGTTTCACTATGTTGA
>CM052655.1:6926110-6937016 GCA_028533165.1 Leontopithecus rosalia | reverse complement strand
TATATATATATATTTATTTAGACGGAGTTTTGCTTGTATTGCCCAGACTAGAGTGCAGTGGCAGCAATCTCGGCTCACTGCAACCTCTGCCTCCGGGTTCAAGTGAATATATTATATATTATATATTATATATTATATATTATATATTATATATAATTATATATTACATTATATATTTTATTAAAATATATATTATATATTTCTATATAATATAATATAATATATATATAATATGTCTCTGCTTGGTTATTTTTATTAAAATAATCAATTTTTGTTAGGTGATATATGCATGTGGCACAACAGTCAAAAACCACTAAACGGTTTTCAGTAATGATCATATGACCCAGTAATTCCACTGGTGGGGATATACCTAAAAGAACTGAAAAACAGGTGTTCAAACAAAAACTTGTACACGAATGTTCACAGCAGCACTTTGCATGATAGCTAAAAGGCAGACAGAACCCAAATGTCATCAACTGAGGAACACATAAACAAAATGTGATTTCTCTATACAGTGGAATATTATTCAGCCATAAAAGGGAAAGAAGTATTGATACATTCTACAGTGTGGATGGGCCTTGAGAGCATTATGCTAACTGAAAGAAGTCACACATAAAAGGCCACATATTATATCATTCCGTTTGTATGACGTATAGGCAAATCCGTGGAGACAGAAAGCACAGGGGTAGTTGCCCGGGGCTGGGGGAGGACGGAATAGGAAGAGCCTGCTAATGAGCAGGCTTTTCATCTTTTGGAGATGAAGTGTTCTGAAACTAGATGGTGGTGGTGGCAGTTGCAAAATGCTATGAATGTACTAAATGACACTGAATCATATACCTTAAAATAGTTAAAATAATAAATTTTATGCTATGTGTATTTGATCACAGTAAAATAAATAAAGAATATTCAGTGAAAGGCAAGCTCCCCTTTCTCCAGGTCCCCTGCCTGAAGGCAGAAACAAATCCACTCTTCTCTATCCTTCCAGAGATTATTGAACGTATGTATGGCTAGGTGCATATAAATATATATAGTGTTTATATGTTTGTATACTACATTGTGTGTATTTTATATATATATATATATATATATATATATATATATATATATAGTATAAATATATTGTATATTTCTTTTTCTTTTTTTGAGATGGAGTCTTGCTCTGTTGCCCAACTGGAGGGCAGTGGTGTGATTTTGGCTCACTGCAACCTCTGCCTCCCGGGTTCAAGTGATTTTCCTGCCTCAGCCTCCTGAGTAGCTGGGACTACAGGTCCCATCATTCGTGGCTAATTTTTGTATTTTTAGTAGAGGTGAAGTTTCACCATGTTGGCCAGGCTGGTCTAGAACTCCTGACCTCGTTCGTGATCCGCCCACCTTTGCCTCCCAAAGCGCTGGGATTACAGGCATGAGCCACTGCGCCCGGCCTCCTTTCCTCTCTGTTTTAGGACACCAGTGGTCACACTGTTCTGCAGCTTGCTTAACAAAATATTTTCTATGGTCCCAAATCAGTACTCCTTCTTTTTAATGGCTTTCAACTTTTCCAAAATAAGTGACAATAATCTCATTATAATTATATTTTTTATGAATGAGATAGAGCATCTTTTCATGTTTTTTTGAGCCATTTATATTTTCTGATTTGTGAATTTTCTTTTCCTATATTTTGCCGCCTCCATCTGCTTTGTTTTTTGAGATGGCGTCTCTGCTCTGTCACTCAGGCTGGAGTGCAGTGGTGGGAATCTCAGCTCACTGCAGCCTCCACCTCCTGAGTTCAGGTGATTCTCCTGCCTCAGCCTCCCCAGTAGCTATGATTTAGGTGCCTGCTACCACACCTGGTTACTTTTTGTATTTTTAGTAGAGACAGGGTTTCACCATGTTAGCCAGGTTGGTCTTGAACTCCTGACCTCAAGTGAACCCCAACCTTGGCCTCCCAAAGTGCTGGGATTACAGGTGTGAGCCACCATGCCTAGCCTACTTTGCCCATTTCTATGTACAGTTGTTGGTGTTTTTGTTTTTGGTTTGTAGGAGCTCTTTATGAGTTTTTATAATAGAGGAGCTCTATATTAATTTTATAATTAAAAAATTATAAAATTAATTTTAAAATAAATTTTATTTGTTTGTTAGAGATAGGCTTATCAGACCTTTCCCTCCCTTTTAGCCTTCTGGTTCCCATTCCCATCCCACTTTCACTTTCAGACCAGGAGGTGGTTGTCTGAGTGCTTCAGCTTTGCCACTTGGGTCACCTGCTTCCTGCCATTGTCCTGGTATTCAATGCAGAGAAGACACACGTGGCATTTTTTTCCCCTCATCCTTAGATCATGATATAGCAAGATGAGGAAGGAAAGGTCTCTTTGGGAATAGTCATGGGCAAGTTCCAGCTGTGACTATCTCACATTTCTCACTAGGAAATGTGAGACCTAGTCTCAGATTTCCTTTTTTGTTTTTCCAGAAATGGGGTCTCACTGTGTTGCCCAGGCTGGTCTTAAACTCCTGGCCTCAAGCCATCCTCCCACCTCAGCCTCCCAAAGTGCTAGGATTACAAGAGCGAGCCACTCTGCCTGGCCCCTTTTTATAAATTAATATTGTTGGCTCCGTCTATGACATGAATTCCAAATGTTTTCCCCAATTATCTTTTTTTCTCCCCCTGAGACAGAATCTTGTTCTGTCAACCCGGCTGGAGTGCAGTGGCATGATCTCAGCTCACTGCAACCTCTGCCCCCTCGATTCAAGCAATTCTCATGCCTCAGCCTCCCAAGTAGCTAGGATTACAGGTACGGACCCTCATGCCTGCCTAATTTTTGTATTTTTAGTGGGGACAGGGTTTCACCATGTTGGCCAGGCTGGTCTTGAGCTCCTGACCCCAAGTGATCTGCCTGCCTCAGCCTCCCAAAGTGCTATGATCTCAGGTGTGAGCCACTGTGTGGCTAGAACTTATGACTCTCTCTAATTTCCAGTTTTCTGCTTATAAAGTCTTGCTGGGGTATGGAGGGGAAGGGTCTATCTCTTTACACTATCTCTCAGTAAGCCCTCTCTGCCTGTGTCTCAGTCCTCTTTTCCAAATGTGGGAGTATTTATCACCTACTGACTTCAGCTAAAATTCAGAGACAACTGGCAAGCATTCATCCAGCACCCTGTTTTCCACATACATACATGTATGTAAATACATAAAGTAAAATGAGATCGTTTAGTGAAGGCGGTTTCCTAACAGGCTTCTCTTAATATTTTATTGAGAGAGCATTTCCCCATACCATTAAATGTTCTTGAAAAGAATGGTTTTTAATGACTGCTTGTGATATCATTGTGTTGATCCACTATAATGGATTTTAGTATTTACTGTTGGACATTTAAGTTATTTCCTTTTTTTGAGATGGGGAGGTCTCAACAATTTCCAACTTTTTAAGTGACATGATTCAGAATATCTTCAATGATAAAATGATTACAGATTCCTGGGGGTTTTTCTTTAGGTTAATTTTCTAGAATTGGAATTTCCTTGTTGAAGAGTATGAACTCTTTTTTTGTTTGTTTGTTTCTTTTTTGAGACAGACTTTCACTCTTGTTGCCCAGGCTGGAGTGCAATGGTGCAATTTTGGCTCACTGCAACCTCCGCTTCCCTGGTTCAAGCAATTCTCCTGCCTCAGCCTCCCAAGTAGCTGGGATTACAGGTGCCCACTACCATGCTTGGCAAATTTTTATTTTTTTTGGAGAGACAGGGTTTCTCCATTTTGGTCAGGTTGGTCTCAAACTCCTGACCTCAGGTGATCCGCCCGCCTTGGCCTCGCAAAGTGCTGGAATTACAGGTGTGAGCCACCACGCCTGGCCAAGTATTAACTCCTTTAAGGCCCTTAATACATACTATAATCAGTTATTTTCCAGAAAAGCAGCCCCTGGTGACTTCTATGAGCAGTGCTTAAAAGTATGTACCTCAATGCCTTCTTGCCAGCAGTGAGTAAGTTATTTCACTTTAAATATTTGCCAACTTGGGCTGGGTGTGGTGGCTCATGCCTGTCATCTCAGCACTCTGGGAAGCCAAAGTGGGTGGATCACTTGAGGACAGAAGTGTGAGACTAGCTTGGCCAATGTGTCAAAACCCCATCTCTACTAAGAATACAAAAATTAGCCAGGCATGGTGGTACACATCTGTAATCCCGGCTACTTGGGAGGCTGAGGCAGGAGAATCACCTGAACCCAGGTGGTGGAGGTTGCAGTGAGCCGAGATCACGCCATTGCACTCCATTGCTGACTTGGTGAGTGAAAAATTATGTCTCATTGTTTTAAATTATTATGACTCCTAGGGAGTTTGAGCATTAAAATTTTTCACTCATATTTATTGGCCACTTATGTTTCTTTTCCTGTCAAGTATTCATTCCTGTGCTTTTGTGGACCAGATTTATACATTTGAGTTGAGTAGTGGGCATCAGCCAGAGTGGAGGCAATAGAAAATTCTGGTGACAGATTGCAGAAAACTGCCTTTCCACACTGCAAAAGACCAAGAGAGCACCGAGTCCTCCTGGTCATTGAAGAACATGTACAAGACGGGTAAACAACATCATCTTGGTGTGCCCATGCTCCCTGCTGTAGTAGGCAGAATAATGGTCTCCCAAAGATGTCTATATCTCAATCCTGGAACCTATCTGAGGTTATATGGCCAAGGGGAATTAGGATTCCAGGTTGAATTGTTGGCCAATGAGCTGACCGTGAGATGGGGATATTATCTTGGATTATCTGGGTAGGCCCCATAGAATCGCAAAGGTCCTCAAAAGTGGGGGAAGGAGGCAGAGGAATAGAGCCAGAAGGAGATGTGACTTCAGAAGAGGGGTCAGACAGATGCGATATTGCTATCTTTGAAGATGGAAGGGGCCATGAGCCAAGGAATATAAGCAGCCTCTAGAAATTGAACATGGCAAGGACACAGATTCTCTCCTAGAGCTTCCCAAAAGGAACAGTCCTACTGATACCTTACGTTTAGTCTGATGAAACCCGTGTTGGATTTTGATCTATGAAGCTGCAAGGTAATAAAATTGTGTTGCTTCAGGTTTCTGGTAATTTGTTACAGCAGCTATAGAAAACTAATACACATACAGAACATGCCAGAGCCTGCCTCCACAGAGTCCCATTCTTTACAGGAAAATGAAAGGAACACTTAACATTTACCACTGCTCCCCACCCTCCTCATCGCCCAGTATCAAGCTATGTGAGCAGAGGGACATTTTAAGGTATATTGTCACTCCCTCCAAAAAGAGATCGTAAGGGGACTTTGGGCGAGGAATAGGCAAGATGCAGAACCACTGCCAGCTCATCCAGCACCCTCGTTTCGACCTTCAGAGACACTTGTTTTCACACCATTATATGCCAGAGGAAACACATTTTCAGTGTGCTCAATGGTGCCTGATTCTTTCGCAGTCAGACATGAGATTGCTGTGGGGCCGGGCGCGATACCTCATGCCTGTAATCCTAGCACTGTGGGAGACCAAGGCAGGCAGATCACGAGGTCAGGAGATTTGAGACCACCCGGCTTAACACGGTGAAACCTGTCTCTACTAAAAATACAATATCCTGGCTTAACACAGTGAAACCCCATCTCTACTAAAAATACAAAAAATCAGCTGGGAGTGGTGGCACGAGCCTGTAGTCTCAGCCACTCAGGAGGCTGAGGCAGGAGAATCACTTGAACCTGGGAGGTAGAGGTTGTGGTGATGAGCCGAGATCGTGTCACTGCACTCCAGCCTGGAGACAGAGCGAGACTCCGTCTAAAAAAAAAAAAAAAAAAAAAAAAAAAAGGTTGCTGTGGCTGCTTTAGGGTAAGTAGCATGGACAGAGATAGTGGGATGTAGCAGAATTCAGAAAATTATGAAAAGCCCTTTCTGCTTAGCTCTGGCAGTAACTAGATGTGCACCGTGCATAAGCAACATCCTCTCTGGAACACAGCTTGCTTATCTAGAGGAGAAAGGGCTGGATGTAGATACTCACAATGCTCTTTGACCCTTTTTGTTCTGGTGTGTTAGCTGTTTCCTTCTTTTCCCCGCCTCTTTATATTGTGCCTGCTGGCGCTAGAGCTCCTTGAAGGCCAGTTTCCTCTCAGGTTCTGTGAATGGGAGGCACTGGTGGGGACTGGAAAATGGAAGAAAGGGAGAAGGGATTTTCTTCCTGTTACCTGCACCTTTCCGAATCCCCTGATTCAAGGCCAGGCGTGGTGGCTCACTCACACCTGTAATCCCAGCACTTTGGAAGGCCAAGGCAGGCGGATCACCTGAGGTCAGGAGATCAAGACCTCCGCAGAGGTTGCAAGGCAAACACCAACCTCCTGGGGGGCTGCCTCCACACTCCTAGGTTCTTGTGACCCAAGCTTTGATGCTTTGCTCCAGCACAAGGGTGGTAGCTACCTCCAGCAGTCATGAACATCAGTGTTACCTGGGCATTCCTTTTTGCCCTCTCAGCCCTCCACATCTGTGTAACCATTTCTCTACTCTTTTTTTTTTTTTGAGACAGAGTCTCGCCCTGTCACCCAGGCTGGAGTGTAGTGGCACGATCTCGGCTCACTGCAACGTCCGCCTCCCAGGTTCAAGCTTTTCTCCTCAGCCTCCCGAGTAGCTGGAATTACAGGCGCCCACCAACTACGCCCAGCTAATCTTTTGCATTTTTAGTAGAGACAGGGTTTCACCATGTTGGCCAGGCTGGTCTTGAATGCCTAACCTCATGATTTACCTGCCTCCCAAAGTGCTGGGATTATAGGCATGAGCCACTGCGCCCGGCCTACCATTTCTCTACGTTATTTTTTCCTGTTTATATTACCTAGCATAGCTTTTGCTTTCCTGACTGGACCTTGACTGAACAAATTGGCTAGAGTTTTTTCTTACTAATTTGTAATTAAAAACAAAAACAAAAACAGACAATGGGTATTAAGGAGGTTAGTCAATTAGCTATCATATCTTTTGCCATTATTTATTTATTTATTTTCGAGACAGTCTTCCTCTATCACCAGGGCTGGAATGCAGTGGCACGATCTCAGCTCACTGCAGCCTCAACCTCCCAGGCTCAGGCAGTCCTCCCACCTTAGCCTCCAAGTAGCTGGGATGACAGGCGTGTGCCACCCCACCTGGCTAGTATTTGCATTTCATGTAGAGATGGGATTTTGCCATGTTTCCCAGGCTGGTCTTGAACTCCTGGCCTCATGGGATCCACCCCCCTTGGCCTCCCAAAGTGCTGGGATTACAATTGTGAGCCACGGCACCTGGCCTATCATGATTTCTATTAGTTTGATGTTTGCCTTTGTTTGTTTATATGTTTATTCTTCAGAAAATTTTCAAATTGTTTTGTTTTATTTTTTGAGACAGAGTCTCACTCTTGTCACCCAGGCTGGAGTACAATGGTGCAATCTTGGCTCACTGCAACTTCCACCTCTTGGGTTCAAGCAATTCTCCTGCCTCAGCCTCCCAAGTAGCTGGGATTACAGACGCCGGCCACCACGCCTAACTAATTTTTTGTATTTTTAATAGAGATGGAATTTTGCTGTGTTTCCCAGGCTGGTCTTGAACTCCTGGCCGCAAGAGATCCACCTGCCTTGGCCTCCCAAAGAGCTGGGATTACAGGCATGAGCCACCACACCTGACCTGTAATGATTTTTATTAGTTTGGTTTTTGCCTTTGTTTATACATTTATTCTTCAGAAAATTAAGTTGTTTTTTTTTTTTCAAACGGGCACTTGTCTGTATGTTGTTTGTTTTTTTGAGACAGAGTCTTCTCCTGTCACCCAGGCTGGAGTCCAGTGGTGAAATCTCAGCTCACTGCAACCTCCGCCTCCTGAGTTCAAGCAATTCTCCTGACTCAGCTTCCCAAGAAGCTAGAATTACAGGTCCTGCTACCATGCCCGGCTAGTTTTCTGTATTTTTAGTAGAGATGGGGTTTTGCCATGTTGGCCAGGCTGGTCTCAAACTCCTGACCTCAGGTGACCCAACCACCTCAGCCCCCAAAGTGTGGGATTATAGACGTGAGCCACCTCGCCCATCCATATAGTTTCTGTATTACACGGTATGGTTAGACAGAGCTTCTTCTTCTTCTTCTTCTTTTTTTGAGACAGTTTCACTCTTGTTGCCCAGGCTGAAGTGCAATGGCGCAATCTCGGCTCACCACAACCTCCACCTCCTGGGTTCAAATCATTCCTGCCTCGGCCTCCTGAGTAGCTGGGATTACAGGCATGCACCACCACGCCTGGCTAATTGTGTATTTTTAGTAGAGATGGGGTTTCTCCATGTTGGTCAGGGTGGTCTCGAACTCCTGACCTCTGGTGATCCGCCTGCCTGGGCCTCCCAAAGTGCTGGGATTATAGGCGTGAGCCTCCACACCCGGTGAACAGACTCTTCATTCCAAGATTACAAACATATTCAACCATATTTTCTTCCTATATTTCTTCCGTCTGTCACACGCGCTGGAGTGCAGTGGTGTGATCATAGCTCACTGCAGCCTCTCCCAGGTTTGAGAGATTCTCCTGTCTCAGCCTTGCAAGTAGCTGGGACTACAGGCACACGGCACCACATCTGGTTAATTTTTTTTTTAATGGAAACGAGGTCTCACTAAGTTGCCTCGGTTGGTTTTGAACTCCTGGGATCATGCAGGAGTTTTGAACTCCTGCATCTCGGCCTCCCAGACTATTGAGATTATAGCTGTGAGCCACTGTGCCATCCCCTTTACTTTTATGGTTTGTTTGACATTTCGGTTTCTATTCATCTGGAATTGATTTTAGAATAAGAAGTGAGGTAGCAATAGAATTTAAATGGTTTTCCCAAATGGTAAATGGTGTGTAGCTGGTTGTCTCAATACTATTTACTGAACAGCCCTTCTTTTCTCCTTTGATTTGAAATGCCCACTTTAAAAGCATTCATTCACGGCCGGTCGTGGTGGCTCACGCCTATAATCCCAGCACTTTGGGAGGCCGAGGCGGGTGGATCACGAGGTCAAGAGATCGAGACCATCCCGGTCAACAAGATGAAACCCCGTCTCTACTAAAAATACAAAAATTAGCTGGGCACGGTGGTGCGCGCCTGTAATCCCAGCTACTCAGAAGGCTGAGGCAGGAGAATTGCCTGAACCCAGGAGGTGGAGGTTGTGGTGAGCCGAGATCGCGCCATTGCACTCCAGCCTGGGTAACAAGAGCGAAACTCCGTCTCAAAAAAAAAAAAAAGTATTCATTCACATATAGTTGGGTCTATTTCTGGATTTTTTCCTATCGGTTTATATATTTCGCAGTCTACAATACCTTGTTAACCAGCAGTCAGCATTGGATTTTATAGGGTCATCAATATAAATACTACTAATTTTTCCATAGGTAACTCCTGGAAGTTAGAACACAGGAAAGGGAGGGGAGGAGTCCCTTCAAGTCTGAGAAACTAGATGCTGATTCAGGAGGAAATATCAAAAAATTGATTTTTTAAACCGAGGCTTCCCGAATAACATTTTTTGTTGCTAAGGAAAATAAATATTAAATGTCTGATTTTAACCATTAGCTCTGTTGATTTTTGGCTGAGTGAAACATCCTAGTTTGAAACTATGACTTTATGTTCAACTTACTTATTTTCTTCTATTTCTCACAAGCCATGTATTTACAAAGCTATCAAAATCAAGAACTTGCAACCCTGAGGGACTGTCTCTGGGTATGCAGCATATTCCTCACACAAGGTTGGCAGCTGCTTAGAAACTAAAGCTCGGGGATTTTAGTCTTATCAGTGATTAGCTCAGTAGAAACTTCAGTATATTTCGCTTTTTTTTTTTTTGAGATGGAGTTTCTTCACTCTTGTTGCTCAGGCTGGAGTGCAGTGGCGCAATCTCGGCTCACCACAACCTCCACCTCCCGGGTTCAAGCGATTCTCCTGCCTCACCCTCCCGAGTAGCTGGGACCACAGGCATGCACCACCACGCCCATCTAATTTTGTATTTTTTAAAGTAGAGATAGGGTTTCTCCATGATGGTCAGGCTGTTCTCAAACTCCCGCCCTCAGGTGATCCGCCCACCTTAGCCTCCCAAAGTGCTGGGATTACAGGTGTGAGCCACCATGCCCACCTTCTTCTTCTTCTTTTTAAAAGAAATACCCATGATAATGTAATGAAGGGCACATATAAAGAGCCAAAAGTCTGTTTTCATCACTCTTTGGGAATTGTGCCTCTGCCTCCTTCTTCTCAATAATTAATATTATTTGCTTTTATCTTCTGAAATCACAATCGACCTCAATTTCAGGTAACACTATTTGCACTTTGTTTGGTATAATCATGAGGAAATTTGGAGTGGCATGTAAGAGATCTGTTTAGAAAAACTTTGTTCCTTCAAGCACTAATGTACATGTGTACATACACATTCCAACAGCATAGGTACAAGAGAAGGTCCCCTTCAAACTTGCATTGGATTTTGTGAATTAGAAAGAACTTGGGGTCCAGACATGGTGGCT
This sequence comes from Leontopithecus rosalia, assembly GCA_028533165.1. Taxonomy (NCBI): domain Eukaryota; kingdom Metazoa; phylum Chordata; class Mammalia; order Primates; family Cebidae; genus Leontopithecus; species Leontopithecus rosalia. Next base: position 6,926,591 of record CM052655.1, on the reverse strand, counting down.
CATGCCTGTAATCCCAGCACTTTGGGAGGCTGAGGTGGGCAGATCACCTGAGGTCAAGAGTTCAAGACCAGCCTGGCCAACATGGCGAAAACCCATCTCTACTAAAAATACAAAAATTAGTCAGGCATGGTGGTAGCCACCTGTAATCCCAGCTACTCAGGAGGCTGAGGCATGAGAACTGGTTGAACCTGGGAGGCGGAAGTTGCAGTGAGCCAAGATCAAGATTGTGCTACTGCACTCCTGCCTGGGTGACAGAGTGAGACTCCACCTCAAAAAGAAAAAAAGAACTTCTGAAAGAAGCATTACACACAGAAAGGAACAACCAGTAGTAGCCTTTCTAAAAATGTACTAAAAACTAAAGAACATCAACATAAAAAAGAATTTACATCAACGAATGGATAAAATAGCCAGTTAACATCAAATGGCAGTAACCCTAAATTTAAATCGACTAAATCCCCCAATTAAGAGATACAGCCAAAAC
>CM052655.1:6869541-6922162 GCA_028533165.1 Leontopithecus rosalia | reverse complement strand
ATACATAAGACCCATAAAGAGATTTAGACTCAACGAGACAGAAAATTAATAAGGATATCCAGGACTTGAATTCAGATCCGGAACAAGTAAACTTAATAAATATGTATAGCGCTCTCCACTTTAAATACACAAAATATACATTCTCCACTTTCAATACACAAAATATTGATCAGCCATTATTAATAACCATTCTTAGAATGAAGCAATATTCCTGTTCTCTCTCCCTCTTTTTTTTCCTCTTTCTTCCTCTCCTTCTCTTTTTTTTCTTTAAAAAAAAAAAAAGTCTTAGAAATCTTACATAAAGTTAAAAAATGTAACGGGATGCTAGACCCCAAAAGATTTAGAAACATTACTCTGAAAAAAAAAAAGAAAAGAAAAAAAAATGAACCTTGACCAGGCACAGTGGCTCACACCTGTAATCCCAACACTTTGGGAGGCCAAGGTGGATGGATCCTTTGAGCCCTGGAGTTTGAGGACAGCCTAGGCAACGTAGTGAGACCACTGTCTCTACAAAATTTTAAAAATTAGTCAGATGTGGTGGCACGCGCCTGCAGTCCCAGCTACTTGAGAGGCTGAAGTGGAAGGATCGCTTGAGCCTGGGATGTCAAGGCTGCAGTGAGCAGAGATCATGCCACTGCACTCTAGCCTGGGTGACAGAGCAAAACCTGTCTCAAAAACAAAATGAAATAAAATAAAAAATAAATACATTGTAGACTTTTCTGAATTATATTATTTTTGACTATTTATTCTTAAGGATGAGGCATCAAAAAGCTGGAAATCTGTGTGTGTATGTTTGCGTGATCCAGAGAGAAAAAGAAGGAGAAATAAATTTTTGTTTTGTCGTTTTTGAGACGGAGCCTCACTCTGTCGCCCAGGATGGAGTGCAGTGGTGCAATCTCAGCTCACTGCAACCTCCACCTTCCAGGTTCAAGCGATTCTCTTGCCTCAGTCTCCCGAGTAACTGGACTACAGGCACACGCTACCACGCCTGGCTAATTTTTTGTATTTTTAGTAGAGACAGGGTTTCACCTTGTTAGCCAGGATGGTCTCGATCTCCTGACCTCGTGATATGCCCACCTTGGCCTCCCAGAGTGCTGGGATTACACGCATGAGCTGCTGTGCCCAGCCCAAGAGAAAGAAAATGTAAGGGTATTGATTAAAAGTCTTCCAAGTAGTTTAACGAGGCAGAGATCCCACTGCTTATTTAGGTGACCTTCAATTGTTACTTTTTCATGTCTTTTCCTCTGGGCAAGTTTATCCTGAGAAGACACCTCCAGTCTCCTGCTTAATGGGTACGTACTATGAATAATAAGGTTACCTATACCTTAGGGGTTAAGCTAGGAAGAAATTGGGGGGGACTAGAAACATAGGAACATCACAAAATGGGAAAATCATTTGAGAAAAATTTGATGTTTGATATCTCAAGAAAGCATTAAAGTACTACTATGTGGGAAAAAAAAATCTGTGCTCACAATCGTAAGTTTGCTGGACAAAGGCCTCTGGATACGTGAGGTATCACTGTATTAATAAGTACTAAAAGGGGTGTGTGTTTGAAGTATACATTGAGCATGTATCATTTGATGCACCCTTTTCCGTTCAGTCATCTTTGTCTTTGGCCACTGTAATGCAATCCCTAGCACCTACAGGCTGACAGTGTACACGGTACAGAACTGTGTTTCTGTGTGTGTATCGTGGTGAGGGAGTGGGCAGGGATGGTGGTGGTAGTGGAGGGTGGAGCCCCTTGGGAAACATTTCCATTCATAGGTTTCATGGGTTCCCTTCCCTGCAACTTACAGGATTTCGTGCTGATGAGGATCATTTCAGTGGTCTCTTTGACCTCTATAAAGCTCTCCATTGTTCTTTCTAACCAGGGATCAAAAGTGTGGAAAACTTTTACCTTGAAATGTTTTTATTCCAGCAAAAAGACAGTTTTAAACACAAAATATACTTGTTTTAGCTCTGTGCTTCCAAACTTCCTAAGAGAAGATCTTTTCGAAATGTGCTGGATTCTCAGTGCGTTTGTGTTTATTAATTCCCACCCTTTGCAAACTATTCTGTGGTGGCATAAACATCGTTTTAAAACAGGAAGTTAGCTTTTAGTCATTAGTCTGAAATCAAGTGCTTCAGAAAAAATGAAACTGGCTTCAGCCAGAGGAGAATTTAACATGACAAAAGTCACAACAGGAAATTAGGTGACTCTGGCTTGGCCTCTCCATTCACAGCTTTTGGGCATGTTCATTCATTTTGCCCATCTTTTAAATACCTACTTTATGCCTGGCCTCATTTAACACTCTAGTGCACACCAGTCAAATGAGCTACTCAGTCAGACTGCAAGGACTCTGATAATACATAGGCTTCTCATGTACAAAGGTGGGGAGAAGAGGCTTTATTTTCACTGCTATATAAGTATTTCGTCGTGTGAATGAAACATGATTCACTTATTCATTCTCCTAATGAAGACAACATTTTGGGTTTTTTCCAGCTCTTTTCTGTTACAGACAATGCAGCAACGAACCATCTTGCACAACCCTGCGGTGTACATGTATGAGTTTCACTAAGGCAGCAGTCTTCAAAGTGTGATCCAGGGACCTACAGGATCCCCAATGCCCTTTCAGAGGGTGCACACAAGCAAAACTTTTTTTTTTTTTTTTTTGAGATGGAGTCTCACTGTGTCGTCCAGACTGGAGTACAGTGGCATAATCTGGGCTTACTGCAACCCCTGCCTCCTGGGTTCAAGTGGTTCTCCTTCCTCAGCCTCCTGAGTAGCTGGGACTAGAGGCACACACCACCATGCCCAGCTGAGTTTTGTATTTTTAGTACAGACCAGGTTTTACCATGTTGGCCAGGCTGGTTTCAAGCTCCTGACCTCAGGTGATCTACCCGCCTTGGCCTCCCAAAGTGCTGGGATCAGAGGCGTGATTTACCATGCCTGGCCCTAAAATTATTCTCATAATAGTTTTCTCTCACCCTGTCGGGGTATGCTGTGGAGTTTCCTGGAGGCTGCATGACACATCCACAATTATCTGAAAAGGCTATTAAGATACTCCCACCTCTTCTAATTACATATCTGTGTGTGGCTGAAATTTTCTCATATACTTCAACCAAAACAACATATTGCAACACTTGAATACAAATCGAGATTTTAGCTGTCTTCTAGTAAGTCAGACAATAAAACAGATCGTAAAATATGAAACAATGCCTCTCATCTCCCTAAATTTTAACATAGAATTTTTTTCATAAAATGTTAACATCCATTGGTTTTATTTGTTATTTTAAAGCTGATTAATAATATTTTAACTTTTTCAGTTTTAATTTCTAACACTGTAAATATAAATATAGGTTTTATATTTATATATATTTATAAATATACAAATATAAATATATGTTTACATAAATATATATAAATATAAATATATGTTTACATAAATATAAATAAATGTATATATTTATATATATAAATAAAATATATTTATATATTTTATTTATATATTAAAGTTATATATATTAAATATATATAAATAAACATTTATATATTTATTTTAAATATATAATATATATAAATATTAAATTTATATGTATTAAATATATATAAATAAATAAAAAACCTATATAAATATAGGTTTTATATTTATATTTACAGTGTTAGAAATTAAAACTGAAAAAAGTTAACATATTAATATTTTAACATTTAATAATAATATTAAAATATTAAAAAGCTTTTATATTTATATTTACATAAACAAAAACAAAAACAAAAGCTTTTTGGCATCCTTGGTAATTATTTTTTTGGAGACAGGGTCTCGTTCTGTCGTCCAGGCTGGAGTACAGTGACGCAATCATGGCTCACTGCAGTCTCGACCTCCTGGACTCAAGCGATCCTCCCAAAGTGCTGAGATTGCAGGCATGAGCCACTGTGCCCATTCTGATAAATTTTTTTTGAGACAGAGTTTTGCTCTTGTTGCCCAGGCTGGAGTGCAATGGTGTGATCTTAGCTCACCGCAACCTTTGCCTCCCAGGTTCAAGTGATTCTCCTGCCTCAGCCTCCCAAGTATCTGGGATTACAGGCATGTACCACCACACCTGGCTAATTTTGTATTTTCAGTAGAGATGGGGTTCTCCATGTTGGTCAGGCTGTTCTTAAACTCCCAACCCCAGGTGATCCACCCACCTCGGCCTCCCAAAGTGCTGGGATTACAGGTGTGAGCCACCGTGCCCAGCCCCATCCTGATAATTTTTAAGGGCATAAGAGTCCTAAAACCAAAGAGTTAGAGAAGTGGTGCCCTAGGGTATATGCCCAGGAGTTGTGATGCAGGTACATATTCATCTTTAAATGGTTAATCTAATAATCACTGATGATTAAGTTCAGTTTGGTATCATTTACACAGAGCCCCCCCAAACCAGCACAACTAAGCTTTATGCAGCTCAGAAATGCATGCCTATTTGCTAAAACTGAAAAAAAAAATAGAAGGCAAGGTTAAGCTCAAAATGTAGGGTAGTGTTTACTTTTCATGGAGAGGCAGGGGGATGGAGGGAGAAGGGACAGATTGGATTGGTTCTTAGGTACAGTGTTTATTACTGTGCTTTATAACTTATAGATCTGCTGCATTTTTCTTTTATATGTGTTAAATATTACATCCTTTTTTATGTAATTATAATAGTAAAGTTTCTTTATTATTAAAATAAAGAAATTAAAAATATAAAGAAACAGTTTCTGCCCTCAAGAGGCTCCCTGTCTGCCGATTTTGAGTGGAAATCACACTCCTCTTTTCTGAGTTTCAGCTCATTTAGAAACTGACCGGGAATCAGTTCAGCTGAAAGTTGAGGCTCCATTATCTGCAAAGCTGGATTAGAGAATGTGGAGGGCAGTGATTTTCTCCTCCTTGCCTACCTGATCCAATTGGTCCTGTGCAAACCAGGGAGTCCCTTGCTGACCTCTCCCCAGGTGGCAGGATCTGTCTGGTAGAGGAGGGGACCCAAAGTTATACAGGCGTTAGGGGATGATGCCTGTGATTTTAGAACCCAGATCTATCCTCATCCAAGGGTAATGGCTTTTACTGACACTTCTGGGCCTCAGTTTCCCTTCTATAAAAAGGGAATAGCATCTTACAGTTGTGTCATGAGAAGTCATCGTGTATCCTAGGGCAGGGGTTGGCTTTCCTGTTTCCCTTCAAGTGCAAGGTCAGGCTACACCCCTAGGATGACTGTACCCACCTCTGGGTTTGGCTGTTCTCAGCCACTTTCAGGGCAGAGATCTATCCAGAGAGGGCAATACCATGACTGTGCCACAGGCGACACAGCTCATTCCACATCTTTGATTCTCCCATGTTTCCAATGCTTACATTTTATCTCCTCAGTGGGAAACTGTAGGGGAACTCCCCTCCCTCCCTCCATTTATGCCGGGTCACCATCAGGCTTCCCTCAGAGACTCCCACTCTGGGACTTGATTCAAGGCCAGTCACTTACCCCAGGCAGCAGCTATGAGAGATCAGGTGGACCCTCCAAGCAACGAGCTAGGAGAAACACTCACAAACCACCAGAGTGGGCTCTTGCACTGTGCCCTCCTCCTCTCAGACACCGGACGGCGGTGGGCTCAGCTGAGCTGCATTTAAGAGGCTGATGGCCCTCATCTGCAAGCCTGCTTTAGAACCTACCCATTCAACTTGGTTTTGATTCTATTCAATTATATTTAATTCCTTTCAACAATGAAGTGTCAGGTGTTGGGCAAGGCCAGTATGTTTAAACCTCTGAGGCTCACCTCCCCAGAAACTAACTTTGTCAGTGACAATTCCAGAAGTGGAGTCTAATTCGAAGGTATTTAACTGGGACAAGGAATAGAAGGAGAGGGAACTGCAGGCCAGGTGGAAACTGACCAGGAGTCAGCTCACCTCAAAGTCCAGGCTCTATCATCTGCAAGGCAGGATTAGAGACTGAGGAATCGAGTTATCTGCTCCTCCCACGGAGGCCTCCAAGCCTCACTAGGGAGGTGGGGGATTCACATCAAACAGGCCAAGGTCACAGACAGCTGGTCGCCTCTCATGTAGTTTAGAAACCTGTATGTACTGTGGAGTGGGAGCAGGAAAACCAAGGGGAAAAAGAGCACATCATGAAGGGAAAACAGTTAAAGCCCCTTCAGTATCCTCCCTACTGGAAAATTCCAATTCTGGCGTTTGAGTTCATTTTATTTTATTTTTTTGAGACAGAGTTTCACTCTTGTTGCCCAGGTTGCCCATTGCAACTCCCCTTATTGCCCAGTGTGATGGTACCATCTTGGCTCACTGCAGCCTCCACTTCCCAGGTTCAAGTGATTATCCTGCCTCAACCTTCCAAGTAGCTAGTTTTACACGCATGTACCATCACACCCAGCTAATTTTTGTATTTTTAAAAGATCCAAGGGCTCACCATGATGGTCAGGCTGGTCTTGAACTCCTTACCTCAAGTGATCCGCCCTCTTCAGCCTCCCAAGGTGCTGGGATTACAAGCTTGAACCACCGCGCTGGCCTTCAGTTCATTTTTAATACATTGAAAAATATGTCCATCTATTTCGAGGGAGCAAGTCTGATCACAAGACAGTAGGGAGAGGTGTCAAGGTGAGCCAGTGAGAATGAAACAGGTTACACTAACTAGTACATTGCAGAAGAAACTGTACATGTCAGCCAGACCTCTAACAAGACAAAACAAGATCAGGACAAAAAAATCAGCAGATTTGAAGAATGTTTACATTCTCGCAACCACAAATGGAAAGTGAGCTCAGAGCCCAGTAGGAGTTTAACAAAATAAAGTTCAAAGTGGAGGCTGCTCTGTGCATATTCTAACCCCTGGTTGCCCTGGCAATGAAACATCTGCCTGACAGTAATGAAATCATATTGGGAAGAAACCCACAAGTGCAAGAGAGCGTCTGTGCCTGCAGACTTGCTGTTGATGCTGTGTGTGCCTGCAGCCACTACTGTTTTACTCACCGACAAGGTGCCTAGCCGGAAACCCCAGGTACCCAGGCCTGGGAGGTCTCAGGAGCCTCACCTCCCGGAGGTCTGCTCCAGAGGCTTGGCCTCAGAGACCTGCACTCAGGAGGAGGGGTCAGAGAGTACAACCTGGAGTCCGATCCTTGGCTAGCTAATTAATTCTTGAGCATGTGTGGAGATGTCATGGAGAAGGCAAAATGAGTAACATGGGATCCCTGCCTCGAGGGGCAGAGAAAGTAGAGGTGCGTATGCATAATTAGTTGTGATAGAAGGCCAACTTGAGAGAGCAAACAGAGTCCAACAGAAACTCTTTCCCTCTTCATTATTCTTTTTCTTTTTTTTTTCTGAGAGAGTCTCACTCTGTTGCCCAGACTTGAGTGCAATGGCACGATCTCAGCTTACTGCAAACTCTGCCTCCTAGGCTCAAGTGATTCTATTGCCTCAGCCTCCCGAGTGGCTGGGATTACAGGCATGCCCCACCACATCCGGCTAATTTTTGTAATTTTTTTGAGACGGAGTTTCGCTCTTGTTACCCAGGCTGGAGTGCAATGGCGCCATCTCCGCTCACCACAGTCTCCGCCTCCTGGGTTCAGGCAATTCTCCTGCCTCAGCCTCCCAAGTAGCTGGGATTACAGGCATGCACCACCATGCCCAGCTAATTTTTTGTATTTTTAGTAGAGATGGGGTTTCACCATGTTGACCAGGATGGTCTAGATCTCTTGACCTCGTGATCCACCCGCCTCGGCCTCCCAAAGTGCTGGGATGACAGGCTTGAGCCACGGCTCCCGGCCTAATTTTTGTATTTTTAATAGAGACCTGGTTCCACCATGTTGACCAGGCTTGTCTTGAACTCCTGACCTCAAGTGATCCACCCGCCTCAGCCCCACAAAGTACTGGGATTACAGACAGCAATCGCACCCAGCCTTCTTTTTCTTATTTAGGTCATGTTTATATAGAAAGGAACTTAACAAGGATGAAAATAAGCAAAAGGAAAAAATTAAAATCACTCCAAATCGCATCAACCAGAGAGAACCACTATTAAGATGTTAACATTGGCCGAGAGCGGTGGCTCAAGCCTATAATCCCAGCACTTTGGGAGGCCGAGGCGGGTGGATCCAGAAGGTCAAGAGATTGAGACCATCCTGGTCAACATGGTGAAACCCCGTCTCTACGAAAAATACAAAAATTAGCTGGGCACGGTGGCGCGTGCCTGTAGTCCCAGCTACTCGGGAGGCTGAGGCAGGAGAATTGCCTGAACCCAGGAGGCGGAGGTTGCAGTGAGCCGAGATCATGCCATTGCACTCCAGTCTGGGTAACAACAGCGAAACTCTGTCTCAAAAAAAAATAACCAAGGAAACAACAAAAAAATGTTAACATTACTATTAAAGGTGTATCTTTTCAAACTTTTTCTTATGCAAATAGATGCACACGTTAAAATACACATTTGTTCTGTCTATATAAACATTTTTTCTGAAACAAGATTATACTATATGTAGGATTTTACCTTTTGGCATCTAAAAATACACCATATGTTCAAGGAAAACTAATATACAACTAGCATCGACATATTTCATATCTGCACTGCTTCCATGATTTGACCTTAAAATAATTTAGCCAACCAAGGTGGACAGATGACAGGTTGCTGTCCTTTCCCTCAGTCGAGTGAGGGGGTCCGGAAGGCGACAAGCATTATGGTGAGCAGAGCCCACGCTGGGGTTGGATCCTGCTTGGGAAATCTAAAGGGCATGCAGGCTGGCTGGTAGCTGATGGACAGGATAAAGGGCAGAAGCTGTGCCGGGATCAGCCACCACTCCCGGGGTTGTCACAGCCCAGGATTCACCACCCAGAGAAACAAGTTGCTCGGTGATGACGTTAACGTAAAGGTTAGAGCAGAAGGGAGCTGGCACTTCGTTTTGATGCTAATGAGGGCCCACAGGGAGACGGAGGAGGGAGACGATTCTGTTAGAGCCAGGCGGTAGCAGATGAATCTCACTGTGTGTAAGGCACCTGGAAGGAGGGGAGACAGGAGACTAGGAAATCCGTTCAGAGGCTGTTATCAAAGTCTGAAGAGAAACATTCCCTTCTTCCAGGGGAGTTACCAGATCTGGGCTCAAGTCCCACCTTTCCCACTGATGAACTGGAATCAGTCTCTTCACTTTCCTGAGCCTTAATAGCTCTCCAGTAACGGGGGCGTAAAAACAGCCCCAACGAGGGATGAAAATGCTTCGCAACTTCATAGAAGTGGTGGTTGTACATTATGAATGTACTAAACGCCACTGGATTTTGTTCTTCAAAATGGTTGATTCTATGTTATGTGAATTTCTCCTTATTTAAAAAACAGAATAACCCATAGCGTTGTTGTGAGGATTAAGTGAATCTGGTGTGGGTTTGTTTGGATAGTCACTCTTTTCTTTTTCTTTCTTTTTTTTGAGACAGAGTCTCGTGCTGTCGCCCAGTCTGGAGTGCAGTGGTGCTGTCTCTGCTCACTGCAACCTCTGCCTCCCGGGTTTAAGAGATTCTCCTGCCCCATTCTCCAGAATAGCTGGGACTACAGGCATATGCCACCACACCCAGCTAATTTTTTTATATTTTTAGTAGAGAGAGTTTCATCATGTTGGCCAGGTTGGTTTTGAACTCCTGACCTCATGATCCACCTGCCTTGGCCTCCCAAAGCATTCGGATTACAGGTGTAAGCCACTATGACTAGCCCCCCCGCCTTTTTTTTTTTTTTGAGACAAGCTCTAGCTGTGTTGCCCAGGCTGGAGTACAGTGACACGATCTAGGCTCACTGCGACCTCTGCCTCCTGGGTTCTAGTGATTCTCCTGCCTCAGCCTCCCAAATAGCTGGGGTTACAGATGCACACCACCGTGCCTGGCTAATCTCTGTATGTTTAGCAGAGATGGGGTTTCACCTTGTTGGCCAGGTTGGTCTCTAATTCCTGACCTCAAGTGATCAGTCCGCCTTGGCCTCCCAAATTTCTGGGATTACAGGTGTGAGCCGGTGCAACCAGTCTGAATAATCACTCTTACTTGAGCAAACATGAAACTGCCTTACCATCTGGCTCCTGGCCACAGCCTCATCCTGGTGCTGGCGAGGAGAGGGAGGGCCAGGTCTCTACCCGCTTCAGTCAGGAGTCCGCTGAAGAGACAGTATCCCCACGGGTGCTGTACAGAGTGCCCTAGAGCAGCATTCAACCTGGCTCCCACCATGGAGGACACCAGAGGGGGCCGCTTACATTTGTGCTGGTGTTGGTGTGGGCGGGGGGAACTAGCCATCCCTTCTTCCAGAGCTCCTTCAGGGCTGGCTCAGCCAAGTGACCACCCAGGCTGCCTGCAGGTTCTTGCTTTCCCAGCCCCCCAGCACCCAGCTCATGTCTGCTTTCTTTCGAGGGTCCCTTCCCATATCCTCCCTGTTGTTGGTCTTCCAGCTGCGGAGGGAGAAGCCATTCTGCTGAATTCCAATCCAGAACTTGCTTTCTCACTCCCCGCTAGTTAAGAGACGCAGGTAAATCTCCTCCCATTCTGGCCTCAAGCTCAATATGTCATTAATTCCAGGCTAACATTTTCTTTCACTGGCTCAATGAGGACAGATGACATCTGTCATTGATGGCTCCTCCCTCATCTGTCCCTGGTCTGTCATGGTTATTACATGATGAACTCTAGGAAAATAGTCTTTGAGGAAAAATGGATGGCAGAGAGAGAAGAAAAAGAGGCCTTCCTAACATTTGTTCCCAAGCCAGGCCGTGCCAGGTAAAAGCACACCCAGTAGCTCCTTGCTTGCCAGCACTTCAGACCTCTGGCTGTTCTGGGGGCAGCTGTTGCAGGAAGACAGTCGTAATAAAGTTAGGGCTTTTCAGACTGCAGTGGAGAAGGAAAAGGCCAAGAGGCCTGTCTCAAGCCCCCTGCCCTCCTCCTAGTGAAAGCTAAAAGTGCCCAGGATGCTGAAATGGCACCGTGGAAGAAATGGCAGTGAGGTTGCCTTCCTCGTTTCTGCGTGAAGAGCTTCTATTCATACTTTTGGGAAGTTTTGCCCATCCCCCACAAGGAGATGATAGGACTCCCTCCTTTGTGCTCTTCGAGGGGTTGTGCCAAGGCTCCATGCAATGTTAGGTGTGGGCAGGCAGAATGCTTAGCACAGGGCCCTTCCTCTCTCCCCTGTGGAAACATTCCCATGAGGGTCACTGGACATCGTGTGGGCATGTGAGCTGATACTCCAAGCTATGAAACACCATGTTAAAAATAATACTTATCTGGCCATGTGTAGTCAGTTGCTTGTACCTATACTGAGCTGTGAGCTCTTTGAAAATGAGGATACTTTATTTAAAAAAAAAAAAAAAAGAGGCCGGGCGCAGTGGCTCATGCCTGGAATCCCAGCACTTTGAGAGGCCGAGGCAGGCGGATCACAAGGTCAACAGATCAAAACCATCCTGGCCAACATGGTGAAACCCCATCTCTACTGAAAATACAAACATTGGCCGGGTTTGGTCGTGAGTGCCTGTAGTCCCAGCTACGGGAGGCTGAGGCAGAATCACTTGAACCCGGGAGGCAGAGGTTGCAGTGAGCCGAGATGACACCACTGCACTCCAGCCTGAGCTGAGTGCAAAACTCCATCTAAAAAAAAAAGGAGTGTCAACATCTAGCACAATGCTGGGCACAGAGCATGAACTGATGGACTCGGAAGGGCAGGGAGACTGTCTTCATGCAGACCCACGCCTGGGCAGGAGGGCTGGCACCTGGCTCTTTAGAGCAGCCCTGGCTAGCTTTGCCGGAGTCAAGGCCCCTGGCTGGCTGCTCGTCTTCCCTTGGAGATGACTCTCGTCCTGCTTGCCTTGGCCTTCTCCCAGCAGTTCTTGTTACCAACTCTACAGACTCCTGGGTGGCATGCTTGAGTGCTCACCCAGCACTCAAGCATGACCTGTTTCCTCAGGTCCTCCCACCATCCACTACTAGCCTCTCTAACTGGACCAGTCCTTGCTTCCCCAGCACGGACCACTGTATGACTGACCCACGGTATCTTAGCAAGCCAAGCTTTGGGCCAAATGTGTGGCCCAAAGCTCAGTCTATGGATATCACATTATGGAGACCATTAATGCTATGGACTGCTGGGCAAGCAATGAAAGAGAATATGAGTAGGCTTGGGTTCAAATCCTGGCTCTGCCACTAACTAGCTGTGTGACCCTTACCAGTTGCTGAACTTAGAATCTCAGTTTTCTCATCTGTATATGGGGAGGCCGAGGCGGGTGGATCACAAGGTCAAGAGACGGAGACCATCCTGGTCAACATGGTGAAACCCCGTCTCTACTCAAAATACAAAAAATTAGCTGGGCACGGTGGCGCGTGCCTGTAATCCCAGCTACTCGGGAGGCTGAGGCAGGAGAATTGCCTGAACCCAGGAGGCGGAGGTTGCGGTGAGCCGAGATCCCGCCATTGCACTCCAGCCTGGGTAACAAGAGCGAAACTCCGTCTCAAAAAAAAAAAGAAAGAAAGAAAAAACCCAAACCCTATCTCATAGGGTTACTGTGAAGAGTGAACACTATGGTGCATATTAAGCCTCTGGCCTTGTACCCAACACTTGGCAGATTCTCAATAAGTGTTTGTCCCTTCCCTTCCTTTTTTTCCACCAAGAGCTCTTCCAAGTCTAAAAGTCCCTGAGCCTTTGAAACATATGTTCCCTTGTCAGACTCTAACTTGGGAAGGTCAACAAGCTGCTGGAAGTTTATCTTTCCCAGAGCAGCAAGGATCCCAGGTGACAGAAGCAGCCTCTGTGTCCCATATTACCCTGGAAAAGATCTCTCATTCCCAGTCCAAAGTCCGACTCTGAAGAGAGGGTGTTGTAGGCAATCAGAGTTCATAAACCTACACTCGACTAAGTAGGTGAAAGCAGGTTCAGTCTGCAGAGACGCTGTGAGCAAACAGAAAGTCCAGAGAGGCCTGGGAATGGCCCCTGGGGCTCAGAGAGAGAGCAGTGACCTGAGAGTAGATGTGTCTGTGAACAACTGGTAGCAAATGGCTTAGCCAGGAATCGTCCGCACTGGGTCAGGGAGGAGCTTGCAGCCTCCCACGCAGACCCCCATGGAAACAGATGGGCAGAACTGAGGGCAGCATTCGCCCTGGCCCTCTTCTTCAGGCCGGTGAAATGGGTCCATTTTGGAGATGCTAAAATGAACAGAAAGAGGAGGAGGACGAGGCAATAGCGTTGTCTTCTGTTCATCCTGAGAGCAGTGGTTCTCAGAGCAAGGTCCCAGGACCAGCTGCAACATCTTGATTTCTTTTTTTCTTGTCTTTTTTTTTTTTTTTGAGACGGAGTTTCGCTCTTGTTACCCAGGCTGGAGTGCAAGGGCGCAATCTCGGCTCACCGCAACCTCCGCCTCCTGGGTTCAGGCAATTCTCCTGCCTCAGCCTCCCGAGTAGCTGGGACTACAGGCACGCGCCACCGTGCCCAGCTAATTTTTTGTATTTTTAGTAGAGACGGGGTTTCACCATGTTGACCAGGATGGTCTCGATCTCTTGACCTCGTGATCCACCCGCCTCGGCCTCCCAAAGTGCTGGGATTACAGGCGTGAGCCACCGCACCCGGCCCAACATCTTGATTTCTGAGTGTTTATTTAACATGTTGCTCAGAATGGCTTTTTTATGCCACGTATCACCTGGCTGCATCTACATTAAGCTAGGAACTTAAAGACTTAAAGATAATATTTCCTTTACAAACCTGATGGTAAACACATCTCTGTAATTTGGACACACCAAGTGAAACCCCAGTGAGAGAAACCACTCTCATTGTAATATAACCTCAGTGTTTTCTCCCCCTGCCCCTTTCCCTGTTCCTTTTGGGTAAATCTCTTAAGCACACACTAGCAATGGGCAAATATTTGTTGAGTGTCAAATAAGTGGATTGGCTCAATTTGACTTTAAAATGCCCTGCTGTTGTGCAATACAAAGAACCAAATCTGTGATCAGACCTTTAGCCTCCTGAGCTGATGGTGGATAACGCATAAAAATCTTGGGGAACTGGACACTGAGGGGACTGTACGAGACCAAGTTGGCCAGCACAGGTCATGTAGGGGTGTTCTGAATTTGCAGGGATAGCTATAGCCCTCTGTCCCTGATAAAGTCCCTAACTCCAATAAAGTTCAAAAGAAGTGGACACTGAACACACGTCCACTTCCCTTTTTATTATTATTCTTATATTTGAGATGGAGTCTCCCTCTGTTGCCCACACTGGAGTGCAATGGCACAATCTCCTCTGCTCACTGCAACCTCCGCCTCCCAGGTTCAAGTGATTTTTCTGCTTCAGCTTCCCCAGTAGCTAGAACTACAGGCGGGTGTCATCACCCTCAGCTAATATTTGTATTTTTAGTAGAAATGGGATTTCACCATGTTGGCCAGGCTGGTCTCGAACTCCTGACCTCAGGTGATCCACCCGCCTTGGCTTCCCAAAGTGCTGGGATTACAGGTGTGAGCCACTGCACCCAGCCCACGTCCCCACCTTCTAAACCACCTGGGGGCTTGTCCTTGCTGCCCAGTCACTTGGTCGCATGGCCTCTGCAATGCAGAGCAAACTGGAACCAGAGCACCAAAAATGTCCTGCCAGTTTGCCTCCTAGGGGTGTGAATGTACATATTGCCCTTCCAGTTCCGGCCCCACGGACCTAATTGATTCAAGCCCTCAGCATTTTCTTTAACATCGGATACTTCAGTAGTCTCCTGGGCCTCTCCAACCCTTGTCCTGCTCATCTCTGCTCATCCTTTCTACTTTCTACATCTAGCTCGTCATGTCCCTGCCCGCCCCTGCTTACAGGATGAAGTCCTAATGCCTTGGCAGGGCATTCAAGGTCCTTTGAAATTTAGCCACAACTTACATATCCGTCTTTACTGCCCATATCCAGTGCCTCAGCCACACCTGCCTCCTGCCTGCTAGTGCCCTGCTCATTCATACTTACTGGCCACTGACTGAAAGACCCTTCTTCCTCCTGTTATCTGCTTGGAGGATTGTGGCTGCTCTTTCCAGAACCTGCTCAAATGCAGCTTTCCGTGAAATGGGGTACTATTTCCTGGTAGCTTAGACAGAGCCCTGGTGTTCGCTTAGGCTGGAATACAGTGGCTATTCACAGATGTCATCATAGCTCACTTCAGCCTAGAACTTCTAATTGCAAGTAATCCTCCTGCCTCAGCCTCCTGAGTAGCTGCGTCTCCAGGCGCTAGCCAGGTGAATGCTTTCTTACGTCTTTACTCGGCTTGCAATTAATTCCCTTTCCTCCCCTTTTCTCACCCACAATATCCCAGTCTCCTTCTGCACTTGGCTCCACTATCACCTTTAATTTGTTTAAAAATTATTTTTGACATAATTTCAGACTTGCAAGAAAGTTACAAGAACAGCACAAAGAACTCCTATCTTTCACCCTGATACCCTAAATATTGTTTGCGACATTTATCTTAACCTTCCATCCACCCAACTACCTGCCAATCTAGTTTTTTTTTTTTTTTTTTTTTTTTGAGACAGGGTCTCACTCGATTGCCCAGGCTGGAGTGCAGTGGTGCTATCTCAGCTCACTGCAACCTTGGCATCCTGGGTTCAAACAATTCTCCTGTCTCAGCTTCTGAAGTAGATGGGATTACAGGTATGTGTCATCATGCCTGGCTAATTTTTCTATTTTTGATAGAAATGTGGTTCTGCCATATTGGCCAGGCTGGTCTTGAACTCCTGACTTCAGGTAATCTGCTTGCCTCTGCTTCCCAAAGTGCTGGGATTACAGGCATGAACCACCGAGCTAGACCCTACCTATCTTTCTGGGTACTGTATCTAGAATCGTAATTTCACTTTTTCTGAACTGCTTGTGAGTTACTTTACAATTACTCCCCTCTAATCCTTTACTGTATAAACCAAGGACACTCTATTAGGTAAGTATAGATAATAATCAAAATGAGGAAATTAACTTTGGTACCAACTATTTTATCTAGTCCACAGATCTTATTCCGATTTCACAAATTGTCCCAATAAAGTCCTTTTTGTTTTTCTTTTCAGAGATAAGACCTTGCTCTGTTATCCACACTGGAATAAAGTGGCACAATCATAGCTCACAGCAGCCTCAAACTCCTGGCCTCAAGTGATCCTCCAACCTCGGCCTCCAAAAGTGCTGGGTTTTCAGGTGTGGAGCCACTGTGCCTGGCCTCAGCAAAGTTCTTCAAAGCAAAAGAAAGCCCTAGATTATACACCACATTAGTTTTCGTGTCTCTTTGGTATCCTTTAATCTAGAACAGTTTCTTTGTCTTTCTTTTTCGTTTTTCATGACAACCACATTTCTGAAGTGTCTACGCCAGTTATTTTGTAGAAGCTTCCTCATTTTGGGTTTGTTTGGTATTTCCTTTTGATGAGTTCTTGTTGCAGCAATATGGCAGAACTATCCCGGAGGTAATGATCTGTTCGTCTCAGCGTGTCATATCAGGAGGTACGTGATGTCAATTTGTTCCACTTCCGGTGATGTCAGTTTGGGCCATGTGGCTGATTCGTTGATGTCTGAGTCCGCCCCTGGCCCGTGAAGCCATTCTCAAGGTCGGAGAGGGACTAAGCCTGATTCATCCCTGGCATCACAATACCTGAGTATTTCGAATGTAGGGAAGTGAGGAATAAACACCTATGGAGCCCCTCCCAAAATGCCCGGCTCTGTGGTTGCTCCTCATTTAAGATATAATTTATCCTCATTTTACAGGTGTACTCAGTGAAGAGGAATAATTTGCCGAAGAGCATTTGACTGGTAACTTGCAGATCCAGACTCAAATCCAGGTCTCTCTGCCACTTCCCATAACACTAATGTCCTGAAATGAATACACCTAGTCAACACCATGCCTTACTTTCAATGAATATGAAAAAAAAATTAAACAGAAAAATTGGCCGGGCGAGGTGGCTCATGCCTGTAATCCCAGCACGTTGGGAGGCCGAGGCGGGCGGATCATGAGGTCAGGGGATCGAGACCATCCTGGCTAACACGGTGAAACCTCGTCTCTACTAAAATTGCAAAAAACTAGCCGGGCATGGTGGCATGCGCCTGTAATCCCAGCTACTCAGGAGGCCGAGGCAGGAGAATCGTTTGAACCAGGGAGGCGGAGGTTGCAGTGAGCTGAAAGCATGCCATTGCACTCCAGCCTGGTGACAGAGAGAGACTCCATCTCAAAAAACAAACAAAAAAAACCAATTAAACAGAAAAATCTAACACCAAGATGACCAAGGAACTTAACACCATTGTATATCAGCGAGGATTCATTTTTTTCTTCCTTTTTATTCATTGTTCCCTTCAACAAATATTTATGGTGGGGCTACTGTGTGCCAGATGGTGTTACAGCTAATAGGGACATAATAGTGAATAAGGAGCTTACATTCTAAATACCAGAAGACCCAACTAAGGTCACTTCGACGAGAAAAAGAACAGCATTAGAGTAGCTCCAGGGTTGGTGAATTCAGTGACTCAGAGGTTTCATGGCTAAGGGTTGGGTTCTCTGAGACTCTTTTAGACAACAAGGTGTTTGCTTTAGTTTTAAGCGAGACACTCTCAAAGGAAACACAGGGGATGTTCCTGTCGTTGTCCCTTTATACGAGCAAAGAAAGTCTTGCTAGAATCCTCCCGGCTGACTTCCCTTCCACCTCATTAGCCAGAACTACGTCGACCCATGCCTAAATCCACACTTGGCAAGAGGCTTGAGCCAGCACGCCTGGCTTAGGCACTGTGGACTCACGCCCCCAGCCCACTCCAGACCACCTCTGAGCTCAGCCTTCCCCAAAGCGTTTGTCATCAAAAGAGCAGGCGAATGCACAAAATTGCAACTTTAAGAAGGAAAGAGGGAAAAGCCTGTTAAATAGGCTACTGACAGTATTATTCAAACCTCCCCTCTACCAGTTTAGCAAATACTGAGACTCTGTGGCTTCCTAGAAACTCTTGTTTATACAAATATAAATTTCCCTCACTGCTATTCGTTATATTGAGTTCTGCTTCTTTTGACTTACCGTTAAGTCACATCATGTCTTTCTTTATATATTCCTCTATCTTACCCCATTCCAAATAAGGTCGCCTTTCCATGAGTATACAGAATCTTAACCAGGGGAGGTTTAAAAAATATTTAATAACTAGTACTAAGAAGTTCATTGATCACTGCTTCAGGTGGGATCCTGGAGGCCCCTGGGCCAGGCAGTTACTGTTCAGTTGCTGGATCTCGGGAGGTTCAGGAGGATCCCAGTAGAGGGGCAAGGGCAGCTTGGAGGATACTCCAGCCCTACTATTTACCAGCTGGTATGAAAGTATTTAACAACTAGTATAACAGTCCCCACGTCACAGGCTGGACGTCAGCGCAAATCTGCATGATGGCCATTTCCTGTGTGAGTGTAATGACCACAGCACAATTTTCCCAGCTTCTGCCCCACCGTCAGGCAACTGGGCTGCCTCTGGTTCTAACAGCAATATCAAGCTCAGTTCTACACAACTCTATATGTGCTTTTGTTATTTGTATTATGTACTTATAAATGTGTATTTCATATTTTGTTTCCTTGGAACACATTCCCCAAAGTGGTATTTCAACGTCAAAGGGTCTGATCAATTCTATAATTTGACATGGTGATTTAAAAAAGCATTTAACCATAGGTTCAGAGACATCCTTGCCCATTTTTTCACAGACTCCTGTTGCTGGAGAGCTGGCAGGCAGCACAGTATGGTGGAAGAAGGGTGGGTGCTGGAGTAAGGAGAGTTGGGCTCAGGTCTGGGCAGTGATTCTGTGCTAGGAGTTGGGGACTCGGCAGTGTTTTTGCCTCTGTGAAGCTTGGTTTCCCCAACTGTGAAATGTGAAATGGGGGAAGTGACATTTCTCCCAGCACCAGGCACAGCAGGCATCAGTTGCCTATATCTGTTCCTGATCGTGGCCAGAGACCCTGGCATCCTTGTCACACCCTCACTCTGGCCCACCTTTGTGGAGGGTAGGCTGAGTAACTTGAACTTGACTTGTCCAAGTGTCAAGGAACGTGTGGTTTCTGCAACATCAGGAGGTGTGTAGACTGCCATCTTCTGGTGCAAAGTGTTAGTGTCCAGATGACTTGGGGATCAAGCTACTCTCCCTTGTGTCCCCCTGAAGATCTGCCCCCACGGGGGAAGCTGCAAGAGAAGGAGGGGGAGGTTCTCCCAACAGAGTCTGGCCCCAGGGTCTGGTACTTTCAGGTGATGTCCTCCTTCTACAGTGACACTGGGAGAGAGGAAGATGCTGGGTTTTGAAAGGCTGCTTGTAAATGAAGGTGTTTTGGAGACTGTGGAAGCGATGGCAAAATGTATCTTTGCAAAAACAGGAGGTCTGTATCAGTGATTCATTAGACCTGTTCAGAGAGGCTGAGAGCAGTGGTCAATCAGTCCACAAATATTTACAGAGCACCTCCCAAGTGGCAGACACACGCTCTGGCAAACGCTGTGGAAGAAGACAGGCAGGGTTCCTGCTTTCATTGTCTAGTGGGAAACTTTGGTGATAAGATTCTTATTTAAGTGCTATGCTTTTTAAATTTATTTAGTTGAAGATAAACAGAAAATTAAAAGTAATTAAACGATAATATTTTGCCTCTCTAACACTACAGCTGTTTTTATTTCAATACCTTCCAGCCCTTGCAGATACGTCTGCACACTTTTAACAGAGCTATAATCATAATGCATATGTGATCCTGAAGTTTGATGTATAAGAAACATCTCTACATTGCTATCGATCTTTATAATTATACTTATTGCTGGACAAGAGGCAAATGTGTGGCTGTATCAAAATCTATATAGCAATTTTCTTAAGTTTAGACTTCTTTTTTTTTGCTATAATAGATATTGCTGATGTTGACTTCTTTATGCAGATTTGTTTGTTTTTTGAGTTGGAGTCTCGCTCTATTACCCAGGCTGGAGTACAGTGGTGTGATCTTGGCTGACTGCAACCTCCGTCTCCCGGTTTCAAGTGATTCTCCTGCCTCAGCCTCCTGAGTAGCTGGGATTAATTACAAGAGCCTGCCATCATGTGCAGCTAATTTTTATATTTTTAGTAGAGATGGGGTCTCACCATGTTGGCCAGGCTGGTCTTGAACTCCTGACCTCAGGTGATTACTTGCTTTGGCTTCCCAAAGTTCTGGGGTTACAGGTGTGAGCTACTGTTCTGGCTTCTTTATGCAGGTTTTTATTGCATTACTTCTGAATAACCATGGATATAGTTGTTCCTATGTGTTTCCATATTACTTCCCAAAGGAACTATTACTAATTTCCAGTGCCACCAGTATCGTATCAGGAAATCAATTTTGCCTCAACATCAGGTACATTGAATATTGTTGCTTTAAGGCATTTTTGAAAATATTTTAAAATAGAGTCCTAAATTTGCTTTGTGCAACATATCTTTGGATGCCAGCAGCAGGCAGGTTCTTTTTGTTTGGTTTGGTTTGGTTTTTTTGCACACATGCTATTTATAATTGCTCTTGTGTGAATGTCTGTTTATATCGTGGTTAAAAATTTGAATTAGTCCCTTGTTTGATGGCTTTTCTTAAAAGAAAGAAAAGCAATAGAAGATTGCATTATTGTAGCCCAGAGGATCAGAATGGTACATACAGTGTTACTCATTGGGTTAATAACTCTCTCTCTGGAATCTTCCCAAGAAAGCTCAGCTGTTCCAAGATCTAGAGTACAAGTCTCTGCTGCTGCCCACAACTGCTAAGCGAGAAAAGTGATTCTATAACACCCTCGGTGTGCTTGATTCAGTCATGGGAACGACCTTAATTCTCAGTGTTTATGAAGAAGAACTGGACACGAGCCCAGGTTACAGTAATGCAAATGAAAAGTATGCGACTGGAGAGTTAATTTGTTTCCCAGTGACTCAGAAAAATGCGTGGCATCCTTGAGCGTCTCAGCTGGGCAAAGGCCTCTTCAGATATGGCCCAAACCAGAGAAGTGAAGTGACTTGCCGAAGCTCACACAGCAAGCTAGAGGACAGCCAACCCCCAGCTGGCATCTACGTTAAATGAACCTGGGATTCTCTCCTTCCTGCCTTCCTCTCCTCTCCGAGTCTTCTTCTCCCACCCATGGCCTGCCTCCTCCCAGCCTGCACAATTACCATAGCACGCTCTGGGAGTGCCTTCTGCACTGGGAGTAGGTTTCCTTTTCCTGCATACCCTCCAACAAGACCTCTGGGCCTTTCTCTCTGGGAATTCAACGTACTGTGCCACACAGTGTTCTGTGCAGTAGCTAAAATATTTCGCCGGCGCACAAGACCTTCTCAAAAAAAGACTGCAGATGTTAGAAGCTGGGCCTGTGTGAGGGTGGGAGATCGTGACTTTGTCAGAAAGGCTTTTTGAGTTAAAACCTCACCAGGCACAATGGCTCACTCTGTATTCCCAGCACTTTGGGAGGCTGAGGTGGGTGGATCACCTGAGGTCAGGAGTTCGAGACCAGCCTGACCAACCTGGTGAAACCCCATCTCTACTAAAAACACAAAATTAGCTACGCATGGTGGTGCATGCTTGTAATCCCAGCTACTTGGGAGGCTGAGGCAGAAGAATTGCTTGAACCCGGGAGGTAGAGTTTGCAGTAAGCTGAGATCACACCATTGCACTCCAGCTGGGCAACAAGAGCAAAACTCCATCTAAACAAACAAACAAAAAACCACCTCACTACTAATTTCTGCGATGATTAGATGGAGAAAAGAACTAACATTTGATTAACACTTACTGTATAGTAGGTACTACCTCCCTTAATTTCCTGAAAACACCTATGAAGTCAGAGTTTTGGAAATGGAGGTTCAGAGAGGTTAGGGAACTTGATCAGCTCCCACAGCCATGATGTTGCTAATCCACTGGCTCTGGAAGGATCGATCAGGATCACCTGGCAGGGAGGGGCTTTTTCAGACTGGTACTCACATATGTCTCCCAGTGAGAGCAGCTGCACCCTATGGTGCTCCAGGCAGCACGTCACCCCGCAGACATCCTGGTCTGGACAAGGTCAACAAACCGATGAGGGATGGCAGGAGCTAGAAATCCACAGGGAGGGTTTGTGATAAAGCCAAAGAAAATAGCATCTGGAAAGGTTCCTTCTGGAAGAAAAATATAGAAGAATCCTAAAGATTGGGACAAGGGGAGTGGAACTCAAGGCCAGAGAAGACAGAGGCTTGGTGGGTGGGAGGGTGCAAGGGGAGGGCCCAGGACAGGCTGACCTATTCCCAGGAAGGATGCGGGGCTTGGGAGGATGTGGCAGGGCTTGGGACGGGGAGGGGCACCCAGGCAGAATATCAGTCTACCACACTTGGAACAGGCAGGGTGCAGCTGGGCTGGAAGCAGCACTTGACCAGAAGATTCAAGACCCAGTTCTGGCTGTGTAGCCTCAAACAATTCACATCAGCTGTCTGTGACTCGATTTCTTTCTCATTAAAAATAGGCATAAAAATAATCTCTGCTGCCTCTCAGTGCGATTATGGGAGTTGACTGAGTTAACTCATGTAAAAGTGTTTTATAAACTGTGAAACACTATACAAATGTCACAGAAGGATTATTAGACACAGCAGTAAGTTCTAATTCATTATTATTCAGAATTCCAGCAACTCAGCTTATTCTTGGCTTCGTTTTATTGACAAGGCAGCATCTGATGCCCATTGAGATTCTGCTCATTAAAGCCTGGCACAGAACGAGGCCTCTGTGTTAGCACCCCTCCCCACCCCAGCTCCTTTGTCCTGATGCTCTTACACCCTCAGTCCAACTAGGATAGATCTCAGCTGCATGGAAAATTCTCTCTATATAGGGTCTGGCTGCCCTTGAAAAAACCTAACTCTCATTCTTTGATTTATTTATTGTTTTTAGACGGAGTTTCACTCTTGTTACCCAGGCTGGAGTGCAATGGCGCGATTTCGGCTCACCGCAACCTTCACCTCCTGGGTTCAGGCAATTCTCCTGCCTCAGCCTCCTGAGTAGCTGGGATTACAGGCACGCGCCACCATGCCCAACTAATTTTTTGTATCTTTAGTAGAGACGGGGTTTCACCATTTCGACCAGGATGGTCTCGATCTCTTGATCTCATGATCCACCCGCCTCGGCTTCCCAAAGTGCTGGGATTACAGGCATGAGCCACCGCGCCTGGCCTTTTTTCACAGCTATGTAGTATTCCACCATGGGAATATGTTAACATGTATTCTTTCTACAGCAAATGGACATTTGAGTTGTTTCTGATTTGGGACTGTTTTAACCCATGCTTGTTTAGGTCTCCTGTTGCCTATGTATGAGAGTTAATGTTTATCTAGAGATGGAATTACTGAGTCATTAGGTATGCATGTCTTTAATTTTATCAGATAAGGCCAAACTGTTCCAAGAGGTTGTACCAATCAACTCTCCCACCATCCGTGTATGTGAAATCTTTGTTCTGCGTCCCTGCCCCGGCTTGATATTGCCTGTGTTTTAAATTTCTGCCAGCCTGGTGGCTGCAGAATTGTATCTAATTTTTATTTTAGTTGGCATTTCCCTTATTACTAAGCAGGCTGAGCATTTTTTTCACATGTTGGTGGTCTTTTTGTATTTCCTCATCCCTGAAATGCCTGTTCATGTCTTTTCCCCACTGAAAAAATTAAATTCTTCATTCTTATTGATTTGTGGAAGTTTTCAAAATAGATTCTGGACGGGAATTCTTTGCCTGCTGTATGTGTTACAGTGATCCAGTCCAGTCTCTGGCCCAGCTTCTCACTCTCTTGTGTTACGTTTTTTATGACTAGACGTTCTTAATTTTAGTGCGGTCGGCCTTCCACTTTTCCTTGCACTTTTGGTGTCTTGTTTAAAAAGCGATTATTTTTTTTAACCTGAGGCCCTAAAGACGATCTAGATTTTCTTCTAAAAGTTTCAACATTCCAAATGTCTTTCTTGGGACGGCTTTGCCTGCTGAGCCCCCGAATCTTTCCAGAAAATGCTTCTGCAAGCCAGAGGCTGTTCTATTCTAGTGGGCCTGCTCTCCGCACAGAAGGCCCTGAGTTCTGCCAAGTGCTCAGAGAAAGGCTCCATTTAGGAGGCAGGCGGCTCTCCATGGCAGCCTGTGTCCCGCGCTCTCTGCCGGCTGCGGGCCCCTAGGAGGCGCCTTTGCTCCAGGCCTGGAGCTCCCTCCCGAGACTCTTCTGCACCCGGCTCCTGCCCAGGGCGCCCTTCCCTCCTGCAGGCGGCACGGGGGTGGCATCTCCTCTGCGTGGAGCCAGGATCTCTGCTTGGGGCCACCGCCCTTGGGCCTCGTCCTGCCCCTGATCGCTGGGGCTGGGCCTCTTCCCTTTCCTGCTCCCCTAGTCCTGCTTTCAAATCTACCCTCCCGCCTCCTGCTCGGACGCCTTTCTTGGAATCCTCTTGATTCCTTCCTTCTTGTCTTTCAGGGATGGCCCACAGCAGCATCTTTTATGGGTCAGATGCTGCTGAGGTTTCAACCTCCCCCAAACGGTTGCAGCATGTAACTGAGGAAACTGCAGGCTTCCCAAAGGATCAGACACCAGGGAGCCACAAAAGGTACAAAACCCGAAAGAGGCACCGCATGTTTGAATGTCAGATTTTGCCTGACCTTTTCAGCTCCACCGGTTAATGACCGGCTCCACAGTTTCCTCTTTCCTCAGTTTTCTTATCTGGAAGACCGAGTTGATAATCATTGCCTTGCCGTTTTTGTAAGGATGAAATAAGATAACTTGGGTAAGGTTCATGGTGCCTGGCACATAATAGGGACCCACAAATAGTAGTTTCCCTTTGTCTTAGCTTGAGACCCCAGAACGCACAGCCAGAGGCTGAGCTTAGGCACAAATGCTTCCTTGTTTGGCTTCAT
The DNA here is from genome assembly GCA_028533165.1 of Leontopithecus rosalia. Classification (NCBI taxonomy): domain Eukaryota; kingdom Metazoa; phylum Chordata; class Mammalia; order Primates; family Cebidae; genus Leontopithecus; species Leontopithecus rosalia. The sequence continues at coordinate 6,897,394 of CM052655.1, read as the reverse complement.
CTCAGGGAAGCAAGAGAGGAGGAAAAAGAGAAATGAGGGAGGCAGGCAGGAAGCACAGATCCAGGGTGACATGGAGGGGGCAGAGCAAGTCAGGGGCCATGCGGGGTTTCTCTGGAGAAGCTGCATGGAGACCCTGGAGGGGAGGAGAGCACGCTACCTGCCTGTGCCTGCCCACCTCCTATCTCTCATTAGTCAAAGTTTCCATATGGGAGGTTGTCCCCTGCATTCTAGGCTGTTTCACTTGGAACCCTTCTGGAGGGACTCCTGGGGAAGCCTCAGGTGTGGGTGCCTGAGAGACTGCAGCTCCTGTTGTAGTGCAAGGGATGGGAGCCACGCCACATGCTGACCCTTGTCCTTGGGGGAGCCTGAGACAACTAGTGGTATTAGCAGATGTGGTGATCGTGGTGGCTGTTAGGGCTCCATGACGGGGACAGTGTGAGTTACCAATATGCTCTGGCCAAGAAGCAGGGTGAGAGGCCCACGTATGGGATGCGAGATGCAGGTGTGCTGAGTGAATCTGTGGCGTGTGTAGACTGCATTTGGGACACCTGTCACTTTTCTTGTGTTCATGTGAGCTCTGCTTCCCAGGCCATTGAACACCGGGCACATTCACGTTCATCAAATACCAATATAGGTACAGAGATGAATGAAGCAGGCATCAGGTCTGTGGTTTCATGCACTAAACAAATACTCTATTTCAGAAGGATGGGGTGTTTTTGCTCACATTGTTGTCCAGCGCAGGTCAGTGATTCTCCTGCGTGGCTCTCCATGCAGTGACTCAGGGATCCCGGCTGCCTTCATCTTCTGAAACCATCATCTATACCTTCCCGGTCACTGGGAAAGGAGCAGAGGATTGAAGGCTCGCATGAGAGCTTTAAGAGCCACATGATTTCTGCCTACATTTTCTTTGTCAGAATTCAAGTTCAAACCCAATGTAATAGCTAAGGAGTCCAGGAAAAGTAGTTTTCCTGTATTTCTAGGAGGAGGACACAGCATAGGAAAACACAGCATTGCCTCCACCACAGAATAAAGAGAAGTTAAGGTATGACCTCTATGTCAGAGGACCTCAGAATCTAGCTGGGAAGAAAGAGCAACTCAAAGGAAAAGTTGAGTAACAACACATGATTGCAAATGCTGTGTCAACAGTATTCTGAAATTAGCAATAATAAAAAAATAAGCTGGGCACAGTGGCTCATGCCTATAATCTCAGCACTTTAGGAGGCTGAGGCAGGAGGATTTCTTGAGTCCATGAGTTTGAGACCAGACCGGACAACATGGTGAAAACATCTCTACTAAAAATACAAAATTAGCAGGGCATGGTGGCACACATCTGTAATTCCAGCTACTTAGGAGGCTAAAGCACAAGAATCACTTGAACCCGGGAGGTGGAGGTTGCTGTGAGCCAAGATTGCACCACTGCACTCCAGCCTGGGCGACAGAATAAGACTCCATCTCAAAAAAAAAAAAAAAATACTGTAAGAGCTCAAAAGGACCAAGAATGGACCAAAATAGAACAGCGTTTATGGAGAAGGTAGGACTTGAATTGGGTTTTGAAGGACTGGTAAGATTTAACCACAGAATAGGAACTATTCTGCAGGTGGGGGGAGCAGCATAAACCAATGGTCACACTGGAGAAGGCAGGAACAGTTAACCCCGGTAGAGCACAAGCACTAAGGAGTCCTCTTGATTGCTGGCCCAGGAAGAGGTTTCTATGGAAGGACTGGGGTGGAGTAAGGGAGAGCTGGACAACGGAGAGGGTTCCTAGCAATTTGCCTCCCTGGCCCTGCTGAAGTATTTTGGTGTCTTAGCAATCAGAATGGCTTCATCAGTGCTTGTAGGCTGAACATCTGCCCTGCATTAAAGACTTATGACGGCTGAAGATGGAAAGACAGGTTGGAACTAAATTGTGATGGACTTCGAATGCCAGCATGTTGGAGACTTCCAAAACAGAGATGAACATCATTTATTTTCACAGACCAAGCTTACAGACACCTCCTCCCAATAATAAGCAATAGTAAACACATGGTTACACAGAAATAAATGATAGTTTATTTCTCTATAGAGAAATAAACTAGGATACTCTATAATCATAATCGTCAAACTCCAACTTTCGAAGACTTTTAATGATAGAATAAGTGAAAAAATAAAAAACTATAGAGCATGAAATCAATTTAGCAATGAAGAAATATTAAAATATCAAGACTAAAAGAATAAACATCTAACTGGAAATAGTGGTTATTTTTAAACTTTTAAATCGACAAAAATTGTATGTATCAGTTACAACATGTTTTTCATGTATAATTATTTAAAAAATAAATATGTATAATTATGTTATTCAAAAAACAAATACGTATAATTATGTTATAAAAACATTAAATATGTATAGTTATGTTATTTTTGGACGGTAGTACTATCATTGATGTTTCTTTTCATCAAGGTTTTTATGTTTTTGACTTTTTCTATATAGAACACATTACTTTATAGTGAAAAATATATAATAAATGTTATTCCTCAAAAGCAAAATATAAACATGCAGAGTTTGGTACCGCGGTTGCCTTTTCTACGATTTTATTCTTTCTTGCAGGTGAATCTCATTCTCAAGTTTGCAATATCCGAGAGTTGGATGTCCACATGATGCCATCCACAGTAGCTGAGCACCTTCTGTCCCTGGGATCTCAGACTCTGCCTGCCACAGAGCAGACAACCCAAAAACCCTCCTCACTGGCTATCATCATTCCTGAAAGGGCTTCAGGTGGGTCCGTAATTCCAGCAATTCACAGAGTGAATATCTACACCAGAAAAGCACATAACTACCATGAGCATAAGGTGTGGGAGTGCCAAGGACTGACCATAGAACTATAGACAGTGAGATCACAGCCAGACACGACTTCTCATTTTATAGATGAGAGACCTGAGGCTCAGAAAGAAGAAGGCGCTTGGCCATGGCCACGCAGTGAGTTAGTGAGGCGGGAGCCCAGGTCTTCAGAGTTCTGTGCCCAACTAGTCGCAGGCTGTTAGGTAATTGGCTTTCCTGGGTTCTGGTCAAATTCATTCTTTGCCTACTCTGCCGCATCGACAGTCAGAGGTGATTTGGGTGAAAGTTCATTGAATCATGTCTGTTTCTTGTCTCTTCAGTTTTGTGGCTCCCTGGATCTCTTTGACTAACTTCTGTTCTTTTTAAATCCAATATGGTATCGATACATGGTGAAAATATTCTCTGAAAACAGTTTGGCACTTCCTCAAAAAGTTAAACATAGGTTTACCATATGACCCAGCAATTCTCCTCCTAAGTATATACCCAAGAGAACTGTAAACAAGTTCACGCAAAATACACACTCATATATTCAGCAGCATTATCCACAGTAGTCAAGAAGTGGAAACAATCTAACTCTCCATCAACTGATGAATGGGTAAAGAAAATGTGCTGTTCATACAATGAGGTCTTATGTGGCAATAAAAAGGAATGAGTACTGATCCATGCCACAGTATCGATGAACCTCGGAAACATTATGTTAAGTGAAAGAAGGCAGTCAGCAAAGACCACATATCATATAATTCCATTTACATGAAATGTCCAGAATAGAAAAATCCATACAGACAAAGTAGATGAGTGGTTTTCAGGGGCTGAGGGCAATGGGAAGTGACTGCTAATGGATGTGGAGTTTCCTTACTGGCTGATGAAAATTAGATAGTGGTGACTGTTGCATAACTCTGGGAATACACACACACACACTTTAAAAGGATGAATTTTGGCTAGGTGTGGTAGCTCACACCTGTAATCCCAGCACTTTGGGAGGCCGAGGTGGGTGGATCATTTGAGATCAGGAATTCAAGACCAGCCTGGCCAACATGGTGAAACCCTGTTTCTTGTAAAAATACAAAAATTAGCCAGGCACTAGTGGGGACCCCTGTAATCCCAGCTACCTGGGAGGCTGAGGCAGGAGAATCACTTGAGCCTGGGAGGCGGATGTTGTGGTGAGCAGAGATTACATCACTGCACTGCAGTCTGGGCAACAAGAGTGAGACCCTGTCTCAAAAAGCAAAGAAAACAAAAAACAAAAGGAAAGAAAAGAAAAGGGATGAATTATTTAGTATGTAAATTACATTTTTTAAAAGATGGTTTCTGATTAAAACCCAAGAAAAATGAAATTGGAGGAAATCCACAGTGAGAAAAGTGTTACAATATGAAGATCTAGACTTCAAATGCCTAAAAAGAGCATTTATAAGTAGGGTTTCTACTCGGAAAAAATGGAATGGTGGAATAGGTGGTGCCTTATAAAGTAGCTTCTCAGATGTGAACTAGAATCACAGTTCCTCTACTACCTGGTTGCATAACCTTGGTCAAGTTCCTCGCCCTTCATCAACCTCGGTTTCTTCATCCATTAAATGGGATGATAAAGTTTCTCTTACAGGTAACGGCATGTACTGTGTCTTGCATTCACATTTAGTTGCCTTTGGTTTCCCCTTATCTTTTCCCTCATCTCAGCAGTCACCCTGAGACTTCGGTGCTGGCACTTTGGCTCTCACGCAGAGTCTGAAAACTTCTGAGTGCTTCTTAAACCGTAACATGCACAGGGGTTCTTTTCTTTCCCCTTAGCGTTTCTCAGACTCTGTAGGTTTAGTGACTAATACAAGGCTTCTCAAACAAAAATGTGCATAGAGTCACTTAGGAATCTTGTTAAAAATACAGAATCTGATTCTCAGGTCTGGGATGGAGTCTGAGATTCTGCATTTCTTTCTTTCCTTTTTTTTTTTTTTTTTTTTTCTGAGATGGAGTCTCGCTCTGTTGCCCAGGCTGGAGTGCAGTGGCACATTCTCGGCTCACTGCAACCTCTGCCTCCTGGGTTTAAGCGATTTTCCTGCCTCAGCCGCCTGAGTAGCTGGGATTACAGGCGCATGACACCACAGCCAGCTAATTTTTGTATTTTTAGTAGAGATGGGGTTTCACTATGTTGGTCAGGCTGGAAGATTCTGCATTTCTAAAAATCTCGCAGGCAATGCGGTTGTTTCTGGTCCTTGGAAACACCTGACTAGCATGGTTCTAAGTCACAGGAAATGTGAAGCTAGAATGATTTATAGAAACTTCCTCAAGTAGCAAAAATTAACTGGGTTTTATTACTAAAATACAAATATAATGTCTAAAATAGTGTCAAAGATTTTTTAAAAATTCCTTTTAGAGGCTGAGGGTGATGGCTCACACCTGTAATCCCAGCACTTTGGGAGGCCAAGGCAGAGGTATCATGTGAGGTCAGGAGTTTGAGACCAGCCTGACCAACATGGTGAAACCCTATCTACCAAAAATACAAAAACTAGCCAGGCATGGTGGTATGCACCTGTAATTCCAGCTACTCTGGAGGCTGAGGCAGGAGAATCGCTTGAACCCAGGAGGTGGAGGTTGCAGTGAACTGAGATCACACCATTGCACTCCAGCCTGGGCAACAAGAGTGAGACTCTGTCTCAAAAAGATGAATAAATAAATAAATAAATAAATAAATAAATAAATAAATTCCTTTTAGATATTCACAGAACGCTGGGCGCAGTGGCTCACACCTATAATCCCAGCACTTTGGGAGGCTGAGGTGGGCAGATCACAAGGTCGAGAAATCGAGACCATCCTGGCTAACATGGTGAAACCCCATCTCTACTAAAAATACAAAAAATTAGCTGGGCATGGTGGCACGTGCCTGTAATCCCAGCTACTCAGGAGGCTGAGGCAGGAGAATTGCTTGAACCTGGGAGGTGGAAGTTGCAGTGAGCTGAGATCGTGCCATTGCACTGCAGTCCGGTGACAGAGTGAGATTCTGTCTCAAAATATATATATATATATATGTCTATATATTCACAGAAATCTCCGCAGCCTTCTCTGAGGGTCCAGAGTTAACATATGAAATTCTAATTTGAACCACAAAAATTAATAGCAACATGTATACTCGTATGAAGTGTCAACACTTTCCAAGTGTAACTTGTATCTAGTAGTTCGTTTACTCACTTAAACCAGGTCTGGGAGGTAGGCAGAGTGAGGGTGATTACCCCCATTTTGTAGATAACAAACGTTGAGGTTCAGGTAGGTTAAGTGATCTGTTGAAGCCACTTAGATTATCCCTGGCTGAGCCGGGGCACAGGAAGACCATTACTCCCTGTACCTGAGTCCTGGGCCTGCCCCCGTTTATCATGACATGTCACAGGATTCCGTGCAACTTCAGATCTTCCCCCTGGCCCTGGGTCAATAAATAAGGCAACTTTAGGGAGAAAAAGGCTGGGCATGGTGGCTCATGCCTGTAATCCCAATGTTTTGAGAGACTAAGGCAGGAGGATCCTTGAGGCTAGGAGTCTGACACCATGCTGGGCAACATAGTGAGACCCCCATCTCTACAGAAAAAAAAAAAAAAAAAGGCAAGAGGGAGGCCCCTAGCAAAGGGTATCCTCAGATGTGCAGGATAATAGAGCTAGTAATATTTATGCCCTTCCTCTCCTTGTCCCCCACCCCACGATTCAGAATTTTAAAATGTCACAGTCTTGCCTACACTAAAACAAGCATGTCTGGGATCCCAACACCCATCTTGCTGCCTTCTTGCCCTTGCTGTTTACAGGAAAGCAGGAAGGCTCCAGGTCTCCAGGCTTCCTTTAAGATGGCACACCACAGCCTAGCTGATGTGGGCTCCAGAAAACTCAGGCCATTGCAGGGGGAGTGAAGGCAGAAACAAACTCTTTCAGAGTTGGAGTTTCTTTCTGCTAACTCAATCGGTTAGACATTCATGAGTCTAAGAGCGTGACTTTCAGCACTGTAGGTTTCAACCTGGGGAAATTTAAAAATGAAGTCTGGGGCTGGGTACGGTGGCTCACGCCTGTAATCCAAGCACTTTGGGAGGCTGAGGCGGGCAGATCACGAGGTCAGGAGTTCGAGACCAGCCTGACCAAAATGATGAAACCCGTCTCTACTAAAAATACAAAAAAAAAAAAATTAGCTGGCATGGTGGCGCGTACCTGTAATCCCAGCTACTCTGGAGGCTGAGGCAGGAGAATCACTTGAACCTGGGGATTGCAGTGAGCTGAGATTGTGCCATTGCACTCCAGCCTGCACAACAGAGTGAGCCCCCGTCTTGAAAAAAAAAAAAGGATAAGTCTGGGCCCTACCACCAGAAATCTGCAGTGGGGCCTGGGATTTTGAAAAGCTTCCTAGGCATTCTAACACATAGCCAGGTTGGCAAACTGCTGAACGGAGGTCAAGAATTTGGATAGATCCCACCTCCTACCCTGCCCTACAGGCGTGTTACTTCTATCCACTCTGTCGCACATACGGAGATTATGCTCACCCTGAATTGAAATGTTATGTAAATTCCACTCCTCACAAATGGGGTCACATGTGTGAAGCGTGGGCTGGAAAGGAGATTGGTTCCTCTCTTGGCTTCACCACTTGCTATCAGCAAGGCTGCACCGGAAGGGAGTTACAGGTACGGGCCTCTAGGCCTGCATCCTGACTCCACTGCTAACTAATTTAGTGACTCTGGACATACTGCTAAGCCTTTTGAAGCCTCAGTTTCCTGATCTGTGAAATGGGGCTGTGGGTTGTTGAAGGGATGCAGGGCTGCGAAGAGGGCACAATTGCATGACCTGACCATGAGCGTCTCTTTACATTTTCCAACCTCAACCCCTCAGTTTCCTCACCCTGGTTGGCTGTTCTGAGAGAATGCAGGCGTTGACTAAGCCAGGCGCAGTGGCTCATGCCTGTAATCCCAACACTTTGGGAGGCTGAGACAGGAGGATTTTTTGAGGCTCGGAGTTTGGGACCAGATTGGGCAACATGGCAAACCCTGTCTCTACCAAAAATACAAAAGTTAGTTGGGCCTGGTGGCGCCCATGGTCCTAGATGCTTGGGAGGCTGAGGTGGGAGGATCACTTGAGCCCAGGAATTCAAGGCTGCAGTGAGCCGAGATTGCACCACTGCACTCCAGCCCATGGAACACAGCGAGGCTGGGTCTCAAAACAACAGCAATGACAAAATAAAATAAAATAAAATAAAAGTTGACCAGCAGCAGGAGTGGGGTCTAGCACCCACCTCCTAAATCTGCTGACCCGCTCTATTTTATTCCACCCAATCAACTCCTTCCTATTTCAGCTGAAGTTAACAACCCAGTTCCACCCCTCATTCCACTCACTGCCCATCCCGCCCAGCCCCGGTGGCTTTCCTAACTGGTCAAAGCAACTGAATTTCATTCAGTCCAATTCTTCTACATCCCCCTACTCATAGAGTTGCCAGATTTAACAACAGCAACAAGAAGATACGAGATGCCCAGCTAAATTTGAATTTTAGCTAAGCTTTGAGCAATTGCTGTAGTATAAACATGTCCTGTGCTATATTCAAATTTGAATTTGAGATCTTTTAAAATGAAAATTCAAATTTCAGCAAAATGTAGTTTATCTGGCAACCCTACCCTAGTATCAGTGCTTGGAAGAGCTGGCTCTGTGCCTCTTAGGCTCTATCTTTCCCACATTACAGCGCCTGCATTGTAAGACAAATTATAACTGTTTCCCTGCAGACTGGGAACGACTCAATTAATATTCCTTTATTTAAATTACTTAGCATAGTTCCTCGTACTGTTTGTGGAAGGTAGAAAGGAAGGAAAAGAGGGAGGGAGAGAGGGAGAAAGGCAGAGAGGAAGAGATGAAGGAGAAGGATGTCCCCAGGTCTGAAGCCCCGGTAGGACCTTTCAAGAATGGGACTCGAGCGGCAGCCTGGGCTCCTTCTCTCTCATTCTAATCCCTGCAGCTCTGGTCAGGGCAGAAATCTCTGTGGCTCTACAAAAGATTGTCGTGGGGCAATTATCTTGGTACTCACATTGTTGCCTTCAACATAGGGAACTGTGTGGTGGATGCACCTGATGGTGATGCGTACCCCGAGTCTACCCTGAGAACGACCCTGTATGGCAGACGCACCTGAATGCAGTTTTGATCCAAGGAATCCAGGAGTGGCCAACCTGGAGTCATTCCTTATTTAGGAGGAACATCTGAGCCCCAGGTCCTCCCTGTGGAACACAGGAAATTGAGGCCCTTTGTTTTGGCTTAAATGAAGGTTTCCACGTGGAGGTTATTAGGGGAGGGTGCTAAGTGAAAATGCTACATAAACTACATGAGTTTTGCAAACCGGGTTCTCCTGTCCAGCCTGTCCTCACTGGGCTCTTTCCCCTGTATGTAAACCCTTAATAAAACCCCATGTGTCCTTCACTGGCTCTGGGTCTCTTCTTTGGCCTCTTGAGTCTGGTGCCATACCCAATGGAGTCGATAGGGGTTTGGCACAGCAGGGACCAATCCAGTAACCCTGCCCTCTCCCCTTCACCCATGGGAGGAGATAGCAAAGAATAGTTTCACTTTACATCAGCTGTACTCCCTACAAAGTTAATCATCAGCCCCATTCCCATGCATCTTGCAGAGATTGGAGGTAGGGAGATGGGGTTCTGGCAGAGAAATGAGGTACTGGCTCTGCAGAAATGACGCTGTGGCTGTCAGAAAGTTTGCACAGGGGTAGCTGGCCCCACAGGGGTAGCTGGAGGTGCTCCAAAAATGTTAAACGTTTCCAGCTGTGGGCACTTGGGCAATTCTGGAAATGAGGAAAATCCCACTATCACACCCTTAAAATACAAGGAAGCAGGTGCTATGCCAAGGGTGTTTGCCAACAGGACGGGCAGGGCCACCTCTGCTTGGTGAGGGTGAGGTGGAGTGAGTGAGTGAGGTGGGGTGGGGCAGAGCGGGGCGAGGCTGAAATTGGACAGGGACTTGAAGAAGCCAGGCACCTGCTCAGAGAGGAGAGGAGCCTTCCAGCCATGGAAGAGTATTTGCAAAGACCCTGGCAGGAAGGCCAGGGAAGAGATGGGAATCCTGGCCTGGCTGGCTGGTAGAGTGCCTGGAGGCAGAGGAGGGAGATGCTTCTGGAAAGTGGGTTGCAGCCACTTGTGAGGGTTACGACTGCCCAAGTAAGGGGCATGGCCTTACTCCATGAGGTCAGGAGACTGAGACCAGCCTGGCTAGCACAGTGAACCCTTGTCTGTACTAAAAATAATACAAAAATGAGCCGGGCATGGTGGCATGCGCCCATAATCCTAGCTACTCAGGAGGAGGCTGAGGCACGAGAATCACTTGAACTCGGGAGTTGGACGTTGCAGTGAGCCAAGATCCTGCCCCTGCACTCCAGCCTGGGCAGTAGAGCGAGACTCCGTCTCAATAAAAAAAAGAAAACTCACCCAGTGACTCCTGCGCTTGGCACAGAATAGTTTCCTACTTCTGTGGAAACATAAGCAAATAATTCAGTAATATTTGTACTGCTAGAAACAGCTGAGTTTCAGAAAAATAGTATTTTCTCTGGTTCTTCACAGTTCACCTTGAATATTATTTGGGTATTTCTAAAACTACTGGTACTTTTTCTTTCTTCCTTTTATTTAAAAATTTTCAAAACATACAGAAAAGTTGCAAAGACCATAGACCAAGCCCCTGTATGCCCTTCAATGAGATTCACCAGTTGTTAACATTGGACCACAGTCCCTCTCTCTCTGCACCTCCTGGGTGTTGATGTCTCTTGGGTTTCCACCTTTGGAGAACCTGAGAGCTTGCTTGCTCTGAAACTTTTCAACCTTCCCTACCTCCAAAAAATTCACACCCACCAGCCTCCCAGTTTCTCACTGTACTTCTTTCTTTGAAATGAGGAGTAAGAAGATTTGAGCTCAGATTCTGGTTCCTCTACTTTGTGACCCTGAGGAAGGCAATGTTTCTGGGCTTCAGTTTCATCATTTTTTTGAGACAGGATTTGCTCTTTTTGCCCATGCAGGAGTGCAATGGTGCAATCTTGGCTCATGGCAACTCCGCCTCCTGGGTTCAAGTGATTCTCCTGCCACAGCCTCCCGAGAAGCTGGGGTTACAGACGTATGCCACCACACCCAGCTAATTTTTGTATTTTTAGTAGAGATGGGGTTACTCCATGTTGGTCAGGCTGGTCTCAAATTCCTGACCTCGGGTGATCTGCCTGCCTCAGCCTCCCAAAGTGCTGGGATTACAGACATGTGCGCCTGTCCAGTTTCCTCATTTTTAAAATGGAAGAATATGTTGGGAGAGGGGGCAGAGGAAGGGAGAGCATCAGGACAAACAGCTAATGCATGAGGGGCTTAATACCTAGGTGAGGATAGGTGCAGCAAACCACTCTGGCACATGTTTACTTATGTAACAAATCTGCACGTTCTGCCCATGTATCCTGGAACCTAAAATACATTTAAAAAATAATAAAATGGAGGAATAATGTTTAAAACAAGTAAGTGTAGATGAAAGTGCTTTGTGAACCCTAACAGCTCCATAAAAATGTAAGGGGCCATTATTACCATAAATGAAATTCTCTGACGTATTAACAGCTTAATGAGCTGATGCTCGAAAGTTATCACCGCAGCCCTATGAACTGGAAACCACTTTGAAGCCAGAGGGATCTAGTCTGCCATTAATTACTTGTGTGACCTTCGGCAAAGTTGTGTAACAGACTCTATGGGGTCTAAGTTTCTTCATCTGCAAAGCGGAGATCACAATCCCTACCTCGAAATGGAGTTATTTGTGTTTCCTCAGCCCAGGGCTTACTGGACTGGCCAGGGCTGCCAGGGAAGAAGGCCGAGAGGTTAGCGTTGAGTGTTGGCGTGAGAGGGCACAGGGGCAATGATTCTTAACCTTGGATGCACATTAGAATTAGGTGGGAACTTTAAAAAAATCCCAATGCCCAGGCTGCACCTGGGATAAATTATCAGCCTCTCTAGGGAGTGAGGCCAGGCATCAGTATTTGTTAAAGCTCCTCTGCGATTCCAGTGTCAAGTGAACTAACAAAGCTGACTTCTGCTGTACCTTCTCTTCTCTCCCTTGGGGACCATGACCCAAAAGAGTAACGAATGGGGGCAACCCTAGGCCTGGGGCAAAGTGGTGAAGAAGGCACTCCAGGATAGGCAGGGCTTCCAGATCCTTCCGGTATGGCAGGCAGCCGCATACGGGGGGCTGCCTAAGTTTCCTGAGTGTGTTTAGGGTGAAGCCATTAAGTGACATCATTTGAAAGCGAAAAAGATCAGATTACAGCATTGTGTTGATACCCTCCTCCCTTACCACCACCCCCGCCCCTCTAACCAAGTACAAAGGATCTTACTTTTAAAAACTGTCCTTAATGATAGCTATATACTGAAATGCTGTTGAAGCTGCCTGTTCAGAACATCAGCAATATACTTAAATTTATAATAAGCACATTATGCATTTAGCCTGGGGTTAGACAGAACTGTCAGCCTGCCGACAAGCTGCGCTGTCAGCCAGAGGCTTCCAGAAGACCACGAGGGCCACGAGGGCCCCCTCCAGCCTATGCTGGGCTGTTCCCTAGCCCACATTTGAATAATTTGGGTTTAGGAATCACAGTGAAGCTTTGCCTCTATATTATGTTCTTGCTAGCAGGCTTTGGGGAAGGCTATAATTTAGCACCTCTGCCACCAAAGATGGGGAACAGAGTCCTTCTGCTTTCTCAAAAGGGTGGCAGGAAAGGCAGGAACTAGATCCAGCAGTCTTGGCTCTGAGGATCCCTCTCTCCTTCCATGAGCGGTTGCCTTTGCTTTCTGGAGAGCTTTCCTTTCCCAGGTAAACAACTAGTTTACCTTCCGGGTAGATGTTGCAATAAATAGTGCAGGTGATTCAAACTGTCTAGGTGGCAGAACACCTGGAGATTGTGGTACTTTTTCAGCTACTGTGCATTGATCACCTACTGTGTGCCATGTGCTTGATGGACACTGTGGTATCTAAACTGCCCTACATTCTGCAAGGTGGATACTATCCCCACTTATTTTCCAGTGAAAAAATAAAGGTGGCCAGGTGCAGAGGCTCATGCCTGTAATCCCAGCACTTTGGGAGGCCGAAATGGGCGGATCAGGAGGTCAGGGGTTCAAAACCAACCTGACCAACATGGTGAAACCCCATCTCCACTAAAAATACAAAAATTAGCCAGGTGTGGTGGCACGTGCCTGTAGTCCCAGCTACTCAGGAGGCTGAGGCAGGAGAATCGCTTGTACCCAGAAGGCAGATGTTGCAGCGAACTGAGATGGCGCCATTGTACTCCAGCCTGGGTGACAGAGTGAGACTCAGTCTCAAAAAAAAACCCCAAAAAACCCACAAAGGCTCAAAGAGGTGAAATAGTTGCCCAAAGTGACACAGCTAGCAGGTGGAAAGACCAAGGCTGGAAACTTAGAACTGATTTACTCCACTCTTAGAATGAACTACACTGTTTCGTGAGGCCCAGGTTATCAGCCCCAACACCTCCCCTGGCAGTGAGGCCTCCTCAGAAGCATGAGGATTCATGAGCAAGTCTTGTCTCTGCCTGAAACAATCAAGCTGAGAGGTGGTACCTGCAAAAGGCCTCCCCACCCAGAAAGATTTCCTCTTACCTCCATAACCACCACCACTAACATGACAATAATTACGTGAGACACAGCAAAGAGAGCCATTTCTTTCACTCTGGCACCATGGAGATATCCCTAGCCTTTTCTGGAAAGGTCTCATGTAGGCACGTCTAGAACACAACGCAGGCCATCAAGATTCATCTCTGACTTTCTCGCTCAATGTTTTCGTGCCACTTTTTCTACCCACCCATTGCAGTTCCCCCTGGGTAGCAGAAGCCAGAGTTGTAACGAATTTATCTTAATATCTAGTCTTGATTTTTAAAATTCAGGTCTAGAGCATCTCACACATAGCACTGAAAAGTTGAGAAGGACCTTGAAGCTCATCCATTTTATTTTGAGACAGGGTCTCACTCTGTTGCCCAGGCTGGAGTGCAGTGGTATGACTGCAGCTCACTGAAAGCCTTGACCTCCTGGGTTCAAGCGATCCTCCAACTTTGGCCTCCTGAGTAGCTGGGATCACAGGGATGTGCTGCTACACTTGGCTAATTTTAAAATTTTTGGTAGAGATGGGGTCTCTCTGTATTGGCCAGGTTAGTGTTGAACTCCTGAGCTCATGCCATCCTCCCACCTCAGACTCCCAAAGTGCTGGGATTACAGGCCCCTGCACCCACCTCATTTTAATCTCCCTTATGTACAGTTGGGGAAACTGAGGTCTAGAGCCGCTCAGACACTTGCTAAAGCTACATCATGTGGTTAATGGTGGGGGCACAGTATTCCCACAAAAGGCTGCTGGGTCATGGGTTCCCTTGCTCTGTCTCAGAGCTTCGTTCCTCTCTCACACTTGATTCTTTTTCTTTTCTTTTTATTTTGAGATGGAGTTTCGCTCTTGTTGCCCAAGCTGGAGTGCAGTGGTGTGATTTCAGCTCACTGCAACTTCTGCCTACTGGGTTCAAGTGATCCTCCTGTCTCAGCCTCCCTAGTAGCTGGGATTATAGGTGTGCGCCACCATGCCTGGCTAATTTTTTTCTATTTTTAGTAGAAACAGGGTTTTGCCATGTTAGCCAGGCTGGTCTCAAACTACTGACCCCAGGCGATCCACCTGCCTCGCCCTCCCAAAGTGCTGGGATTACAGGTGTGAGCCACCGCTCCCAGCCACTTGATTCTTTTTATAACCTATTTCTGGGACTCCTCCATTGAGAGATAAAGCAAGCTGAGCAGACCTGTGGGCACAGAGGAGGGAACCAGGCAGTCATTCACTCTCAATCCCAGGCTGCAGCTTGGGATCAAATGTAGCCTGGTGAGAGGCTGGCCCCAGAGCATCTTTGCCTCAGAAACAAATGTCCTGAGGCCACAACTCCATATGGAGATAGGGACAGAGGCGAAGTCCCTCAAATGGCTACCAGCCTGAGGAAGCCCCAGTGGCAGGGAACTCAGGGAGGCCTGGGTCCTGATCCCCACTGATCCTGAGAATAGCCGTGAGCTCCAGAGTTTCTGGTGTGTAGCAAACACTTAGTGAATTACTGCCATTGAAACCACCTCAGAGCCCACAGGAACCCAGGCTCCTGTCTTCAGACATCTCACTTTGTTTTGGACAAAGAAGGATGGCTCACTTTTAATCAGCAGATTCAGTTTTGAATTATTTTTAGCTGCTCTTCAAAAATCCCACTGATCTTTAAAGGAAGATTTCTTACCATTGAAAAGCTTCAAAGGAAAGTGCCACAGACATTGAAGGCATTTCTGCAAGAAGAGTTCCCCCAAAGGCTTGCAGCAGTGATTTTTCAACCCTCTGCCTGTTAGAATCATCTGGTAAGATTTGAAAAGCCCGTGAGCCCTGACCTCACTTGCCTAATTCAGTCAGAATCTCTGTGAGGTTGGACCACTGGATATCAGTATATTAAAGTACTTTGGCAGGTGACTCCAGTGTCTCACGGTTCAGACCCACTGATAGAATCAGTGGAGTCTCCCAGGGTGAAAAGCACAGCCATGGTTTGGAGAGCGAAGTTCTCATGTGATTGCTCAAAACTATCTATTTAACCACCTGGTTGTCATTAGTTTTCCACCCTCTCTTCCCGCAATCACACACAGTGGGGCACACCTGGGTTCATCTCATTGCTCTGATGGGATTCAGGTCCAGCCAGCCCTAGTGCCATGGTTCAGCAGTTCTGAATGTCTGAACGGTAACTTTCTTTTTCTTTTTTTTGAGATGGAGTTTCAATCGCCCAGCCTCATTTGTCCCTTTCTTAAGTGCTATGAGGTTAGTATTATTCCCATTTTACAGATGAAGAAACTGAAGTCCACAGACACCAAGTGACTTTCCCAAGAAAAGGAAAGTCTTTTGGGTGGTGGCCTCTTGGGTTTCTCCAGCAGCAAAGATGAAGAGGCAGAGAGAGTGAGGCTTGGGACCACCAAACAGAACGGCAGGAAGACCACGCTTTGGTGGACTGTTGCTTTCCTCCTTCCCACCTCAAGGTGTGTAACAGGCTGGAGCCATCTGGAAAGTTACCATCCAGGCCAGCGCGGTGGCTCACGCCTGTAATCCCAGCACTTTGGGAGGCTGAGGTGGGTGGATCACAAGGTCAGGAGTTCAAGACCAGCCTGGCCAACATAGTGAAAACCTGTCTCTACTAAAAATACAAAAATTAGCCAGGTGTGGTGGTGCACGCCTGTACTCCCAGCTACTCAGGAGGCTGAGGCAGAAGAATCACTTGAACCTAGGAGGCAGAGGTTGCAGTGAGCTGAGGTCATGCCATTGCACTCCAGCCTGGGTGACAGAGTGAGACTCTGTCTGGAAAAAAAAAAGGAACAAATGAAATCCTGTGGATCAAAGACCTGGCAGTGCCTGCTCAGTGAAGGAGAGGCACTCACTGAATAGTAGCCAATGTTTGTATTCACCCAGTTTTCCAGGCCTTTCATTATCATACAAAAAAGACTCAAAGGAGGGGACAGAGCTTGGGGATTTTTCAAATCTCAGCAGATAATCCTAAGGTGTAGAGGGTTGAAAATCGCTGCTTCAAGCCTTTGGGGAACTCTCCTTGCAGAAATGCCTTTAATGTCCATGGCATTTTCCTTTGAATCTTTTCAAGGATAAGAAATCTTCCTTTAAAGGTCAGTTTATTTTTAAAGAGGATACTACAGCGGTCAGTTCTATTTTAATGCGCATAGGAGAGGTGAAGAATTTCCACTTCTTCACTGTTAACTGCGGAGATATGAATATTGGATCACAGTCAGCCATGTGCACATGACAGTTAGTGTCCCTCCAGTGGATGCTGGCCCATGAGTACCCTCACGGAGGGGCCACAGTTCAGTGCATAACCAAGAGCAGATGTGAAAGTCCGTCAATGTCAAGATCCTATCTTTCTTTTTTCTTTCTTTTCTTTTTTTGAGACAGAGTCTTGCTTTGTCGCCCAGGCTGGAGTGCAGTGGCACAATCTCAGCTCACTACAACCTCTGCATCCCAGGTTCAAGCAATTGCCTCAGTAGCTGGGAGTAGCTGGGATTACAGGCTTGCACCACCATGCCAGGCTAATATTTTTGTATTTTTAGTAGAGACAGGGTTTCACCATGTTGGCCAGGCTGGTCTTGAACTCCTGACCTAAAGTGACCCCCGCCCAGCCCACTGCCATGTCCGTCTCCCAAAGTGCTGGGATTACTTTGGGCGTGAGCCACCACGCACAGTCCAATCTTTCATGATCAGAAAAAAATAATTCACAGCTATGTACTTGCAGCGAGGTTCTGACTGCTTTACAACTGGGGCACCTAAGAGCTGAGAGAAGCACCCCCCTCCCACCAGCATGAGTCAGAATTACTTACATTTATCAGATGCTTTCAGTTTTCAAAGTATTTCCTGTATTCATTGCTGTAACTTTGGGAGAAAGGCAGAGGGGGTTGTGGGGAGGGGGCGCCTTATACCCATTTTACAGATAAAGAAACTGGGCTGAAGTTACTCGACAGAACTGGGACTGAAACAGCTGATATTTCCAAGACAGCATGCTGAGTTCTGTAGCCACCAGGGGAGAAACTGACTCCACTCGAAGCCTACTATTAGCCAGGCGCCCTGTTAGAAGGTAGGAAGAACAGTGGACAAATGACACATGTGGTGTGTCCTCACAGGGCCCACGCTTTAGTGGAACTTGACCAGGGGCCTCACTCTTGTCTCCAGTTTGTTCTTCTGCTCAAGGTGCTTGCTCTTGAACCTGACCTTAGCAGTGACTCTACATGAATCTCCACTGGGGACATGCTCCAGAAAAGCAGCTACCATTGCCCGTCAGCCAGATGCACAGCTTCTCTGAGGCCACAGTTTATGGCCCCTCCGTTTGGCCACTTGGTGCCTTCACACAGCTGGTGATCAGAGCCGTGTCACCTCTCACTTCTCAGACACTTGGGGTTTGCAGGACCAAGCTGGAGCCCAGCGGCCAGAAGCTCAGCCTCACTTGTTGGTCCAAAGCTAACAGAGGAGCCTCCCTGGCGGGTATTCCCTTAACCACAGTCTGAATTAGGATCCTTGACCACAGGCTGGTGACTTCTGTAAGTTAGGTGTTAAAGGTGGAAGAATGGGGAGGAGGAAGGTGGGGGAGCTATTTTCATCTTGTCACAACAGCTTAAAACACCAGCTTCTCTTGTGCCTTATTTAGATGAATAGTCTTGACCTAAAAAAAGTCAAAGCTGTGACTCAGTTGAGCTCCCAAGTTACTAAAAATGCTCTGAGCTCCTGTCTGTGGCTATACTGAAAAATGTCTTTGGATAGTGTGAGGTGGGTACCATGTTCGGGCAAATGAAAGAGCTTTGGAAATCATCCCCAGGGTTTTCTGGTCCAGGATGAAAAGTGCCAGGGTTTGCCAGTCCACCTTGCTGGTTTTGCCCACTCTTATTTTTAAACAGCATGATGGTGGGGGGAGGGGCTTGCCCATTTAAGAAGTGAGTTTTTAGCTTCCAAAGCATAGGGTATCGTGACTTCCAGACATGCCAGGATCAGCCCAGAGACCAGCCCCACACTGGGGAACCACATAGGTGATGTGCATCAGGGATGAGCTCCCTTGGGCAGCAGCGCCACATGGCAGGGCCAAGGGTGGGAAAGGCGTGGTCACACCAGGATGGTCCAAGGGAAGATTGTGGAGTTCGTGCATTTGCCTCTGGCACCCTGAGCTGCCCTGTGGTCACTGCACAGCCCCTTATCTCAGGCCCCACTGTGGTGTCCCGTTCCTGTCTTCTTTCCCAGAGAGTGTCTCATACTCCCGGCCGTGCCTATGTCTTTATACTACTGCTTTTTGTTCCTGTAGAACCTCCATTGGCAGGACAGCAATGTGCTCCCACATTCTGTCCCAGTGTCCAGGCTGCCTGGGCTCAGACTCTAAGCAGGATGCACAAAGGTGACCTGGCATGAAGGTAGATATGTGGGTTCTGGGGACCTAGGTTCAAATCCCATTCATTCTGCTTCCTGGTTCGGTGACCTTGGTCTAAGGCTCTTAACCTTCTTGAGCCTCCATTTCCTTTTCTGTGACATTTTCATGGGCCACCGATACACAGAAACATTTCTACCAATGGCTTCAGACAAATATGTACAGTAACAGTGGGCCTTGTATACATGTTGGAATCGGGCTTTGGTTGGAATGTCAGTGCCAATACCACCCAAGCGACCCCATCCAACCGACCCAATACCATCCAGCACTGACAGGCTTGACTAAGTTATGCTCAGCCTCTGACATCCAGAAGAGTGTGGGTCTTTCTCACAGCACAGGCTCTGCCGCCAGACTACCTGGCTGAGTGGTCCTGGGTGGGCATCTTTGTCTCCTCATTGAGGGTGTGGGTTAATACCAGTACCCATCTCATGGTGTTGTGAATATCAAATGAGCCGATTCACGTAAAGCTCTTAGAACGCGGCACCTGGCACCACACAGGCACTTGAATATTATCACGAGTGGCTTATCTTTGTAAAGAACGCTCAGATGTATCATCTAATGCGCAATTGATTTCTACAACATCCTGTGAGAGGTAGAGCATTGAATAACCTTGCAAATAAGGAAACTCAGATCCAAAGTGGTGAAATGTCTCACTTGAGAACAGAGCCCAAGTTTTCTGCCTCTACGACCAGTGCTCTATTTTCTCTGCTGCATGGACAGAAGTATTCTTAAAATTAAGCTACAAAGGCCCATTGCAGTCAAGTCACAAGTCAATATTTTTGGAAATTCTTGTCAGGGACCGGATGAAAACAAGGATAGGTTTAGATGTGGTTTTTGGATAGTGGGTCCCCATTCCAATATTAGCAGCGAAACAAAATCAGGGGTGACATGCCAGCTGACAACACTTCTGCAAAGACGACCTCAGAGTTCCTCTAGGGCAGAATGGGTGCCTTTCTGGGCTGGTGGTGGGTAGGAAGGTGATGAGAGCAGATGAGGGGTCAGGTGTATTCCTCCCTTTGGTGTCTTCCAACAAGCTATCTATTCAGGAGTTTCTTCACTGGAGTCTGGCTGCTGTCATTAAATGCCCACTTCACTTAAATACAAATAATAATAAATTTGGTTAAAGCCAGAATCCAATATTCCAAATCAAAAAACAGTTCCAGAAATACGGAGAGGCAAATGCAACCAGAACCCTCTGGGTGAGCACTGGTTCCCTTCATTTTTGCCCCATCCCTTCCAGTCATCCACCTGCCCATCCACGCAGCCACATTCTGTCACCCAGCCTGTGTTTATTCAGCTCTGCCTCCTACGGGCAGCCCCATGACAGTTTTCTGTGGCTCATCCAGCAGTCACAGCTGCAGCTCAGAACAGTAGCCCTGGTGCCTCTCCTCAGGGGCAAACCTGGCCAGAAGCAGCAGCTCAGTCTGCCCCTTTGGTTTGCCCTTCCCTCCCTCTCTCCCTTTTAATCTGGACCAGTGACTTCAGATGTGGCCAGGATGGAGATTTCCCAGAGCACGGCTGTTATTTTGTTTCCATATTTGGCCCACCTGGATGCCATGAGTTTAATTTCAAGGCACCACTGAGCCCTGTTTTTTCTCTGCTTCTCAGAAACAGGTCCTCCCAGAGTCACCCCTTAGGTCCTCCCTTGCCACACGCAGCTGGTTCCACTCACGCCCTCTCATCAGAAGGGCCCAGAATGACTCCGCCCTTGGTCACTGTCTGCATCAGGGCCTGAGTCAGGAGATGCTCAGGAGCTCGGACGCCCTACTCTTCTCTAGTGACAACAGGTGCAGGGAGCAGTCGAGAGGGGGCCAGGTGGAAATCACAGAGCACCAGGAGGCAGGGACCTGCGTTCTTCTTAGTTCTTATCCTAACTCTGCCAGCAGTGAACTTGCTCTCAAAGCCCAGAGAAGAAGCTCCACCTTTCTATTCCTTATTTTCTTATCTATACCTAGGGATGGGCACCTGCCCTTCCCTACAGGGCTGTGGAAAGGACCAGGAGAGACGATATGGCTGTCACATTTGAAGATGCTCCTATCCGAAAATTAGTTATTCTGGTCAACAGCTTGATACAGGGACCAAAAAGAGTCCCGGTGATTCAGATGCCCGATTCCTACCACTGGCTTGATGCTTTCATGCAACCGGCAAATGAGATGAACCCCCTCCAAGATCTCAGGCTGGAAGTTCATGCCCAGACAGTGCTAGGAAGGGTTGAGAAACTGGGAATCTACGACAGAACAGGTTCATACAACTCACAGGGCAAGTAGCTAGAGATGATATCGCTGTTGGTGCCCGTGGTTGTAAACACGCATCATGGCACCGATGTGAGAATATTCATCTGTATAGCAGGTGTTTTTATGATTTTTTTTTTCAAAAACAATTTTAAGTTCCGGGATACATATGCAGAACGTGCAGGTTTGTTACATGGGCAAACGTGTGCCATGGTGGTGTGCGGCACCTATCAACCTGTCACCTATGTATTAAGCCCAGCATGCACTAGCTATTTATCCTGAGGCTCTCCCTCCCCCTGCCCCACCCCATGGGCCCCACTGTGTGTTGCTCCCCACCACGTGTCCGTGTGTTCTCATCGTTCAGCTCCCACTTATAAGTGAGAACATGCGGTGTTTGGTTTTCTGTTCCTATGTCAGTTTGCTGAGGTTATTTATTTATTTGAGACAGCATCTCACTCTGTCGCCCAGACTGGGGTGCAATGGCACAATCTCTGCTCGCTGCAAACTCTGCCTCCCAGGTTCAAACGATTCTGCCTCAGCCTCCTGAGTAGCTAAGACTGCAGGTGCACACTACCACTCCTGGCTACGTTTTGTATTTTTAGTAGAGACAAGATTTGAGCAGACTGGTATTGAACTCCTGACCTCAATTGATCCTCCCACCTCCGCCTCCCAAAGTGCTGGGATTATAGGCGAGAACCACCACGCCTGGCCCCACTTCATTTATTTTTGAATCGCGGTATCTTTTTATTCCCATTTCCCCTGATATCTCTCCCTTAAGCTGATCATAACTCGAAATAACAAGGTTAAAACAAGAATTCAAGCTTCACTGTTTCGTGTTAATTGAAAGAGTTTTAAATACCCTGCTCTTATTTTTAATTGGATACATGGAATATTTTGTGAACGGTGAAGCCATCAAGGCAACATGATTTATTTTTGACTAACACATTAGAGTTTTCACATCATAATATTTTGAAACTACTTTCAGAAGATTCCTTCTCAGATCCTCAATGAGAGCAAGATCTTCCTTTGGGGGAAGATTTTTAGAAACAGCCAAAAATGAGTAGAATCTCTGAGGCTTTAACAGCTTTCCTTAGCATTCTCTAAAAAGAATGATAGTGCCTTGGGCAAGCTCCTGGGTTCCACTCTCCAGTACCCTCCCAAATATGCCTGCTCGGTGACAGGATCTGGGGACAGGGGCAGTTGCTCTAGGTCCTTCTCTTCATAGGGCCTGCCCTGCCCTCCTCCAGCCCTACTCTTCACCATGAGCCCAAGTGGCTCTGCCCGGCTAGACCATCCTTGGGGTTCCAGAAACTCCTAAGTCCCTGCCCAAGAGTCCCCAAATGCATTTCCAGGGCCCGTGTGGCCTTTTCTTCCATCTCTCCAGCCAAGGGCAGACTGCCCTGCTGCTGTGTTTACCCTGGGCCAAGGACGGAAAGGGCAGCTGTTTGTGGGGGGCTGGGGGTATCAAGGGGCATTCACCTGAGATCCCTCATGGTGTGAGACAGACCTGGGAGTGAAAGAAAATGGGGGAGGGGAGACCTCCAGATTGAGTGCTCTCCCCTGATGCTGTATTTGGATTTGGAACCTTAAGGAGTGTGAAAATTCTAAATCTGAACCTGGCTTTCTGTCTCATTATGAAAGTATTTGTCATAATAGCTAGGAGGATAGAATATATTTGATTTCATGTTATGTTAGCCAGATTCACTGAGGCCTGTGGTCCATGGCCTCTGCTTGTACTCTTGCCCTGCGTGGGTTAAGAGGCTTGAGCAGGGGCAGGGCAGTTCCTCCGGCCTGGTGTCTGCCTCCCAGCTTGGAAGACCCCATCTTCACCCCAGATCCCAGCTTTTAGCTCCCCCTTGGTGTCCTATTACTGGGCTCAGGGCCAGCCTCTTTCACCCCTCCAGCCAGCCCTGGTTCTACGAGCCCTGGGAAGGGAATTCCAACAATTGGGAACCAACCTGGTGAATCGGGCTGGGACTTAAGCTTTTGTTTATTAAGACATGGGAGGCCATGAAAGAGAAGGGCTCTTCTGTGGCAGGCTGACTCTTCAGGCAGCTCCACAAGAGATCCTGGACATGGGCAGCAGGCCAGCTGCAGGGAGTAGACCATAGCTAGAGCTCTACTCAAACAGAGAGATCGGGTGCATCAGATAGCGAGACAGTGGAGACCAAATTCAGGGCAAGACCATGAGTGAGGCCTGCAAAGCCCTATCAGAGGCAGGTCCAGGAGCAGCAACTGAGCACTGGTCTGTTAGGGGACAGCAGAACCCCCGGAAACGCATTTCTCCACACTCCTCTCGTGGAAAGTACTGCGAGGCGTCGGGAGGAGATCTTAGTATGGGGTGGGAGTGTAAGACCTCATCGGCATGTTGCTGACAGCAGCGTTTGTGCAATACCTTCCAGGATGGTGGGCTGAGTCACTGCAGGGCTTCCTTCTCCTTGGGGCTCTGTTCTCTTCCAGACTCACTGTAGGCTCTGGGATAGAGTATCTGATGGCAACATGAGTGATGAGCGGACCGGGGTGTATGTGACAAGGCACCAAAGCAGAGGACACGCTCCAACTGGCAGGGATTCTGTTCGTGGCCCAGCTCTCCAGCAGCTGTCCTGACTGGTTTCTTCCTTGCTAGAACTCTCATGGCTGATGAATCTGGACCTCATATTTCTGCACGTATGAAATGTACCCCTGTTCCTCTATGTGGTAGGTCCCTCTACATTATCCCAGGAGCCTGATAAGGCCTGACATTCTAGTGGGGTAGAAAGACAAGAAATGTTACTGGCAACGAATCTGTATGGTCTGCAGCAACCTCAATTCTTGCCCCCTCAGAAGAAAGAATTCGACTGAGGGGCAGAAGGAGAGGCTGAGGCAAGTTTTGGAGAATTGAAAGTTTATTAAAAAGCTTTAGAGCAGGAATGAAAGGAAGAAAAGTACACTTGGAAGAGGGCCAAGCGGGTGACTTGAAAGACAAGCGCGCCCTTAGAGCTTCTGACTTTAGGTTTTGGACGCTGGCATACTTCTGGGGTCGCCTGTCGGCACGCATGTGGCCTGCCAGCTCTCGGGAGGTGAGCACTGTGTTTGCTAGTGTTGTACGCTGATCACGTGGGATGTTCTTCCCTTACCAGTCGAGTGTTCCCGTAAGGTCCTATGCCAGTGAAACTCTGCCATTTTGCCTTTGAGTGCGCATGTGTGAGCCCACGCACCCAGTTCCTGAGATCTTATCAGGAAGCTACTGATCACCAGTTTCAGGTTTTTCCTATCTATAGGGAGACTGCCTTTCCCTGGAGCTGGCTGTGACCGATGATTATTTTAGAGGAACTGTTAACAACCGCCTGACCATCACCTGAGGTTCGCCTGACATTCCTGGTGGCCAGGGGGCGGGGTGGACCTCTCCTCCTGTTTATGTCTGCCTAGCTGCCTACTGTAACTGAAAGACACAGAAACACACAAATGCATCTCGTTAGGACCACAAAGCAGGGCCTGGGTGTGGAGTGTGACTGGGATGGGGGCGGATCAGAGAAGGCCTCTCTGAGCAGGTAACATTTGAACAGAGGCACCAAGGGAGTGGAGCCAGGTGGGTCCTGGAGAGAGAAACCACCCTGGGCAGAAGGGTGTGAAATGAGTGAGGGGAGGGAGGTGGAAATGAGGGTAGGGAGGTAGCTGGAAATGAGGGTGGGGAGGTAGCTAAGGTTCAGACTGTAACTGCTTGAGGGGTTCTTCCTGCTCACTGCATAAAGAAAGACCACAGCATTGTAGTAGAGAAGGTTTCATAGGTACAAGCCTGGCCATGCCGTGTGGGAGATGGAATCTGGACTCCAATCATCTGCAGGTTCTAGGTTAGGGGTTTTTCAAAGGCAGTTTGGGGGAAGGGGTGGGGAAGGCGAGGTCATGGGTGCCTGCTGCTGATTGATTGGGGTGGAGATGAAATCACTGGGGGCTGAAGCTGCCCTCTGAAGGGCTGAATCGCTTCTGAGTGGGGCCACAGGAGTGGGGTTGGCAGTCCAGATGGAGCCATGGGTGTCAGACATGCATACAACCTGGGAAGATACCTGCAAAGACCAATCTACAATAGTGGTGTCAACTGCAGGAGTAATCAGACAAGCTGCGCATCTCGTAGCCTCCCAAATAATGGCTGACAATGTTTATATCTGCTCCTGAGGCGGATTCAGGCTTCTCTCCTCCCCCAAGCCTCATGGCTTCCCATTAGCTTTACAAAAGCAGTTCAGTTTGGCACAAGGCCTATTATTTACACTGTAGCCTAAATGTCTTCCAAAGTAAGCTCAGCCCCACAGCCCAGGCATAATTAAGGGAAAGGCAAGATTGGGGGAGGGTTAGCTTAGCTTACTGTTAGAATTTTTCTCACAGATACAATTTTTGCAAAGGCAGTTTCCAGGTGATCTGGGGCCTCGCTGGCTGTGGGGAGGGCTTTGGATTTTATTTATGGTGATGGGATGTTGTTGGAGGGTTTGAAGAAGGACAGTGATATCATATGACATTCATAGGGAAGGAATCGCTGGGACTGCCAAGCAGAAAACGGACTGCAGGAGGCCAGACTGGACGCCTGAAGGTGCTTTGGGAGGCTGCTGCAAACACCCAGGCCAGGGACGCCCGCAGTGCGCACTCAGTGAAGAGAACACTCAGGGTTCTCAATCAGAATGTAGGGAGTTTGTGTACTTCGAAGTGGGGGAATATGTATGTGAATAGATGAGTGTGTGTGTTTATGTGCTTCTAAGTGGGGTGTGTGTGTGTGTGTGTGTGTGAGTGTGTGTGTCTTTATTTTCATGAACCTCTAATTAGGGAGAGTTTGTCTCTGTAGCCCAGGCTGGAGTGCAGTGGCATGATCTCAGCTCACTGTAACCTCCACCGAATCCCCAGGTTCAAGCAATTCTCATGCGATTTGTTTCCTGAGTCGCTGGGATTATAGGTGTGCACCACCATGCCTGGCTAATTTTTATCTTTTTAGTAGAAATGGGGTTTTGCCATGTTGGCCAGCCTGGTCTTGAACTCCTGGCCTCAAGTGATCCACCTGCCTCAGCCTCCCAAAGTGCTGTGATTACAGGGATGAGCTAGTGCACCCGGCCTCTAACTAGGTTTTAGCACTCTTTTCAATGATAAATGTAGGCAACAAACCATAATAATATGAGCAGTGCCTGGGTCTTTGTCACCACTAGAAATTACAGATGTTTTTCTATCACATTACGTCCAGTCCCTGCAGCGCTCTAGAAATATTGCTTATACTTATCACTATTTTGGAATTATAATTGTTATTAAACTTGCCACCAGATCTTTTTATTTAATGCAGTAATAACAAAGGACATACATTAATATTTCATAAATCTATTCTTTAAAATATTTTGGTAAATATAATATGATTGGTTTCCTTTATAATTCTATGTATTTTATGCATTTAACATGATAAAGAGGTGGCAGGAGTTTCGTGGACATAACGTATGTGGCGATGTGTTTTGCAGGTAAAGCTGGCAGGACTTGTTGATGGATTGGAATTGTGAAGCGGGGGTTGGGGGGCGGGGGGTGGAGTTAGGTCTCCTGAGTCTTTGGCCTGAGCAGGTGGATGCAAACCAATGGTGTTATGGAGAAGAGGCAGATGAGGGGAGGAGCAGGTTTGGGGGGCAGGAAGTGGAAAGCTTCATTTTTGCATGTTGATTACTGTAAAATGGGGAATGATGATTGTGCTGGGAAGAAATCATGCTTATAAAGCTTCTGGCACATAGCAGACCCCAGTGGTAGCTGTGATTGGTAACTTGCCCCAGATCGAGGAAGTGGCAGCAGAGAGACAGGGGCCAGGTCTCAAGAGCAGGGTCCAGTAGACAGTCCTATATATGAATCTAGAATCTGGTCATATATATGAATCACACCTGGGAGGCTTCAGTCTACAGATTGTATTTAAAGCTGTAGGTCTAGAAACAGTAAATGTCAATGCACCCATTTTCTGGATAAATGAGAATCGAGGCTCAGAACCACAAAGCCCATTTGTTACCCACCGTGGGCAGAGCCAATTCCCTCAGCCTGGTCTTCTGCTACCAGAGTTCTTTCTTGGCTTCACCAGGCTGAAAATAACCTAGTGTGGTGGGTTAAGACCCTCATATAAGGATAACTGCAAAAAGGAGTTATCTGGCAGAAGCCTCCCTGTGCTCAATCCGGCACCAGAAAGAAGAAATCCACAGCGTTTCCTTCCATGTTGACAAGTAGGATGACTTTCTCCTAATTCGGATCCCTGTGTGCCTGGGGAGCCCATGGTCACTTCATATTCAATGCCGAAATTGAACAGCTCCAGCCACAACACATTTCAAGCAGAGATTACTTTAGAAAGGTGGTAATTAGCTGCACAGCCAGAGATGTTCTCATATACGACTGCTCACATTGATGCTCAGCCTCAAACACTGTTTACCAGAAGCACAAGGGTGGCTAGTAATTTTGTCTCAGACATGAATGCCAGGAGCAGTCGCGACCCACGTGACTGACTGGGCCTCGGTTTCCTAATCTGTGAACCAAACAGGTTCAACGAGATGTAGTGAACGCCCAAGAGGCCCTAACCTCAGGTTTCACTTTTCTCTGAACTTGCTTGGTCTTATGTGGGTGCCCTGCAATTCTGAGGAAGGTCCTCATCCAGGGAGGAGGGAGAGTTCCAGGGGAGGGCATCGGGCTTTCTCTTCCTGGCTCACTGCTTGGATCTGGAGTAAATCCTTCTGTGTTTTGGGACCACATCCTTTCTAAGCTCCTGAAAAAGGGAAGCTTTCAGAAATGAGTGGAGAGATGAATTCCTTGACCACAGAACACTTGAAGCACAGTACAAAGGGCCCAGAAGAATCCTTGATTTGAATCG
>CM052655.1:6812352-6869441 GCA_028533165.1 Leontopithecus rosalia | reverse complement strand
TAGGATCGTTAGCTCTTATTGTTGCATTGATCCTTTTACCACTGTATCTTTGTTGCTTTGAAATCTATTTTATAAAATGCGAGAATTGCAACTCCTGCTTTTTGTTTATTTCTTTATTTTTGCTCTCCATTTGGTTGGTAAATCTTTCTCCAACCCTTTGAGTCTTTGTGTATCTTTGGATATAAAATGGGTCTGGATGCATTATACCGTTAGGTTTTGGCTGTATCTCTTAATTGGGGGACTTAGTCGATTTAAATTTAGGGTTACTGCCATTTGATGTTAACTGGCTATTTTATCCATTCGTTGATGTAAATTCTTTTTTATGTTGATGTTCTTTAGTTTTTAGTCTTTCACTGGGAGCTACAATCCCGAGCTGTCAGCGATCAGCCATCTTGGATCTCAATCTCAGAAGTATTTCTTACGTGTTTTGTATCACATGGACCATGGGCATTTGTATAGACATATATGCAATGCGGTGGAAAAAATAATGTGGGCTCCGGAGGCAGGAAACCTGGCCCCGGTCTCAGCGCTGCTGCTTCCTGGGTGACCTGGGGCAAGCTGCTCATTATAGCTACTGCTGGTGCTTACTATGTGCCCAGTGCTTTATAAAAATGATTTCTTCCCAGCACAACGATCATTCCCCGTCTTACAGATGAGGAGACAGCCTGAGTGCAGTTCTCCAGCTGGGAGATGCAGGGCTAGCATCTTACATACTCAGACTCGAGATGCCTGGACGGCCTCAGCATCCTCTCCTGTACCTTTGCAGTCTCCCCTCACCCCTGCAGGGAGGCCTGGGGAGAAAATGCATGTGAAGCACCTGGAACATCATAGTTGCTCAATAAACCTCAGTTTTTCTCTCATTTCCATGCTAGATATGGAAATGCAGAGAAGACAGGCCGGTAGTTCCAGAGATTCTTTCCATTCTCTCTCTGCTTTCTCCAGTTATTTAATTCTCACCAGCATTAGAGCCATCGAGAGACAGCAGCTGGAAGGCAACTCCCCAAGCCCCTCATTCAGGGCTCTGCTTTATGCGGGTCTGTGGGAAGACTGTTTCTGCTGACCTTACTTAGAATCAGCTCATATCCACTGAGGACTGACTATGCACCAGCTGCTGCAACCAGCACCTGTGGCATTTTCTCACTTCATCCTCAGAACAAGCCTGTGAGGCAGATTTGATTGACAGCTCCATTTCAAAGGTAAGGACACTGAGTCTTAGGGAGGGCCAGTCACTTTCCTGAGTCCACACAATTTGCCAGTAGCAAGGTCAGAATTAGATCTCAGATCTGCTCCTACATTCCTCATGCCTCTTGGAAAATAGACATTTCTCTGGGCAAACTGGGATTTGCCCATCTGCTCCTAGCTGTCTCCTTTGCTCTCTCGAGAATCCAGTAAAAAAAAACCCAGCCTAAAATAGGTAAATTCTAAAATGAAGATTCCCAAGCATCTGGGAGGGCCCAGAGCTTTAAGTAAACAGTGGTCCTCTAAAGGAAAGCTTTGTGTGTTACAAGGCAAAGACACACCCTCTGACTTAGTAACTGCACCCCTGGGGTTTCTGCTCAGGCTATATTTAACGTAAAAAATCTCCACAAGTATATTTACCATAAAGTTATTTCAATATTTGAAATTTAGAAGCAACATAAATATCTCAAGGAAACGGTGAACTACTAGGCATTGACAGGACAGAACATTATGTAGCCATTAAAATCATGATTATTTAGGCTGGGCGTGGGGGCTCATGCCTGTAATCCTAACACTTTGGGAGGCTAACACTTTGGGAGCCCAGGAGTTCGAGACCAGTCTGGGCAATGTGACGAAACCTCATCTCTACAAAAAATACAAAAACTAGCCAGGCATGGTGGTGTATGCCTGTGGTCCCACCTACTTGGGAGGCTGAGGCAGGAGGATCACTTGAGCCTGGGTGATGGAGGCTGCAGTGAGCAGAGATTGTGCCACTGCACTCTCCAGGCTTGGTGACAAAATGAAACTCTGTTTCAAAAAAAAAGAAAAGATGATTATTTGGACTATATAGAAATGGAGAAACATTTATATTCATATCACATACGATTGAGTGTAAACCAAGTATAAAATACATGTGTGATATGATTGCAACTTAGTGAAGTGTGTATGCATGTGAGCAAGGTCTGGGAAATGAATTAATGAAAATGAAAATGGTGTTAGGTTGATGGAATTATAGGCGCTTTTAATTTTTCAATAAAGCAGTACCTGCTCATGTTAAAAACAGTTCAAACAATAAAAAAGGTGTGAACTGATCATCAGAGAAATGAAAATCAAAATCACATAAGATACCATCTCACACCAGGCAGAATGGCTATATTAAAAAGTCAACATGCTGATGAGGTTGTGGAGAAAAGGAAACGCTTATTATACACTATTGGTGGGAGTGTAAATTAGTTCAACCATTGTGGAAAGCAGTGTGCCCCTTCCTCAAAGAGCTAAAACAGAACTACCATTCAGCCTAGCAATCCCATTATGGGGTACGTAGCCGAAGGAATATAAATCATTCTACCATAAAGACACATGTACTTGTATGTTCACTGTAGCACTGTTGACAATAAAAAGGACATGGAATTAACCTAAATGCCTGTCAACGGCAGACTGGATAAAGAAAATGTGGTACATATACACCGTGGAATATTATGCAGCCATAAAAAATGAGATTATGTCCTTTGCAAGAACATGGATGGACCATTATCCTTAGCTAATGAACACAGAATCAGAAAACCAAATATCACGTGTCCTCGCTTATAAGCGGGAGCTAAATGATAAGAACACATGGACACATAGAGGGGAACACCACACACTGGGGCCTAGTGGAGGGTGGAAGATGGGAGGTGAGAGACAATCAGAAAAAATAACTACTGGGTACTAGGCCTAGTACTGGAATGACAAAACAACCTGTATAACTCCCATGACACAAGTTTACCTGTGTAACAAACATGCGCATGGACCCTGAACCTACAATAAAGGGAAAAAGGGAAAATGTGAAGTTGAAAGCATTTCAGCTCTCCAGTGGTAGCGCCTGCCACATTTTTTTACATCCTTGTCATGAATGAATTTTAAATTTAAAAATATACTCAATGCTATTTTTAGTTAAAAACAAAATAAGCCTTTTTTTCCCACAATGGTTAATGCCTATGCCTTTCAGATCATTTGAATTTTGTAAATAAGATTTTCGTTTGTTTATTATAATTTTTTTTAAGCGACAAGTTCTCACTCTGTTGCCCAGGCTGGAGTGAAGTAGTGTAATCATAACTCACTGCAGCCCCAAACTCCTGGGCTCAAGTGATCCTCCCTTCTCAGCCTCCCAAGTAGCTGGGACTACAGACATGTGCCACCGTACCAGGCCATTTTTAAAAATTTTTTGTAGAGATGGGGTCTCACTGTTGCTCAGGCTGGTCTTGAACTCCTGGGCTCATGTGATCCTGTCACCTTAGCCTCAGGATCCCACCAAGCCTTGGGATTACAGGCGTGAGCCACTGAGTCTTGCCTGCTTATTACAATGTTTTATTTTTTTAAATTTTGGGCATATAAAACAAGTTAGAATATAATGGTCATATGTGTACCTTCTCCTCAGCAAAAACATTAAACCATTTAAGAGGTAGTCAAGGCCTCCTCCTGATTACTGATTCTATTCCATCCCTCCCTCTGTTGATAATATGACTCTCCTGAATTTACTGTTCATCATAATTTTCTGCTTTTACAATATACGTATATGCATGTGTGTGTGTGTCTTTCTTAAAAATATTCTTGTTTTGCATATTTTAAATTTTTCTATAATTTACATAATACTGTTTGGATCCTTCTGAACCTTTTCTTTTTCACTCAATATTGTTTTGGTGAGATTTATCCATAGCGACAAGATTGGGCCCCTTCAGGGTGGTATGGCCGTAGACAGATTCATTCATATTGATACAAATAGCTAATTCATGTCACTGCTGTTTAATATTCCTTTCTGTGAATGTAGCAGTCTCTGTTGGTGTCTTACCTGCCTACATCCTCTGAGCACTCAGCATTTCCCTGGCTCCCACTGACAGCACCCACACATCACTGTCCGCGGGCTTTCTCCCGCTGTTGGAGCATGCTCTGTTGCTACACAGAGCAGGCCCAAATGCCTGAGATTTCACAGCCCCCAGGAATAGCCCTCACCAATGACTGATGGAAGTTGGTGGATGAACACCCCAGCTCCCTTGCTTCTCTGGGGGGATAGCCCTGAGGCCTCACTCTACACTGCCTCCTAGAATTTCCCAGCAGGATCAAGCTGCAGTTCACTGCCCACAGTGGTAACTTGCTTGAAGATCATCTCACGCCGAGTATTCCAGAAGCAGATACTAAGCTGGAGTTTGGGATATAAGATGTTTATTGGGAATCAACACCTGCAAAAGGAAACCGGGGAAAGCAGAACTGGGCAGGAGGAGGACAAGAACTGTGATGCTGGCCTGATAAAGCCTTGGCCAACCTGCAGGGAGTTGGGGAGCAGGTACAGTAGAGCCCATTAGAGTGTCTTGTGGTGGACCCAAATGGCTGGGTCTTTATACCCCTGCCTTGCTCAGTCACTGGCTGTGGGCTGTCCTGGAGTGGGCATCACCTTGGGTGAGGCTGCTGTCTATGGCTGAGGCAGACCCTGGAGGAGCTGCCAGCTGGAGGCCCTCTGCTGATGCCAACCCCTGCAGCTTCCTGGAGGGGAATCTGGGCAGCACATCTGTGTCCACCGCAAGAACACAACTTGTGGCTTGCTGGCTTCTTCCTTAGTGTCATACTTTGTGTCAAACATTTGAGACCTCATCCCACATAAACTACTTGTATCTTTGTCTCAGAGTCTGTTTTTGGGGGAACTCAGATAATGATAATATCTCAGTTTATTCATTCTCCTTTCAATGTTTTTGATTTTGTGCTACTGCTAACTAAGCTGTAATGGACTTTCTTGTACAAACCCCTTTGTGTATATGTGAGCGTTTTAAGGTCAATGTTTAGAGCAGAGTTCTTGGATCAGAGGGTGTGTATATCTTCAACTTTATTAGACCTTGTCAAGTTGTCCTCCAAATTGGTTATCTTAAGTAACCTGAGACACATAACATTCGAAAGCTGCATGGGTTTAAAAGAATTACTATTTCTCCCTGACTGTTCCTATCACAGAAGGTCAGGAAAGGTTATTCTCTAATTTTTGCCAGAGAAAGGCATTCTATGGTCCCAGATCGGCCAAGCTGAGCATGCCTTCTGCAAGGTTAAGCTGTTACAAACTTCTGAGACTGTGTCAGTTTGAGACAACAAACAAAATCACTTTAAAAAAAAACAACAAATAGTTCGTGTCACGATGTTGGCTACATAGACTAAAATGACATTGGTATAGCAACTACCAAGAATCATATGTAATGGGCCATTTTACAGACTGGATAATCCCTCCCACCCCAGATGTCTGTGTCTAATCTCTGGAACCTGTGAATATGTTCTCTTACAGGGCAAAAAGGACTTTGCACATGTGATTAGGCTAAAGAGATTGAGATGGAAAGTTATCCTGGATCATCCTGGTGGGCCCAATATAATCATAAGAGGGAGGAAGATGTGACATGACAGAACCAGTGGTCAGAGAGACTAAGAGGGAGAGATTGATTTGAAGATCCTATGCTGCTGGCTTTGAAACAGAAGAAGGGGCCACAAGCCAGGGAGTACAGGCAGCCTCTAAAACCTGGAAAAGGCAGGCAACAGATTCTCCCCTAGAGCCTCCCAAAGGAATGTAGCCCTGCTGACACTTTGATATGGCGACAATACATTGTGGTGGTGTTTGTGGTAATTTGCCACAGCAGTAAAAAGAAACTAATACCCTAAGAACCAGACAAAAAGCTACCCAAAAGGATTTGAGGGAACAGTACTCAGAGGGTACTCAGGGAGAACCTGGGATAACGCCTATTCCCAGCAGCCAGAGTGGAAAACCTCATAATGCAGGCAGCATTGATTAGAGTACCAAGGAATATCTTGCATTGGTAGGAGGGGAGAATTAACCCTAAATTAAATGCAGCTCTGATCTGGCCTAACAAAGTTTAAGAGTAAGACCTGGAATGATCAGACTCTTTCCAAGTAACTTAATAGCATCCAGAACAAAGCTTAAGAATATCTGTAGGAGGCCAGGTGCGGTGGCTCACGCCTGTAATCCCAGCACTTTGGGAGGCCGAGGCGGGTGGATCACGAGGTCAAGAGATCGAGACCATCCTGGTCAACATGGTGAAACCCCGTCTCTACTAAAGATACAAAAATTAGCTGGGCATGGTGGCGCGTGCCTGTAATCCCAGCTACTCGGGAGGCTGAGGCAGGAGAACTGCCTGAACCCAGGAGGCGGAGGTTGCGGTGAGCCGAGATCACCCTATTGCACTCCAGCCTGGGCAACAAGAGTGAAACTCTGTCTCAAAAAAAAAAAAAGAGTATTTGTAGGAATACAGTGCTATTCAACATCCAACAAGGTAAAACTGAGGATACTTGGCATTCAAACAAAAAATACCAGGCATGCAAAAAAGCAGGAAAATCAACCTAGAATGAAGAGAAGTCAATTAGTCAAAACTGACCCAGAAATAACACAGATGACAGAATTTGTATTTAACATATTGTAAAAGTTATTGTATGTTCCATATTTCAAGAAGTTGGAAGAATGAGTGAACATGACAGAAAGACGTAGAAGATATAAAATAAACCCAAATTGAGCTGTTAGAGATGAAAACTACAATGTCTGAAATAAAAAGTGCCCTCAATAGGGCTAGTAACAGTATACATTGCAGAAGAGAATAACGAAGCATCAGTGAACTGCGGGATAACTTCATGTGGCCTAATAGAAGTGGAATTGGAGAATGGAGTCCTTGAAATGGGGCTGGTAGGCCAAAAATAATATTAGTCAAAACTGTTCTAAGTTTGATGGAAACTGTAAAATTGCCAATCTGAGAAACTTAACAGACCCAAGCACAGAAACATAAAATAACAAAAACCAAAACCAAAACAAACAGCGACAACAAAAAACAACCCCAAGGCACATCATGCTTAAATTGCTAAACATCAATGATAAAGAGAAGATTAAAGGCAGTTGAGAAAAAAGGTACATTTATATACAGAGAAGTGAAGGTAAGGATGACAGAAGATTTCTCATGAAAGCAGAGTGAGCTAGCACACACTGGAATGACACCTTCCATGTACTAAACAGAAAACAGAACAAAAAGCCCTGTCAAATGAGAATTCCGTACTCAAAGAAAATGTCTTTCAAAAACAAAGGTGAGATACTTTTCCGATCTACAAAGGCTAAAAGAATTCCTCAGCAGCAGACTTGACTCTGCAAGTAATGTTACTGGAAGTCTTAGAAGCAGAAGGAAAATGATACAAAATGGAAACCTGGATCTACCTAAAGGATAAATAGCACCAGAAATAATAACTATATAGGCAATTTAAAGACCTTTTTCTTCTTAGCTAAGTCCCTTTAAAAGATAATTGCCTGTTTAAAGCAAAAATAATTTAATAATTATGTATAGGTAAATCTATAACAAGATTACAAAGGGCAGGAGGGCAGAAATATAAGAATACTGTAGTAAAATTCTGGGTTTTTTTTTTTGAGACAATGTCTCATTCTGTCACCCAGGCTGGAGGGCAGTGGCATGACCACCACTCACTGTAGCCTCAACCTCCCAGGCTCAAGTGATTCTGCTGCCTCAGCCTCCTGAGTAGCTGAGACTACAGGCCTGCACCGCCACTGTGCCCGGCTAATTTTTGTATTTTTCGTACAGATGAGGTTACATGTTATCCAGGCTGGTCTCGAACTCCTGAGCTCAAGCGATCCACCCGCCTTGGCCTCCAAAAGTGCTGGGATTACAGGCCTGGCCTTGTAGGATTTTTATTATGAAGTCATATGATATCACTTGAAAGCAAACAATAGTAAGTTAAAGGTACATATTATAAAACCTAACGCAGCCACTCAAATAGCACAACAAAGAGTTACAGCTAATAAGTCGACAGAGAAGATAAAAATAGTCATGAAAAATACCCAATTACTCAAACAAAACAAACAAACAAAAAACAGAACAAGAGGGAAATGTGAGTCAAAAATAGATGGGAGAAATAGGAAACACAGAAAAATGGCAGATTTAAAGCTAACCATGTTAATAATCATGGTAAATTAAAACATGCTAAATGCTGAAACTAAAGCAGGGACTGCCATGTTGGATTAAAAAAAGCAAGACTCAACTATGTGTTCTATGTAAGAAACCCACATTAGGCCGGGTGCCGTGGCTCACGCCTGTAATCCCAGCACTTTGGGAGGCTGAGGGGGGTGGATCGCTTGAGGTCAGGAGTTCAAAACCACCCTGGCCAACATGGTGAGACCCTGTCTCTACTAAAAATACAAAAAAAAAAGCACTAGCCAAGTGTGGTGGTGCACACCTGTAGTCCCAGCTACTCAGGAGGCTGAGGCAGGAGAACTGTTTGAACGCAGGTGGTGGAGGCTGCAGTGAGTCAAGATGAGGCCACTGCACTCCAGCCTGGGTGGCAGAGTAAAACTCCAACTCAAAAAAAGGGAAAACAAAAAAGAAGAAAGAAAAAGAACCCACATTAAATATAAAATCATAAATAGGTAAAAGGCAAAAGGATGAGAAAAGATATGCCAGGCTGACATTTGTCAAAACAAGACTGAAGTGATTATATTAATACCAGACAAAGCAGATTTCAGAGCAAAGAATATGACCAAGAATAAAGAAGATAATTTCATAATGACTAAAAGGTCAGTTCATCAAGATGACATAATCTTAATGATTTATACACCTCGAAACAGAGCTTCAAAACACATGAAGCAAAACTGATAGAACTGCAAGGAGTTATAGTCAGATCCACAATCACAGTTTGAGATTATAAAACCTCTCTCTCGATTACTGAGAACGAAACGAAAATCAGACCAAGTGGTTGGAATAGAAAGTGCAGGAAAGGAGTGAGGGAAAAGGAGTTCACTATCCCGGAGGATAGTGAAGCCAAAACATAAAACAGAGATGAACTCAGTAACTCTGGGGGCAAGGGGGTGGGCCTGTTTAGTGAACACGAAGCTCTCCTACTACTCCCTATAATGAGGACAAATGATTTCCCATTTCCATAGTCTCAGTCATCCTTTTGATTTTTGTATAAACAATCTACAAGTATGCGCCAGAAATATTCTTGCCCTTTAATCACACAGAACTGGTCCAAAGCAGAATCCTTTGAACTGTGTAAAGCCAAGCTAAAAGAATAGCCTGTGACAGACAGGGGACCTTCTTTTTAGTCAAGTCTTAGTTCCATCTCTGAGTGAGGTCAAGCATAGACGGCGGAAACATAAGGAAATGATGTAAGACACCATAAATTAAAGGATAGTGAAGAATGAATAGAGGTACTGAGGAGATAGTCCATCTGTCTACCCATCCACTACCCATCATCCATCCATCCATCCATCCATCCATCCATCAATCCATCATCCATCTACTCACTCATCTACTAATTATTAACACCTTGGTGGGAGGAAAGTTTATCTGTGCCCTTCTGACTCTTAGTCCTATTCAGCAACAACTGAGACCTCATACCTTGGTTGCCTTTAGGAAAAATTACCATCAAGGCACATACAGACTGTACCTTGGGGTATACTCTGGCGGTAACAGACATCCTTTGACATGAATAATGGTCTACCTTGGCAATTCAAGCCATTTAATTTTAATTTTAACTTTTTCATTGAGACAGAGTCTCACTCTTGTCCAGGCTGGAGTGCGGTGGTGTGATCTTGGTTCACTGCAACCTCCACCTCCCTCCCGGGTTTAAGTGATTCTCCTGCCTCAGCCTCCTGGGATTATAGGCACTTACCACCACGCCCGGCTAATTTTTTGTATTTTTAGTAGAGACGGGTTTTCACTGTGTTAGCCAGGATGGTCTCGATCTCCCGACCTTGTGATCTGCTGGCTTCAGCCTCCCAAAGTGCTGAGATTACAGGCGTGAGCCACCACGCCCAGCTTTAAAGTATTTTAAATTTACCTTAAAAAAAGCTAACAAACCCACATCATCCAGCATGGCAAGGGTACAAAAAGGAAAACAAAATTATCTCATCTGTCCCTGTCCCACAACCATCCACTTCTCCACCCCAGAGGCGACCCTTTCTACTAGTTTCTTAGGTGTCCTTTCAAAAATAATTTATGCATTTACAAGCATACATATATGCATGTAATACATATCTATTAAATGTGTATTATGCATTATATATATTATGCTTGTAAATGCATATATATTACAAATCATCTATTATTGATCAAAGTTCACTGTGGACTTTAACTGGTACACACACACACAATCTTGTTAAGTGCCTTAAAGAACAGAGGCGAGGCCAGGTTCTGTGGCTCATGCCTGCAATCCTAGCACCTTGGAATGCCAAGGCGGGCAGATCAGGAGGTCAGGAGTTCGAGACCAGCCTGACCAACATGGTGAAACCCCATCTCTACTAAAAATACAACAGATTAGCTGGGTGTGGTGGCGTATGCCTGTACTCCCAGCTACTCAGGAGGCTGAGGCAGGAGAATCACTTCAACCCAGGAGGCAGAGGTTGCAGTGAGCTGAGATCAAGCCACTGCCCTCCAGCCTGGGTGACAGAGCGAGACTCTGTCTCAGAAAAAAGAGAAAGAAAAGAAAACAGAGTCTAAGGAAAGCTTCTGTGCTAACCCTTTATGGAGGGACAATCCCAGGGCACAGCATGAATTAGGGGAAAATGGAAGCCAGACTGTGTGCTAATTTCCAAGTGCTGCCATAGCAAAGTACTGTTAATATATACTGGATGTCTTAAAACAACAAAAAGCTATTCTCCCACAGTTCTGGAGGCTAGAAATATGAAGTCAATGTGCTGGCAGGGCCATGCTTCCTTGGAAGCTTCTAGGAGGAGGATCTTTCCTTGTCTCTTCCAGTTTCTGGTAGTCCCAGACATTCTTTTGCTCATGGTGGACTAATACCCATCTTGGCCTCTGTGGTCACATGGCATTCTCCCCTTGTGTCTGTGTGTCTTTCATCTTTTTTTTTTTTTTTTTTTTGAGACTGTCACCTAGGCTGGAGTGCAGTGGCGTGATCTCAGCTCACTGCAAACTCTGCCTCCCAGGTTCAAGCAATTCTCTGCCTCAGCCTCCTGAGTAGCTGGGATTACAAGCGCATGCCACCAGGCCCGGCTACTTTTTGTATTTTTAGTAGAAACGGGGTTTCACCATCTTGGTCAGGCTGGTCTTGAACACTCGTGACCTTGTGATCCACTTGCCTCAGCCTCCCAAAGTGCTGGTATTACAGGCATGAGCCACTGCGCCCAGCCTGTCTCTCATAACACCAGTCACACTGGCTTAAGGACCACCCAACTCTGGGATCACCTCATCTTTCATTACATCTGCAACAACCCTATGTCCAAATAAGTTCACTTTCTGAGATGCTGGGGGGTTAGGACTTCAACATGTGTTTTTGGGGCCACAATTCAACCCATAACAGGCAGGAAAGAAATCTCATGATGATGTTGCCGAGCCGGCTGAAGCTTCAAGAGAAACACAAAGCATTTGGGGTCAACGGCAGATCTCGAGAGAGGCACATGGAGCCACTGGGGCTTAAAACCGTCTTTTTGAGATGTGAGGAAGGAAAGAGTTTACCTGCAGAATCTTATCATCCCCCCTCTCTCCTTCATCAAAGTTCGCCCACGGGGCTTCAACTCACCCGTATTTTTAGACAGTGTTCCTGCCTCCTCCGATTGGCCACTAGAGAAGCCAGATCCCACGGCCCATGGCATAGCACTTCATCCAAGTCAGGAAGTGTTGGGGGTGCCAGGCAGGGCCTCAGTGGGCCTGGGCAGGGTAGGTCCAGCGTTCAGGCGCAGAACCAGGAAGGGGAGGTTCCAACAGTGCCCGTCGCAGGGGTGTTCCCAGGGCCAGCCTGCCTTACAATGGCCTCTGAGTCCCAAATCGTCGTCCTTCACATGGATTGGACACTTATTTTCTCTTCATTTATCTGTCAGAAACTACAAACAATGATCAGGCATCATTAAGGGCCTCAAGGCAGACTTTGAAAAAGTTGACAACCCCTGCGAGCGTCAGCAACAGTGTGGGAGTCTTAACTCCCGGAGATCACTGTTACCTTCTACAACTTTCCGCTGATGTTTATCGAGCTCCTACTATGTGCCAGCCACCGTGAAAGGCACTAGGAATATCGCAGACAAAGGAGCCTGTGTTCAAGGCGGAGAGGGACAATAAACAAATGTTAAATGCAATTGTAATAGGGTCCCGATCAAGGAAATACAGGGAATTAAAAGATCCAGCTTTGCCTATGTTGCTGTTTATATTCTCCTCTTAACTTTAAAATATCAAACAAGAAAACGTGGAAAATCTGGAGATGTTAAGGGCAGTACAGGATGCTATGTGTTCCTTTTATTATTGGTCAGACAGGAGCGGCATTGAGGCAAAGGCAATTTTGTGGCTTGGAGGGGAAGTAGGTAATAAATACTTTGGCCTGGTCTGGATAGCTTAGGGCATCCTAAATTCAAGGAAACTCAGCCCAGCACAGGAGTCTGACTCCATTGTGCATCCTAATTTCTTGGAGAGCTTGTTTAAAATGGTAGCTTCCTGAAGCCTACGCTCTTGGGTTGATTCCCACTGTGGGAAAGGGGCCAAGAGCAGATGCTTGGCCCACTGCAGCTCTCAATACATTTCTGTTGAATGAATGAATTCCAATGCAGGCAACGCAAGGATCACACTTGGATCTAGAGAGGGAGGCAGGGGAAGTTCTTCCCATCCCATAATGTTCCTAGGGGCATCCTGTACTTGGGCAAGGAGAAGGAAACCCTGTTCCCGCCTTGTCCCGCATATGTCCTGTGGCCTCCTCCTCCTCCTAGGACCCAGAATTGAGGCTGACAGTATTTACACTCTAGGTCAGCTCTATTTGGAGTTAAAGTTTTGAGAGTTGGCCTGGGCACTTAACCAAGATTTACAGCATTATTTCTACTGGAAACTAATTGAGATTCAAACACCAATTTAAGACATGAACTTCTTAATTTACCAAAAAAAAAAAAAAAAAAATCGGCACATGTAAAATGGTGGAATTTTATGTTACATAAATCACACCTCATTAAAACTATTTTTAAAAAGTGACAAGCAGATCGCAAGATGACCCAGCGATGCTCCCTTATATTTGTGAAGCACTTCATAGCATAACACATTTTCGGGCTGGGCGTGGTGGCTCACGCCTGTAATCCCAGCACTTTAGGAGGCCGAGGCGGGTGGATCATGAGGTCAAGAGATCGAGACCATCCTGGTCAACATGGTGAAATCCCATCTCTACTAAAAATACAAAAATTAGCTGGGCACGGTGGCGCGTGCCTGTAATCCCAGCTACTCGGGAGGCTGAGGCAGGAGAATTGCCTGAATCCGGGAGGCGGAGGTTGCGGTGAGCTGAGATCAAGCCATCGCACTCCAGCCTGGGTAACAACAGCGAAACTTCCTCTCAAAAAACAAAACAAAAAAAAAAAAACCCACATAGGCTGGAGTCCAAGACCAGTTCTACGGAATCAGATTTGGGTCATTCTGTTACCTAGCAGGGTTGACATTCTTGCTGTAGGCAGTGAGTGCATAGTTTTTGAAGGAAGGGAGTGACAGCACTGTTTTAGGAAGATTAATTTGGCAACTGTAGGAGGGAGAGGGGAAAGGAAGAAAATTGGAGGCAGGGAAACTAGTTAGGAGGCTCCAGAAATAGACTAGGGATGGACGTGGTAAGACCTGAAACTGGCTGGCGACGAGAACACCACGTGGAAGGCAGTTGGAAGGGCTCTGTGACACTTGGGTGTCGGGGGAGGGTCAGGGAGTGAGGAAAGAAAGACAAAAAGTCAATGGTTTTCGGCAAAACCCAGTAAAGCAAACACTTTACTTCCTCAAGTCATCAATTCTTTATTTGGGACAGTGAAACCTACAGCAATGGATTTGGTGTTTCCTTACTGTCAGCAAGCCTCAGTGATCAGTAGGGTCCAGGATTTGTGTCCTTCCTTCCTTTCTTCTTCTTCCTTTTTCTTTCTTTTCTTTTTTGAGATGGAGTTTCGCTCTTCTTACCCAGGCTGGAGTGCAATGGCACGATCTCGGCTCACCGCAACCTCTGCGTCCTGGGTTCAGGCAATTCTCCTGCCTCAGCCTCCTGAGTAGCTGGGATTATAGGCACGCGCCACCATGCCCAGCTAAATTTTTGTATTTTTAGTAGAGACGGGGTTTCACCATGTTGACCAGGATGGTCTCGATCTCTTAACCTTGTGATCCACCCGCCTCAGCCTCCCAAAGTGCTGGGATTACAGACTTGAGCCACCGCACCCAGTTTCTTGTTTCTTTCTTTCTCTTTTTCTTTCCCTCCTCCCTCCCTCCCTCCCTTCCTCCCTTCCCTCCTTCCCTCTCTCTCTCTTTCACTCATATCCTTTCCTTCCTTTTTTTTTTTTTGGCAGAGTTTCACTCTGTCACCCAGGGTAGAGTACAGTGGCACAATCATGGCTCACTGCAACCTCCACCTCCTGGGTTCAAGCGATTCTCCTGCCTCAGCCTCCCAAGTAGCTGGGATTACAGTTGCCTACCACCACACCCAGATAATTCTGTATTTTTAGTAGAGACAGTGTTTTACCATGTTGTCTGGGCTGGTCTCAAACTCCTGGGCTCAAGCAATCCTCCTGCCTCTGCTTCCCAAAATGCTGGGATTGCAGGCATGTAGCCACGGGCTACAGTTATTTTCTAGAGGGACTCAGCACTGTGTCAACAGGGGTGCAAAGTGACAGGAAAAACCTGGTGTCTTTCTTTTTTTTTTTTGAGACGGAGTTTCGCTCTTGTTACCCAGGCTGGAGTGCAATGGCGCGATCTCGGCTCACCGCAACCTCCGCCTCCTGGGTTCAGGCAATTCTCCTGCCTCAGCCTCCTGAGTAGCTGGGATTACAGGCATGCGCCACCATGCCCAGCTAATTTTTGTATTTTTAGTAGAGACGGGGTTTCACCACGTTGACCAGGATGGTCTCGATCTCTTGACCTCGTGATCCACCTGCCTCGGCCTCCCAAAGTGCTGGGATTACAGGCATGAGCCAGTGTCTTTCTTTAGAGCAAGGTTTGGCAAAATTTGACTATAAAAGACCAGTAGTAAATATTTTAGGCTTTGCAGGTTACATGGTTTCTGTAGCAACCATCTAACTGCTGTCATAGAGTCAGAGCAGCCATGACAACACGTAAGTGAAATTTACAAACACAGGTGCCAAGCTGGATTTAGTCTGCAGCCTATAGCTTGCCGATGCCCGGTCTAGAGCGCTGATGTTACTGGGAGATTTCAAGGGAAGTTTTTTTTTTTTTTTGGTGATGAGGTCTTGCTCTGTCACCCAGGCTGGAGTGTAGCAGTGCGAACTCAGCTCACAGCAGCCTTAACCTCCCAGGCTCAAGTCATCCTCCCACCTCAGCCTCCCAAGTAGCTGGGACTGCAGGCATGTGCCACCACACGTGGCTAATTAAATTTTTTATTATAGAGATGGGGGTCCCCCTATGTTGCCCAGGCTGGTCTCAAACTCCTGGACTCAAGCAATCCTCCTGCCTCAGCCTCCCAACATGCTGGGGTTATAGGCACACGCCTGACATAAGCATTGTTTTTGAACCCGAGTTTTGACATGGCCTCCAGTGTCTAGCATCACCTTCTCTTTAACAGCTGTTAGGCCATTCTCGCATTGCTATAAAGAAATATCTGAGACTGGGTACTTTATAAGAAAAGGGGTTGAATTGGCGCACTGTTTTTCAGGCTGTATGAGAAGCATGCCACTTACATTTGCTCAGTTCCTGGGAGGCCGCAGGAAGCTTCCAATCATGGCAGAAAGTGAAGGGGTAGCA
This sequence comes from Leontopithecus rosalia, assembly GCA_028533165.1. Taxonomy (NCBI): domain Eukaryota; kingdom Metazoa; phylum Chordata; class Mammalia; order Primates; family Cebidae; genus Leontopithecus; species Leontopithecus rosalia. The sequence goes on along the minus strand of CM052655.1, from coordinate 6,853,548 downwards.
GGCATCTCACCCGGTGGGAGCGGAAGCGAGAGAACCAACGGCAGGGAGGTGCCACACACTTAACCAGATCTTGTGAAAACTCACCCACTATCGCGAGGACAGCACCAAGCCATAAGGGAGCTGCCCCCATGATCCAGTCATCTCCCACCAAGCCCCACCTCCAATACCGGGGATTACAATTCAACATGGGCTTTGGCAGGGATGGAGATCTTGATCAACAGCCAACCAGTACTGTTCTGCAAAGGCACTTAAGCAAGGTGACAGGTGGGGGTTTAAACCAGCCTGGTCACAGGTGCAGTGCTGAAGAAAGGGGTCCATTTCATAATTAATTGCTCAGATGAGCCCCTTTTGTGTGGTTTTGGTAAGAGCAACATGCTAGCCACAAAAGCAAACAAGACTGCTAGTCAGAGTCTTGACACGGCCCACACTCTCACATGACCTGCCTTCAGTAAGTAATTCCGTCCCCCTCTGCAGTACTTCCTGGAGTCCTGAGAAGGGAACAGTTTCTGTTTCTCAAGTGTTGCTGAGTTTGTTTGCCAGGTGATGGCTTGCTACCTCTCCACTGGTCACTGCTGGCCACTGTGGGACCCCTTCTCCAGGCTGCTCCCCCTGGTCCACCTGCTCACAAAGGTAGACTCAGGCCTCTCTCTGATACCAGGTACTTATCAAACAAGGCCAGCAGGGGTACTAGACCAGGACAAGGCTTAAAGCAAACATAAGAGAATTATAGCTAAATAACATCAGGCATCACTGTCCCCAGGTGTCTTGGCTGAAGCCAGCCTTTTTAGATTATTAATCAGTCACAATACCGGGTCAGAAACACCTGAATTTGCATCCCATACCTGCCCTTCAGAAGTAGAAGCCTCATGTCTGATGAGCTAAAGGACTTATCAGCTTTAGTGCCTTCCACTAAACAGATGGGGATTTTTTTAAAAACTTAAACGTCGTCTTACTCTGTTGTCCAGGCTGGAGTGCAATGGTGTGATCGAGGCTCACTGCAACCTCCACCTCCCAGGTTCAAGTAATTCTCCAGGTTCAAGTAATTCTCCAGCTTCAGCCTCCCAAGTAGCTGGGATTACAGGTGCCCGCCACCACGTCCAGCTAATTTTTGTATTTCTAGTAAAGATGGGGTTTCTCCATGTTGGCCAGGCTGATCTTGAACTCCTGACCTCAGGTGATCCACCCGCCTCAGCCTTCCAAAATGCTGAGATTACAGGCGTGAGCCACTGCACCTGGCCCAAGTGGATTTTTTTTTTTTAATGAAAACGAAACTAAATGCACAATTATACACATGTTGAAAGCAAAACAGAAACCTTGGAAGAAATTTTGCATTTTCCCTAAGTATCTTTGAGCCACGGTCCTGAGCTTCTGGGTGCAAAGCCACCGGGCTCAGTCTGTCATTACAGATACTTCAGAAGAAAACCCTGAGAAGCCCCAAGCTAAGTACTTTCATCTTATTTAATACAGATGCACAGACTTCTTAGAAACTGCATACCTGGTATCAAACATGAATGCCTGTGGCCAGTTTAAATGAGTTCCCATCTTCTTTCTGAAAGTCCATCCTCATTTTCCTACTGATAGACTGGGCTTATGGCTTTGAGGCTGTGAAGGCTGAGGCTTCTTGCTTTAGGAAACTCTAGCTCCTTGACATGTCTGCATGTTGGTTCTCCTGAAAGCATAAGGGTTTATTTTCTCTTGGAAATCCTGGTCCTTATAAACCCAAGATCTGATTTGCTCATTCAGGTCTTAGGTCTTCCAGACCCAGAGCTCAACATGGACCTGCACACAGCAGTGACTCTTCTGCCTTTCCCAGGGAGTGAGGGTTCATTGTCAGAGGAAGGGGCAGGAGTGACATCTTGTCCTTTCCCCAATCCCTGAACTTGGGGAGCCTCTCTTGTCCCTGCTTTGTCTGTGAAATGGTTCCTAGTTTCTTTGAGATTTTCCAACTGAATGTTGCTTTGTTAATACAAAGCAAGAACTAGGACATTTCAGTCTTGGGGGAAAAAACTATCAAAGAAAACACAGGATAGACACGGTTTTAGCATCAGAGGAAGAATTTTTAAGGGGAGGGGACATTCAATCCCTCTGATTTCCACAATCGAGTTTCTCTTTGGGTCCAGAGATGTCTCTAGGCCTAGGGCAGCCAAACCCTCTGCCCTTGGCTTCCTGCAGAGGTGGCCAGGCTTTGGCAGGCAGTGCTAAATACAAAGGCAGCATCACCCCCAGATCAGGGCAGCTGAGGTGCCCTCTGCCTTTCTCTAGCTTTGCCCCTCACCATGGAGTTAGAACAAGCAGCCAAGGGAAGCCAAGGACAAGGAGCATCCCCCAGATCCCTGGGGGTCTCTGGGGGTCCTGGCATTCTCTGCTGAAGTGACCTCAAGCCCTCTTCCAGGGTCTTGATGAACTCTTTCCCAAATCCACCCTCCCAAAGGTGGGCAGTGTATCTGATGTGCACACCTAGGGGCCCAAAAGGGTGGCCTAGGGACAGCCATTTGCTGGTGACAGCACACAGTTGGAGCTTGGAGAGGGTTGTTTGCACACATGCATGCAAGGCCCTCGGTGGTAAGAAACAGAACCAGGGGTACATAGCGAAGCAGCATGAGCCGTGGGCCAGGGAGCCCCCACTCACATTCTCGTCCCAGCCCCTGCGAATGTAAGGGGCAGGCCTGCCAAAGGAAGAACAGATGGAAAATCTCCAGAGAAAATACAAGAATCATGAAACTAACACATTTACCAAAGCTCCTGTTTTGGTGGCGAGAGACGTGCCCCCAAAGCCATCTGATAAATCTGGACACGAAGCTAGTTGATTTTTCATTTAAAAATCAAATAATATATTAGTTATTTCAATAGTGGGTGCATTTGTTTTTAAAAGGGTGATGACAGATCCCTATGTTACTATGAGGCTAAAATGAGAATGTGTGCTGTGGAGGGGGAGCTATTAATATATGTTAATAAGATTGTTCTTTTTCTATTTTCCTCCAGCTGGTCCCTAAGATAATGTTCAAAGCTTTTTCTCTCATTTGTCTTGCTCTGTCTGGTGGGACACTGTTAATAAAAAGCAGACACTAAGACGTTTTTAAATGTCAAGTGAAGACAAGTTAATAATTGCTCTCCCACAATATGAGAGTGAAGCAATGTTTTCCTCCTTTTTGGAGCTGCCAAAATTCCCTTAGGGGTGTGCACCAGGTAAGTGTGAGGACAAGTTCAGAATCTGAATGACATCATTGTCACAGCCCATGCCAGACCCCAGCTGAAGCATCTCTCCCCTTTGATGTGAGTAAATCCCAGTCTTGTCTGCAAAGAAAGCACAGGCTGAAAAACCACGCTGATGAGCCAGGCAATCTGCCCAAATTTCAAAACACACGACCTGCAGATAGCCTTCCAGTGCCCGCAGAGTTGTAAGGGATGTGGCTTGTGCTAGGAATCACATTTGTCATCGCTTACACTTGTGTAGCTCTTTGTTGTTTGCAAAAGGCTGCCACAGACATGATTTCGCACCATCCTCCCATGGAGACGGAGTGGAGCTTGTCCACACAGAGCACCTGGAGATGAAACCCTCAGCATTTCCCAAGCTCCCATTTTAGGGGCTTTGTGAGTTGGGCAGGGCACCGTGTTCACAGTCAGTAGCCCGTAAGCGGCTGCTGGGATTCAGCTGTGCCACCCTCTGCAAGACTCCTAACAAGTGTACAAGCCACAGATGCCCTCAGGGAAATGAAGTGTGGCTAACCCCACCCCACCCCTGGACCCCTGGCTGCAGCCCTTCTCATCAAGACCCTGCTCCTGGGGAGGTTGCTGTCCTTCTACTTCATGGATAGAAGTTTTTTAATTTTAATTTTTAATTTCTATTTTTTGAGACAGAGTCTCGCTCTGTCACCCAGGATGGAGTGTAGGGGTGCGTTCTCGGCTCACTGACAATTGGAGCAATTCTCCTGCCTCAGCCTCCCGAGTAGCTGGGACTACAGGTGCGCACCACCACGCCCAGCTAATTTTTGTATTTTTAGTAGAGATGGGGGTTCACCATGTTGGTCAGGCTGGTCTCGAACTCCTGGTGTCGTGATCTGCCTGCCTCGGCCTCCCGAAGTGCTGGGATTGCAGATGTGAGCCACCGTGCCTGGCCTGGATAGTGGTTTGTGTCTCTGCTCTGCCTGGCTGGCAGGAATGGCTACTCTTCATCAGGGTGGGCATCAGGAGGCTTGTGGTTTGAGCTCCAAATGTCTGAAAGGGATCTCTGGTCTGCAGATCTGGCTGGACAAAGCGGCTTTGGGCATGTGAGAGCTAGCGGCTGGGTATGCAATATCCTTATCATGGGAAGGGAAAAGGGCTACTTTGTCAGCTTTTTATTCTTTTGGCAGCACGTGGGGCTCTGGGTGGGAAAATGGTAGAAGAAAGATGATTCTCTGGAAGGCCTGTCTATCAGTGCCATGGGGCTGGAACAGCAAACTCCTCGCGGTTAGCATTTCTTAGGAGCCAAGGCGAGGTGTTTTCTCAAAGAGCAACACACCCCTCTCCTCTATGGTTCTGTGTCAGTCTGCTCCTCTTTGTCCAGGTAGAGGAGGGAAGACTGGATGCCTCCTTCTGAGTCCTCGTGGCTTTTAACTCTCTTAAAAGACGGAGGGAACACATCCCTGAGGGGGCCAGGGTGAGTCCAGGAAGGGGTGCAGAACCGGGGGTCCCATGCCCAGAACTGATGTTGGGCCCTAGGCTGGATCAGGTGGACAGAGCTTAAATCAGAAGCAGACTGGGCCATGTACTGAGAGCAAGTGTCAGGGAGAGGTGAGGAGAGGCGAGGTTGGGGGTTCTGGGAGTGTGACACCGAAGATGGAGGCGGGGAGCAGGTGGGCAGGAGCCAGGTGGGGTGGGAGCCCCAGGAATCAGCAGGCTCCAGGTGGAAAAGAAGCAAGGGGATCAGGAATTTGGCTAGAGGCAACAGGGGCATATGGAGCATGCGTATGCTTAACTCCAATTCATTTATCGGAGCTAAGAAAGAGAGATTGTCTACCCCAATTGTTCAGTCTTATGAGGAATATTGCACAAATTAAAGGGAAAAAACCCCTATAGGATTAGAAACAGGTCAGACTTGGTGGCTCACAGCTATAATCCCAGCACTTTGGGAGGCGGAGGCAGGGATCACTTGAGGGCAGGAGTTCAAGACCAGCCTGGGCAACATGGTACACCTCGTCTTTACTAAAAATACAAAAATTAGCTGGGTGTGGTGGTGCATGCCTGTAGTTCCAGCTGCTTAGGAAGCTGAGGCAGAAGACTCGCTTGAACCCCGATCATACCACTCCACGCAGCCTGGGTGACAGAGCAAAATTCTGTCTTCAAAGTAAAACAATAAAAAATAAAAACAAACTTTTTCACATTCTTACATCCACTTTCCTTTCTAGCCTTACCTCCACCAGAATATAATTTTTAAGTAACCTACACCCCAGCCCAAAAAGTCACTGTTTTCCTTAATACACTATGCTTGCCTGTTCTGTGCCTGATTAAGACATCTTTTGTCCCCAGAATGTCAATTCGCTGGCTCTCTGCCAGTAGAAATCTTATTCATTAGTCCTGAACAGGCAAAAGATGCTAACTTATTTAAGAGATATGATTAGGAAGAATATGGAAAAATAGATATCAAAGAAATGTGAATTAAAATAACAATGAGAAATCAGGGCATAGTTACAAAATCATAACAAGTTATAAGAAAAACAGAAAAACCAACCAACTAAACAAACAAATAAAAAGAAACAAAAATGGCCGGGTGTGGTGGCTCACGCCTGTAATCCTAGCACTTTGGGAGGCTGAGGTGGGTGGATCACCTGAGGTCAGGAGGTCAAGACCAGCCTGGCCATCATGGTGAAACCTCATCTTAAAAAAAAAAAAAAGAAAAGAAAACCAAAAACAGCCCACCCAATGCTGACACTGTTTTGCTGAAACAGGTACATCTATTACTGGTGACATTGTAAATGGGCTTCGATAGTTCTTTTATGTGTCAACTTGACTGATCTAAGGGAGGCCCACATAGCTGGTAAAACATGATTTCTGGGTGTGCCTGTGAAGGAGTTTCTGGAAGAAATGAACATTTGGATTGACAGGCTGAGGAAGGAGGATCACCCTCACCAACGTAGACAGAGATCCTCTCCAATCTGTTGAGGGCCCAGACAGAACAAAAAGGGACATGAGTGTTCTTAGTTCTCCAGCCTTTGGACTGGGACCGGGACTTATGCCATCAGCTCCATGGTTCTAAGACCATCGGGAATGGACTGGAATTATACCACTGGCTTTCATGAGCCTCCAGCTTGCAGACAGAAGTTACAGGACTTCTCAGCCTCTGTAAGAGGCAATCCCTCAGAATGAACCTCTTTCTACATATCTATATTGTTGGAAGCGGGTTGCCACTGCTGCTAAGAAATCAACACTGAGACTCTGGATCCATCAGCAAGGCTAGTTTTACTTTCTGCAGAAAGGGTGCCACTCACTAGCAATCTTGCCACAATAGCACACTGAACAAAGGGGACAGGAACATTTATAACTTGACGTGGTCACCCCACTGCTGTGTCCAGTTTCCAACGGCCTGAACAGGACCTCACATTCTACACTTGACCTGACTGGCTAACAAATTAAAACTTTCCTCAATATGCAAGTAGAGAGAAAACAAAGAAAAAGAGGAAGTTAGTCATGAGATGATCAGGAGGTGCTACCAAATAAAGAATGGTATGGATTATGACCTGGGCTTGCCCAGGCTTGTCCAGACATGCCTTCATAAGCTAAAAGAGCTAGCTAGGTTAGAGTATGGAACTAAGGGCAAGAGGTTTAGTATGGAGTGACTATTCTTCAGGGTTAAAAATGAACATTTTGAAGAACTTCTCAATCCTCACGATTATGTATCCTACTGGTTCTGTTTCTCTGGAGAACCCTAATACACGGGGCCTAATACATGGGCCCAAACTTCTGGGGAAACAATGAAGTAATATATTTCAAAAGAGACGGAAATGTTCCTGTACCTTGATGCCCATCAACCCTATTTTGCAGAGCTGAGCTAAACAAAATGACATTAAAGAAAAAAAAGAGCTACATGCATAAAGATACCTCTTGCATTATAGTCATTATTTTTAACAGTGAAAAGGCTGGAAATAGCCCAACAACCTCACAACAGTGGACAACTAAAGGAAATTACACTCAGACACATGGAAATTATGATAAGACTAATTAGCCAAAGGAAATGCTTATAACATAATGCTCCAGAGATACAAAGTTTCTTGTGACTACGCCATAAAAATCACATAAATGCATGGATAAGGATATATAAGGGAACAGAGAAAAAGGAACATCACTACTGATTAGGGTATTATTTTTATTGGTGTATTGCTGATGTACTAAAAACCTCCCAGCGGAAATTTCCTTCCAAACCCCGTCTGGTCTGTGGTCCTTATTGCATTGTGCCTTGAGTGCAATCATTTGTGTCCTAGTTTTAGCCCCCTTTGGGCCATAAACTCTTCAAGGGCAAGGACAATGTTTTACTTTTCTTTTTCTCACCTGAGCACTTGTATTTGCCTGGGACATAATAATATTCAACAATTATTTATTAAGCAAATTAACCACTGCTAAGGATTATGTTGTGCTTAAAAATAAAACTCAACAGATCATTCTCTCCATTCTCCTCTCTCTTGGCAAAAGGCACTCGAATAAATAGATATCTACATTATCTTTAGGCTTCCTTGGAAGGAGAATCCACATGAAGAAACCTAGCATTTTATATCTGGAATGAAGCATAGAGGCAGTAATGCAGGCAACACTTGGGAATCTGGGAAACTGAGGCTCTGGGGACTTACTTACCTTTGCCCCTTAAGGCAACAAGATGTTTAAAAATCGAAGTCATGCTGAGGTTTACCACCTGGGGCCAATTGGATCCTGGCCCAAAGGAAAACACTCCACCACTCCTGCTGGGAGCCCAAAGCTTCCGTGCCTGAGCCAGGCCTCTCTTTTATGAGCTTAAATGTCAGGGATGATGAGTGCAAGTTTCTTTAAACTGGCTGTACCATAGGCCATACCCTAAGTTGAGCCATGGCGACCCCCCGTGACCTGCACATACGCCTCTGGATGGCCTCCCAGAAACGGAAAACAGAAGTAACCAGAAGACCATGAAAAGGCAGGAATGACCAACCCCTGTGGCACCTAATTAACCTGAGGCCTTCTCTATTGTTCCTTATTTCCACCTCCACTGATAAGGCCACTGGACTTTGTAACCGACCTTGATCAACCTCGTGACTCCAGACCTTACGACCCCTCCCAGCTTGCAAAAGCCGTCCTGAACTGTAACTTCTGTAACTTTCCACTGCCTATCCCAAACCATAAAGCCAACTCCTATCCCACCGCTCTCCACTGACTCTCTTTTTGGACTCAGCCCGTCTGCACCTGGGTGAATAAACAGCCATGTTGCTCACACAAAGCCTGTCTGGGGGTGGGGGTGGGTCTCTTCGTTCAGGGCACATGTTTAACAATGAGAAAACAGGAAAGGTGACAATATGACCTAAAGGAAGTAGCAGGAACTCAATGCTGAACTCACTGTAGGTCCTGATCCCTTATTGCATGCCAGGCGCTCCATGCACATCAACCTACGCTCTCATTTTATAGATAAAATCTTGATGTTCAGAGACTACGTGACTCCCCAAGGTCAAATAGCTTTTCTTTTGATGGGACCTGTCGGGACCCCAAAGCAACCACAGGCTCTTAAGCATCCCTACCCAGCATGCTTTGGAACTGACAAGTCCATAGGCCCATTTTGTCTGTCTGTCCAGGATAATGAAGCCTCGGCATCTTCCTTCTCCTTTCCCCTTTATTCTTGCATGTACAATTAGTGCCCTTTTCTGCACTGCCCTTTCCTGCCACTATTTTCACCTGGCTTACATTTTTCCTGTTTTCAGACTGGGTCACCAAGCTGATGATTTATTCCATGTTCTTTGAATACACTGTGGTCATCAGCCATTTTGTCCTGAAGAAAATCACACACTCCCTTGTATCAGTGACTTTTCCTGAGGTCTGAGCATATATATAATTTCTAGGACATGTTTTCCTTAACTGGATACAGTCTCACATACTGGGGATAAGGTTTGGGGATTGCTATGATTTGGATGTGTCCCTTCCAAACTTCAGATATTGCCAATTCGATAGTGATATTAAGAGGTGAAGCCTCGGCCGGGCACAGCAGCTCACGCCTGTAATCCCAGCACTCTGGGAGGCCAAGGCAAGTGGATCACTTGAGGTCAGGAGTTCGAGACCAACCTGGGCAACATGGTGAATCCCTGTCTTGGAGCATGGTGGTGGCAGGTGCCTGGAATCCCAGCCACCTGGGGAGGCTGAGACAGGAGAATCGCTTGAATCTGGGAGAGGGAGGTTACAGTGAGCCAAGAGCAGGCCACTGCACTCCAGGCTGGGTGACAGACCGAGACTCTGTCTCAAAAAAAAAAAAAAAAAAGAAAAAAGAGGTGAAACCTTTAAGAGGGGATTAGGCCATGAGGGCTCCAGCCTGAGGAAGGAGATTAGGTGCCCTTGTAAAAGGGCTTGATGGAGGGAGTAAGTCCCTCTTGCCCTTCCGCCTCCCACCATGTGGCACCATCTTGGAAACAGAGACCAGACTGTCCCCAGAAAACAAAGCTGCCAGTGCCTGGGTAATGGACTTCCCAGCCTCCGGAGCTGTGAGAGATTATTTCTGTTCTTATCAATTCCCCGGTTCATGGTACTTTGTTATGGCAGCACAAATAGACTAGGAGAAGGATTAAGACAGCAGTTATTCCAGAACAATTTCTTCCAGCATTATGCTAATTTTCTTTTTTTCTGGGAAGTAAAGCCTTTTTACAAGTTGCACTTTTTAAATGTGATATTCTCCTACCCTAGCTGAGGCCCCTACTCCTCTTTTCTTCCGTGCATTTTGTCTGCGGTGCAAAACTAACACATTTTTGTTTCTCTAATGCAAGTAACAATAACATCTAATTAATAGGCAGCTACACGCAGGCAGAGGCAGGAACCCTTCCATCTGCCGTTCTGTGATAGAGGCTTCCCCTTTTGCTTACTTATGTTCTTTTTAGCTTATTCTGTGCCCTTTAAATTGCCTTCCTAAAATATAGAATTCCACATCAACTCAAAATTAGTTTAGCAAATAGATAGCGCTTGGTAAGTTCCAATTATAAAATCCTGCCCATCCTCGCTGTCTGGGGCTTACACCATTAAACATTAAGTGGTAGCAGATGCTTCCTGCCTGGAGCTCAATTTCTAGGCCTAAGTTCCGTTATACCCTCTAAAAGATAGATTTTTTCTTTCTTTTATTCATTCATTAAAAAAAAAAAAAGAAAGAACACTAGGTTTTGGCCAGGTGCGGTGGCTCGCGCCTGTAATCCCAGCACTTCGGGAGGCTGAGGTGGGTGGATCACTTGAGTCCAGGAGTTCGAGACTAGCCTGGGCAACATGGTGAAATCCTGACTCTATTAAAAAAATACAAAAATTAGCTGGGCATAGGGGAACATGGCTGGGCATGGGGAGCACCAGGGGAGCCAACTGCAGAGGGGGGTGCCGCTGCTGGTAGCTGAGCGGCTGGTGCTGGCCTGGGCGCAGCTCTCATCTGAGGGGCTGGGCTGGCCGGAGGGGCCATGCGAGAGGTGCGGCTTCGGCTTCCACGCGGCATCCTCGCTGCGGGGTTGCTCAGCCTTTAGACTAGCAATAACCAGGGCAGAGCCCACCCGCTTCTGAGAAAACCGGAAGACGGGAGGCGGTGCTGGCCTCAGCGCGCAACCAATCAGCGCACAGGCAGAGGCCTTCCGTTCTCTAGTGTCTCCGGGGCCTTTTTTTTTTTCTTGGAATTAATCATTTATCACAAAGTGAACAATTTCAATTCTTAAACATACAATCATCACTTTTCTTCGTACTAACTCAAATGAGTAAAGAGAATTTTATTCAAACATTATAAATATCATTTACATTTAGCCTGAGATTAAGATTAATTCCAGCTACTGGGGAGGCCAAGGTGGGGGAATTGCTTGAGCCCCAGAAGTGAAGGTTGCAGTGAGCGTGATTGCACCACTGCACTCCAGTCTGGGCAACAGAGCCAGACTCTGTATCAAAAGCAGAAAACAAAAGCACTAGGTTTAAATAAAATTTGATGTTCTGTATGGGGGGGTGTAGTTTGGTGACAGATGTCTTGTTTTTAAAAAACTAAGTGAGGACTGGGCTGCCATTTGTCTTCCCATCATTAGAAACTGACTCCTGCATGTCCTGGGGAGCCCAAGTGTAAACCTTAGTTTTTTTTAGAAGGACCATGATTCCCTGCAAGGCCAGGCTGGCACTGCAGAAGTCCACAGTCAGAAAGAACCACAAACCAACCCTCCTGGGTGGCATGGTCCAAACAGGGCTTTATTTAGATGAATTCACACAGAGGTGCTATAGTGTGGTCTGGGTATTGATTATATGGTTTCTATGTCATGTACTTACAGGAACTCAAGAGAGCAGTGAATCCCAGCTCACACCAAATTTACTGTGTCTGCCTCAGTTTCCCTTTTTCTCAAATTGGTGGTGTAACTAGTTCTTACTTTATAGATGGTATTCTGATCCCCAAATTTCTTTTTAAAGAAACACGAGAATTTATTATAAATGCTACATAGATCCAAAGTTTGATGTGCCTTTGGGCTGAAACCAACTTTGAAGTGAGGCAAGAACTCAGGCTCCCTGCTCTTTTCTTCCCTGAAGATTCACTGGTCCTACGGCAAATACGCAGCCATGACTTGTCCAGGGAGCCAAGGAAAAGGAAGAGACATTTATCTTCCTTTCACTTTGTTTCTTAAGCTCTTGAAAGAGAGGTGACTCAGTGTGCCCCAGAAAGGGAGGATCCACCCAGCTTTCAGCATTTTCCAAGGTTCTTTTTGAGGTGGGCACGAAAGTGACAGGTTGAAAGGAAGGAAGGCTTCCTCTTTTTTTTTGAGATGGAATCTTGCTCTGTCACCCAGGCTGGAGTGCAGTGGCTCGATCTCGGCTCACTGCAACTTCTACCTCCTGGGTTCAATTATCTGCCTCAGCCTCCTGAGTAGTTGGGATTACAGGCACACACCACCATGCCTACCTAATTTTTTTGTGTTTTTAGTAGAGACGGGGTTTCACCATTTTAGCCAGGCTGGTCTTGAACTCTTGACATCGTGATCCACCTGCCTTGGCCTCCCAAAGTGCTGGGATTATAGACGTGAGCTACCGTGCCCACCCAGAAGGCTCTCTTTCTAACGTAAACCTCCATCAGCAGTCAGGAGGAGCCACTTACCAGGGTATTCTACTTCTTAGCAAATTATCATTGTACATAAATTAAAGCAAACACAGCACATCTCCATGCATTACACACATCGTCACCCAAACCATGCAGCCTCGTTCAGAAATGATCTTCTTTCTGAGAGCTTCTTTTCCTGGAATCATTTTGGTTTGATCCTTTCAAGGCTGTGAGATTTATTTTCAAGTATTATTTTTCATTTTGAAGGTTATTTATAATTTAATTTTAAAAGCTTCATATACACACATCTCTACCTAGATATGCACACATATGCAAACATCTGGTACAAATTCAAATACTATAAAAGAATTCTCAACATAAATATCCATCCCAGCCAAAACCCACTCTGTTTCCTGTGTCTCATTCCAGAGCTGTTCTATGCATAAAATATATATATTTTTTGGTATTTTTTTAAAAATGTACTGTTTAATTTAAAACTACTTTAGCATCAGACAAGGTAAAAAGGTAGAATCCTATGGATTAAAAAAGAAAAATAAAAAGGGCCTGGGGTATAATTGTTTTAAATGATATGTTGATGTGTTGAGTTTAAAAATATTTTGATGTGTTCCAATGCAAAACAAGACGATGTGAATCAGGGACTGTCCTGAATGAACTGTCCAATATGATTATATATTTTGTGTGTGTGCTGCGGCAAGGTTTACATAACAATATACAGAAAACAGAAAGCCATCCAATAGTCTGGAGGGAGCAGGGAGGATGGGGAGGAGCAGAAAGAAGACTGCCTCAAGGACTGCCACTTAGAGAAGAGGCGCTGAGAAGGGAAAGAGGTGAACCAAGGGAGGCAAACAAAGTCTCAGGCCCATGCTTTCCAACAGGACTTTCTGCAATGGTGGGAATGACTGTGTCTATGCTGTCCAGTATGGTAGCCACTAGTGCTGTTGAACACTTAAAATGTAACCAGTGAGACTGAGGGACTGAAGTTTTCATTTAATTTTGTTGTAATTGATTTGAATTTAACAGCTACCACACTAGATCCTGTCGCTCTGGGGTTTGTAACATCTTGGGAGGTGTCAATGAGCTTAGAGAAATAAGAATGGAAAGGGGCGGAGGATAAACGTGGGTTAAGTCAAAGCAGCAGAGGGAAAAAAAGGGGAAGGAGAAGGAGAAGGAATAAAATGTAAGTGAAAAGGCGCAGAGAGGAATAATTGTCTTAAGTGATGAGTGCCTCCTGGATCAGTGGCCGGGACCCTCAGGCATGATTCTGAGGTCTTCTGCAACAGCACACAGAAACAGTCTCTTCTAGAGCAATACTGCACTTGCTGATCCTGGGAGGTCTGTAGGCCTTAACTTCCTTATCTTATCGTGAAGGGAGCAAAGGTCCACAATCCCAGGGACTCCTGACTCTACTGTGTGAAATAAAAGAGTTTACTCCAAGAAAACCACACAGTTTGGATACACCACTAGGTGTCACCATTAGCCAAAATGAGTTTTTATTTTTTATTGTTTTTAACCTGCAGAATCTGGGGAGTTTCTTCTGTGGGTCTATTGCTGAGCTATACAATTCATTTAGGTATTTTCCTACTTTGTCACAGACAAAGCAAAATGGCTTGTGCTCCTGGAGGCTGCCCAACAAGGATACTCATTCTAACTTGGTTTATTTTTCTTTGTAGTTAAGACTCTACTAAGGCTGGTGTGACGGCTCATGCCTGTAATCCCAACACTTTGGGAGGCTGAGGCAGGAGGATCGCTAGAAACTGGGAGTTACAGATTGGCCTGGGCAACATAGTGAGATCCCCATCTCTACAAAAATTTTTTTTACAAATTAGCCAGGCATGAGGGCACGTGTCTGTAGTTCCAGCTACTTGGGAGGCTGAGGTGGGAGAATCACTTGAGCCCTGAGCCCAGGAGATTGAGGCTGCACTGAGCCATTGTTGTGCCATTTTTTTTTTAGACAGACAGTGCCTAAAAAAAAACCAAACAAAAAAACTTCTGCTAAATACCACAAATGTGTGTGTGTGTGTGTGTGTGTGTGTGTGTGTGTGTGTGTGTACACATGTGCTTGGCCTCCCAAAGTACTGGGATTGCAGGTGTGAGCCACCATGCCCAGGTAACATTCTTTGTTGAATATTTACTATGTGATATGCAGGGGCCCCATGTATGCTGCACAGCTCTGGGGATGGGAGGAGAGGGCACTGTTTGCATAGACCTCAATGTAAATGATGTTTCCTGAAGCTGTGCAGCCTAGCAGCTCTGCAAGACTCTGGTCTGGGCCAGAAGAACTGTATTAGTCCATTTTCATGCTGTGGATACAGACACACCCAAGACTGGGCGATTTATAAAGAAAAAGAAGTTTAATGAACTCACAGTTCCACATGGCTGGGGAGGCCTCACAATCATGGTGGAAGACAAAAGTCACGTCTTACATGGTGGCAGACAAGAGAGAATGAGAGTCAAGAGAGAGGGAAAATCCTTATAAAATCATCAGATCTGGTGAGACTTATTCACTACCACATGAACAGTATGGGGGAAACCGCCCCCATGATTCAATTATCTCCCACCAGGTCCCTCCCACAACACATGGGAATTATGGGAGCTGCAATTCAAGATAAGATTTGGGTGGGGACACAGCCAAACCATATCAGGGAGTAAGACATGGACCCTGCTTTTTCCATCTTCTCTGTTCTATCTCTTAGGAGAGTTCCTTAGTCAAAACCTTTGCAACTAGAAATATCTATGCTTTATATAAATTCAAGATAAGATTTGGGTGGGGACACAGCCAAACCATATCAGGGACAAAATCATGAGTAAGACATGGACCCTGCTTTTTCCATCCTCTCTGTTCTATCTCTTAAGAGAGTTCCTTAGTCAAAACCTTCTTTGCAACTAGAAATATCTATGCTTTGTATAAATTCTGAGAGTTATACATGTAACAGTTAACCTTTCCTTCTATCCACATTAAAAACAACTAAAGTTTAGTTCCTTTTCAGAGAAGTAATGCCCCTCACTGAGCATTATTTTATTAATAAGGCAAAGTACTGTTCCAGCTGGAAAAATCGAGCTGCGGCCTTTGCCCTTGGGAAATTCAGTAAGATCCAGAATAAGCTCTTTAAGTGCTGCATATCTAAATTTGACCTTTGAACAGAAGAGTAGTAGCCATTGAACATGAATCTGGGGACCAGGACCCCTAGAATCTTGCCCGACTAGGCTTTCCTGGGGGATGTGCCAGGTAGCCTGGAGGCATGACAAACCATCCCAAAGCTTAGTGGCTTAAAGCAACAACACTCATCATTTTTTATGATTCTGTGAGTGAGTTGAGCAGTTCCGATCTAGGCTGATGTGCACATCTGGGGTCTGTAGGTGGCTCAGCTGGGGTTGGCTGGCCTCCCTGTCAACATGAAATTTACAGGCTGGTTAGTTGAGGACTTAGCTGGCGGGGTTTGTCCCTGCTCCGTGTGATCTCTCCTCCTCCAACAGTCTAGCCCAGGTTTCACGTTGTGTTCTCACCATGGTGGTCTCAGGGTATGAAAGAGCAGCGAGAGAAAGCAAGTTTCAGTATGGGAGCACTTGAAAATTTTTTCCTGTGTCACATTTGTTCTCTTCCCATTGGCCAAAGCAAGACACATGGCTAAGCCTGGAGTCAGCACGAAAGGTATTATCCAAGGATGTTGTAGAGAGAGAAATGAACCAATTGAGGACCAGTGTTGTTAACAATCTACTGAAAAAAGTAATTTAATTTCTCCTTATCTCAGGGTTCACCAAGATGATAATATTAATAACTCTTTCTTAACCTACTTCCCAGGGAAGAAGAAAAATAAACACAAGGAATAAACTGCTGTGTATCATTCAAAGAAAAGGGACAATGTAACTATTATTCATTTTCCTTCTGTTTGCTCGTCTACCTTTGTCTCGTTCACATCAAGGCTAATCTATCTGTGGGGCAATTAAGAATCCCACTTAGCAGGGAAGGGAGTACCACACACTGAGGTCTATTGGGGGAAATAGGGGAGGGACAGCGGGGGGGGGATGGCATGGGGAGAAATGCCAAATATGGGTGAAGGGGCAGAAGGCAGCAAATCACACTGCCACGTGTGTACCTATGCAACTATCTTGCATGTTCTGCACATGTACCCCAAAACCTAAAATGCAATAAAAATTAAAAAAAAAAAAAGAATCCCACTTAGTGAAAATTTCTACCAAAAATAAAAGTAACAATTTCAAAAGAAAATTTCATTTGTTTTCATAATTTTCACCAGTAAATTGGTACATTTTATGGGTTGTGTGTAAGGATACCCACTAAGGATGGTGGATGGCAGGATTCTTCAAAAACAGAGACCCAGGAATGTTTAACCACAGGCTGACTTCCACAATTGCCCCTATAGGTTAGACTTTGCAGATTCATTTTGCGTTTTTTGTTTGTTTATTTGGAGAAGAAGACTTGCTCTGTCACCCAGGCTGGAGTGCAGTGGCATGATCTCTGCTTACTGCAACCTCCGCCTCCTGGATTCAAGTGATTCTCCTGCCTCAGCCTCCCAAGTAGCTGGAATTACTGGTGCCCCCCACCATGCCCAGCTAATTTTTATATTTTTAGTAGAGATGGGCCAGGCTGGTCTTGAACCCCTCACCTCAGATGATCTGCCTGCCTCAGCCTCCCAAAGTGCTAGGATTACAGACATGAGCCACCATGTCTGGCCAGACACCGCACCCGGCGTACATTTTGTTTTAAATAATTGCTCAGCACTGCCCAGATTGGATACCTGTTATAGCACTTGGAGGACTTACTCAGATAAAGAGAATGACTACAAGTTTACAGTATATATTTTCTTTGTTTTTTGTTTGTTTGTTCGTTTTTTAGATACTGTCTCGCTGTGTTGCCCAGGCTGGAGTGCAGTGGTGTGATCTTGGCTTACTGTACCCTCCACCTCCTGAGTTCAAGCAATTCTCCTTCCTCAGCCTCCTGAGTAGCTAATGCTACAGGTGCCTGCCACCATGCACAGCTAGTTTTTATATTTTTGGTAGAGATGGGGTTTCACCATGCTGGCCAGGTTGTTTTCGAACTCCTGACCTCAAGTGATCCACCCATCTCAGCTTCCCAAAGGGCTGGGATTACAGCTGTGAGCCACCATGCCTGGCCTACAATATATGTTTTCATTCCTATTTGTATTGCTGGAAATTGCTGAAGACAATACCACTTCTGGAAATTCACACTCAATCTTACTGGAACTAAGATTAGCCAAGAAAAGGATTACTTCATTCTTACCGATAACTTATCTTTCCTACAGCTTGTGGTCTCCATTATTTAACTTGATGAATAAACATTTATTGGGTATCTACTATGTGTGAAAAACTGAACTAGAGATAGAGATATGGATAAAACACAGTTTTTGCTCTGCTGGCAACAACCTATAAGGCGAATCAGACAGATAAGTGCTCAGGGGAGCATTGGAGAAGGAATGATCACACCAATGGCATGAACTGGAGGAAACTTCATGAAGACAACTTTTGTTCTGAGCTTTGAAGAATAAGTAGAATTTATCAATGTAAGAAAGGGGAGAGAGAATTCCATAAAGAGGTAACTGTATGGTAAGCAGACGGTTAAAGTGCACATCATGTTCACGGGGAAAAGATCACCCAGGGTAGCTGGAGTGTGGGGTATGCTGTGGGAAGTAGAAAGGAGGTGAGGCCAGCTTGTTAAGACCTTTGAATGTGATATTAAAGGGCAAATGTGAGGGCTTTAAAGGCCCTTGATTAAAACAGTCTCATGATTAGAACTATTTTATAAATGTCATTCTGGCTTCTCAATACTGACAAAATGGGACCCAACAGGGGCTACTGGCTATCTCTGTCAACCCACTTCTGGAAGTATCTCAGAAATGGTGCAACTGGTAGATCTGAGAATCTGACGTGATGACTGTGAGAAGTTTCTAGAGGGACAGCAAATGGTTTGGGCCTAGTATATGTGTTTGTGACTGCAGACTGCAGGGGAAGAGGGAAAGTGCCGTAGGGTGGGGATGATCTTATCTTGGACTATTTTCCACCCCTGCATTTCCATGGGCAGATTATAGTCTTCCCCAACTCCACTGAGAGACAGAACAGTATCTCTAGTCCTGCACCAGCAGGAGATGAAGCTTGTGGGTACATCAAGAGGCAATAGGTACAGATATGTCCACATTCCTTCTAAGAACTGCCACTCCTCCACATAGTATCGGAGGTCCCAATGTGATAAGACAAGAAAAAGAAATACTAGGTATAGGATTTGAAAGGAAGTAGCAGAACTGTCATTATTTACAGGTGATCTGATTATCTACACAGAAAACCTCACAGACTCAATAGAAAAACTTTCGGAACTAATATGTATGTTCAGCGAGGCTGTCAGAAATGAGATCTGCTTATAAAACTCAGAAGCATTCTTCCACAACAGCAATATTCAACCAGAAAATTAATAGAAAATAAGATAACTTTCATAAGAGCAACACAACCAAAAACGACCTAAAAATCAATTTAGTAAAACATTCAAAATAAATTTTTGGAGAAAAATTTAAAACTATCAAAGGACATTAGACTTAAGCCAAGAGATATGCCATGTTGGTGGATAAGACCACTTAAAATATAAAAATAACAATTCTCTCAGAATTAATCTAAAAATTCAAGGCACTTTCAGTATAGTCCCAACAGAACTTTTTGAGGGAATAAAAAAGCATACTCAAAATGTATGTTGAAGGAAAAAAGAAGTCCACAACCAGTGGAGCCAACTTTAGAAAAAGAGCAAAGAGGAATGACTTGCCCCAGTATAATCCAATGCTATATAATAAAACATCATGGATGTTTATTATCCATAATCATGGATGTTTATTATCCACGATGTTTATTATCCATAATCATGGATGTTTATTATCCACGATGTTTTATTATATAGCATTGGAGTAAACTGGAGCAAGAAGCGTGGAAATAGAGCAAGGGTGAGGAAGTGCTCAGAAATGCATATGTGTGCTTACATGTTTGGTTGTGTGTGCACCTGATGTATGAAAAACAAGTCAGTGGGAAAAGGATGGGTTGCTTAGTAGACAGTGTAGGGAAGATTGGCTCACTACATGGAAAAAAAATTAAGCTCCATTCCTAACACCATAAGCAAAGGTGAACTTCAGATGAATTAAAGGTATAAATGTGAAACATCACCCTACAAAACATAGATATGCAGGTGTATGTATAAATATAAATCAGAATATATTTATGACCTTCAAAGTAGGGAAATGTTTATTTTTTATTTATTTTTGGTTTTTTTTTAAACCTTGGAATATAATGAAAAAAGTAGGGAAATAAAAAAAAAAATCCAAAAAGTGTAACCATATTCCCTGTCCCTCAAATGACTATGTCAAAATTAACAATAATGACGATAGTGGATATAGTTATCTAAATGAACAGACAGGTGTGGCCTGAGAAAAAATATTTGAGACTCCCACAACCAGCAAGGGATCATTGCATAGAATATATAAGAAAGTCTCGGCCGGGCGCGGTGGCTCACGCCTGTAATCCCAGCACTTTGGGAGGCCGAGGCGGGTGGATCACGAGGTCAAGAGATCGAGACCATCCTGGTCAACAAGGTGAAACCCCGTCTCTACTAAAAAAACAAAAATTAGCTGGGCACAGTGGCACGTGCCTGTAATCCCAGCTACTTGGGAGGCCGAGGCAGGTGGATCACAAGATCAAGAGATCGAGACCATCCTGGTCAACATGGTGAAACCCGTCTCAATTAAAATTATAAAAAATTAGCTGGGCATGGTGGCGCGTGCCTGTAATCCCAGCTACTTGGGAGGCTGAGGCGGGAGAACTGCCTGAACCCAGGAGGCGGAGGTTGCGGTGAGCCGAGATCGGGCCATTGCACTCCAGCCTGGGTAACAAGAGCGAAACTCCGACTCAAAAAAAAGAAAAGAAAGTCTTACAAATCAATCAGAAAAAGAGAATACAACAGGAAGATGGGCAAGGATATGAATATGTGACTCACCCCAAAATACCTACCTGTTTTGCTCAATCTCACTAGTTTTTAGATAAATGAAAATGAAAACAATAGCAAGATTAAGTCTTTCTACCCGTGAGGTTGGAAAATTAGAAGACTGGATAATACCAAACACTGGCAAGGTTGCAAGGAAACAAAAAGGAAAGGAAATAAACGTGCTATTCTATGGCACGCCAGAGATAAAGCCAGGCACCCGCTAAAGTGCCAGGACTGGTTTTATTCCGGGACTATTGCAATAAGGAAAAAGAGTAAGGCGGGAACAGAACTCAATACCTCATGCAAAATGCTGGAGACTATTTAAAGGTTAAGGGAAAGGCATTGTGGGTGATTAAGGGAGGGTTAGTTCATGTGACTAGGCCACCTGGGTTTGTTCAGTGGTACTTATCCGGAGGAGAAACACACTTCCCCTAAAGTAAGGTGTTCACAGCCGTTAGGCCCTTATCCCCCTGGGAGAAGAGTTATAGCTCCCTGAATATCTGCATTTCAAAGAGAGGGCTCTCAGATCCTTGAGGAGACAATTTTGGTGGGAGATTTACATCCAAAGGACAAAGGAAAGATTTATGATTGCAGGCTTTCTAAAATGACTGCTCTAAGAGAGGGCTCAGGGGCCTATCTGCCCATCACCAGGTTTTGGCTAGAATAAATAGTAAATTCTCCTGGCAGCACTGAGCTTCAAAGCAAGCATTTTAAGGAAGGCTGGGATCATCCTGGGGACATGGCCTTAGGCTGTTAGAGTTTGGGCAAGTCTCTTAGTGCAGGGGTTTGGACAGTCATTATGGGCAGAGAGTTCTGCAGTTCACAGGCACAACCTAGAAGTACTTTGTGGAAATCAATAGGCATCGGCAATTCCGCTCCTAGGCACGTGCTTCTAAGAAACCCTTACACAGGTTCGAAAGGATCACAGGCAAAAGTACTCACCTCCCTGTAGTACTGGTAGCAGGGAGCTGGGGCATTTGCTAGGGGAATGGATAAATACATGCCGTAGATAGGTTTAAAAATCAAATCACACAAATAACATATTTTGTAAGTTCACATACATACCCAAGAATATATTCTCACAATATCAGAGTGACAGCCTGTGGGAGGAAGGGGACTGAGTGTCAGAAATAAGGGAGGGAAAATCAACTAAACAAAACAAGAGCAACTCCTTACACAGACGGATGATGAGTGAGCTGTACCCTCCTCTCAATGCATTTGCAGTTGGAAACAGGGGGAGAGAAGAAAGGGGAGAGTGAGGAGGGAAGAACAGAAAGTGTGTCGCTCTGGGAGCGGGGACAATGAATGACTGAAAGGCTAGGGTGGGAGGGGCCAGGGAAGAGGGGATGGGGCAGTGCAGGGAGGAGATGACAGTGGTTGGAAGTAGACCAGGGACAGCAAAATGCAAAGAATCAATGGTGGGTAAGGACCTACCATGTGCTGCGCACTGTTAGGTTCTTGCATTCTGTTTGGGGATGGATCCCAGGAACTCCCTTAAGGTGGAAACACCGACATGCTGAATGTGGGGTGGAGTTCAGGTCGATCCCAAAGGCCCTAACCTGCACCGATAGGAGGATGGTGCCTTTAACTAAACTGAGGAATAAGTAAGAAGGGGAATACACAAATTCACATCCATGGCTTGGGATCTCCCAATCCATCACTTTGAAAATCAAGATTCTGAGAAGGCATTCCTACTCCAGAGGAAGAGGAATGACATTCATTGTGCTGCCGGAATGACTGTCCTTTTCATAACAACATTAAGCCTGAGAGCTTATTACAGGTTAAATGCGGTGCTTAAGGTGTGTACACTTATTAGTTCACTCACAACGCTGTAAAATAGGTACTGCTGTAATCTCTCTTTTTACTGATTAGGAAACTGAAGTTTAGAGAAGTTAACTACTTGCCCCAGGTCACAGTGCTTCTGATTCCTTAGCCCTGATACGTGTGGATTCCACTCCACAGGCGTAGTTTTTTAAGTAACTGTCAAAGAAGTATTACCAAGAGCCTCATTATTTTCATTGTCTTCATGTATCTCTAGTAAGTGGTAGAGCTGGGATCCAAACCCAAAGTTTGTGCTTTTTTTTTTTGAGATGGAGTCTTGCTCTGTTGCCCTGGATGGAGTGCAACGGCACAACCTTGGCTCACAGCAACCTCTGCCTTCCAGGTTCAAGTGATTCTCCTGTCTCAGCCTCCTGAGTAACTGGGATTACAGGCGCCCATCACTGTGCCCAGTTATTTTGTATTTTTTTAGTAGAGATGGAGTTTTGCCACGTTGGCCAGGCTGGTCTCGAACTCCTGACCTCAGGTGATCCACTCGCCTCAGCCTCCCAAAGTGCTGGGATTACAGGTGCGAGCCTCCATGCCCAGCCTGTGTTCTTTTCATGACACACATCTGCACGTCCCTGTCAACTATTGTTCAAACTGTCTCTCACACTACCCTTTCAAACTCTACCCACAGGGGAAAATAGCCTAAAGAGACATATTAACCAATCACAATCCACAGGCTTTGTTTGGAGCAAATACATGGTTAACAAAAGCACTTAAAGGATAACTGGGAAAAATCATATTAAGGAATTATTATTGATTTTTATGTGTGCTGATTTTTGTGATTATGTCTAAGTAGGGCAGTCCTTTCAAAGAGAAATATCTAACGGTGAAATACGAACTACAGTGGTTCTCAGAGCGTGGCCCTCAGATCAGCAGCATCAGTATCACCCAGGAGCTTGTTAGAATGCAGATTCTCAGGCCAGACCTACCAAATCAGAAACTCCGTGGGTGGAGCCCAGCAATCTGTGTTTTAACAAGTTCTCCAGGGGATTCAAATGCCTGCTGAGTTTTGAGAGCCACCAAAATAATGTGCTGTCTTGAATTTGTTTTAAAATGATCAGCGGAAGGGGTGATGGGTACATAGGGATTGATTATCACCATACTATCTCCTTTTTTTTTGAGAGATGAGGTCTCCTTCTGCTGCCCAGGCTGGATTCAAACTCCTGGGCTCAAGCAATCCTCATGCTCCGCCTCCTGAGTACGTATTCACTACTTTTATATGGGTTTGGAAGTTTTCCAGAATAAAGAGTTTTCAAAACTCCAAACCGTTTTCTCTGCAGTGCTGCCTAACAGCTCTCTCCTCACTGCTGTTGTCTCTCTCTTTTGCCCGCTGCCCTCCATCTGGAACATTTCCTCCTGGCCTCAGAAATGGCTGCTCTTCTTATTCTGTTTATTATCATTATTATTATTTTGAGATGGAGTCGCACCTGGAATACAGTGGTGCGATCTCGGCTCACTGCAACCTCCGCCTCCCAGGTTCAAGTGATTCTCCTGCCTCAGCCTCCCAAGTAGCTGGGACTACAGGTGTATACCACCAAACCTGGCTTATTTTTGTATTTTTAGTAGAGACAGTGTTTTGTCGTGTTGGCCAGGCTGGTCTCAAACTCCTGACCTCAAGTGATTTGCCCACCTTGGCCTCCCAAAATGCTGGGTTTATAGGCGTGAGCCACTGCGCTCAGCCCTTATACTGTTTATTTGCCTCAAGTTTTCCAAATCTTCAGAGCTCCTGGTACCCTTGCTCTCGCTCCTTGTTCTCTCTGTGAAAGTCTTTAAACGGCCCTTCTCCCACCATTCAGTCACCATTTCTCACCTCTTGGGGTTTTTCTTCCTGGCTTCTAGTTTCTGGGCACTCTGCGGTTTGCAGGATTTGGTGCCTGAGACCCTGTCTTTGCACACGCACTGAGTGATCTTTCTGCTGCTTTTATTGGCACTATCAACAACTTCTTTTCTTTCTTTTAGAAAACAAAACATTCACCTCCTTCAATTAAAAAAATATATTTTGTGTGATTGTTTTAGTTTGAAATGTACCTGCCATTTTTTAAAAAATCCAAACAATACAGAGTGGAACAAATAAAAGTGTCACCTTGTTTCCCAGAACACCATCTTCACTGTTAAACCTAACGCTCTTGTCAATCCCTCTGTGAGATCTGAGTTCATTCCTCCTCTGACCTCTGCCCGCAGGACAGCATGTAGAGTATGGAACCAAAGACCACAGCCCATTGATTCTTCAGGCGGAGGGATGGAGTATGTGAAAGCAAGAGAGGTAAACGAACTAGCGAAGGCCAGGCCTGGTGTCTCATACCTGTAATCCCAGCACTTTGGGAGGCTGAGGCAGGAGATCTCCTGAGCTCCGGAGATGGAGGCTGAAGAGAGCTATGATCATGCCACTGTACTCTAGCCTGAGTGACAGAATGAGACCTTGTCCTTAAAAAAACAAAGAGAGAGAGAGAAGAAAGTGAAAGAGAGCCAGGAGTGAGTGGGAGGAGGATGGTTGGCAGCTGGCTGAAAGTGGGACAAGGAGTTAAATGTCATTTGTGTCCGGCTCCCACAGCTCCCCCACCTTTCTCTTGGTTTTGGTCATGGCTTCTGACCTCTGTGGAGAGCGCTGAGGTGCAGTAGCTTCTTCAGAGAGCCTGCTGATGAGGTACTGCTCTGCACGTGGACTTAGAATGAAGCCTCCTTGACCGCCACTATGGCGGCCTCTGCTCTTGGCTCTGGGCTTGGACCCATTCTAGCGGGCTCCCTTCCCCAGCGTGACCAGCCCTACGGGTGTACCCACCTCCTGTTGTTGTCCCCATTAAGCCATCAAGCCACTGACTTACCAACAGTCTACCTGTTGTCATATGTATCTGGATCCTTCAAGCTGTAGCTTTGCTACTCTTCCAGGAGTCTGACCTTCTTGAGGAAGTCACTCAAGAAATTTGACTCCTGTTTGAAATCACTAGTCTTTCCAGGTTTCCTGACTTCTTGGAAATTGTCTTAAGATTCTACCAATGGGCCGGGCGCGGTGGCTCACGCCTATAATCCCAGCACTTTGGGAGGCCAAGGCGGGTGGATCACGAGGTCAACAGATCGAGATCATCCTGGTCAACATGGTGAAACCCCGTCTCTACTAAAAATACAAAAATTAGCTGGGTGTGGTGGCACGTGCTTGTAATCCCAGCTACTCGGGAGGCTGAGGCAGGAGAATTGCCTGTTGTGGTGAGCCGAGATCGCGCCATTGCACTCCAGCCTGGGTGACAAGAACGAAACTCCATCTCAAAAAAAAAAAAAAAAGATTCCACCAATGTTAATAATGAAGACTATGTAGAAATGTAGGAATGTGTTTATAATCCAGTGTTAGTTTTTTTTTTAAAGTGGTATATATAATAGGGTATCTTTTCTCCATAGTAACCAGGTATATTTCTTTGTTGACACAGACAAGAAGAATGTAACGTGTAAGAATAAAGAGTCATTGTCTGGAAGGATGGATTATCAGTCTTTGTTTCTCTTTTAAAAATTCCTGTTAATAACCTTTTATAAACATCAGTTGGCTGTTTCCCTGTTTCAGTTCAATGTTTAAAGTTCTGTTTCCAGGACAAGTAGGGTGGCTCACACCTGTAATCCCAACACTTTGGGAGGCCGAGGCAGGTGGATCGCTTGGAGCTAGGAGTTCAAGGGCACAATTTGAGGCCAGTCTGGCCAACATGGCTAAACCCCGTCTCTCCTAAAAATACAAAAATTAGCCGGGCATGGTGGCAAGCACCTGTAATCCCAGCTACTTAGGAGGCTGTGGCACGAGTATCACTTGAACCCAGGAGGCAGTGGTTGCAGTGAGCTGTGATCATGCCTCTACACTCCAGCCTGGGCGACACAGCCAGACTCATACTAAAAAAAAAAAAATGTTCTGCTTCCAATCTTGGCCAGGCATGTTTTGCCCAGCATCAGACTCTCTGGGAGGAATCTTCACAAAAGCACCATGTTGCTCACCACCCTGCAGGAGGACACGGAGTTATCTTTCATTTCCCTGCACCCTCCTTCTCGTTGGGACAATGGCTGCAAGTTAGCACTGCCCCTTCCATAACTTTTCTGTGCCCTTTCCCCGGTTCTTAGCAGTTCCCTTCTGCTGATGGCTAGTTATGTAAGACCTATGATGAGGGGATTTCTCTCATTCACTGCCTCTGAATTGACTTCTTTCCTATGAACTGGGATGTCTGGGATATCTCAGGGGTGACAGAGCCCAGGGAGCCTTCTTATCACAGATGGGTCTGATTCCCCACTAAAAACAGACAAACTTCACTACAGTTACAAGCATCAATACACTTTGTAATTATGTACTATGCTGTTGTTCTTAAATGTCTCAAAAATAATTTTACAAATATTCACTGGGATTAAGTTGCTTAGTCTCTATCAGAAAAATGGAGTTATGGAGATATTTCCCCTTCACTGCTGTCCTCAGGGGAAACAGAATAGGCAGCATGAGAGACAGTTTGAGCAATAGTTGAGAGAGATGTATAGATGTGTGTCTTTTTTTTTTTAGAGATAGGGTTTCATCATGTTGGTCAGGCTGGTCTCGAACTCCTGACCTCAGGTGATCCGCCCACCTCGGCTTCCCAAAGTGCTGGGATTATAGCTGCGAGCCACCACACCCAGCCCAGATGAAAAGCACACAGGCTGGGCAGTTTTGCATAGCTATGTCAAAGAAATGGAGATGCCAGAATAAATAGTCCAGTTTTAATCACAGTAAAAGGAGGCCCCAATTGTTATTTCAAGTGGGGCAGGCATAAAAAAGTAACTCTCTAGCTAAGATTTCTTTACTTGTCTCAGCAGGCTTGCCATGCTGTGTCTTCTTGGGGAAGTGTCTCTAGTTTGCTAGCTGAATTACCGTGAGTGAGAAGTAAGAAGCCTCGGCTGCCTACTTGCTCTGCCAGCCACCAGATACACCTGAGCACTTTCTCAGGGCTTGAGAGGAAGCTGGATCCCTGTCAGCGCTGGCCTCTGGCCAGAGAGGCAACTCAGCGCAATTGGGAAACTTGCTGGCCTTTACCTGTCCACGCTACAAAGCGAGCAGTGTTAACTGCACTAGGCTTCCAGCCCACTGAGCTCTTTGTCAGGCACTAGAGCCTGAACAAGGTGGCCTGGCTCAGTCTGCAGACTCCAGCTGGAAGAGAAGCAGCATTGTGCTACACGCTCCTAGCACCCTATACCCAGTGGAAACAAATGCAAACTCAGATGCAGGCCACTGGCAGTTGCTTGTCCGTTTTCTTTGGAAGCACCTGAAATGCAGGAATCAGCTCATGAATTCCTGCAATGCTAGAGAGTTTGAGTGCCCAAGCAAGAGGAAATTACCAAGAATTTCAATAGTATGTGGCATCTCAGAGTTCAGGAATACCTCCTAGCTACAAAATTCCACTCATCAGGCATTTCCTGTGGTAAAGAGGTTCTAAGCCTACTTGTTTAGAGGCTTCAACTGATTTAGTAGGAAGACGGGGTTTGTTATGACTAAAGTTACATTCTGTGTCAGGCCAGTGTGTGGGAAAAGGGATATCAGGAAATCTCTACTCATTCTTCCCTGAGGGTTCATGGAAGTTGATGGAGTTGCCCAAACCAGGGTTGAAACTTTGGGAGAAACAGCCCCTCTTCACCCAGGCAGGAGGCTTCTACAGAGGACAAAGACCACTGACACCTTACTCATCATGCGCTGCCCTGCTAAGTTCTTCATATGCCTAGCTGATTAGATGCATTCCTCCCTATCTCTCTTTGGGGTACACCTACTCTAGGATTCTCATCTCTTTCTTTTTCTTTCTTTCTCTCTCTCTCTTTTTTTTTTTTTTGAGATAGCTGAGTTTCGCTCTTGTTCTCCAGGCTGGAATGCAATGGTGTGATCTCAGCTCACTGTAGCCTACACCTCCTGGGTTCAAGCAATTCTCCCACCTCAACCTCCTGCGTAGCTGGAATTACAGGGGTAACCCACCATGCCTGGTTAATTTTTGCATTTTTAATAGAGACAGGGTTTCGCCACGTTTGCCAGGCTGGTCTCGAACTCCTGACCTCAGGTGATCCACCTGCCTTGGCCTCCCAAAGTGCTGGGATTATAGGCACGAGCCACCACGCCCAGCTGGACCCTCATCTCTTTAACCGGGAAGGGGTGGGGAGAGCACGATTCAAAGAGGTTGAGTGACTGGCCCAGAGTCACACAGGGTGGTGACTGGTAGAGCTGAGTTTCAAAACCCAGGTTCACAGGATGCCAGAGCTCTGCCCCCTGTACCATTCTGCCTGCCTGACTTGAGCAGAAGTTCTCATATTTGATACTAGCAATACTCACTCCACGTTGGCACTTATGAGCTTGCTGGAACTCGGCCTGTGCGTACACCGTGGTTTAGAAGGTGGGTGAGAGAGGACAGTGCTTCAGACTAAGAAGAAGAACAGGAAGGGTATGGAACAAATCCCTGAGGCTAGAGGAGAGTAGGTTCACCGGTAGGTATGAAAAAAGAGAGGGCTGTGAGAAACCTTAAGCTATTACAGTCTAATTATATCTCCCAGATGTCTGAGTGTCGGCTAACCACGATGTTCTCAATAATGACCTGGAAAGAGATCACACTATTGCACCAAGATTTCCTTCACAAAAAATATTTCCAGCCGGGCGCGGTGGCTCACACCTGTAATCCCAACAATTTGGAAGGCTGAGGCAGGTGGATCACGAGGTCAAGAGTTCAAGACAAGCCTGGCCAAGACGGTGAAACCCTATCTCTTCTAAAAATACAAAAATTAGCGGGACACGGTGGCAGGCGCCCTTAATCCCAGCTACCTGGGAGGCTGAGGCAGGAGAATCACTTGAACCTGGGAGACAGAGGTTGCAGTGAGCCGAGATCACACCACTGCACTCTAGCCTGGGTGACAGAGTCAGACTTCATGTTGGAGAAAAAAAAATAATAAAATGCTACGTTTCCCTGTGCATAGAAGTTTGAATTATTATTATGTTTAAGGTAATCATGCAGAGTGCTTTATAAAAGTCCCAGTGATGAGCTGTTATTCCCCATCCAACAGAAGTAGGAGCTGAAGGGCTCAGGGAACAAGCAACCGGACAAGAGTCATCATGAAAACTGGTGTCGGGTATGGGGTGAGAATTTACAGTCCCTCATTGGATCCAGTTTTTATTTTCTTAGACGAGTAAACCAAGGCTGAGATCAAACACACTTCCTTTCTTGCGTTTCAAGTGCACTCTTAGGAGTGACATCTCATGTAGGACAAATGCCTTATTTTTTTTTTTCCCAAAGCGCTTTCACATATACGGCCTCATCCCACTCCCAACCCTGTGTGGAGTTAACATTCTTGTTCCGACTTACAGATTAGAAGACAGAAGCGGGAACAGGGCAGAAGACTTGCTGACATTCCACTGCTGGGTCCTGGCAGAGTCAGAAGCCTGGCATCCTTTCCTTGGGTCACACCGTCCTCCAACTGATCCTGCCTGAAACTGAACAGGGCTGCGAGGGTTCGCACAGGGCTTACGCTCCAAGCCATTACTGTGAACGGGAAGAAGCAGATGTGAATCCAACTATAAAACTGGCTGTGTTTTCTTTTCCTTTTTTTTTTCTTGAGACAGAGTCTCCCTCTGTGGCCCACACTGGAGTGCAATAGCTCGATCTTGGCTCACTGCAACCTCCACCTCCCGGATTCAAGCACTTTTCCTGCCTCAGCCTCCTGAGTAACTGGGATTACGGGCATGTGCCACCACACCTGGCTAATGTTTGCACTTTTAGTAGAGACGGGGTTTCACCATGTTGACCAGGTTGGTCTCGATCTCTTGACCTCGTGATCCACCCGCCTTGGCCTCCCAAAGTGCTGGGATTACAGGCGTGAGCCACAGTGCCTGGCCAAAACTGGCCATGTTTTCAAACACAGACATTAGTGCCCAGATCAGTGGGTCTACGTGAGTCTTGGCCTAGAGGTTCCCTCAGCCACTGCCCAAAGGATACCATATAGCCTTTTCCTTCCTTCTTCCCTTCCTTCCTCCCTCTTCTGTCTTCCTCCCCCTTCCCTCTCTGCCTCTGTTTGCATCCTGCCTTCCTAGGACAAAGCAGAGCTCCTTAATATAACAAAAGAGCTATGTGGTATGGCTCACACTCTCCTTCCTTTGCTTGAGACCTGTGTCAACTCAAAGCTCTGTGCTCTCCTTTTGGCAAATGTTCTATGTACTGATCAGAGAGTAGGATACAGGGGCCCTCAGTCCCTCGGACATAGCCATATCCTCTGCTGAACATTATTTGATTGCTAGAATTGTCACATGTGCCTCTGATCAACAAATACATGATCATAGCATCTTGAAAACTGAAGAATCCTAGGCCAGGTGTGGTGGCTCATGCTTGCAATTCCAGCACCTTGGGAGGCTGAGATAGGCAGATAACTTGAGGCAGGAGTTCAAGACCACCCTGGCCCACATAGTAAAACCCCTTCTCTACCAAAAATACAAAAATTAGCCAGGCATGGTGGCATGAGCCTGTAGTGCCAGCTACTCAGGAGGCTTATGCAGGAGAATCACTTCAACCCAGGAGACAGAGGTTGCAGTGAGCCAAGACTGCACCACTGCACTGCAGCCTGGGAGACAGGGCAAGACTCTGTACAAAAAAAAAAAAAAAAGAAAAGAAAGAAAGGAAAGAAGGAAAACTGGAGACTCCTTCTCTTAGAGGGACCCAGTAAGAAAATGTCCCCATGTGAGGTTTCTGTAGGACGGCCATCTTTCCAGCCAGGAAAGAGCCTGCCTGGGCTTTGGAGACAAAATAATCTGGGTTCCTCACGAACTAGAAAAGATTCAACTTCTCCAAGCCTCAGATTCCTCATCTGTAAAACGGCAAAGCTAACACTATCCCTGCAGATTGCCATAAGAATAAAGTGCCAAGCACAGTAGCAAGCAAACAGTAGGTGCTCAATAAATGTCTGTTTTCCTCCCAGCAGTCCTTTCTTTAGCTCCATCTAAAGGCTCATTCCCAGCTGAGCGACACCATTTGAAGAGTTCATTCTTAAGAAATAAAATCACCTTAAGAAACAAAATTCTCTATACCCTAACCTTTATGCCTAAAAGGCTAAAGACTCACTATGTTGTGGCAAATGCCACCAAATGGCATTAGGTTTGGGAAAAAAGGGCCTGGTATGTGCTGTGCATTTCAAAGCTTTGACGTTTACACTGATGATGTCTTCCTCACCACCCCAGGACAGAGTGGCCCCCACTCAGTTACATCTCAACCTTCTATTGGTCTTATTAGGGTAATTATAGAGTTATTCACAAGATGATTTGTTATGTTTGTGCACTCTCCAAGAGCCTAGCACACTGCCTGGCACATGGAGGATGAATGAATGAAGAAAATGTCCACTTGTTTGATCTCCTCCCAGCCATATAGCAATTCTCCGATGACACAGGGGTATGGATTACACCTTCATTTTACAGAGGAGGAAAGCTTGCATCACTGTCAAGGTCAGCCAGTGAGGAAGTGGCGGGGCAGGCACATCAGCCAGCCCAGACTTCCTGACACCAAATCCTTGTTCATTCCTGCTCCTCTGCCCTTTGACTTACCAGCCTCGCCGTCGGGTCTATTCAGACGGTAACATCCTAGGGGGCACCATTCCCTGTCTAGGCATGTCGTTTGGTGGCCAGTTGCCACATTTTGAGTACAGAAGGTCTACTTTCTATCCCAACTCATTGAGCAATGGGTTATTTATTGGCTGACAACAGCCCCAGCTGATGATGGCATAGCAAGCCCTTGCATGTTCATCTGCACAAGCCTCGGAAACAGGCAAAGGATTCCCAAGTTGGGAACCGAAGCTGGTTGGATCTGTGCTGTTTGTCAGGGGGGATCCTTAACATTCAACTTGAATACTTGTGGTCATCCCATTCATTTCTATTTGCTTTTCCCCACCATGATCCAGTAATAATGATAATAATAATTCGCTCAAAGCACTAGGGTAACTGAGTCTCAGTTCATATTCTCAATTCCCTTTTCATTGCTATCCATTCTTTACTAATTAACCAAGTTTCTGACACAGACATGCGGTCAACATCTCAGCCCTGTTCATTCTGTCTATGAAACTCAGTTCACAATCTAGCCTTACTGGTCTATGAAGTCTACCTGTTTCTACTTTTTTAACCTCTCCATCTCTGGAGAACTATTAGAGGTGCGTGTTCAAGGAGAAATTGAACTCAGTGTTTAGACAGACATAATGGGTGAACATCTGGCTTGGGAACACCACAACATGTGTGCATGGCCCCGTTTACCTTTACCTGGTCGTGACACGTGCAACAAGTGATTTCACCTGCACAGGTGGAGTCTCTGCATCTTTGAACCTGCAGTCTCCCCATGCCCTGTGTTCCTCTACTCCATTTCATCTTCTAAACAGACTGCCTCGATGACAAATCAGAACAAGACAAACACTCCTGCACCACTCCAGAGCTTACTCGAGGCTCTCTATCAGGCAGAAAAGATTATCCCTAAGCCTGCTGTGGTCTGGAAGTGCCTGTAACAAGACTGTTTTTGTAACAACTTCCTTAAGGAGACTTCAAAGCCCTTTATTAACCCACAGAGTAGCTGAGCTGGTAGGGACAGAGCAGGAAAACCGCTTGAAATGTGGGTGGTATCTGCTTCCTGGTGGCATCTGCTTCCTGGTGGCTCTTGGAGGAAAACCTACTCCATCCCTTCAAACCCACCACCGACAAGCGGTCACTAAGGCTAGCCTGAGAGGGTGCACAGGCTGAGGGTCAGCACAAATGTGAGATCGGAGAGGGCCTGTCTGGCTGCTGCGGCCAGGAGAAGAGGACACAATGGGCCAGGTCACAAACCCCGGTGTCCTGTGCCAGGGCTGGGATGGACACCCTGCAGCAGCTCGTGTGGTCTGAGCAGTGTACCTAGGCAGCAGCAGGTAAGATCACAGAGGGGGAAGGAAACTGAGCCTGGTACCTGCAGCCATGCGGAGACATGTGGAGGGTCCAGGGAAGCCAGAAGCACGAATGACTACAGTGGTAGCAACAGCAGTGGGAAGATGTAGGAGGTAGAAAGGGTAGCAGGTTAACAAGACCTTTGACTTAACAATTGGACATGGGTTGAACAGAAAAGGCATCAGAAGCACATGTATATGACTAGATAGAGCACACATTTCAAAGCATTCAGTCATGGGAGAAAAGCGGGCAGAGGTGAGCAACAGGTGTCGATAATGTGCGCTGGAAACAGAGCTTGGACACTGATCCAGACAGAGATCTGGATCTACAAGGTCTAGTAGAGCCTGCAGGGCGGAAAGGTGGGATCCCTTTCCTCTCCTATCAGAAAGGTCACAGCTGACACTCAAATAACAAGACAGGCTAACAAGAGAAAAGCACAATGAACGTATTTTTCT
This sequence comes from Leontopithecus rosalia, assembly GCA_028533165.1. Lineage (NCBI taxonomy): Eukaryota > Metazoa > Chordata > Mammalia > Primates > Cebidae > Leontopithecus > Leontopithecus rosalia. The sequence continues at coordinate 6,820,126 of CM052655.1, read as the reverse complement.
CAGTTTTATGTGACACAAGAGACTTCAGAAATGAAGATGCAAAGACTCGTAGAGAACTGTTTCTGCTTAGGTTTGATGAAGAATATGGACGGCCGTATAGCAATGTGATTGAACAGAAGGGTGTGATCTCATAGATTGAGGGGGAATCCAGCAAATCCTGTCTGTTCAGATTCTTCTCGGCCTCTCTGTGTAGCATTGCTTTCTCCCGGGTGTGAGGCAGGGCCCCTCTTGAATGAGGCTCTTTAAGGGAGAAGGGAGAGGGGAGAGTGGCCTTTCTAGATTTTATGGCTTACTGTGGAGAAGAGGGGCTCTAATTTCTATGACCTGCCTGGGGAAGAGAAATTCTGGTTTCTATGACTCACTTAGTGGGAGGGGCAGGAGATAGGAGGATGGGAGAAGGTCAGAGAGACCTTGTTTCTGAGGCCTTTTCAGTTTCCTTCAGTTTAAAGTACTCAGCACACCAAGGTGCCATACTTTGGGGTATTGTGTTCTGAGCCCCCCAAAAGTGCCTGACACACAACAGGTGCTCAGTAAATTAGGAAAGTCCCTTTCTTCTGCTGCTATCCCAGAAGAGGGACCCTCTCCCCCAGCTTTCTAGTGAGGACAGAATGACATAATGAACTAGCATGAGTCCCACCTACTCACCAGTTACCAGGGGGAATCATAGTAAGCTCTTCGTGTGTACCCCACTGTGCTGTCCTATTCTCAGTTAATCTCTTTGCATCTAAACTTGGAATGTAAGAACCTAATCAGAATGCTCTGAGCAGTTGGCAGAAACTCATGTGAAACCAGCTGTCTTGTCCAGTTCCTTAGTCTGTGCCCAGTCCAGGCAGGTGCACACACACACACACACACACACACACACACACACACACACGCAAACTTGAAGGAGGCTTTTGCCCAAATGGCACTGTACTTGGGGGATTCTGAGTAGGGCTGAAACAACCTTTGCAAAAATTATAACTGAGGAAATTATGACCGTGACAAAGATCAGACCTAAATGACTCAGTCTTGCTTCTAACCTTTACGCTGTCTTTACTCATTCCTGGGCATAGGCAAAACTCACCTTGGGAAGGAATTCAGTTTATGGTTTGACTCCAAAACAAAATCAATAATAGCCCTTTCTCGAAAAGACCCCCTTCTTGCTTGGGACCAGTATGCCTATGTAAGACTAACCAATTACTTATGAAATTAAAAATTATCGTTTAGGAGTTATGCAGCCTCTAGCTGCAAGAGGCTAAACCTCCCCAAATTGCTCCTGGGGATAACATCACTACTGTAAAATCTAAGATCATATTTTGCAGACCCTGCACTGGATGGATCAGCTGACACCACTCAGACCATGTATGATCTGGCTCGACCAGTTCTGCGATCCCACCCAGGAACAGACTGCAAGAAAACCTTACTTCAACCCCTCTATGATTCCATCTCCAACCTGACCTATCAGCACTCCCCACATCCCAAGCCCCTACCCGCCAAATTATCTTTAACTCCTGGAGGCTGGGCACCGCGGCTCATGCCTGTAATCTCAGCTCTTTGGGAGGCCAAGGTGGGCAGATCATGAGGTAAAGAGATCGGGACCATCTTGGCCAACATGGCGAAACACTGCCTCTACTAAAAATACAAAAACTTAGCTGGGCGTGGTGGGGCATGCCTGTAGTCCTAGCTGCTTAGGAGGCTGAGGCAGGAGAATCACTTTAATCTGGGTGGCAGAGGTTGCAGTGAGCAGAGATTGTGCCATTGCACTTCAGCCTGGCAAGAGAGCAAGACTCTGTCTCAAAAACAAACAAACGAATGCTCCTGGAATGCTTAGGGAGACGGATCTGAGTACTGGAATCCCAGCATTTTAGGAGGCCAAAGTGGGTGGATCACTTGAGGTCAGGAGTTCGAGACCACCCTGGCCAATATGGTAAAACACCGTCTCTACTAAAAATAGAAAAATTAGCGTGTGCGCCTGTAATCCCAGCTACTCTCCCGAGGTAGGAGAATCGCTTGAACCCGGGAGGCGGAGGTTGCAGTGAGCTGTGTCACTTCACTCCAGCTTGGCGACTGAGCGAGACTCCGTCTCAAACAAGCAAGCAAGCAAACAAACGAAAACCTCCGGCCTCTGGCACAGCAGGCTCTGCGTGAATTACTTTCTCCATTGCACCCTGCCTTGATAAATGGGCTCTGTCTAAGCAGCGGGCAAGGTGAACTCGTTGGGCTGTTACAGGACCAGTGACAGAGCAAGGGCATGCCACTGAAGGGATTCCTAGACGCACCCTTCCAGAGGCGACGCAGGAGGATCTCACTCTGCCAGCAGCTCCTGGAGGAACCCGGAGGAGCCCCGAGGACCCTCAGAGCACGGCTGAAGTCGTGGCTACAACTCACCTAGGATCTGGGGCGCCAGTCCTCCGGTGGGCAGGGCGTTCTCCCCTCCCACCTCACCTCCCGCATGATGACATCATGTGTTTGGGGCTGAGTTGCTCCATAAAAGCAGCCCCGGGGCGGGGGAGCCAGGAGCGCGAAGCGGACGTGCTCGCCAAGGCACCCGGGCTGCGCGCACGCGGTCCTGGTGTGCGGCCAGAGCACGAGCCGCCACCGGGAGCCCCCGGGACAGCAGGAGCCCGCCCCGCAGGAGCCCGCGAAGATGCCCCGGCGCAGCCTGCACGCTGTGGCCGTGCTCCTGCTGGTGATCTTAAAGGAGCAGCCTTCCAGCCCATCCCCCGTGAACGGTAAAGTTTCCGCCTGCTTCTTTCCTGACACTCCTGAGCGCTCAGCCGCCCCTGGACTGAAGGCTCTTCAATGATAAAGTAAAATCATTGCTGGGGGGAAGCCGGGAAGGTGTAGTATCAAATAGCACATTCTCAAGAAAGGATGCTCCGCTTTTCCTTTGCGGGAAGCACGTTGGAGCGGGAAGCGCGTTGCTCTCTAGGGGCGCGTGGCGCAGATTTGGAGTTAAAGTGTTTGCGTGTACTCCCGAGCACCGCCAGCTCTGAAGACGGGGCTTGGGAACTTGCTGACCAGGGAAGAGACGGCAAGCCAAGATTTAAAACGATGTTCCCCATCTACTTGCAGAAAAGTAGAGAGGTGACTGTGGCATTCTGAGTGGGGTAAGCACAGAGAAATGTTTGCCGTGTCCCAGTGCAGAACCCGCAGACGGGGGATAGGCGCTTTTCTTTGGAGGGGAGGATCTTTACCATTAAGTCTTACCTACAAGTCAAAGGGATGATGCATCTCATTCTTAATCATTGGTTTTCTCCAGGCGGGCTCTACTGTGCTTAATGTACATGTGTGTGCACGTACACACACACACATACACACCTTATTTCTGATTGTAATTAGAGCACTAAATCCCAAAGGGCTGGAGGCTAGAGGCCGAGTGGGGTGGCAGGAGGAGGTGGCACGGGGGACCTGAACCGTGGGCTCACGTGGGGCCAGTGAGTCAACACGTGTGCAGCCAAGGCTGGTTCGTTAATGTTTTGGAATAAGAAAGTGATTTTGAACTGAAAGTGATTTTAACGGCGGAAATAGGCATTGGTGGTGGGAAACGTGTCTTGGTCAGTAGCATAAAAGCTTTGAGCCTCCTCTCTTGGAGGTCACGGTGCCCCTGGGAAGGGGCAGGGGAGCCAGGCTGTGGATAACTCTCAATTAAATTCCGATCGACTAGCTGGCATATGCTTGATATTATCTCCCTCATCTGGTCAAGGAGAAACAGAAGGTAGGTGGGAGTGATGTAAAGTGAAAATCAAGTTTTAAAACCACAAACTTTACATGCATCCTCCTTTTATGAAAGCTGCACTGAGACTAAGTTTCCCTGGAAATCTCTTTAGTCCTAATCTGTGCCAAGACAAAAGTGAGAAACAGCCCTTAGTTGTCCCTCTTTCCTATAACCGGTTGCTCCCCTCGCTCGGGCAGCTCCCCCTCCCTTCTCTCTCTTTTTCTGCCCGTCCTGTTCTTCTCCCCTTCCTTTCTTCCCTACTTTCCCTCCTCTGGCTCCCCTCTCCCTTTCCCTCCTCCTCATCGCTCCCAATTCTCCAAGTTGGGGTGGGGGAAGCTTGCAGTCAAAACTCCACTTTCACCTCTGAGGAAGTGGCCTGCCTACCTCTGGGTTCTAAGAACACAGCTTTTATTCTGTAATTTCTCATGCAGTTTTCTTGGGTCTTTAACTGCCTTAGAGCACAGGTCAAAGCGAAAACCACTGAGGTGTAGAATGTCAGTCTGAACCCAAGGTTGGGGGTGGAGAGTTCAGCTGAGTAACGGGGGTCGAAGTGTGGTCTGCCCTCTGCCTGGCGCATTTAAACTTCAAGCACAATGTGAATGTTCAAGAACAATGTCAGGGGCCCAGGAGGGAGCATAATAAGCTGAAGCCAAGTGTCTTCTGGAGACACCCTTGGAATTCGTAGTCACGATGGCTTTGGGCGGCATTTCACTGAATCCTGCAGTGCTTGCCCTGCCCAAACCTGGTGTGCAGAGCCAGGCAGTCTCGGGCTACCCAGGTGATGGTTACTCAGGGGAAGTTCTAGTATCCAGCACAGGAAGCAGGCAGGGCCCAGAACCTGACATGGATCTTAATAAATACCATTTTCTCTGGGCATTCCCTCCAGGGGAACCTCCCTGCCCAGTGCCAGCTGGGTCTGCAGGTTCTAAGAGGCGTCGGGCTGAGTCTCCCAGGTTTCCCTGATGGAACAGATAACTTTCCTTGGAAGGAAACTCTTTCCCTCCAGGAGAGGCCTGCTCCCTCTGGACACCACCAAGGCCTTGGCCTGGCTTTGCCTATGGAATCAGTTTAATTCTATTAAGACTTCTGTTCTGACAGGTTGAGGTGGGGAACCAGGGGGTACTATTCCTGAATAAAGCATACTTTCTCTCTCTCTCTCTCTCTCTCTCTCTCTCTCTCTCTCTCTCTCTCACACACACACACACACACACACACACACACACTTTTAGAGAGTCTCCCTGAGGTCAGATCTGAGCAGGGGGCCCTGATCCTCACCCAGTGAATCCCCTTGACTCGCTAACCTCACCTTCGTTTCACAACGCCACTTCTCCCCAGCCCTCTGGCTCCTGAGCCCCTGCGGAAACTGCCGTTTATACCCAAAGCGCCAAGTCTGGAGGCCCGAGCCAGCTCACTCACAGTGAGAAGGGCAGGAAATGTTGCTCTGGAGGCTGCTGCCTTTCAGCAAATCCGGATCCTGTGTCATCACCGAGACCTTGTAGTCCCAGACGTCCACTCTCTGACTTTACCCTGAGCTTTCCAGAGTGTGATGCTGAGGCCTCCTCTGAGGATGAGAGCTCCAACAATGGGGAAGAACCTCAGTGAGTAAGCTCTGGGGAGGGTGGCGGAAGACGCAGCGTATAAGGCTGTCATTTGGACGGGAGCAGGCACAATGCTGGCAAGGCCGCAGTGCTCAGGCGGCAGATGTACTTCTGGTGGCCTCCAGGATCACTGCAGTGGCCTCAGGGGAAAAGTAAGGGTGAACTCTTCTGTTACTTGTGAAATTTTACATCCTGGGCCTCCAAATGCTCTGCCCAATAAGAGGCAATGATCTGGCTTGTTATATCCCTAAAGTCCATGATGCCATCTTAACAGTGAACCCCTCCACAAAAGACTGAAAGAAAATGTCCAGAAGAGGTTTGATGTCTTCCGTAGCCTGGTTCTAGAGCAACGCCTTCCTTACTTCTTTTCACTGTTGTTTCAGCAAAGGATGAGCAGTAAACAAGTTTGGTTCTGAATGGGACCCTCAACTCCCAGTGGGCCCATAGCTGGTTTCAGGGGGTCTGTGGACCTTCTAAAATGAATTGTACATGGAGTTTTGTGTCTAAGCTTAGGGAAATTTTTATGGAGAGAGGTCCCTAATACTCATCAGATCCTCTAGGGGATCTGGACTCCCCACCTAACTACTCCAATGACTGAGGAGACCTGAAGATTCCCTAAGTTCATGGCACTCATGGTCAATTAATGGTAAATGTGGTGGGACTCCTCATAGTGGGAATGTGACATTGGGCAGGACACTTCACCTTGGTGGACTTTCATTTCCTCTCCCATAAAAGGAGGAGACGGGCTATGAGTGTAAGAAAGAGATCTAAACCCTTCTCTTCCGGAGTGGGATGCCAATAAATCATGCCTAAACCTGAAACAGTCAAAGTGGAGCAGTATCAGCATGTTCTGTAGAGATCTGGCGAAAATACCAAAATAATCATTTAAAAAAGATCCCAGGTGGGCCGGGTATGGTGACTCACGCCTGTGATCCCAGCACTTTAGGAGGCTGAGGCGGGCGAATTATGATGTCAGGAGATCGAGACCATCCTGGCTAACACAGCGAAACCCCGTCTCTACTAAAAATACAAAAAATTAGCCGGGCATAGTGGCACATGCCTATAGTCCCAGCTACTTAGGAGGCTGAGGCAGGAGAATCGCTTGAACCCAGGAGGCGGAGGTTGCTGTGAGCCGAGATTGTGCCACTGCACTCCAGCCTGGGTGACAGAGCGAGACTCCTTCTCAAAAAAAGAAAGAAAAGAAAAAAAAAGATCCCAAGTGGTTGCATGGTTAGGGAATGAACTGAGGTTTTTGTTAAACAGCCTTGTAGAACCATCTGCTTTTTTTAAACCACGTACAAGTGTACTTTGATAAAAATTACCAATTACATTTGAAAATTAAAAAAAATTAATTACAAACCCTGAGGCAAAGAAATAAAACAAATAACAAAAACTATGAGATTAAACTAGCTTTTTAAAAAGGCCAAGTTCATTTTTAACTTTTAAAAAACACAATTTGCAAGGCTGGGCGCGGTGGCTCACACCTGTAATCCCAGCACTTTGGGAGGCCGAGGCGGGTGGATCACGAGGTCAACAGATCGAGACCATCCTGGTCAACATGGTGAAACCCCGTCTCTACTAAAAATACAAAAAATTAGCTGGGCATGGTGGCGCGTGCCTGTAATCCCAGCTACTTGGGAGGCTGAGGCAGGAGAATTGCCTGAACCCAGGAGGCTGAGGTTGTGGTGAGCTGAGATCGCGCCATTGCACTCCAGCTTGGGTAACAAGAGTGAAACTCCGTCTCAAAAAAAAAAAAAAAAAAAAAAAACATGCAATTTGCTTGGGTAGGAAACGGCCAGGAGTGATAAGTGACCAGATTGCTTGTCGGATGTTTTACTGCAAACTGATTCCCACGAGAGAAAGGGGATGTGAGGTGCTTCCCCACATGGGTATGCTTTTCCCTCTGTACGCTTGTGGGCCAAGTACCACCATGACCCTGGAAAAAGCTGGGAGGGAGGGATTTAGGGGTTGCAGAGCCCCCTTATTGGATGAGACCCCTGAGACACGTAGAGGCCTACTGCTCTACTGAGGGTCCCTTCCTCACAAGTGAAGAGAAAGGCCGGCAGGCAGGGGCACAAGAGCACAGCTCTGCACTTGTGAAGAAGACCTTTTTGACATAGGAACGAAGAACCTTTATGCATGAAGGCTGTGGAGTGCGAAGTAGTAGGTAACTTTTGTTCTATTTCTGGCAGAACTTTGCCTACACATTTCTACTGCCCCTGGAATTCTAACTCAGATGTGGGTAGCAGCTTCCTCAAAGAGAACCTTTTTCCCAGCTGGGCGCTGTGGCTCACGCCTGTAATCCTAGCCCTTTGGGAGGCTGGGGTGGGTAGATCTCTTGAGCCAGGAGTTTGAGATCAGCCTGGGCAACATGGCAAAACCCCATCTCTATGAAAAATACAAAATTAGCAGGCATGGTAGTGCACGCCTGTAGTCCCAGCCTCCTAGGAAGACGGAGGTGGGAGGACTGCTTGAA
>CM052655.1:6795888-6812252 GCA_028533165.1 Leontopithecus rosalia | reverse complement strand
GAGAAGAAGGGAGGGGAAGAAGGGAGGGAGGAAGGAAGGAAGGAAGGGAGGGAGAGAGAAAGAGAACAAGAGAGAGAGCAAAAGAGAAGAAGGGAGGGGAAGAAGGGAGGGAGGAAGGAAGGGAGGGAGGGAGGGAGAGAGAAAGAGAGAACGAGAGAGAGAGCAAAAGAGAAGAAAGGAGGGGAAGAAGGGAGGGAGGAAGGAAGGAAGGAAGGGAGGGTGGGAGGGAGGGAGAGAGAGAAAGAGAATGAGAGAGAGCAAAAGAGAAAAAGAAAGAGAAGAAAGAAAGGAAGGGAGGGAGGAAGGGGAAAATGCTAAGTGGGGAAAAGCAAGGCACAGAACACTATTTCCAGCGTGCCAATGTTTGTGTAAGGAGAAAGAGCAATCAATACATATGTGTGTGTAGCCATGCCACGAAGGGCCCCCATCATCAGCTAACCTCATTGTCTAATGGAAACAGGGAGCTTTTGCTGTATATACCCTTTGAAGGCTTTTGGGTTTTGAGCCACATCAAATTATTACCTGTTCAGATAATAAAGCTTGGCTTCTCTAAGGCGTCTGGGAGGCGCCTATTCAAGAAGCCCCCTCCGGCTTCCGTGAGCCCCTGTGCCTCTGTCTGGAGCACAGTTGGCTTGGGAAGCTGTCGCTCTGATGCAGACTCAGAAAAGTTTCCATTTCTTGGCATCGACCTCCTTTTCAGTTTCACTCATATCAAAATGAAACCTGTAGTCTTTCCCCTTATTCATCTGGTTCTACTGTACTTACTTACTGTGTCTTGTTCTTTGTAGGTTCCAAGTGGACCTATTTTGGTAAGTAGAAATTTTAAATACTTTTCGTTTAAAAGAAAAAAGAAATGGTAGTACTTAATGAGAAAAACGGAAACTTCATGCTCTGTGGAGGTTATTTTGAGGGGTCAGGAGAACAGTTTGGTATTGTAGAAAGAGAGGACAAAGGCATCTCCCAAGAACAGGTCACATCAACTTGAGTCGCTCACTGCACTTTCTCCAAGCAGGCTCACCTGTTTGGGGCACTAAAACCGTGAGTCATAGTGTTAAGACTTCAGATTCCTGCAAGGATTTCTACCAAACCTCCAAGATTCGGAGGTCACGTGCCCCACCTCCAGACTGCAAGGGTCCTGGGCAGGAGAGAGCCCTTCTCCCTCATAGGACACGTGTCCTACAATAAACAAAGAAGAAAGGGCTCCTTTTTGAAAGTTTGGCTCAGGTCCCAGAACTTAAGCTGTCAGTGTGTCTCGAATTAACTTCTTGTTGCCGTGATGGACAGCTAGCGATGGATGAAGAGGTGTTGGCCAGTCCTTAGTGAAAGAGGGATGCTTGTCTTAAATGGAGCAAGAGGAACACCCAGTGTGCTTCTTGACTGGGCTGTCTGTGGGACTGTCTCAAGGGCACGTTCGCCCCATCTGACAGGCCTGCAAGATAAGCAGCTGGAAATCTGCTTAGCTGGAGAGTCACAGTGAATCAGAAATCAGTCATTGGCTGGAATGGATATGGCTGGCCGGGCACCCAAGTCCCCTGGCAAGTGCAGGAATGTTGGTAATATCTTGTTGGGGCGCAGCCAGAAGATGCACAACATTGATTGTTTTGGTAGCGGAAGGGTGGAACTGACTCGCTGGCCCAGGAGGCATTTTAAGCAAGCAGGGATGTGGCCAAAGTTGAAATCGTGGGCTGCAACGGCTGTCGGTGGGGGTGGGGGTGGGGGTGGGGGTGGGTGGGAAGGTGATTACTATAGTGGACTCACCATCCCGAGAAAGATCTGATGCCAGTTTGCAAAGGTCAGCCTCTGGAGGTTCACCAGCCCAAGAGGCCTAGAAAAGTCACTGAACTGACCAACCAGCTACCTACAGGCCAAGGTCCCCTCAGCCCTGGCACTGAATGTCTCCGTTCCTGCTAACATCCCTTACACACTCGTTATGTGCACAGCACATTGCTAAGTGGGTGGTTAATAGAAGGATAGGCTGTGGTCCATAGCTGGGAATTACTTAAAGCTCACAGTTCAAAGCAGAAACTGATAGGTAATAACAACATCATAAACCAATGCTTCGGAGCACTGAGTGCTCAAAGGAGGATGTGTGTGCTCCGACAACATGGTCAGGGAAGGCCTCCTAGAGGAAGAGGCTTTTCACCTGGGCCTTGGAAGAGGAGGGAGATTCAGTGAAAGGGGAGGAGGGGCTGTTGGCCAAGGTGATGATGGTGTCACATGAGCGGAAGCAAGAAGGAGCAAGGTGGTGTTCGAAGAAAGCATGTGGAGAAGGGTTTATAGGGACGTCACAGGCTCTAAGGTCAGGGAGATAGGTTAGGTCAAACAGGGGAGGTGCGGCAGGGAAGGGCAGGCCTTTCCCACTTTGTCCTGCTCCTAGAGGGGCAGGGCAGGGAGTAAGTCTGCGTTTCAGGAAGAGTTACTTGGTGGTAGTGGGTGGAGGGGAAGGATGGGACGGACGCGGGAAGGGGTTCAGCCTGTGGAGAACCCCCATTCTGTGTCTTCACACCCGGTTTACAGTGGTGGCAGTGAGGGGAAGGCAAGGCTAGGACAAGAGACCTTACAAAGTGGGAATTGCAGATTCTGGGCCACAGGGCCGCTTGGGCAGGTTCCACGTGTGGGAGGCAACAGACATGGACAGAAGGTGGCCCTGAGGGTCTAGGCTTTCTTCCATGCGATCCCCACTGAGCCATTTCAGCGCCAGGACCTCGCTTTCCCCGTCTATAACCTGGGGGGTCGGTTGTTTAGACGAGTGTTTCTCAGACTACAGCTTGGGGTCTGAGAAACACATCAGGATCACCTGGAATGCTTCCCCAGAAGGCAGATTTCTAATGCACTCCCCAAGTGACTCTTAGGTGCGCTCTTATCAGAGAATCACTGACCGATGTTTCCCAAGATCTGTTTAGCCAGATCAGAGGAAATTTGCCCCATCTCTTCTGCTGGCCTCTCAGTCATGATAGAAACACAAACCATATCTCCATGGGGTCCTCTCTGTTATAGCCCTCCTGGGCAGATTGAGATGGTGACAGGGAATAGAGAGACATTGGGTCAAGAAAATCTTTTTTTTTTTTTTTGGAGTCTCACTCTCACTCAGGCTGGACTGCCATGGCTTGATCTCAGCTCACTGTACCCTCTGCTTACTGGGTCCAGCGATTCTCCTGCCTCATCCTCCCAAGTAGCTGGGATTACAGGTGTGCACCACCATGCCCAGCATAAAAATATAAAAATTTTTATATTTTTAGTAGAGATGGGTTTTCACCATGTTGGCCAGGCTGGTCTTGAACTCCTGACTGGATGATCCACCCACCTCGGCCTCCCAAACTGCTGGGATTACAGTTGTGAGACACTGCGCCCGGCTGGAAGAAAATCTGAACTGCCCCTTCATTATGATGTGGTGTTCCCCAAGGGTGGGCTTCTCAGTGCAGCTGTATTAACTGGTCCAGAAGCATTTCTTCCTGACCACCAGCTGTGGCCAGCCCTCTGTCCCTCCTGCCCCACACAATTAGAGCTGCTCTTTGCTGAGGAGGCAGAGGACAGAGTCTAATGATGCATGGACATGCATGGGGTAAGCACAAAAGCAAGTCTGGTTTTTATTAGTGACACAGACACGTGTGATGTGCAGTCAGTCCTCAAAGGGGATGTGAAGGGGAGGACAGATGGAAGACAACTCAAGAGGCAAACTCCTTATAGGTCCTGGCTTGCAGCTGGCACCTGCACTCAGAGTTGCACAGGTAGACAAAGGGCCCAGCATAAGTGCTGGAGGGAAATGGTTTCTAAGCAGTAAGGGCCACACTGAATGGGGCAAATCCAACCAAAGGCTCCATGCTGGTTTTCCTCAAGTGTAGAACTCAGCTTCGTTGCACATACACTGCTGAGTCATTCTCCAGGGGCCACCCCCCAACGGGCACATATGGCAGGACTTAAGTACAAAGAAAGGGAGCTCTACCCCTACCTCCTCATAGCTGAGTCACCAGGCTGACTGCATGGATGGCCTCTCCCAGGAGAGAGGAGGACCATCTGACTGCCAGGATGGGGCCAGCATCATCCCTCTGCACTCCTCCTGGGGTGCCCAAGCAGCAGCTGAATGTCTGCTGAGCTTAGCATGGCTGAGGTGCCATCACAAGAGAGAGGCTGGGGATGATGTGACATGGACCCTCCCCGCTGGAAATCAGTCCTGCATCAATCCTGCTGAGCCCTGCAGCTTCAATTGCTCTGAACCGAGGGCAGCTGCAGGTTGTCATGTGAGCTAAGGCAAACTCCAGCCAGCTAAGGCAAACTCCAGCCAGCTAAGGCAAACTCCAGCCTGCTAAGGTATCAGAATATGTGCCCTGTGGGGGATGGAGATGGCTGGACCGAGGCAGGAGGGGTTGTGGGCACGTTCAGGTCCTTGGTGTGGGTGCTGCCGTCACTTTTTGAAGGTACATCCAGCTGTTTGCTTACGGTCTACATACTTTTCTATGTGTATTTCACATTCAATAAGAGTTAAAACATTCCAGCTGGCTGGGAGATTTATCCTTACTCTGACAGCTTTTGTAGCACTTCCCCAAGAAAAAACTAAAAAAGAAAAACTAGTGTATTCAAAACAACAGAGCAACCAGAAAGAATGACTATATTGGAACTAGACCCAAGAACAGATCATGTGAGCTGAGAATGAACAGTGTTTCATCCCTGATGATATCACATAGTGGTTTGCTGGTTTGCTGCTTCTTGGACGTGAGCTGGTTGAGAAATAGATGAAAACCCCTGTTTGCTCAAGATCTGGAAAGTTTTAAAGGCGATGGGATGGCAGAAGAACATGGGTGACAAGCCTTCCTCCTGGAGGGTGCGCAGACTCCCCCCCTCCCCATCACAGCCCCACAGGGCACCTGCAAGACCAGCCCCTCCATCCTGCTAGGAAACTGGAAAGATGGCGGCCTGGCCTGGGGATGCTGGGAGCTGGGGGTTGGGGGCTGGGGATGCTGGGGGCTGGGGATGCTGGGGGCTGGGGATGCTGGGAGCTGGGGATGCTGGGAGCTGGGGATGCTGGGAGCTGGGGGCTGGGGATGCTGGAAGCTGGGGATGCTGGGGGCTGGGGATGCTGGGAGCTGGGGATGCTGGGGGCTGGGGGCTGGGGGCTGGGGGCTGGCTGCAGCTGTGACCACACCCGCTTACAGGTCCCCCTGCCCAGTTCTCTGTTGTGGAGGGTCAGCCTTCCTGGCCCTCGGCTCTGACAGGACTCAGTGTGACCTGGGCAGTGCTGTGCTTCTTGGTTTCTCTCCCAGACAACAGATTGTCTATCTTAAAGAATTTCCCTTGGAAATCAGGGTGAGATCCTCCACTGTGGCACGCCTCATCCTCATGTCCCTGAAGTCCTGCAGGTCTGTACCTCCACCCACCTTCTGTCCTGTATCTGCAGAAATATTGAGTTCCTATAATGAACCTTTCCTGGGACTCCAGGCACCCTTTCGCCCTCTTCCCAAATAACTAGAAATGGAACACATGGAAGGAGGCCAGGAAGTAAACTCTTTACTTTCTATTCTGCAGCAGTTGATAAAGGCACTGTGTGACCTGAACTGCAATATAAAAAGCAGGCTGCAGTTAGAGCTCAGGCAGAACTCAGAACGGCAGGGAGCACAGGCAGTTAAAAGACTGGCTTCGGGCCGGGCGCGGTGGCTCACGCCTGTAATCCCAGCACTTTGGGAGGCTGAGGTGGGTGGATCACGAAGTCAACAGATCGAGACCATCCTGGTCAACATGGTGAAACCCCATCTCTACTAAAAATACAAAAAATTAGCTGGGCATGGTGGCGCGTGCCTGTAATCCCAGCTGCTCGGGAGGCTGAGGCAGGAGAATTGCCTGAACCCAGGAGGCGGAGGTTGCGGTGAGCCGAGATCGCACCATTGCACTCTGGTCTGGGTAACAAGAGCGGAACTCCGCCTCAATTTAAAAAAAAAAAAAAAAAGAAGACTGGCTTCACCAAGGGCTCTTGTCTTTATCTAAGGTAGAGAGGCTTGGCCAGCTCAAAACACTCCAGCTGCTGTCCTGAAGATGAATAAGGGGCACAGAGTGCTCTTAGGAGAGCCAGAAAAGGCCAGGCACGTTTTTCCTTTTGTTTTTTTTTTTTGAGATGGAGTCTCACGCTGTTGTCCAGGATGGAGTACAATGGCTGGATCTCGGCTCATTGCAACCTCCACCCCCCAGGTTCAAGTGATTCTCCTGCCTCAGCCTCCCAAGTAGCTAGGATTATAGGCACCTGCCACCACGTCTGGCTAATTTTTGTATTTTTGGTAGAGATGGGGTTTCACCCTGTTGACCAGGCTGGTCTCAAGCTCCTGACCTCAGGTGATCCGCCTGCCTTGGCCTCCCAAAGTTCTGAGATTACAGGTGTGAGCCACCAAACCTGGCCTAGATAAGTTTTTCTTTTCTTTTGTGAGACAGGGTTTTGTTTTGCCGCCCAGGCTGGAGTGCCGTGGCGCGATCACTGCTCACTGCAGCCTCCATCTCCTGGGCTCAAGGGATCCTCCTGCCTCAGCCTCCCAAGTAGCTAGGACATGTGTCACCATGCCTGGCTGATTTTTAAATTTTTTAGTAGACACAGGATCTAGCTATGTTCCCAGGCTGGTCTTGAACTCCTGGCCTCAAATGAGCTTCCTGCCTCGGCTTCCCAAAGTGTTGGGATTACAGGGGTGAGTCACTGTGGCTGGCAGACATGTTTTTCACACCAGCACACTGAATCCCTATCCCTAAGTCCCAGGAATTTCTGCTGAGGGTAGCAATCCGACCCCCTATCTTGGATTATATCTGCCGTAGTTCCAGTTACTTCTAATTGAAGCTGTGACATTTAGGGTCTGTCTGGAGGTGGTGTGGCCTGCCCACTCATAGTTACTTCTCATCTTTCCTGAATTGCAGAACTGGGGTTTGTGCGTATCCTGAAGGCTTTTGGCTTGTGGCTGCCAAAATGCCTACATTTTTGTGTTCATAGCTGGCCTCACCAGCTATGAACTTCCCTGAGTAAAAACACAGGGAAGCGGCCAGGCCTGGTGGCTCACATCCGTAATCCCAGCACTTTCGGAGGCCGAGGCGGGCAGATCACGAGGTCAGGAGTTCGAGACCAGCCTGGCCAACACTCTGAAACCCTGTGTCTACTAAAAATACAAAAAATAGCCGGTGCGGTGGCACATGCCTGTAATACCAGCTACTCCAGAGGCTGACGCAGGACAATGTCTTAAACCTCGGGGGGCGGAGGTTGCAGTGAGCCAAGATCACGCCACTGCACTCCAGCCTGGGTGACAGAGCAGGTCTCTGCCGTCTCGGGAAAATAACAACAACAAACAAACAAACACCATAGAGAAGCTAGCATTAGTTCCTAAAGACAGGCATAGTGGGATGGAGGATGAGGCAGAAAACGGGGAGGAAGTGGAAACTGTACAGACCTCGGAACTAGGCGACCTCCGTGGAAATATCTGCTGGGCCGCTTTCTGTTGGGTGGGCCTCAGGAAAGTAACCTCTCTGAGCGTTGGTACAAGACGAGAGTCTTGGCATCTACGTCAGTGGTTCTCAAAATGTAGTCCCTGCAGCATCAGCAGCACCTGAGGCCAAATGCAAATTCTCAGCCCTCCCAGGCCTATCTCCTAACCAGAAACTCCGGAGGGTGGGGCCCAGGAATTTGTTTTCACGTCTTCCAGATGATTCTGTTGCTCACTCAAGTTTGAGAGTCTCAGCCGTGCTTCAGAGGGTTGTGGTGAGGATCAAACACGTGGAGAGAGGCTCACATAGGACCTGGCGCCTACTCACAAAGCTGATTGTCATTTGTTTCTCTTTGCCTCGCAGAGCGATGGGCAGATTAAATGAGCTAATATGGAGGGAGAGGCCTTGTACACTCAGTACCAAACACATGAGAGCTCTATTTTTGTTAGGGAAGGTTCTACTTCTTCACACTTTTCTGAATCGTGAGTTTTTACAGCCAGGAAATACTCCTTTTGGATTCTGAATAAACAGAGGGTAATTTCTTTTTGAGCAAGAAAGGAATTTAAAAAACACAAGGACTCCGGGCTCTTGTCCCGAGAACCTCACGGGCCAGAATGTCCTTTCAATCCTGGTCCTTCAGACCACAGATGAAGTCAGATCTCATCTCCCTGGTGCTTTCCTGGCATCCAGGGACCAGGTATCCATATTCATAACCATGGCCATTTCAGCCATGCCCCTGAAGTCTCCCAGAAAGCAGGCAAATCCTCTGCTTCCCTGTCTAGCCCATGGGGGCTGAGCCTCGTTTGGGTTTAGGAGTGGAGGCTGGAGTCTAGGAAAAAACCTGGGGCTGAGCTATTTGGGATCTGAGCTTTGCCAGTCTAGCCCCATGCAGTGCCCTTCCCCCATTGGGGCAACATCAAGCCTTGGAACCGCAGGGTTCAGTGGGCTGGCAGGTGAGAAGGAAGGAGGAGCTGGGACTCCCCACACCCTTTCACCCTCTTCCCAAACAGAAGTAGAACAGAACTTCCCAACTTGACCCTTCTGCTACCTGCGGTCTCGAACCCTGGGCAGTCAGGTGAGGACAGGACACAGCTTCTCTGAGAGCTGGCCAGAGCGTTGGCAACCCATCCCCTTATGAGGAGGAGCCAGTGGGCTGCTCTGTGAACCTCCTTAAAAGAAAGCTTTTGACCAGGCGAGGTGGCTCACACCTGTAATCTCAGCACTTTGGGAGGCCGAGGCAGGCAGATCACAAGATCAGGAGTTCCAGACCAGCCTGGCCAACATGGTGAAACCCTGTTTCTACTGAAAAGACAAAAAAATTAGCTGGGTGTGGTGGCATGCGCCTGTAATCCCAGCTACTTGGGAGGCTGAGACAAGGAGAATAGCTTGAACCCAGGAGGCGGAGGTTGCAGTGAGCTGAGGTGGGGCCACTGCACTCCCGCCTGGGTGACAGAGCGAGACTCCGTCTCAAAAAAAGAAAGTTGTCAAGCAAAAAGGCCGAATTCAAAGCAAGAGTGTGAAAGTGCTGTGCTTAGGAAGGAGAAAGTCCTGGTTTTCCATGAGGAAGAGAATAGATCAGAGACTGTTTCCGGAGGATCCCGCAGTCTCAGAAGGAGCGAGGGCCTCTTTCCTGGTCTGTTACTGTCTTCCTCTGCAGGGGCAACTGCTGGGCTAAGGGTGCCAGCACCATGGTGGAGCTTAGGAACCATGGCCAGACTCTTCCAGGGGCCGTACCACCAGGCCAAGGAAGAGAGGTAGCACCTGCTATAGTCAAAGGTCCTATTTCGTTGGTTCTAAGATGTCCAGTTTCCCCACATTTTAGCATCACTGAGGTTGGGACAGACCTTGTTATCAATGGCATCGGGAAGCAGTGAAATACAGTAGCTATTCCACACATACAGAAAAGCACCGTGTTAGATGCTAAGAACACACAGAAAGGGGCTGAAATGGTTAATTTCCACAATACTGAAAACAGTGGAGGCAAATGGGATAAAATTCATGGCCAGTGTGCGCTGGTCTGACATAGCACATGGGTACGATGGGGAATCACATCACATCTTGACCTGCAGCTTTTTCCAACCTGCAGTTACTTCACAGTTCACATATGCTTTTTGGTGGTATTGTGTCTTTATCACTAGAATGTAAAAACAAAGTAATTTAGGCACTAGTTTTTTTTTAGTTTATATGAGTCTTCATATAAGGAGCAAACTTTCTAGTTACCTGACAAGCATTCAGTTTATGCCAACCAGGAAGGAACAAATACTAGCTGTCACCTCCTTGAGTCTACAAAGGTTGACTCAGAGCTGGTATAACTCCAAATACATGGATCACTTAGCTCATCTTAACTTTTTAAATGATTTTGCAATTATTAACTTGTGACTAGGTCAGCTATGTGACTTCTGGGAAATGGATGCGACCCATCCAGCTCTCAGGAAGATGCCTGCGGATTCAGGGCAAGCAGCGCATGCTACCCGCTCCTTCTAGGGCATGGGGCTCTGCAAAGTCTCCTCGGTGACGATGACAGTGAGATTTCCTTACACAAGGCCATGGTGGCACTGGCAAGTGGGACCCGGTGCCTTCCCTAGGTGGCCCCTCATCGGCACTCCACTTTTCTGGGAACTCCATCAGAAATGGAGAAAGGAGGAAAGATGGGACTCTCAGTGTCATGGAACAAAGTTTTGAAGGAAGTAGGAGGCAGTGTTTATTGTTCAGTCTTTTGGCTTTGGTTACCAGGAAGCCCAGAGGAAAACTGATGTCTCGAACTTGAGCAAATATCTATCTGTTCTTCTATGACCTGCACATCTAAAGAAGCCACGTTAGCCGGGCACCCGTGGCTCACGCCTGCCTTCCCATCCCTCGGAGGCAGAGGTGGGTGGATCACTTGAGGGCAGGAGTTTGAGACCAGTTTGGCCAACATGGTGAAGCCCCGTCTCTAGTCAAAATACAAAAATTAGCTGGACATGGTGACGGGCGCCTATAATTCTAGCTACTCCAGAGGCTGAGACAGGAGAATTGCTTGAACCTGGGAGGTGGAGGTTGCAGTGAGCTGAGATCATGCCATTGCACATTGCACTCCACCCTGGATGACAGAGCAAGACTCCGTCTCAAAAAAAAAAAGGTCAGGTGAGGTGGCTCACACCCTGTAATCCCAGCACTTTGGGAGGCTGAGGAGGATGGATCACCTGAGGTCAGGAGTTTGAGACTGGCCTGGCCAATATGGTGAAACCCATCTCTACTAAAAACACAAAAATTAGCCAGGCATGGTGGCACAGAGCAAGAATCCGTCTAAATAAATAAATAAATAAATAAACAAGCCACCTTGGTGTTACCCTTCTAGCTTGAGGATCTTATTTCCTGATCCTGAGCCAAAATGTTGTAACAGATCGATTTCTGGATTTTCATCTAGGAGGAAACTTAGACTAGGGGTACCCTACATTTTCACGACTCCTTTATTCTGCCTCCCCGCACCACATGGATACCATGATTTAAACGGCTTTTAAACAAATGTATATAATAAATGAAACAGTTTAAACTTTCCCACTTATTATTAATCGAAGGCAGATGTAAAAGCCAACCAAAGTTTTCAGCTTGCCTGAGATAAATGGTTCCCATTCGTTCCACAAATATTTACTGAGTGAAGACGAAACACCAAATGTTGGATGAAAGAAATGGATCACTGTTGGTGCTCAGGAAATGGTGGGCAAGGCGTGGTTCCTACCAGTCTAAGAGTAAGACTCTGGAGGGCACAGCAAGCAAGCAGGGCGTTACAATACAGAAGAGAGAGACCTCACCCGGTATTTTCGGGGGAAGGATTAAAGGAGGCTTCCTGGGGGAGGTGATGTCCAAGATGAGACCTGAGGACATAAGAGCAAGCCAGGCAAAAGGCAGGGGATGGAGAATGTTTGGGGCAGAGGGACAGAGGGACAGCCTGTGCAAAGAAAGAAGCTACTGTGTTCCAGAGATTACCAAGAACCTCAGTGAGGAGAGAAGGGGCTTGGGAGCCAGAGAGTGAGGAGCTGAGCCAGCCGAGGAGCCGGGGCCTCATTCTAGAGGCAGCAGGGAACTGCAGAACCTGCATTTTTTTGGGGGGAGGGGGACAGAGTCTCACTCTGTCGCCCAGGCTGGAGTACAGTGGTGCAGTCTCAGCTCACTGCGACCACTGCTTCTGGGTTCAAGCAATTCTCATGCCTCCGCCTCCCAAGTAGCTGGGATTAGAGGCACACGCCACCACACATGGCTAATATTTTGTATTTTTAGTAAAGACAGGATTTCACCATGTTGGCCAAGCTGGTCTCAAACTCCTGACCTCAAGTGATCTTCCCCTCTTGGCCTTCCAAAATGCTGAGTTACTGGCTTGAGCCACCTCACCTGGCCCACTTCTGGACTGTCTCAGTAGAACACTGACAAACTCAGATTAGCATTTTAGGAGGATGATCTCAGCTGCAGGGTGGAGAATGGATTAAGTGTGAAACCCTGGAGGAAGGGAGAACAGAGGGATGTAGGGGAAAGGGAGAGAATCTGGACCAAGGGAGGGGCAACAGGGGTCCTGACCTTTTGATATAATTGGGCCAGAAATGTAGATACCCAACATGGCAATCACCTGGATCAGCCTGATTGTGGCTGAATGCCCCGTCTCTGCTGAGTTTCACAAAGTATTCAGATAGGCACCCAGACAGCAATTATTGCCTAGGTGGGCCCCAGGCAGGTGAGGGGAAGCACCTGTCACCAGCCCCGCCCCTTCACACTGAGGCAGGAAAGCTCAGAGCTGTCAGGTGGTCCTAGCAGCATGAGGAGCAAAATCAGAAGTTGAGCCTCCTGACCCCTGCCCAGTGCCCTTTCCCGGTCCTTTGCTAGATGCTCGTTTTATGCCAGGCACTGTGTGCCCTGCACTACACATCATGCCGTTGAGGAAATGCAGGGATTTTTTTTTTTTTTAAAAGAGTAAAGAGCTTAGTTGCCAGAAACAAATTGTGCCAAATTCACTTGTTTTTCTTCCCCCCATCAGAATCAAAGGCTTAGCAGTCAAAGAAAACACAAGAGACTGAATCCCTGTTAACATAAATAAATATTTTACCCTGTTCGTTGTGACATGCTCATGGGAAATGTGGATCCGAGACCGGTGTGGCCGGGTGAGGTGGCTTATGCCTGTAATCTCAGAACTTTGGGAGGCTGAAGTGGGAGGATCACTTGAGTCTAGGCAGTCGAGGCTGCAGTGAGCTGTGATTTGTGCCACTGCACTCAACCCCAGCAACAGGGAGAGACCCTGTCCCAAAACAAGCAAATACCAGTGCAGTTACTAGGAAAACAACAGAATCCAGTCGCCGTTGCTGTCAGCAGCATGGAGTTGAAAGAGGTGCAGGGGCTTCTCCAGGAACAATCTGAAACAGTGCCCTCAGGAACACTTCTTAGGAAGAGGACGGGGAATGGAAGGAGTGTGGTGATTAGCATTGGACAGGACCATATTGGGAGGGAGAACACAAAGGAGAGTCAAGCACAGTGAAGACGCATGCCAGAGAAGCGCCTGGATGATGGGCCAGGACTGCAGGGCCGGGGCAGCAAGCCCTGATCCAGTGAGCAGACAGCATGTGAGAGCAGCACACCGCCAGGCAGGAGCCCACGCTGCAAAGACTGATTGACAGGAGCGCTCACACCCCGCATCTGTGTATCCGTCTTCATCTGCGTATCTGCCTTCTTAGATGTGTCTGTACTCACACTCACAGCTCCATCTCCTGTACCGTTCACTAGGACCCAGCCTCTCAGCTGGTTTCTGAGTTATTCATATGAGCATTTATAGCTCACGGCTTGGAACCGTGCTCAGGTGAAACCTTAAAGAGATTCCTCATGGCAATTTCCTAAGAGTCTCCCACTGCTTTTTTGTTCTTAAGAGACTGAGTTTCACTGTTTCACTCTGTTGCCCAGGCAGGGGTCAAACTCCTGGGCTCAAATGACCTACCTGCCTTGACCTCCCAAAGTGAGGTGCTATGATGGTGAGTTACCATCCCTGGCCAAGTCTCCCACTCTTGTTAAGCCTTTTAGTGGAATGCTTACCTTGTACCTCAGCAAGGATGAAGCAGGGGGTGTCCCGTCACTGAGTCAGACTGCATCTGCACGGTGTCTGGTCAGAAAACTTGGTATGCCCCGGTAAAAAGTCGAGAATGTTTCCTGCCACATAATGGCATGGGTACGTCTCGGGTTAATGAGCAAGTGTTTGCTTTCCTGCAAAGGCTTGTTATCACATCAAACGATCACTGCGGAATTGTTTCCGTCTACGGTGGTTTTTGAGCTTGAGCCGGCTGCATGCACAGCGGTGTTCTTGGACCTCCAAGAGGAACATGGGGAGAGCAAGGAGCCATTTCTACCCTCAAGAAGAGTTATCTAGAAGGAGGGTGTGTTTGCACAGCCTAGGGGGTCACCGTCCCCTCAGGGGCTGCACAGGCAGATGGATGCATACAGCCTGGCCCAGGGGAGGGGCCCAGGAAACACTTATTGGTGAATGAGGAAAGAATGGGTTATTTGTTTATTTTTGGCTCTGGGACTCAGGGGAGGCAGCAGAGAGAAGGTGACATTGATCTGGGATGGTCGGATGTCAGAGGTGAAACCAGCCTGAAAGGAAATGCCACATCACCGTGTGTATCTTATTATAAGTAAAAGGAGACAGGTAGGAAACCTTAGATTTGTTTTTGGTGAAGTGAAAGGGAGAAGTTGCTCTAAAAGGTTGGGAACCAGCCCCTAAGAAAAGAGTAATTGAGACCAATCAGCTTAGGAGACCTGGGACCCAGCGTGCCTGAGAGTCTACCTTATCTAGATACTGCTCTTACGCTGTGGCAGTGATTCCTCGCAGCACCCGGCGAGATAGGAACTGCCACTTCCACTTTGTATGTGAAGCCCAGAGAAGCAAAGAAATGTGCCCAGGTCACATGGCTAGCTGGTGGCAGAGCTGTGATTGGCAGGTTGGTCAAATGCCGCCAAAACCCTCAACCTTCCCACTGTACTTCACACCTCTCTAGAGAAGAGGCAGAAGTAGCCAGGACAAAGGCCTTCAGGTTTAAAAAAACTATGAAAAAGCAAAGCGTGTGTGTGTGTGTGTGTGTGTGTGTGTGTGTGTGTGTGTGTTTCCTGAGATGGTGTCTCGCTCTGTCACCCAGGCTGGAGTGCAGTGGCTTGATCTTGGCTCACTGCAGCCTCAGCCTCCCAGGTTCAAGCAATTCTCCTGCCTCAACCTCCCGGGTAGCTAGGATTACCCGTGGTGGCACCTGCCACCACGCCCAGCTAACTTTTTGTATTTTTAGTATAGACAGGGTTTCACCATGTTGGCCAGGCTGGTCTCGAACTCCTGAACTCAAGTGATCCACCTGTCTTGGCCTCCCCAAGTGCTGGGATTACAGGCGTGAGCCACCATGCGCGGCCTGTGGGTTTCTTACTGTAAGGGAAAACTTTAAATAATAACAAGAATGCTATAGGTTAGATATCAGAAAGAACTTCATTATTCTGAAAGCTGATATGTGAAACAGTGAACCAGCATCAGGTCAACATTCAGGGGCCAGTCAACCTTCACTTCAGTTCAGGTTCCATCCTGGGGAACTGCAGGAAGTTTCTGCCTTTTATCAGATCTCCTCTTTGGGTAATTTCCAGATTCCCCAGGGATTGTTCACAAAGTCACAAAGTGCTGCTTCTCCACTCCCTCCAGCTCTGGACCATTGCCCAGGGCTTACTTGATGGTCACCTCTCACCACCTCATAGCCATTGCTACTGCCCAGGCTCCGGACCCTCCAAACAGCGTTGAGAGGCTGCTATCATGGAGAATGTGAACCATCAGGGTTCAGAGCTCAGCCTTGCTACTCACTGGCAGTGTGACTTCGGCCATATTGGTCAGTCCTTCCGTGCCTGGGTTCCCTTGTCCATTAAATGGAACGTAATCTCTGTATCATAACATTGTTATGCAGATTGAAATCATTAACACATATTAAGCTTATAGAATGGCACAAACTGTGGCCTATGGGTCAAATCCAGCCCAACATCTGTTTTATAAATAAATTTCATTGGACCACAGCTATGTTCATTTGTTTGCATATAATCTGTGGCTGCTTTTGGGCTACAATAGCAGAGCTGGGTAGTAGGAACAGAGACCACAGGGCCTGCAAAGCCTCAAAAACTTAGTTAGCCAAGCCCTGATATAAAATGATGCCTGGCACATAGAAAGTGCTCATTAAATAGTAGCTTAAACAAAGAAAACGGAAAAAACCTCACTACGTCTTGGAGTTTCGCAAAATTTGATTGAGATCCTGTGAGGACTGCTTAGACAATAACCTAAAAGGAACATCTAACACAGCTGTTTCTGCGATCAGTGCTCCCTGAGGGTGGTGATCACGTCCTGCCTCCTCAGTGACGGGAGATGCTGCCATCATGCTGTGTCTCATGGACTGGAGTCCCCCCGACTGTTCTCCCTCCACTCTTTCCTGTCCCAGAGAATGACTGACAGGGAGAGCAACCAGCTCCTTCAAGATCAACCGCCTCTGTGAAGCATGCTCCGATGTCCTATTGGGACAGTCCCAATAGTCCAGTCTTGGTCTTCCAGTCTCTTCCCTATAGACATTTGGGGCAGGATAATTCTCTGCTGTGCAGGACTGTTCTGTACCTTGCAGGATCTTTAGTAGCATCCTTGGCCTCTGCTTGTTAGAAGCTAGTGCCACCCCCAAGTTGTGACAGCCAAAAATGTCTCCAGACATTGCCAGTGTCCTCTGAAGGGCAAAATCACCCCGCCTGAAAATCACCGGCTTAGTCTACAATAACGTCACAGATGGGGCAACAACGAACCGGTCTAGGACAGCTTAACTTCATACTTAGAAAAACAGTGTTCTTTGCAAGGGCACAAACCTGCTAAAGATGCATCCAGTTTGTGGGCCAGGCGCGGTGGCCTGGGA
>CM052655.1:6743783-6795788 GCA_028533165.1 Leontopithecus rosalia | reverse complement strand
TGTAATCCCAGCACTTTGGGAGGCCGAGGCGGGTGGATCACGAGGTCAAGAGATCGAGACCATCCTGGTCAACATGGTGAAACCCCGTCTCTACTAAAAATACAAAAAATTAGCTGGGCATGGTGGTGCGTGCCTGTAATCCCAGCTACTCGGGAGGCTGAGGCAGGAGAATTGCCTGAACCCAGGAGGCGGAGGTTGCAGTGAGCCGAGATCGCGCCATTGCACTCCAGCCTGGGTAACAAGAGTGAAACTCCGTCTCAAAAGAAAAAAAGATGCATCCAGTTTGTATTACTAGATCATCAAACAGAGACAGAGCATCTCAGCCCGAAGCAGCAGCATCTGGACTGCTTCTGCGGGGGCTACACTTCCACTGACCAATATGTGCTGCGCCTGCCTCACATCTGTGTAGCTAAGAGGGTCTATCAAAGTGCTGCTCTCCACAGCACAGAGAGGGCCTCGCCCAGAGTGTGGAAAATGCTTATGAATCCCCCCCACGTTGTCCCCATGCCAGTTTTCCAGCTTCACTGTATTTACATCTGACACCACCTCAAACGTCAGGAAGAAATTATTGGCAGCTTTAAAGTAATAGTTTATTGGCTGGGCGTGGTGACTCATGCCTGTAATCCCAGCACTTTGGGAGGCCTAGGCGGGTGGATCACAAGGTCAAGAGACTGAGACCATCCTGGCCAACATGGTGAAACCTTGTCTCTTCTAAAAATACAAATATTAGCTGGGCGTGGTGGAGCATACCTGTTACTCCAGCTACTCGGGAGGCTGAGGCAGGAGAATTGCTTAAACCCGGGAGGTGGAGGTTGCAGTGAGCCGAGATCGTACCACTGCACCCCAGTCTGGGCGACAGAGTGGGATTCAGTCTCAAAAAAAAAAAGTTCAGTTAAAATAATAGTTTATTCACCTGTTCGCTTATTCTCTCCTCCAGTCTTTAACAAATCCCTTTGTGGGCTAGTCACAGGGAACCAGAGCCTTTACCTTCAACGGGCTGGTAGGTGAAGGGGAGGTAGACACATAAGCAGATAATTGCAGTGAAGGACATTAAGTGCTGTGATGACATGTGCTTGTGTTGTGGAACATAGAAGGGACAAATAACCTCAATTCCGGGGCACACGTGGCTGTCAGCAAAAGTCTGCCTGAGGAGCTAATTCTGGACACACACAGGAGTTAGCAGGACAAGAAGAATATGTGCATGGGTGGTGTGTGTTTGAGGGACAAGGATGGCATCCCATTGCAGGCAACAGAGGCCCTAGAAAGCAGCTGAGAACATGTGGCACAATAAGAGAATCAGCAGCATGTTTGAGGGGTGAGGTTGGGGACAGTTCTCCGTGGGTCTCTCATGTTTCAGCACATCTGTGAAGAGGCACTAGACAGGCTTTGTTCCAGACTTGCTTTTAAAGGATGTTTATATAACAGTCTTAGATGATAGTGACAATATCTCCCTGTAGGGCAAAGAGCAGATTTGTTTGCTGTCAGTATACTACATGTCTCCTTTCAGGGGCAAATGTTGGACAGGTTTGCTAGCCGCCCCCTTTAAAAGATTGAGATTTCCCAAGCCTTGAGTTCCTCAGCCATGATGCTGAGCAGTTTGCATGTGCCAGCGTCACTTAATCTGCATATCATTCTGTGAAATTGGGGCTGGGGAAACAGGTGCAAACATTACTCTGCCTACTGCTGTGAGTATTAAAATGTCCTTCGTCTCTGACCCAGGCATCTCATGTCTTCTGCCAATATCCATGAAACTGGCAAACTAACTTGTTAGCTTGCAAGCAGGATAAAAGCTCTGACCCTCCACACTTTTTGACAGGTGATGAGTGGGATTGCAAGGGTCTTGTGTGCTACATTACAGAGCTTGAGATTTATCTCAAGGAGCCACTGAAGAATTTTCAGCAGAGAACTTTCTGAATCTTGTGTGCACTGTTGTGGAGAGTGGAGAGCGGGAGGGTGAGCCTGGAGAAACACGGCCAATGAGGGGTACAGCTGTGGGGTAATCGGTCTGAACAAGGGCTGTGCCAGCTGGGAGAGTGGAGGCCAAGTTTAAAACAAACTTCATGCTAACCTTGATAGCATTTTTTTTTTCTGATCCAGGATTCAATCCAGATAGCATTTATTTGTGGTATCTCTTTAGACCTTTTATGCCCTTAACATTTCTGAAGCATGTAGAACAGACCTTGTGAATGTCCCTTAATTTTGAGCATTTCTCATTATGGGAGTGAGGGTGTGTGTGTGTGTGTGTGTGTGTGTGTACATGGTTAGGGTTAGGGTACATATACATATACACAGAGCACAAGAGAGAAAGTAAGTGTGCAAAATGTTAACAGCTAGTGATTCTAGGTGACGGCTGGAAGTCGGGGTTGAACGAGAGGAGGTGAGAGTCAGTTGTGCTTGCCAGGCATTTGGTGTGGTGGGTGGTATCATCAGCTGAGATAAAGAGCTGGAGGGAGCTTTGGAGGGAGGAAGGGGGAGGAAAAGATGGTGAGTTTGGTTATTTTAAAAAATGATTTGCTTGCCGATCTGACTTCCCTTCCAGCCACGTCTGGTTTCAGGATCCCATGGATTATCCAGAGGGGGTGCCCAGCAGGCAGGTGGTCTGGAGCTCGGAGAAAACCTGGGCAGGGGCAGAGCTGGCATTGAAGCCATGGGAGGGGACAGCTTCACCTCAGGGGAGTGTCTGTGAGGAGGAGAAGGGGCCAACAACAAAACCACGTGACAGCTGGCATTGAGGGCAAGTGGCCACAGAGATCTGAGAGGGGACAGAGAAATGAGAGGACAGTTCAACAAAGCAGCATCCCCAGAAAGAGGGTTCAGAAATCCAGGATGGGAGGTTAGTGCCACCAGGGTCAAGGGCTAAATGACTCTCAGGGGCCAAAGAGTCTGTGTGGACTCAGTGGGAGGTGGGTGTGGTAGAGCAGGGAGGTCTGCACGGACGTGGGCATGCACACAGTTCTTTGAAGATGCTCGGCTAAGGAGACAAGAGCCATCGGGTCAGGGAGAAAGAGATACTCGCACGAGGAAGCAGACATTGGATGTCCACAGCCGAGAATCAGTTCAAGGTCACATTCAATTTAGACACCCCGATGTTCCCCTGGCCTCTCGTCTCAATGCCAAATCAAGTCATGGCTTCTCACCTACCGCTTCACACTCTTCACAAAGATGAGTGCTGGGAAGGCAGGTTGGAGAGGGAGCATGTGTCCTTTTTGTTTTGTTTTGTTTTTGTCAGCCAGCGGAGACAGCTGTACCCATGATGAAAAGCACCTGTGACATTTTCAAGTCTTTCTCTCTCGGCCAGGAAAGCAGCCTCTGCCCACAGCACTCGCCTTCCCACTAGATAGTGCGAGGCAACGTTGCTGCCTCACCTGTGTGGAATATGGCTTTATGATCATGAGCATTTGAAGTTTTCTCTTTTCACTCAAGAGCTGGTCACAAATAGTAGCCTCGCTGACCCCAGGCCGTCATTTTCTGGAAACCGGGCTGTATTTTCTCCATCTTTCTTTCCTTCCTGCTGGCCCGCAGCACTCTGCACAGCTTATTTCCTAAAACTCAAGCAGGAGAAACACCAACATTGCATTTCAGTCAATAACTATTTTATGCAAGAGAATTCATAGCCATTTAACCAGAGTCAAATATTTGAACTACAATAAAGTACAATCCTACAAATGAATAACCAAATTGCGGTATATCCAGAGACTGGGATATTACTCAATCATAAAAAGGCAGGACGTTCCTTTGGATTCCATGGAAAGGAAGGCTACAACATGGATGAACCTTGAAAACATTATGCTAGATGAAAGAAGCCACCTGCAATGGACCACGTATTGTGTGATTCTGTTTATGTGAACTATCCGGAAGAGGCAAATCCGTGGAGGGAGAGAGCAGGTTATTGGTCGCCAGATGCTGAGAGCAGGGAGAGGGAAGTGATGACCTCACAGCTATGAGGTTTCCTGGGATGATGCAATGTTCTGGGTCTAAGTTGGGGTGATGGTTGCACAATATTGTGAATATACTAAATTGTACTAATGGTAGTTTTATGTTCTATGTATTTAACCACAATAAAAAAGTAATTAAAAAAAAAAAGCAACTTCACCCTGAGACCAGAGAGAAAAAGGCCCCGCTCGACCCACAAGAACCACAAGGCCTTCAACGTGATGAGGGTTTCACAGCAGCTCTTCTCCATTTTGGCTGCACATTATAATCATGTGAGCAGTTTTTTTTAAAAAAATAATTAATTCGGCTGGGCGCAGTGGCTCATGCCTGTAATCACAGCACCTGAGGTGGGTGGATCACGAGGTCAAGAGATTGAGACCATCCTGGTCAACATGGTGAAACCCCGTCTCTACTAAAAATACAAAAGTTAGCTGGGCACGGTGGTGCGCGCCTGTAATCCCAGCTGCTCAGGAGGCTGAGGCAGGAGAATTGCCTGAACCCAGGAGGCGGAGGTTGTGGTGAGCCGAGATCGGCCATTGCACTCCAGCCTGGGTAACAGAGCGAAACTCCGTCTCAAAAAAAAACAAAACAAAACAAATTAATTTTATTGTTTTAGAATTTAGAACTTAAATTTAGGCCTTTTATGCCCTTAATATTTTTGAAACATGTAGGACAGACCTTGTGAATGTCCCTCAATTTTGATTTGTTAAATACTTTAAATACTTAAAGTATTTAAAAAACTTAAAATACTTTAAGTTCTGGGAAACACACACAGAACGTGCGGGTTTGTTGCATAGGTGTACATGTGCCGTGGTGGTTCTCTGCACCCATCAAAACCATCTACATTAGGCATTTCTCCTAATTCTCTCCCTTCCCTGGGCCCCACCCCCCGACAGGCCCCGGTGTGGGATGTTCCCCTCCCCGTGTCCACGTGTTCTCATTGTTCAGCTCCCACTTATGAGTGAGAACATGCGGTGTCTGGTTTTCTGTTCCTGTGTTTGCTGAGAATGATGGTTTCCAGCTTGCTTCATTCATGTCCCTGCAAAGGACATGAGCTCATCCTATTTTATGGCTGCTATGGGAAGTTTTTTAAGGCCCCTCCCACCTCACCACCAAGACCAGTTAATCCAGATCTCAGGGACTGGGGCTGGGAGCAAAATCAGGAGCTCTTGGAGATTCCAGTGTGTAGCCGCGGTTGAGAAATATGACTCTAGGCTAGGGGTTCTCCAAATGTGGTTCCCGGACCCAGCAGCATCAGCATCACCTGGGAATCGTTAGAAATGCAGATTCTGGAGCTCCGTCCGGGAAGTACTGAATCAGAACCTCTGAGAATACGGCCCAGCAGTCTGTGTGGAAACAAACCCTCCAGGAGATTCTGATGTGCACTGCAGTTCTGGCAACCACTATTCTGAGTCTAGGCCAAGTAAACTACAGAGTTTTTCTCAACCAGTTAGTATTCACTGAGCATCTGCCATAAGTTTGGTTCCATGAAGGCTGTTGTGAAAACAAAAAGACCTATCCCAGCTCCTCTCAAGCATCTGGTGGGTTAGCTTCTTGGAAAAGCAATGGTGCGTTAAGATGAAATGAGCTTTTTATGGCGGCACAATATTCCGTTGTATGTCTGTGCCACGTTTTCTTTATCCATTCATCTGTTGATGGACAACTGACTCATTTCCACCTTTTGGCTAATACGAATAATGCTGCTGTGAATACGGGTATCTGAGTCCCTGCTTTTAATTCTTTGGGATCTATGTCTAGGATTAGAATTACTGGATCAGACCAGGCGTGTTGGCCCATGCCTGTAATTCCAGCACTTTGGGAGGTCAAGGTGGGTGGATCACTTGAGGTCAGGAGATCGAAACCAGTGAAACCCCATCTGTATTAAAAATACAAAAATTAGGCAGGTGTGATGGTGTGCGTCTGTAGTCTCAGCTACTTGGGAGGCTGAGGCATGAGAATCACATGAACTCAGGAGGCGGAGGTTGCAGTGAGCTGAGATCACACTGCTGCATTCCAGCCTGGGCAACAAAGTAAGAGACTCCGTCTCAAAAAAAGAAAAAAAAGAAAAAGGAAGAATTGCTGGATTCTATGGTAATTCTATTTTAACATTTTAAGGTGCCACCAAACTATGTGATTTTCCCACCAACAATGAATGTTTGGGATGATGAAAAAGGTTTGCTATGTATATTTTAGTACAACTTTTAAAAAGAGATTAAGCCATGAAAACGGTTAGAAAAGGAAGTTACGTTTCTCCTGGTCGACACTGAATGAAAATTACTTCAAACACCATATTTCATGTAAATGTTATGCATATAACAGTGTATTAAAAAGGTAGTACCTGCAGTCCTTTCTTTTTTTTTTTTATTTTTGAGACGGAGTTTCGCTCGTTACCCAGGCTGGAGTGCAATGGCGCCATCTCGGCTCACCGCAACCTCCGCCTCCTGGGTTCAGGCAATTCTCCTGCCTCAGCCTCCTAAGTAGCTGGGATTACAGGCACGCGCCACCGTGCCCAGCTAATTTTTTGTATTTTTAGTAGAGACGGGGTTTCACCATGTTGACCAGGATGGTCTCGATCTCTTGACCTTGTGATCCACCTGCCTTGGCCTCCCAAAGTGCTGGGATTACAGGCGTGAGCCACCGCGCCCGGCACCTGCAGTCCTTTCTATTCAGAGATGGTTACCACAGGTCCTTGCCTGAGCCTGGAGCCCCCTATTTTGAATATTGTGTTTTAGAAGGATAGAGCAGAATGTCTTGCGAGGATGGTGGCTTCGGGGCTCTGCTGTGGACTTAGCACTGTGACATCCAGCACGATTTCTGTGATTGAGGCAAGGAAGATGGAGGAGGATAACATGGTGAGGACTGATCAGGGACTCAGGCCTGGCTAGTTTTCATGATAGGGGTTAAGCTGTTAGCATGTCAGCAGTTTGTTTAACTTAGTTCAAGAACCACTGGATGAACGCTTCACTATGCCAGGCTCTGTAGCAGGAGCCAGGCATACACACTGCAGAAAGCGAGCTGACAGTCTAGTGCAGTGGTCTCGGCCTCAGCCTGCAGCAGCACCATCGCCTGGCAGCCTTGTCCAATGGCAGATGCTGGGCACCACCCCCAGAGTGTCTGGCTCGGTAGGCCTGGGGTGGGGCCCGTGACTCTGCATTTTGAATGGGATCCTAGGCAGTGATGATGATGCTTGTCTGGAGCCAAACTCTGAGAACCGCTGAACTCTTGGGGTGGAAGGCAGACGATATTATGTTGATCAGTGCAGCTGCTGCGAGGAACGAGAACCGCAAAGGCTGTATAGGAGCACAGAAGAAGGGGGAACCCTTGCCCTGCCTCAGTGAGTGAGAGGGTGTTTCAGGAAGATGTGAAGCTGCTTGGTGTGTCTTCAGGATGCAAGCAGCCCAGCGCTGCTGGAATGAAAAGGAGAGCTGGGAGCAGACACAGAGAAGCCCAGAGAGGTGAGCAGAGCCTGTCCACGGTGAACATACTCTAAGGCCGCAGATCATGGGAACCTTAGAGGGGGGCAGAAATGGAGAAGCAAAAGCAAACAGATCCTCACCTTTTACCTTTGGCAGCCTGGAAACCCCACCCGCCTCCCTGTAATAAAGCTCGCCTCCAGAAAGAACCTGATGCAGGCCTTGACACCATTGTGTAAATGACCGTGGAGCCTTTTGGTCCCGCCTCATCCCCCACCCAGCAATATTAGTGGGGATTATTGGCTGGGTGGAGAAGGACTTCCGGAGGGCAGGTGGAGGGCTGAGTCGGCAGCCACAGCCTTACGGTTCACTTCTTCTCACCTCCAGCCTGCACTCCTGGCCCCAATCACCACGGCTGGACGGGAGATGATTCCCATCTCTCTGTGTTATAAGAGACAGGGTCATCCATCAGTCCTGCTCCTGTGGCTAGAGCCACAGAGAACACAGCTAAGCCACGGGACTCAGAGGGGACAGCAGCCTTCATGTCCTCTCTAAATCCATCTGGAAACCAGACACATCCTCAGGAGAAGACACTTCGTTTTTTAAGAGATGGGGTCTTGCTATGTTGCCTAGGCTGGTCGCAAACTCCTGGGCTCAACTGATCCTCCTGCCTCCCCAAGAGGGGGCTTCAGGGGCTTTTACCAAGCCCAAGTCTCAACCCCGCTTCTCCACATGACCCAAACAGAAATTGAAATAATAAAGACAAAAGTTTGATACGAAGTGTGGATTAAAGCATCTTTAGAAACTGTGTTTATTTTTATTGACAAATTTTTATTGATATAGATTTTACATCATAGAATGTAAAATCCAAGGAGAAAGAGTGGGCCTGGCCAGGCATGGTGGCTCATGCCTGTAATCCCAGCACTTTGGGAGGCTAAGGCAGGAGGATCATGATGTCAAGAGATTGAGACCCTCCTGGCCAACATGGTGAAACCCCGTCTCTACTAAAAATACAAAACTTAGCTGGAAGTGGTGATGAGGGCCTGTAGTCCCAGCTACTCGGGAGGCTGAGGCAGGAGAATCACTTGAACCTGGGAGGTGGAGGTTGCAGTGAGCTGAGATCGCACCACTGCACTCCAGCCTGGAGACAGAGTGAGCCTTCATCTCAAAAAAAAAAAAAAAAAAAAAAGTGGGCCTGCTATGGCAGTCCAGCTTTGAGCTTTATTCATAATAAGTAACCCTCACCCTCTAGACCTCCCTCACTCTCCCAGGACCACCTGTGATTCAGTGGTAACACTGACAAAGGAAAGAGTCTAACATCAGTTTGATTCCTTGCCCTCTGTTTGTACATAATAAAATCATAAGATCTCATTTATCAATTATTAACCCATGCCCCTGGTCACCTCCTTTCCTTCTGGGCAGGACATTGGTCTTTATGAGTGTGCCTCTCCACCTACCAGGCAGGAAAACAGGCAGAATCCAGCAGGTTGTGGCCTTTTGTGTGGGGGTTCAGCCTCTTACCAAGGTGGATGCTGTGGGAACTTCACACTGTTGACTGGCTGAACCCACAGGGGTTTTATGAGAAGCCACAGATATTTTAATCAGCTTCAGATGTGAACTGCAGGATCTATAAATGTTTTTTAAACATGTTTTTAAAATGTAGCTTCTAGGCTGGGTGTGGTGGCTCACGCCTGTAATCCTAGCACTTTGGGATGCCAAGGCAGGATGATCAGTTCAGCCCGGTAGTTTGAGACCAGCCTGGGCAACAAAGCAAGACCCCATCTCTTAAAGAAAAAGTGTCTTCTACATGCAGACACCATCCTGAGGATGTCTGGTTTCCAGATGAATTTAGAGGAGACATGAAGGCTACTGTCCCCTCTGAGTCCTGTGGCTTAGCTGTGTTCTCTGTGGCTCTAGCCACAGGAGCAGGACTATTGGATGACCCACAGAGAGAGGTGGGTACTAGCCTCCCAGCAGGAAGGCCTTCTAACAGATAGAGGAAAGAACATGAGCAGGTGTTAAATGATCGCAGCTCAGCCTTGGCACAGGGCAGGACCCAGACCTGGCAAAGGGAGTCCAGATGGATCCCATGCTCCTTCTGAGTCAATGCATCACACATCCCGGGAATATTCCAGCTCTCTACTGCAGCAGCAGGGCTTGCTCGGCCCTCTGTCATGAATGCCATTCCTCAGGTTTCACTCCTGCTTGCTTCTACCCCTCCTTTAAGTCTCAGCTTTAATGACACCTCCTCCAGGAGGCCTGCCTGCACCATCTGCTTAACAGGGATCCCTCCATTTTTCTGCTGCAGCCCTTGTTTAATTCCTTTGCAGCACTGATTACAGAGTGCAATTGTTTCCTTTGTGCATTGGTTTACTTGTGACTTATTATCAGTCTCTTACACTGGACTATGAGTGCTGCAAGGTCAGAGACTAGAGCTGTTTTGTTCTCCATTGCATCTTCGGCACCTAGTACAGTGCCTGACACATCCTAGACACATTTGTTGAAGAAATGAATGAATTAACTTCAAAATTCAGTTGCACAGGCCGGGTGCAGTGGCTCATGCCTATTATCCCAGCACTTTGGGAGGTTGAGGTGAGTGGATCACAAGGTCAGGAGTTTGAGACCAGCCTGACCGACCGGGTGAAACCTTGTCTCTAGTAAAAACACGGCCGGGCACGGTGGCTCAAGTCTGTAATCCCAGCACTTTGGGAGGCTGAGGTGGGTGGATCACGAGGTCAAGAGATCGAGACCATCCTGGTCAAAATTGGTGAAACCCCGTCTCTACTAAAGATACAAAAAATTAGCTGGGCATGGTGGCGCGTGCCTGTAATCCCAGCTACTCAGGAGGCTGAGGCAGGAGAATTGCCTGAACCCAGGAGGCGGAGGTTGCGGTGAGCCGAGATGGCGCCATAGCTCTCCAGCCAGGGTAACAAGAGCGAAACTCTGTCTCAAAAAACAAAAACCAAACAAACAAACAAAAAAATACAAAAATTAGCCGGGTATAGTGGTGCGCATCTGTAAGCCCAGCTACTCAGGAGGCTGAGGCAGGAGAATCACTTGAACCTGGGAGGTGGAGGTTGCAGTGAGCTGAGATTGCGCCACTGCACGCCAGCCTGGGCAACAGAGCAAGACTCCGTCTCAAAAACAAAAACAGAAACAGAAACAAAAAACAAAAGCCTTTGTGATATCCTCACCTCACCGTAACCACCACACATACACTCTTCTCTCATCCCTTTGCGGGTACATTTCTGAAATGAGCTTAAGAAACCCTCTATATCCATTCAAGGATGTGTTCAGACCTGGGGAGGGATAGGACATAAAGTTCCGGTCTTCCAAAGGTCTTTGAAACTCATAGTCTGAATTCTAGTCTGGAATAGGCTTCTGACGAGTGTGGCTATGGCACTCACAGGTGAGACAGGCTAATGATCATGACTGTGCTTGCTGGTGTGCACAAACCGAGTAGGCTGGCCAAGAAGTTCAAGCCAGGGATGAGGAAGCACTGGGGGAGCTTTGGCAGGACCTGAGCTGGACTTTGGAGAGTGGCTGAAATTTAGAAAGGTGCAGAGGAAGGAAGAGGGCATGTCAGTGGATTTTTTCACATGAGCATTTGTGAAGGCAGGTTAGCATAACCTCCCCTTAGGCTCGGGAGCTGGCCAGACCATGGGGCAGGCTAGGGCAGGATGTGAGGGCCTTGGAAGACTTTGGTTGGGGCACTTCAAGGCCATTGAAAACAACTAGGCTCTGCTTTGTCTTGTTGGGGCGGGGCAGGACGTGCTCGGGAGAAAGGGAGTGTACGGATGGGTGTGGGGTGGTGCCACCCAAGCCAGGCTATGGCAAGATGGATCTGGTTACTACAGGAGAGCCAGCCTGGCAGTGTAACAAGGAGGGCTGGGGCTGGGCATCTGTGGGAAGCCTTTGCAATGCAACATGGTGAGGGCCTAACCCATGGAAACGTGGGAGTCCATGACCCACTAAGGGCAAAGGATAGACCAAGCTGGCTCGGAGATGAGCTTGGAGGAGGGGGCCCAGGTGTTCTCTGATGAGGCATTCCACCATCAAGTAATGCAGGCCGCAACACATCCTCTAATTGCAATATGTGGACTGTATCTGAACCCTGAATTTTACAAACCGTTAAAAAGTTATGACCTATGGCCAAGCGTGGTGGCTCACATCTGTAATCCCAGCACTTTGGGAGGCCAAAGCGGGCAGATCACAAGGTGAAGAGATCAAGAGCATCCTGGCCAACATAGTGAAACCGCATTCCTACTAAAAATACAAAAATTAGCTGGGCATGGTGGCACGCACCTGTAGTCCCAGCTACTCAGGAGACTGAGGGAGGAGAATCACATGAACCTGGGAGGCAGAGGTTGCAGTGAGCTGAGATCGCACCACTGCACTCCAGCCTGGGGACAGATCAAGACTCCTTTTCAAAAAAAAAAGTTACAACCTATTTGGAAAAATGTAAATTCTGACCGGATTTGATAATCTTAAGGTAGTAATTGTTAACTTTCTAGGTGTAGTCAGGTAATGTGGTTTTAGAGCCCTTATGTTTTAGAGAAACGTACTAAAATATGTACAGATGAAATCTATCTGGATTTGTTTCCGAATTATCCAGGCAGATAACGGGATGGGCTTAGCATAGATGAGGCAGGACTAGCTGTGAACTGTAAACTGTCCAAGCTGGGTGATGTGGGGTTCATTTCACTCCTCTCTCAACTGTTGTATACCTTTGACATTTTCTGTAAAAACATTCTGGCCCTTGAATAATTCAGGTCCTACCCTGGGCCTCATAATTCCCAATCAGAAATCACCAGAGGCATTTTGAGCTGTGCCCTGTTAATCTCTTGTTACCTTTCAAAACAGGAATTCTGGCCACTTTTGTTTTGCCTAGAGCAGGAAAAATTCACAGACAGGAAAGAAATATGCCTTGGTTTTACCTAGAAAAACAAACCGTGAGAGGCACATGATCCTCCTGTGTCACAGGCATGGGAGGAATCCAGCTAGAGAAGAAGCAAAGTCAAAACTCAGAAGAGCAAAGGCAAATTTTTATGGTAGCTGGAAATAAATGCTTCTTTTAGAAGAGTCACTCCCACTGGAGGATTTCTGGCAGTGGAGCACTTAGCACGAGTGTGAAAGCTGAGACTGACTTGAAAAATTGCAGCCCAGGGTGTAGTGGCCAGCATGAGGCCAGCACTATGCAGCCACATGTCACAGCTCAGGGAACAGAAAGGGCTGCTGTCGTCACCTCTGTTGTTGGTTGTCCCGGCGTCCACCCTCATGGCATCTCTGTCTCTTACACGTCCCAAAAGACAGTAGGCTGCTCTGACAGTGTCCCCAGCTGTGCGAGGCTGGGACAAATACTAGCCATTCCATGCTGGGGGAGGGACCTAGGAATGTCCTTGGCTGGCCATCTCCCAGGCTACAGGGCAGAATCAGATTTCCGTTTCAATGGGTGGCCCCACACAGAAGCCATCTGCACACAGGTAAGCTAGAAAGCTAGGAGGGTATGCTTTGAACCTGGGCAAGTGATCTCACCTTTCCCCTCTTTTTTGAGAAGAAGAAAAATACAAGGGAATTAAGGCAGGTGCTCACTTCCTCGGGAAAGGAACAAACACGAAACAGGTGTTGAGAATCCAGCTTACGATTCTTTCACCTGTTTCGTGCTTGTTCCTTTCCCGAGGCAATCCTAAGCTGGATTCTCAACACGTGTTCGAGGCACTGTGGGAAGTCCAGGGATGGATGAGCGATGGTCTTTGCCTTCAAGGAGAGCAATAGGGGACAGGAAGTTTCAGGTGCACAAAACCTCCTAAATGCTGAAGGACACAGAAGTCCTGTGAGCCAAGCAAGGTAACTGTTACTTAGCCAAAGTCAAATTTTGGGCAAATCACTTAAATCTCCATTTTTTACCTATAAAATGGTACAATTCTTGCCTTGTTTACCCCATAAAGTTACGGAGTTACAAGGATCAAAGCTGCTACCAGAAAATAACAATGACGAGGAGAAGGAGGAGGCAGACAGGCTTTCTGACCTTGCTGCCCTACAGACCTGTGACTGGCGCCTAAGGACAAGCTCCTCTGTGGTTGGCAGCCAGGACCAGGGCAGGTTCCTGATGTAGATGGCTGTCCGCTCCCAGCCAGTCCTGGAGCAATGGTGCCCTGTGCCCTCATTCCTGAAGCTGGTTCCCCTGGGCACCTCGTCACATGCCCAGGAGCTGCCTTGCCATGAGCAGCCTCTCCGACTCATTCAAACTTGCCTGACAGATGGTGAAGGTGATTAGTTCTAGCATTTTTTTTTTTTTTGAGACGGAGTCTTACTCTGTTGCCAGGCTGGAGTGCAGTGGCGTGATCTCGGCTCACTGCAACCTCCACCTCCCAGGTTCAAGCGATTCTCCTGCCTTGGCCTCCCAAGTAGCTGGGACTACAGGTGTGCACCACCATGCCCAGCTAGTTTTTTTATATTTCAGTAGAGACAGGGTTTCAACACATTAGCTAGGATGGTCTCAATCTCCTGACCTCATGATCTGCCCACCTCAGTCTCCCAAAGTGCTAGGTTTACAGGTGTGAGTCACTATGCGCAGCCCCTAGTATTCTTAATAAATATCAGAGCATAAGAGCCAGAAGGAGCCTTCCAGAACATAGCATCCACACGTATCCCATCCCACCACCCGACCTCCACTGTTTGTACGAAGGGCAAAGGAGGCTCCAGCAGGGAACATGACCCACTGAGGTGTTGGCCCAGCTGATGCTGGAATCTCCTTCTCTGGACCCCCGATCCAACATAGCTGCTTCTCCTTCCAAGAAAGGTTTTGCCAACACCAACTCTATTGCCTTTAATATCCTTAGTCTGTCCTGCCCCAAATACCACATTTGGTCCTAACTTCCAAAAAAGAGTATTTAGGGCAAGAGAAAAAGGACACATTCCCCCAGTCACATTTTCCCAAGCCCTCTTTTTTTTTCATTCTCTAGGAGAATGTTTCCTAAATGCCCATGAGGGATGTGACCTTACAACATGGGTTCACAGAGATGAAAATAAGGGGTACCTGTCTTCTAGAGGCTCTTGTTTAGCTATCACTAAAATGCCCTCTTGACGAAACCTTTTGAACTTGCACTAGGGGAAAAGAAAGCCCTTCTAATGCAGCTCCCTTTAGTCACGTGTGCAAGGAGAAAGCGTCTCACGGCTGCATTCTTTACTTCCTGAGCTGTTCTCATTCATGCCCGGCTGGCAGCTTCCGCCCTGCTGGCTGTGGGCCCAGGCAGTAATGTGAGCACAGAAAAGGCTGGCGGCCTCACTTGGGGAGTCTTACCCTGTGCTGTGTCTCTTCCTGACCCCGGGGGTCTGTATGAGGCCGCATAATTGCTTCATTCTGCTCCCTGCTACCCCTTAAGCATTTGGTTTGGCCTGCAGCTGAGTAACTGTCTTACTCCAGTTGGCCCTGGAGTGCTGGCTTTCACGTACTCCA
The DNA here is from genome assembly GCA_028533165.1 of Leontopithecus rosalia. Taxonomy (NCBI): domain Eukaryota; kingdom Metazoa; phylum Chordata; class Mammalia; order Primates; family Cebidae; genus Leontopithecus; species Leontopithecus rosalia. The sequence continues at coordinate 6,780,983 of CM052655.1, read as the reverse complement.
GCCTCCCTCTTTTCTAGTCGCCATCTTGGTGTAGTTGAGTTGCTCTGGGGCCTTGAAAATAAGAATGGTAGCCAGGCGCGGTGGTTCACACCTGTAATCCCAGCACTTCGGGAGACCAAGGCAGGTGGATCACCTGAGGTTGGGAGTTCGAGGCCAGCCTGACCAACATGGAGAAACCTGTTTCTACTAATACAAAATTAGCTGGGCGTGGTGGCGTGTGCCTGTAATCCCAGCTACTCAGGAGGTTGAGGCAGGAGAATCGGTTGAACCCAGGAGGCAGAGGTTGCAGTAAGCTGAGATTGCACCATTGCACTCCAGCCTGGGCAACAAGAGCGGAACTCCATCTAAAAAAAAAAAAAAAGAAAGAAAATAAGAATAGTATAGCTCAGTGGCGACTCTGGTACACCCCAGTGAGAAGACTGGTGTCCAGTGAAAGGTTGGACTGGAGGTTCTGCAATTCCATCATGCTCTAACATTTCTGAAAATGCACAGCCAAAGGTTGACAGCCTGAAAAATCAGCAGGGTTCAATGTGTGTGTCTGGACCTGAAGTAAGAACTAAGCCTGGGACCGACGCCTCATAGCGTTTTAAATGAACCTGGGTACCAAGTATTACTTCTGATTCTTCCCATTCTCAGATAAGGTCCCCTAGTTAGAGAAAATGATGTAGGGGGCTCTGTGGGGTGAATATAACATTTACACTCTTGTGAAACAGTGCGGTAGTCTACAAAGAATTCCCAGAAGAGGTGGTGCTCCTTCCCCCTTTCTCTATTTAATCCCCTTCCTTGTGTCAAAATACTGATGAATAGACCCCAGATGGCAAAGCTGGACCCTCAACTCTAATAGGGCCCACCGGACCCCCTGGGTCTACCCTAAGGAGTCATGACATGCCGATTCTTGGCTTTTCTCGAAAAACCTTGGCCTGAAAATGTTTAATTACCATGGAGATAATCTTTTAAACACAGATTTACATTCTTTAAAGACCACATAGGGTGTTTATTTTCGTTTCCAGCAGAGGAACTGCTATCTGGTAGTTAGCAAGAAGCTTGAGCCCTGAAGGAATTTCTTTTTTAAAGTCTGTTCCTCTTCACTGATGGTATGTCAATTATATTATAATAATTAGTTTATAGTACTTTGGGAGGCCGAGGCGGGTGGATCACGAGGTCAAGAGATCGAGACCATCCTGGTCAACATGGTGAAACCCTGTCTCTACTAAACATACAAAAAATTAGCTGGGCGTGGTGGCGCGTGCCTGTAATCCCAGCTACTTAGGAGGCTGAGGCAGGAGAATTGCCTGAACCCAGGAGGCGGAGGTTGCGGTGAGCCGAGATGGCGCCATTGCACTCCAGCCTGGGTAATGAGCGAAACTCGGTCTCAAAAAAAAATAATAATAATAATAAATAATAATAATAAATAATTAGTTTATAGTGTGGTCATATTTCCACCCACCTCCCTGGCCTAAACCCTGCGCTTCACTCTGACTCCAGGCCTGTAATTCTCCGACATTTTTCAAGCATCCCTATCAGTTTGGGTTCGATACTTACTCTATATGTGAGTATCAAGAGTCAGTGTCCTCAGGGGTTTCTCATCAGGAAGGTCATACTGGCAAAGCCAGCAGCCGCAAAGACCTATTTAGGTCGGTGCAAAAGTAATTACGGGTTTTGCATGAAAGGAATGGCAAAAACCGCAATTACTTTTGCACCAACATAATACTTGGCACTGTGGTAAGATGCTAATTGTTCCCGCCTGAGGTGGCCCGGCAGATTTGCTAAATTCTCCCCTGCTAGAAGGCCAGCTTGGATGAGCAGGGGCTCTGCTGCATAAAACCCGGCAGCTCCAAGACCCAGGGTGATTCCTGGCTCATGATAGGTGCTCACTAAGCAAATGCCGAACTGCTGAAAGTCAACAGGTCTTCACGTGTGTGTCAAGTAAGAACAATGGACAGAATAAAGCAGAGTCCGGTGGGATCCCAGCTCTGGCTTGAGCAGCTCTGGTCCTCGTTCCCCACATCACGGAAGAGCAGCTGGTCCTGAGTGGTTCCTGCGCCTGATTCTGGAGGCCGAGACTGTGGGCCTTGAAGGTTTACCTCTGGGGGTTCAGAAAAGAGGGGAAAAGGAGTAATTGTATCGAACAGAGAATTAGAAGGTAAGGAAAAACCCTTTGTGAGAAACTCACTAAATCTTGAGCTTGGATCTCTGTGTCCAGGTCCTGATGGGGAGAACAGCTGGTCCAAGAAGTACCCATCGTGTGGGGGCCTGTTGCAGTCCCCCATAGACCTGCACAGCGACATTCTCCAGTATGATGCCAGCCTCACGCCCCTCACGTTCCAAGGCTACAATCTGTCTGCCAACGAGCAGTTTCTCCTGACCAACAATGGCCATTCAGGTGAGGGGGAGGCCTCGGAGACCCGGGGGTATGTCTGAGACTCCTCCGGCTTCCAGGCCTGCCCTTTTCCATCTGGCAGGAAGGGGTTCTGCCAAGGCACCTGGCAGAAGGGACGGGGCGGGAGCACCTTTGAGAGATTCCTGGAGCACTCTCTCCAGGGGATGCTGGAAGCCCTGGGCTCCCACGGCCCTGCTAGGGCTGCGCTTCCCAGAAGCAGCACATCTCTCGGGATGGGGCAGGAGACAAGCTGAGCCCGGTGGTTCTCTGGCTGTGCAGCTGGAGTGAATTCCAGACCATCATAAACAACTCAAGGAACCACACAGTTTTGGGGGGTTGGGGGGCACCCAGGCTTTGGAGTCAGACCAACCTGGACTTGAACCCTGGCTTGACTGCTTATGAGCCATGAGACTCTAGGTGGGAATTTTAGCCTCCTTCAGCTTCCATCTGGAAATGAACATGTTGATGGGTACCGTGAAGACTGGAGATTATGTATGTTGGGGTCTGGCATATAGGGTGAAGTAAATGCTTCATAAATAGCAGTTGTCATTGTTATGTAATTCTAAAGCTTGGAAGGTACTTCACCAAAGGTTCCAGGTGGCTGATCCATCATGGTGTAAATAAACACCCATCCATTGTTCTAGGGTTAGTGTTTCTGGCATCATTTTCCAAGGGGAACCAAGAAGGTGCTGGTGCCACCGGAGTTGCTTTGGGAAAAAGGGGACACTCTCAGGGAAAGAGCCTGACCCTGAGGTTGCATCTCTGCTCTGCACCTCGCTCCACCCCCCTGTCTCTCTCTGAGTTCCTGGGGGTGGCGGCAGGGATGGAGGGAGCATCGCCTACATGACTGCTCTCTGATAGCGCACAGCTGGCCAGGGCTCTGAAGGCTGCTTCTCCACTCCCCACAGTGAAGCTGACCCTGCCCTCGGACATGCACATCCAGGGCCTCCAGTCTCGCTACAGTGCCACACAGCTGCACCTGCACTGGGGGAACCCAAAGGACCCGCACGGTTCTGAGCACACGGTCAGCGGAGAACACTTCGCCGCCGAGGTAAGTAGGGCTGCCAATTTGGCAGAGGCTGCTCTGCAGTGGGTGGTGTGATACCCTCTCCACCTGGCTGCTGTGCAGATAACATCAGAGCATGGGACAGGCTGTCTTCAGGCTTTCTGCCCCACCTCTGGCCCTGGCACAGCGGGGTGCAGCCACTCCACCAGCTCATCTGCATATCCTGGTCCCTTGCTTCTCCTAAACATGCTGAGTTTGTCTCTGTGATGATGCCAGGGAGGCAGTGTTCCCAGCAGGGCATACATGCCCTTCTTTTAGACACTGACTTCTTGTCTGTGCACACAAAAATTTCCTGCTGACTCACACTGGGCTCATTGCTCCCCAGAACTTCTCGGCCTTTCTTCCTGTGTCACTCTCTCTGCATCTTTTTGATGCTATCTTTTCTTTCTCTGAGTATGGGTTGTGTTTAGAACACGGGGACATGGTCTAGGGCCACTTTTCTACCTACGACAAGTCTAGGGATGCCTGGCCGTCCAACGTGCAGGACATCATGGCAAGCAGACTCACGAGGGATGGGATGTCAGCCAGCACAGCATCTTGTCATGTCACCTTGAGGTGCTATTGCAAAATGCCAGAAGAAAATTAGAGGAAGGCAGAGCATTTGTCCCTATGCAATTGTGGGATGGGGTGGGGCAAGGAGGGGGTTGAGATGCTCCATTCTGGCACTCCCATAGCCCTGAGGTGGGGGTGTGGCTCTGAATGTTTACAGGGAAATACAAGGAGGTAAAGGCTGATGACTGATCAGCCAGGGGAGTCCATGGCAAATACTGATGTGACCATTCCCTGCCTTTCACGACTGCTGAACTGCTTAATGTCTCAGGCTAATCATAGGTCTACTTCCAAGCCTGGACGGGACAGGATCTGGCTCAATAGGATGGCACCACTGGAGGTTCACATATTTCAGAGCAGGCCCTTCCCTGAAGCTCAAGGACTGAAATTTCCTCCAGGCTGCCAAATTGCAGCGTGGAGACTTCTGCTTCCCCCACAGGGAATAGAGAAGCTGTAAACCAAAAAGTGTCGGAGACTGGTCTCAATCCATTGAGAAGTTTCTTTTGCCAAGGTTAAGGACACATGCCTGGGAGACAGAAAAGTCTGCGCCTTTCTTCAAAGATTATATTGAGGGCTTCAGTATTTAAAGGGAAAAGGACAGATGTTGGGGAAAGAGGGGGAAATGTTTAAAAGGTGTGAGGAGGCAAGAGGTTGCATCCTTCTGAGTCTTTGATCAGTGTTTACATGTGAGAGAGGAGTAGAGGAATCGTCACGTGTGCATTCAAAGATCGAATCTGCATTCTTACAAGACAAAATGGACATGGGCAGAGAAAGCAATTAGATACGCATTTGTCTCAGGTGAGCAGAGGGATGACTTTGAGTTCTGTCCTTTGTCCTGATCCTGTGAAGATAAGTTACCAATTTACATTGTCTGGGTGAAATTCAACAGAACTGTTTTGGGGTAAAGACCTTGGGGCCCACAGTGAATTTCCCAGTGGGCAAAATGTGAGGGAGATGTCTAGCTTTTTTTTGTTTGTTTTTAATCTTTGTAGTCGTCTTATTTAGGAACAGAAAGAGAGGCAGGTTTGCCTGATGCAGTTCCCAGCCTGTCTCTTCCCTTTGGCTTAGTGATTTTGGGGGTTCAAGATTTATTTTCCTTTCACAAAGGAAGTTAGGGTGTAGGTTGGCAGGGTTTATGTATTTAAAAATATTTCTGGCCGGGCGCGGTGGCTCACGCCTGTAATCCCAGCACTTTGGGAGGCCGAGGCGAGTGGATCACGAGGTCAAGAGACTGAGACCATCCTGGTCAACAAGGTGAAACCCCGTCTGTACTAAAAAAAAAAATACAAAAACTTAGCTGGGCATGGTGGCACGTGCCTGTAGTCCCAGCTACTCAGGAGACTGAGGCAGGAGAATTGCCTGAACCCAGGAGGCAGAGGTTGCGGTGAGCCGAGATCGTGCCACTGCACTCCAGCCTGGGTAACAAGAGTGAAACTTCGTCTCAAAAAATAAATAAATAAAATAAAAAATAAAAATATTTCTACTTCTTGTATTTTCTGCTATTAAGTCACATCATCAGACCAAGGGTCTGATTAAGATGGACCATAAATGCCAATACTAGAGAAAAGACCTCAAGGTGTCCCTGACGTGGGTCCTCTAAGGAAGGTCCTTGGAAGTGCAGTGGTTCTTTTGGATGGAGTCCATATAAGATTCTATCTTAATCTCCACGACAGGGAGTTCCTTTATGCTTGGATTCGTCTTCACTTCCTCTGAACCCAATAAGAAAAGTACTTAGACAAAGCACGAGTTCAAAGGTCAGCTGTAAAAAGAAATAGGGACTTAGGACCTCAGGGGTTTTAATCATATCGAAGTCAGCTCTATTTCTCAAAGTGATGCCAAGCCAAGTTGGGATGGGCAGTGTGTCCTTTGAGGGGAAGATAGTGAAGCAGGGGGCCTGAAGAAATCCTTCATAGAGGACCACTTAAAGGAAACAGGCCAGGTGCAGTGGCTCAGGCCTGTAATCCCAGCACTCTGGGAGGCTGAGGCAGGCAGATCACCTGAGGTTGGGAGTTCGAGACCAGCCTGACCAACATGGAGAAACCCTGTCTCTACTAAAAATACAAAATTAACCAGGCATGGTGGTGCATGCCTGTAATCCCAGCTACTCGGGAGGCTGAGGCAGGAGAATCAATTGAACCCAGAAGGAGGAGGTTGTGGTGGGCCTACATCATGCCACTGCACTCCAGCCTGGGCAACAAGAGCAAAACTCTGTCTCAAAGAAAAAAAAAAAAGAAAGAAGAAATAATTTGATTGCCATATATATATATATATTTTTTAATTAGAAGGAGCCATTTAAAGTTCAAAATGGGGAAATGAAGCTGTATTCAATAACATAGGTTTGAATTGTATTTAAAAACATGAGATGCAAAAGGATGAATGAAAACAGAAAAGAAATAAAATCTCAATATGTCATAGTCTCAAGGACAAAGAACCAACAAAAATGCATGTGTTGTGTAAACCAAAATAAATCTAAGCCCCCCACCCTTCCCCCAGCCATCCGAATAGACCCCTCCTCTTGGCCAAGGGCATTCCAAAGTTAACATGAAAACTAGTTCAGGCTATGATGGGAAGAGGGAGTTGGACATGACTCAGGATACCCTCCTCCATTTCAGAATTCAGAAAAAGCTCACGAGCATTAACATCAACACAGACCTCAAGTCTGACAAGAAATATTTACAGTCTGTTCTTTCTGAAGCCTGTTACTTGGAGGCTTCATCTGCATGATAAAATCTTGGTCTCCACAACCCCTTATCGAGCTCAGACATTCCTTTCTATTGATAGTAACTCTCAACCAGTTGCCAGTCAGAAAAAATGGAACTCTACCTATGTCCTGGAAGCCTCCATTTCAAGTCACCCTGCCCTTCCAGATCAAACTGGTGTATATTGCATGTACTGACTGATGTATTATGTCTCTGAAAGGCATCAAAGGAAGCTGTGTCCTGACCACCTTGGGCACACGTCCTTATCCTTGGCAAAATAAGGGGAGGGTCTGAGAGACCTAAGCTAGTTTGAGGGGCTAAGTGGCTGGGGTTCTGTCCTCCCACTTGGATTCAAGTCTTCTGCAGAAGTGACCGGCTCTCATGAGTTGCTTATCTCCCGATAATATGCATGCAAGGATCCCTCATTTTCTTTTTCTCCACTGTAGCTGCACATCGTCCATTATAACTCAGACCTGTATCCTGATGCCAGCAGTGCCAGCAACAAGTCAGAAGGCCTCGCTGTCCTAGCTGTTCTCATTGAGGTAAGAGATATTGAAAAGGTTCTCACGTGAAATTTGAAGCAGGGATGAGATTGGGATTCCACCTTTGGTTCTATACACACCTGTTGGTAATCTGCTGCTCCTGTATCAGCTCTATGTCAACTCCAGAGCAGCAGATATCCCCCTATAGTGTCCCTTCTCTCTTGGCCTGGAGGCAGCACTTTCTGTGACTGGGCAGCAGAAATGGGGAATGTTCTTTGGTCCATTGGAAAAATGAGCCTTAACATCTAGCCCTGTTGCATGAGGCATGGAATTGCCCAGCTGGGGAGGATCTGTGCTGGAAAGGGATCATCATACTCCATCTGCCCCATCAGATGCCTGAACCCTTGACACCTGCTATCCAAGCTTCATCCTGTAGATCAGTGGTCCCCAGTCTTTTTGGCACCAGGGACCAGTTTCATAGAAGACAGTTTTTCCACGGACCAGGGAGCAGGGAGGTGGATGGTTTTGGGATGAAACTGTTCCACCTCAGATCATCAAGTTAGATTCTCATAAGGAACACACAGACTAAATCCATTGCTTGCACGGTTCACAGTAGGGTTTGCTCTCCTATGAGAATGGATGCCTCTGAAGCTTTGCCAGAAGGCGGAGCTCAGGCAGTAATGCTTGCTTGCCCAGTGCTCACCTCCTGCTGTGAGACCCAGTTCTTAACAGACCACAGACCAGTACCAGTCCACAGCCTGGGGGTTGGGGACCCCTGCTCTATATGAACTCTGGAATGGATTCTTTCTTTATCCCAAGAAACAGTGATGTCTTCTGATGGGCTTGCATGCATTTTTCCTAACGAGGCAGCATGTACCTCATTTCCCAACGTGCTCATTTGTCTGACGTGGCTTTTGTGAACTCAGAGCTCCCTAAGTTCTGGGTGATGTGGGTGTTAGTCACAGCCTTCTGGATCATCAAGAACACACACTGTACCCCATACCCCAGGACATTCAAGCCCAATGCCTTAAGCTGAAAACAGGACATCCTGAGATGCAAGCAGGCAGGACCATTACCCTAACTCTCAACAGCCTAGTGATCCATCATAACTGTCCAGTAAAGTGGATCCTTCAGGAAGGACCTTGGCAGTGGTGGCAACATACCTGCAGCCTTGCCCTTCTGATAGCAGTCATCAGTACTGGCTCAGCCTCTCCTGTTCTGCCCCAGTTTAACCTGCCCTGTCTCTGTTGCAGATGGGATCCTTCAATCCGTCCTATGACAAGATCTTCAGTCACCTTCAACGTGTAAAGTACAAAGGTGAGGGGTCCTTCCAATGCGTATTCACTCTCTGGGGAAGAAGGAGGTAGTGAGCCTTGTGTGACTTTCAGAGAAACAAATGCAAGGGGAAGGCGCGGTCTGCGTTCAGCACGTTGTAAGCAGTAGGTCGCTGAGCAATGTTGCAACCAGGTCCTGGGGTGGGATGACCCTGAAAGGGACTAGTTCATGTTACAGCCCCAGGGAGTGAGGCTGACACCATCACCCCTGCGACATGTCTCCCTAGGCCAGGAAGCATTCATCCCGGGATTCAACATTGAAGAGCTGCTTCCGGAGAGGACTGCTGAGTATTACCGCTACCAGGGGTCTCTGACCACACCCCCTTGCAACCCTACCGTGCTCTGGACAGTTTTCCGAAACCCTGTGCAAATTTCCCAGGAGCAGGTAACTGTTGTGCCGGACTCAGCCAGAGTCCACGCAGCACCTCCATCCCTATCATCGCCCCGTCATAATCCACAACTTGATTTCCTCACTTAGTTTCACTGGCAGCTCTTCAAAACTTCTCCAAATATCACAGGTGTCTGAAAGCACCGCAGACATTTCATCTCAGGCTGAGCTTCAAAAGAAGTCAAGCTAGGCAAATGAAAACATGTCTCCTAGCGCTTTAAAGAAAGAGCTAAAAGGCCGGGCAGAGTGGCTCACACCTGTAATCCCAGCACTTTGGGAGGCCGAGGCAGGTGGATCACCTGAGGTCAGGGGTTCAAGACCAGCCTGGCCAACCTGATGAAACCCTATCTCTACTAAAAATATAAAAAATTAGCTGGGCTTGGTGTTGGGCACCTGTAATCTTAGGTACTTTGGCGGGGCTGGGGCAGGAGAATCGCTTGAACCCAAGAGGCAGAGGTTGCAGTGAGCTGAGATTTCGCCTTTGCACTCCAGCCTGAGCAATAAGAGTAAAACTCCATCTCAGAAAAAAAAAAAGAACTTAAAGCTGCATTTGCTAATATATCCTCAGTGGCTGGGTGGTATTCACTTCCCAGGAAGGAGAGAGCCTGTTCCTTTACATGGCAGAATAAAGACAGGATCAGATGAAATCGTTTAACAAATGGGATTGCAGCAATGACTAAGTGAGGGTCCTTGCCCCCAAGAGGCTCAAGGTCTAGTGCAAACTGGGGAAAAAAATCCTTAGCCATCATCTCTAAGCTTATTTTATAGGGGATGGGAGGGAGGAGTAGAAGCTTGTGGGGTCACCCAGTGTTTAGTGACAAAGCTGAGACCCTAAGTTAGGTCATCTGAGTTCCATGTCACTGCTCATACCGAGACGCCACAGCCTGAATTCATGAGAAGAAAAATGGCTCCCCAGGAGATGGGGCTGGGGCCAGCACTGCACACAGGCTCACAGCGCCCCCAGCTTCATGCAGCCAGGGCAGCCTCACAGCTGCTCCTTCTCTTTATAATAAGCTTCTGCTCTGAGTCGCCTGATAAATGGCAGCAGGTGGGCAGACAGGATGAGGATGTGTTGAACCAAAAGATGGATGAAATACGCAGGGAAGCAGCAGCGTCCTGCCCCAGAGCCTGCCTTGGAAACAGGTTACATCATCTATGCAGGTGCATGAAAATGCCATGGAACCCGAAGTCAGATGACCCGTGAAACTCCTAACCTCCATCCTTTATTCCTTCTGATGTAACCATCAGAGCAAGCCCTACGACCCCCTGGTTGAAAGGTGGGCTCCAATTCAGGTTGAAAAGAGGAACGTAATCTCCGTGGGAGGCTAAGGAGCTCTCCTTGACCCCAGGTTTCCCTCCACACAGGGCAGATTCCAGTATAATTAGGAACTAACAGCACTGCCCTTCCCTGGAGTCTTGGGGGCTGGAAAGACAAACCCAGCGCTGCCCAGCTCCCAGTCACCCACTGTGGAGGGAACCAGCTCTCTGGCTTTCCCGCTGCTAATTCCTCCCGCCCAGCTGCACAGAGGCTGGCTCCAGAGGCTTCTCTCAGGTGCAAGAGGCGAGAGCTCACCTCTTCCTGGGGGGCCAGGTGAGGAGGTCATTCTGCCTGAGGGCTATTTCTGCTCTTGTCCTCAGCTGCTGGCTTTGGAGACAGCCCTATACTGCACAGACATGAACGACCCTTCCCCCAGAGAAATGGTCAACAACTTCCGGCAGGTCCAGAAGTTCGACGAGAGGCTGGTGTACACCTCCTTCCCCAAAGGTGAGGAGACGCTGTGCTGGGGGGAGGGGGCCAGAGTATGGTGCCAAGACCTTGGGCTCTTTGGTGTGAATTCAAGCTCTGGCACTGATGCCCTCAAGAGGTTGGCTGAGAGCTCTCTGGCTGCCACAGGAACCAGGTGCCTTGTAAGACTAGGTGTGGGGCTCACTGGGGCCTCCCTTCACTGCTCTCCACTTCCCTGGGCCTTTGCCAAGAAGCTCAAGCCAGGAACCCCAGGCACATGGACCAGAGCCCTCTTTAAGTCTGGGAGTCTTGCACAAGTGAGGAAGAGAGGATTCCCTGGGAACTTCTCTGCTCCAGACTGTTATCCCTTCTCAGACACAGGATAGGACCCTTTCCATGACATCAGACTTCCAACTTCCCTCCCAAGGCTTTCTCGGCATCCAAGGCCTGGCCAGTGATTCATGCACCACCACCGAATGACCAGGAAAGCTTCTACGTTAGATGTGAAACAGTGGGCATTACCCACATCCATGGCTAGAGCAGCTTGTGGTCTAATGGAACAGGCCCGTTAGGCCACAAAGCACCCTAGTGCACTGCCTTTCTACCCTCCTTGGAGCTTGCATAAGCACAAGCATGTGAGTTCCAAATTGAACAAAGCATAACAGTTTGGTTTCTTCCTAATGCTGCAAGGGCTTGGTTCTCCCTTTTAAACCTGCAACCGGTAACTCCCCAGTAGGACATGAACCTTTTTTCTTGCTTGATGCCTATATCAACACTGGTGGAAGCTGGGTGTCAGGGAAAAGGGGTGAGGGAGCAGTCCTGGGGCCCACACCCCTCTTCAGGCCTCCGAGTTCATTTTCAAGCTCATTTTCTTACTGTAGATTCTCCACTGGTTCCCAGTTTGGGAATCTTCATGACAGGTCTGTGCGGTTCCATTTCATCCCCCACATCACGTGTGGACCAAACCAGGCCAGGGGTTCGTATTTAAAGATATGAACATGCCTGTAATTCCAGCACTTTAGGAGGCCGAGGTGGGCAGATCATGAGGTCAGAGTTTGAGATCAACATGGTGAAACCCAAATCTACTAAAAATACAAAAATTAGTGGGCATGGTGGCACCCACCTGTAATCTCAGCTACTCAGGAGGCAGAGGCAGGAGAATCGCTTGAACCCAGGAGGCAGAGGTTGCAGTGAGCTGGGATCAAACCACCGCACCCAGCCTGGGCAACAGACTCTGTCTCAAAATTAATAATAATTATCATAACCCATTAACCCACTTGTGAGAATGCACTCTCCGTGTCTCCGCTGGTATGCCTTTTTTGGTTCCTTATCTTATTATAGAGGTTATAACTCTCACCTCCTAGGCTTAGTTAAACATGTGGAGACTGTATCTGAAGGCCCTTCCCAGGAAGCTCTAGAAACTGACGCACCCGTACAGTCAGGATTGTACGGACCCATTCTCTGTCTTTGCATAAAGAACCGCCCGAGAATTGGTCTTTGGTGTTTTCTCCTCTCCAGGTACCGCTAGTTAAGATCATTTCCCTCTTTCCTCAGTGTCTCAGTTGGAAAACAGAATCTGTGCCTTCCTGAAAATTCAGAATCCGTGTGATGATGACTGACAGTTTCTGTTCTAGGAAATGAACTGAGTGGATGGAATTACCCCTGTGTATCTCTTCTGGGTATAGCGCTGTCTTTTCTCTTTCTTCTAAGTGGAGAATGTATTTCCAAGGGTTAAATGGAACTACTTTAACTCTTCAAACAAAAAACATAAAAGCTCTGCCAGGAGATTAGGGACTTTGCCCACATAGATCAGGTAGAGTTTTGCTCTGATTTCAGGACTCCGCTGCTGGCTGCGTTCTCTGAGCTCAGCTACGCACCTCCAGGGAGGGCGGGTGGTACATACTCTCCTTATAGTGAGGAGGCCTAGGTTCAAGGCCTGGGTTTGTTTTCTCCTGGCTGCATGCTGTGGACTGATCATGTCCTTTCTTTGGCCTTGGTTTCCTCAGCAACACAGTACCAGGCAATCCCAGCTACTGGGAAGGCTGACGCAGGAGAATCACTTGACCTGGAATATGGAGGTTGCAGTGAGCCAAGATTGTGCCACTGCACTCCAGCCTGGGTGATAGAGTGAGACTCTGTCTCCAAAAAAAAAAAAAAAAAAAAAAAAGGCTGGGCGCAGTGGCTCAAGCCTGTAATCCCAGCACTTTGGGAGGCCAAGGCAGGTGGATCACAAGGTCAAGAGATCGAGACCATCCTGGTCAACATGGTGAAACCCCATCTCTACTAAAAATACAAAAATTAGCTGGGCATGGTGGCATGTGCCTGTAATCCCAGCTACTCGGGAGGCTGAGGCAGGAGAATTGCCTGAACCCAGGAGGCGGAGGTTGCGGTGAGCCGAGATGGCGCCATTGCACTCCAGCCTGGGGAACAAGAGTGAAACTCCGTCTCAAAAAAAAAAAAAAAGCCAGGTTGGATTAGGTGATCTAACATCCTTTCAGTGCGAACATGTTATGATGATTAAGTGGACCCTGACAACTGCCAACCCTGACTTTGCATTGCAGGGACAGTGTTTGAGGGCAGTTACAGAGGATCAGAAGAATCCGTGCAGGAGCTTGACCCCGACATCCAAAAGTAACCCCATTTGTAACGATGGACTGTGGCATTGGGAATAATTAGCCATCTTCTTAGACCGGCTCAGGTCTAAGCAGCTGCTTGTAGTGTGGGCAGTGCCTGCAGGTTTGTAGCCAAGTGCTTCGGTAGATCCTCCCAGTCTGGCTGGGGGAGTTTGAGAGGCCTCTAAGCAGAAGCCTGCAGACCAACCCCTGGCTTAGGACATCACGATCAAAGCCCAAATGCAGAGTTGCCACTGTTCTTCCTGCATGGCTTGCCCAGAGCTGGTGCTTCCACAAGCCCAGGCTGGAACCAGTTTTCTCCTCTGAGTTAGAATCCGTGGCAGTCCAAGGCAAACCCGTTCATTTGGAGGCTGATTATAGAAGCTTGGCCAGAATTCCCCCCTCCCTCTCGCTTCCCAAAGGCACAGGCAGCAAGAGGGGCTGCTTCCCAAGGATCAGTGAGGAGGCAGCCCCAAAGGGGTGGAGGCTCAACCCTCATCTGCCCAGGGGGCCTGCATTCACGAGGCCCCTCTCACCCAGCTTGGAGCAGGCCTCTGACTGTAAACATGCTATTTCAGGTTTATGTTATGAGACTGTCAGGATGAACCTTGAGCAATTTGAACTCAAGTTGTAGCCTCTTCCACTGAGGTATGTTTGTAATTAGGGTCTGGCTTATTCAGGGCTTTCTTTGAAAGTTAACAAGAACTATAGAGTCAGAAAATTCTGCCAGGAGAAAAGTAATGTTTAAAAAATCATCTAGGGGCCAGGTGCAGTGGCTCACGCCTATAAGCCCAGCACTTTGGGAGGCTGAGGTGGGCGGATCATGAGGTCAAGAGATCCAGACCATCCTGCCCAACATGGTGAAACCCCGTCTCTACTAAAAATACAGAAATTAGCTGGGCGTGGTGGCAGGCACCTGTAGACCCAGCTACTCAGGAGGCTGAGGCAGGAGAATCACTTGAGCCTCGGAGACAGAGGTTGCAGTGAGCCAAGATCACACCACTGCACTCCAGCCTAGTGACAGAGCCAGACTCCGTCTCAAAAAAAAAAAAAAGTCTAAGATGGTTGGGTGTGGTGGCTCATTCTTATAATCCCAGCACTTTGGGAGGCCAAGGCAGGAGGATCAAATTAGCTCAAGAGTTCGAGGCTGCAGTAAGCCCTGATCACCACTGCACTCTAGCTTAGGTGACAGAGTGAGGCCCTGTCTCTTAAATAATTAAAAAATCAAAAATTCCCTATGAGAGAAAGTGCATGGACTTTGGGGAAGGAGCTGAAGTTTAGCCAGGTCGGGACAATTAGGACTGAATCATTTAACTTCACGCTGCTATTTTCCTCTACTGTGTTTAGAAAAGGGGTACAGGGCCTGCTTTCTGTCCTTGAGAGGTTTATAGTCTAGCTACAACTTCGCCTGGGGGCAGAGTTTCTCAACCTTGGCACTACTGACAATTTGGGCAGGATCATTCTTACAGTGGGGGCTGTCCCGCGTGTTGTGGCATTGGCAGTGCTGTTGTCTCTACCCAGTAGATGCTCGTTGTACCCCCCACCCCGCACTGTAACAGCCAAAAGTGTTTCCAGACATGGCCAACTCTCTGCACAGGAGGAGGGGCAAGGTTTTCCCTGATTGAGAACCACTGCCCCAGGGTTTCTGCAGAACTCACTGTTTTCGCTCACATCGTAGGAGTCTAGAGTTTTCTGTCACATGCCCTGCTCTTCATTCTTTCATGACACGAGCATTTCAGTGTGATAATGGTTACCCCTGAAATAACAAGGTGGAATTTACCGAGGCAGAAAAAAACCAACCCAAGGGAAACCTTGTTCCCCATCTTCCTTTAGAATTCAAGCATAGATTCTTCTTATATGATTGGGTAAGACCAAGAGACGTGGCACGAGAGAGAACTGTGCACCCTTAGGAGTGTACAAATCCCTTATCAGGGCTGCAGATGCCTCTGAAGTAGCACTTTATCACAATCCTCTCTTCATTCTTCCCCCTCCCTTTTATACGAGTTTTTCTCTCTTGTATGTTATGTTTCTTGTTGCCTTTAGTTAAAACATCCATTCTTTATGGAAAAGTGAAAGTCATGACAGGTACTTTTTTCTATTCTTAAAAAGTGTGTCTTCCATCGGCCAGGTGTGGTGGCTCATGCCTATAATCCCAGCACTTTTGGGGGCCAAGGAGGGTGGATCACCTGAGGTTGTGAGTTCTAGGCCAGCTTGGCCAACATGGTGAAACCCTGTTTCTACTAAAAAAAAAAATTAGCCAGGAGTGGTGGTGCATGCCTGTAGTCCCATCTGCTGGGGAGGCCGAGGCAGGAGAATCGCTTGAACCCGGAAGGTGGAGGTTGCCATGAGCCAAGATCATGCCACTGCACTCCAGCCCGGGTGACAGAGTGAGACTCCATCTCAAAAAAGAAAAACAAAGTACCTCTTCCAAGTGGCAGATGGAAGATTTGAGCTGAAGGAGAAAGCACGTCTCATTGTCCTCAAGGTGGGCCCCTGGGAGGGGACACGTCCTGGGGCCAGTTCAGATTTCTGGGAAAGTCTGGTGTTCTTAGTGGGAAAGGGGAAAGATGGCGGAGGCAGCTGGACATCACAGGGGCCCAGGCTTAGGGCTTTGGCCTGGCTCTTGGTTCCTTTAGTTCACCTCCTCCTAGCCAGTGCCACCAACATTGGGCCCAGATGCTGGGTGATAAAGCAAGAGCCCATCAGACTGAAATGCCAGCATGTGTCCCACATATCAGGGCCACGGGGACTTGAGGGACAAAAGGAATCCAAGAAGTTTCTATAATCACATCATTAGTGGGCTTGCTCTGAGCAACTGCATGTCACCCACAGAGCCACCCTCAGAGCCAGCTGAGGCACACTCAGACGAGAGTGCCAGGAGGCCAACCGCGATGGCAGATCTGTAGAGTCGTGCAATTAGGATCTGCTTAAGCCTAGACCTGGGCAGTTTCATAAAACCTTAAGAAGAGAGAGCGCGAAATAGTACATGGCTAAGATGGCTAATTATCTAATTTTTTGAGGCTGGAATGCATGTGTTGTGGTTATTGACCTTGTATTTCTTAAAGTTTGTATTTATAAATAAAAGCTATTGGCTGAAAGAATAGCATCAATTCTCCCAAAAGATCCCAATGATTAGCCAGCGTGGGTATTACCTTCAATTGCTGGCCTGGGTCGGGGGCTGAACAGTCAGGAGCTTTGGTCCGAGGTGCTAAGAAATGAGGTGCTTGTCCCTTTAACACACCACATGGTTCCTGAGCACAGCCTGGGTTACACGCTATGGGAGCCAGAAATCCCCACGGTGGGTGTCATCTTGCTCCTAAACACAGCCGGTGGCACAGAACGGACTATGTTCAGGAAAGATAGTGGGAAAAGGGGCCGGGCAGAAGGCTGGACCCACCCGTGGTGACGGGGCCCCAGCTGATCCTTCCACATCATCTCCCCACAGCCCTATCCCTGCCCTCTTGGCCCCAGCAGATACTTTCAAGTACACACACTTGATGTCTGAGATATCCCCTCCCTCCTCCATCTGGAAAATTCTTTCAAGACCCAATTCTCATCAGGTCCTTCTGGAAGTCCTCTCCATTCCCCTTAATCTCACTCAGCGCAGCCAGAACCACTTCTCCGGCTCTGTTATGTTACTAGACACACCATAGAGTCATTATTACCGTACAGCAAAGGTAACCAGAAAAAGAACAATATGCGTATATGATACACACACTGCAAGTTCGTTCAGGCCGGGGATGACTGACGTCTGACACATTTTTATGCTGGGCATTCTGCCTGCTGCTCAGTATCAGCTTATTGAAAGAACGTCCCTGACCCACCTCCCGTTCCGTCCCCTTCCCAGTGTCTTCTCTGCAGCATGATTTATACATCAGCCTAACCAGTGTCATCTTTAGTTTTATTGTCTTGTTTTTCTTTGCTCTCCCTTTGCTAACAGTGTTGAAAATCAACCCATTTGTTTAGAAAAAATTAAAGATCAGAACTTAGCTGTCAGTTTGGAAGGTCTGGGAGGTAGTTGCCTAGAGATGCTGTTGTGCCTTCCGTGGCTCTGGCTTGATAGGGACTAAAAACCCCCGTCCCACCACCCATTCCTTCAGCAGGCACAGCGAAGGCAGCTTAGAGTGCCAAGCACCCAGTGCCAGCATTGTAACTGCCCCCAAGGCCCTGTGTTGAGCCCTCTAGAGCGACGTGGCTGTCTGTAGGGCCTGCATTCCTGCAGTCTACAGGCAAAGCCCTCGGTCCCATCATGGCTGTGTAAAAGCAGTTCTCCCATATAATCTGGTGATACGTTGTTGGCAGACTTCTTGGTAGAAATTGTGTCTTTTTTGGGTTGCGTAGTGTCATAAGGAGAAATCCCTAGTTAAATATGTCCTCTGAAGATGGCTGCGCTGTGTGGTGAGGGCTTCTTCCTCGCTTGTCTTAGCAAAGCATCATGAGACGTCAATGGCATCGCCTTTGACTCTGTGATTTTTATTAAGTGTAATCACGGGAGGTTTTTTGTTTTTTTTTTTTTGAGACGGAGTTTCACTCCTTACCCAGGCTGGAGTGCAATGGCGCGATCTCGGCTCACTGCAACCTCCGCCTCCTGGGTTCAGGCAATTCTCCTGCCTCAGCCTCCCGAATAGCTGGGATTACAGGCACGTGCCACCATGCCCAGCTAATTTTTTGTATCTTTAGTAGAGACGGGGTTTCACCATGTTGACCAGGATGGTCTCGATCTCATGACCTCGTGATCCACCCGCCTCGGCCTCCCAAAGTGCTGGGATTACAGGCTTGAGCCACCGCGCCCGGCGATCACGGGAGTTTTTAACCTTCCTAAAACAGATTTTGTGTGTTTAAACTATCAAACCCCTGGTAAATCTAAACTTTCCTGACCTCTTTTATAAGGCCGGAGACAGCTAAGGCTATGTTGTATGTTATCACTACGTAACATGCCATCTGGGTCAATAGTCCATACTTTACAATAATGCTTGAAAAGGATGACAGTCCACCGTCAAACAGAATTGTAAATAGAGTGAGAAAATGCCAGACTGTTGTTTCAGGAACCTCGAGATGCGAAAGTGAGGTGCTTCTTCCTCCCGCTGGCCTTTGCTGTGTTTACGCTTGAGGCTTCAGAAGACCTCAAAAGCCCTTAACCAGCATCCCTCAGACCAGCAAGATGCCAGTGGAAGACACGGCTCCTGGGCCCACCAGAACAGGTAGCAAGGCCCTGTGGCAAGCCGCTCGCCGACCTTCTCCAATTTGTCTGTACCGTCCCGGGCAAGGCATGTGCCCCTCGAGTGCTTGTGTCTCCGTGTGGTCTTCTTGTGTGTGTCACACTGCCGTCTCTACTCACCTGACTCACACCTGAGCACTTTGTGAACAGGCAGCTCTCCCACGTCCACGTGGTGCCCACCCTCTTACCAGTCAGCCCAGGAGCCCCTTCTGTCGCTCCTCCCTTCTCTGGAATGCCTCTCGTGGGCCACCTCTGTGACCCAGCCTGTCTCATTTCTATTGTCTGTCCCATTGTTCTTCCGCGGGAACTGCCTTCTTTCCTTCTCAGAAATAAACCATTTCTTTCTTTAACCTGAAAGTGAATTCCTCTGGCTCTGCCCGTCCCTGCACCATCTTTGATGCCTGTTCTCTACAGCATCCTAGAGGCCGGGCTCTCACCCACCTGAGGCTCTGCTGGGAAACAGGCTTTAGCTTCTCTCTCAGCCTCTAGTTCTCCGGTTGCCCTGACAGTTCTCCCTGTACCCTGAAAGTCTCGCTGACTTTCTCTCTCCCATCAGGTAACAGATGCTTTGGCATCCGCCTCCAGTGGGACTCAGGCACATTTCTGCAAAGAAGTCACACCTCCTTGATGGCTGGTGCTCAGTTGGCAGGGACGGTATTCCAACGACACCTTCCCGCCCTGGGCTTCCCGAGGTGGTGGAACTCTTAGGCGACACCCTTGCCGGCATTCCTATTCCTTGGCAGCTTATGACGCTTGCTCAGTCAAGCCGCTTTGATTTTGCTGTGTCAAAGTCTTGGCTGAAAAGCATCTGTCCCAGGCTCTGGGGCTTTTCCTTGTCTTCATGGCTATTCGGTCTCATTTAATTGTTTCCAAGGAGAGTTCATTTAGGCCTTGACAAGTGGTCATCGGCGAGCAAAGAGCCTGGGTTAGAGGCTGCTGCTTACAGAGCCTTTAACAGGAGGTCTGCGTCATAACAAGAGGAAACCAGACTCTCTCCAGAGAAGCTACCAGGTAGGGCATGTGCCCTGAGAAAACCCCCACCCTGGGGGCCTTGCTGTCCATACACAGACTTTGCTCAGCTCCCCAAGACCAGGCATGAAGGGCACCTCTGCCAGCCACAGACGGGGCTGGCTGCTCGGCGGTCTGGGGCCTATGTGGCTCTCAGGACGTTTGAGGTGACTGTGAAAGAGACAGCCTTAGAAACCGGACAGCCTGGATGGCTTAGCCACGTGGTGAGGCTTCCTGGTGATAATCTTCAGGTGGCGAGAATGCTTTGGAACCACACGCATCTGGAGCCTCAGGAACAAAGCCAGAGCGCATTGCGTCAAAGGGTTTGGAAGAAAAACCGTGGCTAGGTTTATTATGTTTGTTTTTTTAAGATGCCAAGGACATGGTCTCTGGTTACGTTACAACCAACCCTGATGCCAGATTACACTGTGCAGAGGCCACAGGCCCTGCAGGAAACAGAGCCTGTGCTATGCACATGCCTGAAGCTCCCCGCAGGTGGGGACTCATGATCTGAGCACCTCCCCAAGCCACAGGCTGGTCCTTGTGCTCAGGTTACACAAAGAGGCCTGGGCCAGGGAGTCTGGCCAGTGGAGCCACTCTCTGCCACTTGGGAGGTCATGAGCTGCTGGTGGTAGCCAGCTGAGCAGGGAGAATAGGCCTCCTGTCCTTGGGGACAGCTCTTCTCACTGCCTGCTTTGCTAACCCTCATCGCAGCCCGGTGCCTCCTGGGAAGCCAGATCAGGAACCCCCAGGGCCCAGGCTTGGACCAGGGAGGCTTTGCAGGTTCAATATGAGATTGCAGAAAAAGGCAACAGGAAAAGCACACAGCTGATAGCTCCTGGGGAACCAGCCAGACTCAAGCCATAGGACAGGAGTAGGATGAGGGTGAGCAGAACCTCACCCTGCAGCCTCAGATCTGGCTCCCCAGGGTGTCAGGGGCCCCAAGAGAGAGTCATTGGCTCCCTGCTGGCATCTTATACTTGACCGGGGCTCTCCCAGGGCCTCAGCCACCACTGTGGGCTCTATGGGCACAGGATCTTCTGTGTCAGGCCGAGTGGCCACCATCTGTATAATTATGGTTCCCAATGTGAGCTGGAACAAATACCCCTTCTTCCTCCCACACACACACACACCTGCTAGAAGTTTCCATCGAGATTAGAAAACCACCAGACAGAGAGTATGTGTAAATCTCCACTTTCTTTAGACAGAGGACCCAATTAGGAGAATGGGGAATGGTTGCGGGAACCTTGGAAAAAACAGGCTAGGGTTTCCAGGGGAGACTTCATGACTTGCTCCTCTGCTCACTCAAGACGATGCATTTACATGTGGTTCTCCCCCAGGAGGCGCCTAGCAGGCCGACTGAGGTTTTGCCTTAGGTAGCTGGGCACGGTTTCGGCCCCACCGAGGACCTCTCATTCACCTTATTTATTCCCAACGGTAACTTGCTGGCTGAAGCCATAATGTTCTGGTTCCAAAGAGCAGAGAAGTGAGGCTGGTGTATGGTGAAGGAGTTTGTCCAGGAGGGACAAAGCAGAAATAGAACCAAACCATGAGGACAAGCTGGATGGGCTGGGGGGAAGTCTGCTGGTGGGTCCCTCGCTTTGGAAGAGAGACAGGTCCCAAGGACGCGGACAGTAGCCTGCCCAAGCAGACTTTGATCCACACCCTTCACCTTTCCTCTTTGACCACGTTGTAATAAAAACTGAAGTCTTAGCTGGGCGTGGTGGCTCACACCTGTAATCCCTGTACTTCAAGAGGCTGAGGTAGGTGGATAACTTGAGGTCAAGAGTTCGAGACCAGCCTGGCCAACATGGCAAAACCCCATCTCTACTAAAAGTACAAAAATTAGCCAAGTACAAAAAAACGCCTGCAATCCCAGCCACTCAGAGGCTGAGGCAAGAGAAGTGCCTGAGCCCAGGAGGTGGAGGTTGCAGTGAGTCAACACTATACTCCAGCTTGTGTGACAGAGCAAGACTGTCTCCAATAAAACAAACAAAGAAACCCTGAAGCCTTGCCCTAGCATCGGAAGGAGGGATTGCAGCATGAATTCCCTAGATGGGCAATTTCCTCTACTCACTCAGGCAGTCCTTGAGCCGAGGGTGAACACCCCTAGAGGTCTGTCCGCCTAAGACCCGTACTGCCAACCAGACAAAAGGTAGAGCGTCTCTCCACATGATGCTCAAATCCAGCATGGTTTGACTCTAGAGTAACCTCCAGTCTTTTCCTCCCTGTTAAGTGGAAGTCTGTCCCGCCGCAGGACTGAGTCTGGGTATGTGGCTGGGCAGCCGGCCGTGCATGCTGCAGCTGGGTGATCACTGTGATTCTTGGTGTGATCTGGGCCTGTGATCCAGCCCATCCTCTCTGCTTCTCTGTGCTATTGCTCTGGCTCCTGGCCTTCTCCTTGCTGTGGGTTTTACCCTCAAGTCACTCTCTGATTCAAAGATGAACTGCCAATCAAATATTCCTCTAATGAAAGATCTAATCACTCTATGGCATGTGTGTATTCGAAGAACCTATCTAAGACCTTCTTTTGGTCATGGTGGGAGGCTGTTGCTGAAAACATGCCAGAGCCCAGTGTGGAGGTCAGCTGACAGGCCATATGACCTTGGCAATGGACTACTGGTCGTCTGGGACTGCTTAGGACTGTGCAATGGAACTTGGGAGCAAAACTGATAGAGACAGCCAATGGACCTTAAATCCAGCAGGCAAAGACCAGGCAAAGTTCTTATTTGTGAAGCCTGGGGCTTATCAAAGTGTGGTTCTTGGACCATGTGCATCAGCCTCAGCTGGAAGTATTTGGTAAAATGCAGATTCCTGGGCCCCACACCAAACAGATTGAATTTGAATCTCTGGGGGTTGGGGTAAAAAAAACCCTGCATTTCAAACAAGCTCTTCAGATGGCCCTTGTGCAAGTTTGAGAGCCTCTGATAGAAAACTAGAATTTGCAAATGGCCCCCTCAAAAGACTCCAGCCAGTCCCACTAAGCCAAAGACCAGAATCTAAGAACAGGGCTGGGGAAATTATTCCTTTCTGTGGATGACTACGTAGCTGGGCTGTGATTTCACACTGGGGGGGCGTGGGCTAAGACAAAGGGGAAGGAAGGAGTGTAATGTGTGCCCTTTACCTCTTCACCAGGCGTCATCCTCTCGCTGGCCCTGGCCGGCGTTCTTGGCATCTGCATTGTGCTGGTGGTGTCCATTTGGCTTTTCAGAAGGAAGAGGTGAGCTGGTTTGGGTTCAGAATGGGAATGGGCAGCTATGTGTCCATGATGGTTGGTCTGCCTGGGAAGGCAGCTTTGTGGAATGAAGAGCCGCAGTCACCTGGACCAACACCGACCCCAGGAGTGCCGCCCCGAAAGCACTTGTGCCCGGGCCTTCTTGGCACGAGACGCACGTGTGACCCCAGTCGTTCAAGGGTCACTGTGCTCAGATTTGGAAGTGTGTGTGCTTTGCTTGCTGCTATTGCACAGCCTTGGACGGGTCTCTTGACTTGGGGCTTGTGCCTAAACGTCAGCGGCAAGGCTGTCTTCTTATCAAGATCTTTACATGTGGTTTTTCTTCTATGAATCCAAAAAGAAAGATGGAGGAAAACCTGATTTCTCACTCACATTAACTCTTCATGCCCTTTGCCCATGTTTTGATTGTCACATTTGGCTTTTCCTAAAACCTAATTTATTTTGAGGGTATGAAAAATAAAAAGGTCGCTGGGAACCCCGTTATGTAATCAGAGGTTTGAAGTCGGGGGTGATCATGAGACCTCTTTCAAAACAGAGGTGTAGTATTGGTAGGTGTGAAAGAGAACAGTCAGAAAATGAACAAGTTCTGTTTTGGTTAAAGCTTTATTTGGTGACATTCCTTCCCAAGAAAAGAGAGGAATCCACCTTCTACAAACAGCCTCGTTCCATACCTGAGTCAGGCCGCTCTTTGGTTTGCTCTCTCTCCTCTGACTAACAAGACTCGTGTGTTCTTTTTGTTCCAGTAACAAAAAAGGTGGCAACAGGGGAGTCATTTACAAGCCGGCCACCAAGGAGGAGACTGAGGCCCACGCTTGAGGTCCCCAGAGCTCCCAGGCACATCCAGGAAGGACTTTGCTTTGGACCCTACACACTTTGGCTCTCTGGACACTTGCAACACCTCAAGGTGTTCTCTGCAGCTCAATCTGCAAACATGCCAAGCCTCAGGGATCTGCTGGGTGCCCCTTTATCTTGGGACCATGGCGACCCCAGAGCCATCTGCTCCGTGGATGGGATATGCTCTCAGACCAAGCAGCAGGAACTTGAAGCTGCTTGCTGTATCTGTGTGAGATCAGTAAGTGGTCTGAATTCTGGGATCACATGCTGGTGTGCCGTTAATGGTTGAAAAATAATTCATCTGGGCTTTGCCAGAACATACTTTCAAGTGCCCTGGAAATTCTGCTGCTTCTCCAAGCTTTCAGACAAGAATGTGCACTCTCTGCTTAGGTTTTACTTGGGAAGCTCAACTTCTTTCCTCAGGAGATCGGTCATCTCCCTCTGATTTCCTTCTGCTATGACAAAACCTTTAATCTGCATCTTACAACTCCGAGATGAATGGGGACGGGAAGGATCCAGTTGTAGAGAGAAAAAGAACATGAGATATACGTTGTGATATATTAGGGACACTTCACAGACCTTAGAGAAAGGCAGGTTCAAGTTCCATTTCTTGGTGGGGAGGAGAAGGGACAGAGCGCTGCAGGAAGAAAGATGATAAGAAGACATGGATGATCTGGGAGAGTCTCACTTTGGAATCAGAACTGGAATCACATTCTGATTATCAAGCCATATCGTAAGGACAGAAGAACCAAACCCAACCTCCTGCTAGCGAGGCGGTTATGTGTTGTACTCTACAGATTTTATAAATAACGAGGTTGTTCCTTGAAAATGTGTTGTTGCTGTGTCCTGGAGGAGACCGAGTTCCGAGATGACCTAATCTGCTTTTCAATCTGGAGGAAACAGGCAGAAGCAACATGACAGTAGAACTTCGTCTCTTTTGGCCAAATTTTCTTTCAGCCATTTCTGCAGGATCCCTACTGCCCACGTGGATTGGGGGCTTATCTACTCCTCTCTCTCTCTGAGGATGTCAAATCATGGTTTATCTAAAATATATTTCAAGCTACAAAAGCAGGAGTTTATCTGTGCAGGGGCTGGCGGCATCATGGCATTTAGGGGCCAGTAATAATGAAATGCTACTAAGATACTCCATATTCTTCTCCCCAAATCACACAGACAGAGAGGCACAACTCTTCCATTTTCCTCCCACAGGTGAGAGCCCCGTGGAGGTGAGTCAGTGCCATGACTAAGAAGGAACCCACTCCTAGTTGACAGCACCTTGCTGCTCCTTGAGAACTTTCTGATTCACAATCTCATTTTGACAGCATGAAATGTCCTCTTGAGGCATAGCTTTTTAAACACCTGTTTTCCTTCCACTCCTCCCTCCGACCCTAAGAAGTCTCTCTTCTGTACTATCACAGGTTTTCTTAATGATGGCAAGCCTGATGGAGCCTGTTTTGCTAGACAAAGTTACAAGTGACCTAATTGGGGCTCTGATGTGTATGTGTGTGTCTCTCTGTGTGTTTGTGTGTGTGTGTGCACTCAAGACCTCTAACAGCCCTGAAGCCTGGGGTGGCATCCCGGCCTTGCCATTAGCATACCTCATGCCTCATCAGATGGCAAGAACAACTCTCATGACCAAGCACCATGAATTAGGTGACCTCTTGGCCTTGGTCCAGAATTGTCAATCAGAAGCGAACATAAAGGGCTTCAGAGCAGTGGGACTGTCTGTCAAAAGACTCTATCTTTTGTGGATGAGTTTCGTGAGAGAACAGAGAGACCATTGTACCTGGCGCAAGGGCTGTTCATGTAAAGGGAAACTTCCTGGCAGGCGGGAGACAGCAGCGTGCCTCCTCCCACTTCCTGCTCAGCACAGCCCCGGCTCGCAGCCCCGAGGCTGAGACCAGACAAAGCCAGAGAGGCAGAAAGATGCTCCAGGAACCAACACCATCATTGTCTTTGCAAATCCCCGCAGGACCTGCGGGTCCAGCTTTGGAACTGGGAAATCTTTCTTCAGATCCGCCCTCATTCCGTTATGCCAGTTGCCCCTGAAGGATGCCAGTGCCGTGGTGTGTGCGGCTCAGTGGCTGCGCACGTACACTTCTACTAACTCTGCTGTGTGGTGGATGCCTAGGTAGAAATAGCAAAAACAAGGCACAGGCTGGGGCCAGGGCTGTGGGGAAGGCCCTGGACTCTCACTCATGTGGGATCTTGAATCTCTTTGTTCTGTTTTAGTATCATCTAGTCAAATAGTAAAAAAAAAAAAAAAAAAAACGGCAAAAAAACCCCCAAAGCCCTGTATCTGTTTCTAGGGTGTGTTGCATTGACTCTGTTAATCACATTTCGAGTTCACCCTACATACCTCTCCTGTTCACTAGCCTCTCTGAAGGTCTCCTGGCCAGCCCTGGAGAAGCACTGGTGGCTGTCTGCATCACCCTTCAGTTCCTGCGCCTCAGCCCATGGGCCACTGTGATAATGGTCTGTTTGGCACTTCTGTATTTATTCTAAGAATGATTACAATGAAGATACACACTATAAATACAATAAATTATAAATAGAATGTTTTTCACATCAGACTGATTTTTTTTTTTGGAGTTGAGACTAAAGCATTGCTCTTTGCAAAGCACTCTAGCTCCCTGCGATGGGGATAGGTCTAATCAGAATAAATAATAATGTCACTTGCATCCACATCTTAGAACCTAGCTCCAAAGGAAAATACACTGATGGACTCAATCCCTTTCCTAGCAGGCCTATGGTACGTGCAGCTGCAGGTCAGCACACAGCTCAGTGGTGCTGGGAACCACAGAGCAATTAAAGACAGACCCTGGAGGAGGTGGGGTCAGAGCTGCACCTTGAACAATAGCTCAAACTTGAACAGATGGATGGAAAAGAGGGGGCTGTTCCCAACTAACGGGGTATTTCACAGGGACCAGGTCCTATGCCTCTTTACTCCTGAGAGTATTAAACCTATAGGTGGGCAGCCTCTATTGGTTGCCCGTTATCTTATTTTGAATTCTTTTTGCAAAACATTCTGTCACCCCTCCGTATAATTTTTTGTCTAAATCGATTTCACATTCTGATTGGTGAAAAGACACAGTCCAGTAAAGGTTATAAATAGGCACCACCATTGTTTGAGTTATTTAGAAAAGCACCACTTGTCACTGTAATCACCCTAAGACTCAGAGAGGTGAACTGTTCAAGGGTACTTTGGCTCCAGTAGGTGACAGCGCCTGACCCAGCTTTGGAATCGAAACATGGAAGACCCTCCATTTCTGATGGTCTGTTTTCTGCTAGAATGCACGATGCTTCCGCTCTCTCCCTCTGGCGTCCTGCCAGGTGTCATGGCCATGCACAGGCATGAAGACAGCTGGGAAGCCAGAGTTCCCACAAGCATTCACTCCTCAGACTTGCTCCCATTCCACTTGGGAGAGCACTTCCTGGCAGGAAATGAGCACCTCTCTTCTCCCTCCCTGGCCTTGCTCATCCTCTGAATTCCACACCCACTGGGTGGATGATCAGAGAGGCCCAGCGGTGAGAGGCACAGGTCAGCAGAGGGAACTCAGGTCCTCCTTTAGGTTGGCCATTATCTCATCTAAATCCAGCTAACTCACCATCTAGAGCACAGGGGCCGAGGGAAATGTCATAAAACGTCACGTGAGACACATAGGAAATTTCAACTTTCTGGTAGTCCCACTAGAAAAAGGTAAAAGAAACCAGTGACATTAATTTAATTTTAGATAATCCAAAAGATCCAAAATACTATCATTTCCACATGTAACCAGTATTATAATGTGTTTTTTCTTCAGTAAATCTTTGAAATCTGCGTGTGTTTTTACACGGACAGCACGCTCAGTACAGATGCTAGATTTTCCGTGTAGATATTTGGTTGTTATTTAGATTTCATAAAATTTACAGTTTAAAAGCGGATTCCAATATCCAGCTTGCCCCAAACACGCTTAAAAGTTGTTTTCCAAATAATGGAATCAATGATCAGCTTTTAGACGTAAACTTACTAAAACAAAAATAGCGTTTCTCAGTTAAGACATATTCCAAGCGCTCAAGATCCCGCCCTGCGCAGACCGGGACAGCGAACCCGCCTTTCAGAGACTTGGGAGGGTTCTGCCTACAGATCTCCCCACAGAAATCAGCCCAGGAAGAAAGCCTAGGAGGTGGAGCCAGGGAGAAATACAGGAGGGCATGAGGAGAATCAAGCCAAAATGATCACGTCTTGGACTACGCTCCTCCTCTCCCCACCTCCTGTCCTTGCCTCGCCGCAGGGTGCGCGGCCGTGCCCCAGGTCCCCGCGGACGGGAGTGAATGGCGCTCGGGTGGCAGGCACGTGGGCGCCTGGTGAACTGCAGGACCCTGGTACCCCCTCCTTGCCCTACACACGCACACACACACACAGGAGCGCACGATTGAAGCCTAATCGCTAAGTCGCCAGCTCTGCCCGCCCCTCCCGTCGCATGCGGCCTTCCAGCTGAGTGTCTGGAGCAGTTCCAGCCTCGTTCCAGGAGGAACTGGGGCCTCTGGGGTGCAAGCACCACCTGCCAGTCCGTTCCAGCCGAGCTGCCAACCACACCGGAGACCGCCCCGCATGTGGTCCTTGGGTTTGTGGAGTGTCACAGGTTGTGAGGGGAAAGGTGTGAGGCCCGACAATGTCACCAAGGGTGTCCGGCGCCCCACCCGTGCCTCTTTATCATAGAATGACTGGGCAGAGATAAGGGCCAGAGTAATTCGCTGTATTGAATAATTCACCATAAAAATGATTGCAACCAGGTCAGCGTATCAGGGTGACTGCAGGCCACCCACGGATTCGGCAATGCCTCTCGCTCTTGACTGTCCCAAGTCCCTTTTACTCCACTGCATAACCCAGGGACAGGCGCAGCACTGCCCCTGCGTCCAAGCAGGAAAGAGGAGCTGGCACTGGCTAAGCCAAGCTCCCAGAGCTCCCATGGCCCTAGGGTCTTTAGTGACAGTGATAGGGCCACCCTCCACCGCCCCAGTGTTGTGGATACACCTTCTGGTCATAGAGTTAACCATACTTATCCCAATCATGCAGCGACCTCAAAACCCCACGGGCTAAAGGCTCTATAAAAGCATTTGTACTAATGACTTCCAAGAAGTCGACCACAGGCTTCCACCTGCAATCTGCTTGGTAGCACTAACCCTTGGCCTCTGCGCTGGTTAAGTCTGACCAAGGACTGCCGACTGCATTTGGGCAGAGGAGTCTACTGAGCTCCTGAGATGTTACCTTCACCTCTTAATTTAGCAAACCAAATTCCCGAGGACACATTCACAAGCTTTCCCTTTTCCTAAGACTGAACTGGAGAGAGGGAGTAAATACACACACACACACACACACACACACACACAGACACAGAGAGAGAGAGAGAGAGAGAGAAACACAATAGTGTGTCTCTCTATGAAGTGGGTGTATATATAGTGCATACACACACACACACACACACACACACACACACACACACATAATCATGCACCACTTATATGCTGGGAAATTCATTAGATTTCATCACTGTGTGAACAAACCTGCAGAGTACAGCCTACTACACACCTAGGCCAGCTGGTACGGCCCATTGCTCCTAGGCTACAAAGCTGTACAGCATGTTACGTACTGAATACTGTAGGCCACTGTAACACAATAGTGTTTCTGTAGAAAGACGTTACTGTTCACTGCTGTGGACTTTGTAAACACTACACTTCTGCTGTATGTACTACACGTATGGAAAACCTTTTTCTTTCTTCAATAATAAACTAGCCTTAGCTCATGCTAACATTTTTTCTTCAAAAACTTGTAATGTTTTAACTTTTGGACTCTTTTATAATAACACTTAGCTTTAAACGCATTACACAGCTGTACCAAAGTATTTTCTGTCTTTACATCCTTTTTCTATAGGCTTTTCTTAAATTTTTTCTTAATTTTTTTTTTTTTTACTTTTAAACTTTTTTGTTAAAAACTAAGACACAAATATACCCATTAGCCTAAGCCTACACAGGGCCAGGATCAGCAATATCACTGTCTTCTACCTCCATATCTTGTCCCACTGGAAGGTCTTCAGGGGTAATGACACCCATGGAGCTGTCCTCTGCTGTGGGAACTACGCCTTCTTCTGGTAGGACCTGCCTGAGGCTGTTTTACAGTTAACTTTTTTTTTATAAATAGGAATACACTCTAAAATACCAATAAAAAGTACAGTGTAGTAAATGTATAAACTGTAACATAGTCATTTTTAGCATATAAAAGTATATAGCGTGGTTGTGTATGTTGCGTAACATAATTGTATATGCTGTATATGTGCATGTAACTGGCAGTGTGGTAGGTGTGTCTGCATCAGCATCGCCGCAAACATCTGAGTAATGCACTGGGACTTTACAATGGCTATGATGTGAGCAGGCAGCAGGAATTTCTCAGCTCCACTGTAATCTATGAGACTCCTGTTGTAAATGCCACCCATCACTGACTAAAATGTTGTTCTGCGATACGTGGCTGTATTCTATTGAATCCAAAAAATTCTTAAATATGTAAACTCTAATGACAGAAAGCAGATCAGTGGTCACCTAGGGATGAGGTGGAGTGGGGAGTGGAGGGATTACAAAAGTGTTTAAGAAATGGTTAAAGTGATCCATCTGTTCATTACCTTGATTGTGGTGATGGTTTCTCCACATATGTGAAAACTGTTCTAATGTTATACTTTAAATACGTGCATTTATCTTATATCAATTATACCTCAATAAATCTGTTAAAAAAAAAAAACTCCCACCACCACCTCCACTGCACACACAGCCAAATGATACTCCGTTGCATCCTGGAATTTCCACTGAGAGCTTACCTCCTCCTGGTTCATCTAGAGGAGCAGCTCAGAGAAGGCTGGTATAATGCACCTTCCTGGCCTCCCATCCATAGGGCAAGTCCACATTTCCCTTGGACTTGCTCTGTGGGTGGGAGGCCAGGAAGGAGCATGCTCTGTTCTCATGCTTGACTATGACCTCTCAGTGTTGTAAGTTAAAGTCATTATTTCTGCTTGGGTTCACTCATTTCAAATATTAACTTTTAATTACCAGCAATGAAGACAACAAACACAGGGCCCACGGGGTCAAGGGCAGACTGAGACGTATAGCAACTCTTCTGCTGACGACATAGTCAACCAGCCTTCTCTGGAAGAAGTGAAGACCTTTCTAGTGGCATAGGTTACATAACCAGTTAGTTCTGCTGCTGAAATTAGTTTCCCAAGCTACCCATAACCAACAGCAGATCTCATGCATCTAGTGTCTCTGCTCAACCATACCACACGTAACCATCTGAAAGTGTTCCTGAATATGGTATATCTTTCCATGGAGGAGCACACGGCCACTGAGCAGCAACACCCAGGAGCTTATCACTCCTCATTAATCAGTGGGTAAAATCTGGATTAATCCCCCTTCTATTATTCAAACTGATTTCCAACTAACATTTTTTCTCATACCTCCTTATTCAAAAGTAAAGATTTAATGAACTACTGCTGTCTGATAAACACAGAGTAAGTGTTGGGGATTCAAGCATGATTTAGACAGAAATTCTTAAATATGTAAAATCTAATGACAGAAAGGACTAAGTTATGGGAGAGGAGGAAAGAAAAAAACGGGAGCAGGGGCCGGGCGCCGTGATTCATGCCTGTAATCCCACCACTAAGGAGGCCAAAGTGAGCAGATCTGAGGTCAGGAGTTTAAGACCAGCCTAGGCAACATGGTGAAACCCCATCTCTACTAAAAATACAAAAATTAGCCAGGTGGGGTGGTGCACGTCTGCAGTCCCAGCTACTCTGGAGGGTGAGGAAGGAGAATCGCTTGAACCTGGGAGGCAAAGGTTGCACTGAGCTGAGATCACACCACTGAACTTCAGCCTGGGCAAAAGAAGAAGGAAGGAAGGAAGAAAGAAAGAAAGAGAGGAAGGGAGGAAGGGATGGAGGGAGGGAGGGAGGGAAGGGAAGGGGAAAAAAGGGGGGGGCAGGTTAGACTCAGGTGACTGAACCCCCAATGTGTGGGATCTGCCACTATCTCCAAGTAGATCATGTTGGAACTGAACTGGAGAACACCCGGCCCATGTCTGCTGCTTGGTGTATGGTGAGAAAACCTACGATGATTACTGTGGTGGTAGGAGAGTGGAGGAAAAACACGATTTGAGAGAGCTTTTCCTGAAACACAAATGGAAATTGTGCCTCACTATACAGAAGACCAGTATGTACAGAATGCTATGTGTCCATCAAAAGAGTGACTAAACGATTGTGGTATCTCCGCAAAACCCAATACTATTCAGCAATAAGAAGTTGCGAATTACTGATGTATTCAAAAACAGTTGGGAGACAGAAAAATGTGGTTGGGTCAGATTACAAAAGACCTTGAATAATACACATTCTCAACCAAGGACAAAGAGAAATCTTGAAAGTGCTTAGATGATGGTTTTGTCTGATTACATAAATAATGCAAGCCCATTTCTTTGAAAAATGCAAATAATTAAATAGTGTATAAAGCAGAAAGTCCTCCATAATCTTAACTCCCCAAATAGTCACTTTTAACAGTTTAGTGTTAAACAATTATCTTTAGCTAACTATTTATCTCTCCAGGCATTATATCTGTTCATATGCATTTTTACACCCATTTTAAAATTTTTAGTAAAATGGATAAATAGGATTATATATTACATGCTCCATAAGAGCCAGAACCACACCTATTTTCACTCTTGAATTTTCAGTATCTAACACAACGTCTGGCATGAGAAATATTTGTTGGATGAAAGAGTGTTCTTTTATTCTCGATTTTGTTTTCCAGCATTTCCTGGATATCCTCATTCTTTTCAATGGCTATGCAATGTTCTGCTGTTTGATGCAATGCCCTATGGATAGACACTTCCTGCAAATTCCTTACTGTTACAAGGTTATTACAAGATCTGTGTGTACTTGGATGTATTACTGTGATACTGTGAAATATATATTTGGTCTTCATCTGTGTTCCCTGGCAAACAATTCCTAAAATCCTGAGAATCTCCAAAGTGATGTCTTTTTGTCTGTGATGACTGACTGAAAGCTGGCAGTCCCTAAGCAGCTTCAGGATGGGGCTGGTCTCCAGAAAGACCGAGGCAGGATTACAGGGTTGGGTCTTTGAGCACTACCTAACCTCTGGGGAGCAGAGGAGGCTCACAATTAAGTCGATAGCCAATGACCAAAGGTTTAATCAATCATGCCTATGTAATGAAGTCTCCATAAAACTTTCAAAAGGACAGAGTTTGAGAAGCTTCTGAATAGGGGAATGCGTGGAGGTTTCTGGAGGGCAGCACGCACAGGCAGAAAGCTGTGTCCCTTCCACCATACCTCACCTTGTGAATCTCTTCATCTGTATCCTTCGTAATATACTTGAAAATAAACTAGTAAATGTGTTTCCGTGAGTTCTGTGAGCCACTTCAGCAAATTAATTGAACCTCAAAAAGGGGTTGTGGGAATCCCAACATGAAGTTGGTCAGTCTGAACTTCAGGAGGCCTGGATTTGCAACTGGTGTCTGAAGGGACCACAGTTTTGGGGACTGAAACTTGAACCTATGGGATCTGATGCTATATCCAGCTAGACAGTGTTGGAATTGAATTAGAGGACACCCAGTGGTATCTGCTGCAGAACTGATCACTTGCTTGTTTGAGAGAATAGAAAAAACTGAGTTTGTGGTCTTTTTCCTCTGACACACCGTTTCTATAGGACAAATTCCTAGAAGAGGAATTTGCTGGTTCAAAATATGCACATCTCAAAACAATATAGATGTAATAGATTTTGCTAAATTACCACCCAAAAGGGTTGTACTAATTTCCTTTTTCATGTGTTGTTTCTACCATATGCTCAACAATCCGTTATTATCAATCTTTTTCACCCTTCATAATCTGATAGTCCAAAATTATTTGCTTGTTTTGCTTTTATTATTCGTGGTTTAATATTTTGTTTTATGTTTATTGACTATTTGTGTTTTTCTGTGAATTATCTGTTTATATCTTTTGATGTCTTTTTACGGTATCATTAATTTTGTTTAAGTATAAGCTTTTTATATATTACAGGTGACAATTCTATATATGTCAAAAATATTTCTCCCGGTCTTTTCTTTTTTTTTTTTGAGGTAGGGTCTCACACTGTCTCCCAGGCTGGAATGCAGTGGTGCGATCTCAGCTCACTGTAATCTCCACCTCCTGGGTTCAGGCAATTCTCCTGCCTCAGCCTCCCAAGTAGCTGGGACTACAGGCATGCGCCACCACACCCAGCTAATTTTTTTTGTATTTTTAGTAGAGGCGGGGTCTTACCATGTTGGCCAGGATGGTCTTGACCTCCTGACCTTGTGATCCGACCACCTTGGCCTCCCAAAGTGCTGGGATTACAGGCATGAGCCACCTTGCCCGGCCTCCCTGTCTTTGTTTCGAATGTCTTTTGCACTGCAGCTTTAAAGTTATATGTAGTCAAATCTGTTTTCTTTCTCCTTTGTGGTTTGTAGCTTCAGTAAACCGCTGAGAAAAAACTCTCCTCCTTAACACTATAAAACCATTCTAATGTTTAAAGGTTTATTAAATGTTTAATATTCTTTTATGGTTTTATTTTTTGCATTTGAATCTTTATGTTTTGGTAAGTGAAAGTAAAAACTTAGCTTTGCTTTTTTTCCTCAAATAATAATCAAATAAACAACCAAACAGGCCCATTTATTGAATAACTGATGCTTTCCCCACTGACTTGAAATGGAAATTCCCATATATACTCAGGCCTGTTCTGAAACTCTCCGTTCATATCCATGATTGCAGATTTGTGATACATATTGGTATCTAGTAGGATAAACACAGAAACATTTCACATATTTTTATTCTCTGAGAGCCGCACTGTTACCAATTCGATCTAGATTAGGTAAATTAACAGGACACAAGTTTGATTATCTCTTTGATAACTTATCAAAAAATTTAAATATTAGCCAGGCGTGGCTCACACCTGTAATCCTAACACTTTGGGACGCTGAGGCAGGCAGATCACCTGAGGTCAGGAGTTCAAGACCAGCCTGACCAATATGATGAAACTACATCTTAAAAAAAAAAAACCACCAAGAATTCTTTTAAAAAAAGAAAAATAATAACAAAATTTAGTATTGGTATATAGGTATTCTTTCCAGTGTGTATACAGCCATTTAATATGGAAAATTGCCATTTCTTTTCTTTTTTTTTTTTTGAGATAGTCTTGCTCTGTTGCCAGGCTGGACTGCAGTGGCATGATGTCAGCTCACCGAAACCTCCACCTCCCGGGTTCAAGTGATTCTCCTGCCTCAACCTCCTGTGTAGCTGGGATTACAGGTGCGCACCACCACACCCAGCTAATTTTTGTATTTTTAATAGAGATGGGGTTTTACCATGTTGGCCAGGCTAGTCTCGAACTCCTGACCTCGTTATCTGCCTGCCTCAGCCTTCCAAAGTGCTAGGATTACAGGTGTGAGCCGTGACACCCAGCCAAGAATTGCCATTTCAATCCCGACATTTTGTTTAGTTGCTACAGAACAAAAAGTTATGTGTAATAGTGATTCTATATTGCCTATAAACATGTACATTTTAATAAATTTTTTCTTTTCCCTTTGTTCCATTATGTTTACTGAAATTTTATGTCTGTTAAATCTAATAAAAATTTTGGATTTAAAATACAAATATCTGTTTTATCACATTTTTATAATTCATTTTCATTGTTTTTAAAATATTGATCTGTGATTAGAAAAAATTTTTAAATGGCCCTTCAATACGGTTTGAGACTCAAACTAGTTCCAGAGAGCCAACCAATTTCAATTTCCAACTGTTTGCTGCCAGTATCTAGAAAAATGATTCATTTTTGCATGTTGACCTTGTATCTTACGACTTTGCTAAATTCAATGCTTAGTTATAGTTCTTTTCTTAGGATTTCCTACACAGACAGTCGTATTACCATCAGACAAAGACAGCTCACCTTTCCATCTGCAGGACCTTGATTTATTTTGTTTGCCTTTTTGGACTGGCTACAACCTCCAGGGTAATGCTGAACAAACGTGGTGAGAATAGACGTCCTTGCCTTGTTTCCAATCCAGTGGGGAAAGCATTGTCTTTCATCACTAAATACAACCTTAGCTGTAGGTCTTACATAGATGCCTTCTTTTCAGGTTAGAGAAATTCCTTGGCCTGGCATGGCTCACGCCTGTAATCCGAGCACTTTGGGAGGCCGAGGCGGGTGGATCACGAGTCAAGAGATGGAGACCATCCTGGTCAACAAGGTGAAACCCCGTCTCCACTAAAAATACAAAAAATTAGCTGGGCATGGTGGCGCGTGCCTGTAATCCCAGCTACTCCGGAGGCTGAGGCAGGAGAATTGCCTGAACCCAGGAGACGGAGGTTGCGGTGAGCCGAGATCGCGCCATTGCACTCCAGCCTGGGTAACAAGAGCGAAACTCCGTCTCAAAAAAAAAAAAAAAAAAAAAAGAAAGTGTGCTATCGCTTCTATTTTCTGGGAGTTTGTATGGAACTGGTACTGTTTCTTTCTTTCTTTTTTTCATGTTTGGCAGAATTTTCCAATTAAGTCTTCTAGATGTTTTCTTTATAAAAAACTACAAATTCAGTTTCCTTAATAGATATAGGGGACATTCAGTTAGCTCCAACATCTAAAGAGCCTGCAAGTCATCGCTCCCATGTTTACACAAAAAAGCTAAGCAAATGGAAAAATCAACAATTCTTTTGAACCCATCAGAGAACTGAGGTCTCAGGGTAAACCAGCACTCTGAAATCTGGGGAGAGGAGAATCAGGAGAGTCACAGCTGAGATTTGCTTACCTGGAGTGGAAGCTGCTGGAGCAGTTAAGTAGTGACACTTAAATGCTAATGTTGACAAACTGCTGGAGTCTGACTATGGACTAGCGTAAGAGTGAGAAATACTGTCTTCATTGTGAAATGCATCCAGAATGTTCTCCACAACAAAGGCCTCTCTCCAAGGAAAAAGACTTTACCAAAGCCTGATCCCAGCTGGGGAAAGGTACCTTTCCTCTCCAGCCACCTTCTAGCTTCCTTGTCTTTTCTAAGGGGGGAAAAAGTTCAGAAACACTCAGCCCAGGGATTGAGGCCCATGAAAATACTGAGATTTAAATATTATTATTATTATTATTATTATTATATATGTCCCCTCCTCCACATCTCACTGCCACACCAACAGGGCTCTAGTATAATTTACAGTGATTACAGCTGAACAAGTTGCAAGACAAAGGCTTTCTGTGAAAAGGAGCACCGAGGGAACGCCACAGTCAAAAGGGGAGACAAAGCCAAGACCGACAGAGGAATTGGAAGCCTCTGGCTCTCAAACATAGTCCAACTCCTACCTAGATTAACAGAAAATTTACACTCAAGGCTTTTACTATTCAATTCCTATTACCCAACAAGCAATGTGTAGCTTTCAACAAATAATTATGAGGCATATTAAGAGGCAAGGAAAACAAAGTCTGAAGACAGAAGGATACATAGATTTCATAGATTTTTTTTTAATTGCATTTTAGGTTTGGGGTACATGTGAAGAACATGCAAGATAGTTGCATAGGTACACACGTGGCAGTGTGTTTTGCTGCCTTCCGCCCCTTCACCCACATTTGGCATTTCTCCCCAGGCTAT
>CM052655.1:6714417-6743683 GCA_028533165.1 Leontopithecus rosalia | reverse complement strand
AGTGTGTAGTGCTCCCTTCCCTGTGTCCGTGTGTTCTCATTTTTCATCACCCGCCTATGAGCGAGAACATGCGGTATTTCATTTTCTGTTCTTGTGTCAGTTTGCTGAGAATGATGTTCTCCAGATTCATCCATGTCCCTACAAAGGACACGAACTCATTTTTGATTGCTGCATAATATTACATGGAATTTTTTTTTTTTTTTTTTTTTTTTTGTTAATCAATGAGAGCTTGTGACATTGCTCAGGTTGGCCTTGAACTCATGGCCTCGCCTCCTCAAGCGCCAGGACATCTGGCTGGAGCCTCTGTGGACCCCTAGATTTTCTAATTCTTTTTTTTTCTGAGATGGAGTTTCATTCTTGCAATAGTGTGATCTCAGACCACTGCAACCTCCGCCTCCTGGGTTCAAATGATTCTCCTGCCTCAGCTGAATTCCTGAGTAGCTGGAATTATAGGTGTCCACCACCATGTCTGCTTATTTTTTGTATTTTTAGTAGAGGTGGGGTTTCACTATGTTGGCCAGGCTAGTCTTGAACTCCTGACCTCAAGTGATCCACCCACCTCAGCCTCTCTTGAATTTTGTGGGGTTTAAAAAGGAATTTGTCCATTCGAGTTTTTTAATTTATTGCCATTAAAGTTGTCTATAATACCCTTTATTATTTATTTAGTAATGTAGGGACTATGTGATGTCTCCGGTCATGACTGATATTTGTGCCTTCTCTTTTTTCCATCTGGCCAGAGCTTTACCAGCTTTGTTGGTTTTTACAAAGAACCAGATCTTTGTTTCACTTTTCTCCATTGTTTTACTGCTATTTCTTTGGTTCCCATTCTTTTATTATTTCATTTCTTCTCCTTATATTATATTTAGTTTGCTCTTCTTTAGTTTCTTAAGTAGCAGCTTAGGTCATCGATTTTGAGTATTTTTACTTACCTAATATAAGCATTTAATGTTAAGAATTTCCCTCCCTTGCCCAGGCACAGTGGCTCACATCTGTAATTCCAATACTTTGGGAGGTCGAGACAGGTGGATCATGAGGTCAAGGGATCGAGACCATCCTGGCCAATGTGGTGAAACCCTGTCTCTACTAAAAATACAAAAATTAGCTGGACATGGTGGTGCATGCCTGTAGTCCCATCTACTTGGGAGGCTGAGGCAGGAGAATTGCTTGAACCCAGTAGGCAGAGGTTGCAGTGAGCCAAGATTGTGCCATTGCATTCCAGCATGGTGACAGAGCAAGACTCTGCCTCAAAAAACAAAAAAGAATTTCCCCTTTCTATTCCTTCCTCCTGGTCTTTGCTTTGGCCACTATCCTGTCCCTCTCCTACGTCATTAATTTTTTCCTTTCCTTTTTTATTTTTCTTTGACATGGAGACTTCCTCTGTCACCAGGCTGGAGTGGAGTGGCACAATCTCGGCTCACTGCAACCTCCACCTGCCAGGTTCAAGCGATTCTTCTGCCTCAGCCTTCAGAGTAGCTGGGACTCCAGGCACGTGTCACCACACCCAGATAATTTCTGTATTTTTTACAAAAGATAGGGTTTCACCATGTTGGCCAGGATGGTCTTGATCTCTTAATCTCATGATCTGCCCACCTCAGCCTCCCAAAGTGCTGGGATTACAGGTGTCAGCCACCGTGCCTGGCCTAACTTTTTCCTTTCTATGGAGTCATTCTTAATACAAGCATGCAGTTACAGTCTACACTGTAAGAAAAAAAACACCCTCTCTTTTCCCCACATCCTCCTTAGGTTATCATCCCATTGCTCTCCAATATCTGTGTGCTCAATGCAGTGTCTACTTCCTTACCTTCTGTTCTGTACAATCCATTCCATTCGGGTGTTCACTCTTATTTCATCTTGAAATTGTTTTTATCAAGGTCACCAGCAAGTTCCATCTCTCCATACACAACTGTCAATTAACTCTCCTCTTCTTACCCATTATCCAGCAGCATTTGACACCCTTCCCCGCTGCCTGTCAAGCCGCAACCCTCCTTCGGTTTTCCCTCCTTCTTCACTGACTTCTCTTCAGTCTTTCAATTGAGTGCCCCCAGGATTCAGTCCTCAGCTATCACTTATCTATATCCACTACCCCATGCCCTTCATCCACTTCTAAATTTTGTGTTTTTTGAGATGGAGTTTCCCTCTTGTGGCCCAGTGCAATGGCACAATCTCAGCTCACCACAACCTCCGCTTCCTGGGTTCAAGCGATTCTCCTGCCTCAGCCTCCCGAGTAGTTGGGACTGCAGGCACGCACCACCATGGCTGGCTAATTTTGTATTTTTGGTAGAGACAGGGTTTCCCCATGTTGGTCAGGCTGGTCTTGAACTCCTGACCTCAGATTATCTGCCGCCTGGGCCTCCCAAAGTGCTGGGATTACAGGCATGAGCCACTGCGCCCGTCCCGTCTACTTCTAAACTTTAAGCAACATCTTAGTAGTCAAGCGATTCTATATTATTCCATAATTTGTAGCGCATTTTGTAGTTGCCTTAAAATAATACTTATGTGTTTTAATCTGTGCAGTTAGATTATATGTTTTCAAAGGACAAAGATCCCCACCATCTTGGTCTTTACCATCCTTTTGA
The DNA here is from genome assembly GCA_028533165.1 of Leontopithecus rosalia. NCBI lineage: Eukaryota > Metazoa > Chordata > Mammalia > Primates > Cebidae > Leontopithecus > Leontopithecus rosalia. Next base: position 6,741,107 of record CM052655.1, on the reverse strand, counting down.
AGTGTCTAAGCAGAATTCTGTGCATGGTAAGCCCCAAATAAGCACTGTACACTCCATCGGATTTTTTTCAAGCTCTTAAAAATGTGTAGTTTTACGAGTAGGTAGAAGCAGGATTTACAGTGATCTACACTAAGGCAGAAAGTACCACTTACAAATTAATTGAGCATTAAAGCCAGAGCTGCTTGGGCTCATAATCTATTATGGTTACTTTAGAATGTACCTAATTGTGGGACCGTAACCTGTCCAGTGGTTCCGTCTATTCAGCATTTTCAAAGAGGTGAAAGTAAAATACACACTTTTTCCATTAGGGGTTTCTCATGTGTTGAGGCTGGTCACAGGGAAATCTCCATTCCAACTAAATGTCAAACAAGGAACAATTAAATTAGAACCAAAATCCAGTGTTTAAGGGCCAATGAAATTATACAGGAATGTGGGCTGATATCTGCGGGATGCCCAGCTGTTTCAAAGGTTTACAGGTTAGAAGCAAAGAGACCCTAGAACCTGAGAACATTTCATCCAATCTCATCATCAACATAGCCTGGAATAGCCTCATTTCAAGCCAGAGTGAACCAGCATCAAATGGTTTTGAGTTTCGTATCATAATCCCCTGTGTATCCCGGTCTGATGGCGAGGGCCAAGCTCAACCTTTAGCTGCATTGTCTACTCCCTAAGGGAAAGAAAGACAAAAGGACTTGACAGGCTACTCAGAATCACCAGGTAAAAACTAAATGGTACTCTCCCGTTCACTGAAATCCAATCCTCAGCCACTTTTATGCAATGTTCTTTAAGTTCACAATTTTACAATTAGGAGATTTTGCAAAGCAGGCTTCCAAGATCGTTGAGGATTCTCCCAGCTTGGTTTAAGATACCTCAAGGAAATGCTCTGCACCAAACTGTTCCTAAACACACAGATATGAAATCAGCCCTATGAGTTTTAAATCAGATAAATAATTTTTCTTTGAAAAAAGACTGAACTGATCAGTCATAAACAACAGAACGTACATCCAAGTTTCATAAGGAGACAAAACACGGTAGGAGGAGATACTAAAGGATCCACTATTCCACAGAAGAGGAAACACAGGAAATGAGTAATGCTGAACAATCTTTTTATTGTTCACTGAAAAGCGGGTCTGCAGAGTCCACTGCACTGTATATTGAATGCAAGGTCTGATACTGCAAGTATATATGACATAGTATAACATATAAGATACTACACATTTTACAGAGTGACAGTACCCGCCTCTTCTAAACGCTAAAACTTAATAAACTGAAATAAAAAGCCTCCTAAAGAAACAAACATTGCAATCGTAACAAAATGCACTAAGCAGAGGACTTTAAAATGGTTTTGTGTGACATCTATCTTGTCTACCTGGAGTCAGGAATGGCGGAGCCCAGAAAAAACCCAGCTAACAAAAACAGCCAAGACGCTCAAGGAACTCTTCCCGGGAAGCAGGCTGCTGATGCCTGCCACAGGCTGCCACCCTGTTTGGTGGGCCAGCCAGGTTTCAGCGCTGCCCGAGAACCCACACTGAATGCTAAGGCCTGTCGGGGCTGGGTTGAGGTGAGTGGGAGGAGCACCAGGAAGGCAGAAGCTCTGTCACACTGCTTATTCCGCATCCACCCTATGGAGAGGAACACCTAGTGTTTCTGGTGTGAATCTGCCACTCTCCACAAACGCTGAAATGTGATTGAGAAGAAAATGTTAACGGTGGGAACAGAAGCCATTTTCGATGCAGCATGCACTTATCGCCCTGAATTCCTTTCAGCCTTGTTTTCATTAAGATGCCCCCAAAAGAGGCTGCTGTTACTTCACTGCCGGCCAGGCTGGGCCAGGAGAGACGCAACCACACTTCTCCAGTCATAACTACTGATTCAAATGAATTGAAAATAAACATAGCGTATACTAGAGAGCAACAGTCTCTTATTATTTACATGGTAATATGTTCAAGAATTGCAAAATTACTCACAATTCGCCAAGGTCAACTTTATATCCACATTTCCCTCCAAGCAGAAAATCCTGAAGGGAAGGGAATGTATAATATCAACCTCCTGTTCATCTCACATACAATCAGGGTTCAGAAACTCATTATAGATAACAAATGCAGAAAAAAGCATTTCAACAGATACACAGCAACGGAGGAAGACTACACCCTCCCTCTGCGCTTCCTTGGCATAAGGCAAAGCATGGCTATTTGCAACAACGGTGTCTAAGCTGACTCTGGAAAGGCTCATGTTTTAGGAGAAATCAGAATTACAAAGTTCCTTCATTCACAGGTAACAAAGGATTATTAAATAAAGACCACAGTCTCACCAGCCAATAAAACTTTCTTCTCAGCTGAGTTCTTAGGAGATTTTACAATATCCAGCTTTAGTTAATATGAAACTATCAGCATGCAGAGAACATCCTCAAAGCTCAAGAGGAGTAAAGGTAATATTTCCAGATTTTCTATTCTACGTATCGTAGCAGCAACTATTTTATCAGAATATCCATCAACAGGGTTTTAAGTCCATAATAACCAACCACGTATTTTTCTTATTCAAAGAACACCATGTTTTGATAAGAACAATCCCAGTGTGATGAGTATCTCATTCCCCTTGATGCTGCACAGTAAATGTCACTGTGCGGTCTCTATACCCTTGACTCTTCCAGTCAAAGGAAAATCTCGTGTAAAGCTGGAGAACTGCAAACCAGCAGAAGCACTGGTGTCGGTGCTGAGTGAACTTCAGGGAATAACCACAATTGCTTACCAGACTGTTCACGGCGTTGCGGGAAGCCCTCCTCTTCTTTATCTCTATTAGACTGAGACATTCTAATATTTCAGACATGAGGGTTCACTGATATTGATAAAGGTCTAGGTCAAGGTTTTGGCCTCTGGAATGAGGTGTGGCTAGCCTCGAACCCCGGCCGTGTTTGTTTTAAACATGTTCATTCTTCTTCCCACCACACTGTCAAACCCACCCACCTGTCCTGCCACTGTCACTCCCCCCGCCCCTCAGCACTGCTGCTCTTCTGTCTTGAACACTGTACAGCATGTATGGTATTCACTGAGACATCCCTTTCATGTATAGGTCATTTGCATTCCACGCTACCAGCTCCCCAAAAGACATCAACTGGGAACAATTTCTAACAGTAAAGGCACAATTTGCTGGCATTTTCCCCTTATAAAGGAAACCAAAGGGGTTGTCTGGAAGCTGAAAGAACACCTGGGGTATTCCTGTAACGGGAATGCTGTATCTGGTACCGAAACCCAGAGACGCTGACTAGATCTGAAGACCGTAAGGATGATGTGATAGTGTGAGATTCGGCAGTTTAAGATCTAGTTCCAACTTCACATTAAACCATTTGGATGAAAGTGTTGTTAGTATCACAGGAACAAATGAAAACCATCAACAACCCCCTTCTGGCTCATTTCCTCGTGCTTCTGATTCTACTTCCAGCAGCTCCAGTGAAGCCTGTCCCAGGACACACCGCTCAGCTCCCTGCTCAGCTGCTCAGAGATAAAAGAACGCATTTCACCTCATCTAGCACAGCAACTGGCACTTAGACGGTCAACGCTGCAGCCCACGGCCTCGGGGCAAAGCCCATGGAAAAGCTTTAAACAGGGGAAGGAATTATAGACATTGCATAAAAATTCTTGATTTCAGAATATCTTCGCCAGGAAGTCGAAAACAGTCATTTTTAGTGAATAAAATGTAATCTATACTCAAAAACAATGTAATGCCTCAGAAAGCAAAACCCAGAACTGAAGAACTCTGGAAAAATACGGCTTCATCAGTATCTGACTCTGGCTAAATTATGACAGTGTAATGTATTGTTGGATTTAGAAGCACAGCCTATCGAGTTCTCCGAGACGGTAAAGTACACAAAAACACTTAACAGGGGTGATAGCTCTTTAGCCTCCTGTGACTTCAGAACTTAGATAAAGGTTAACCAGGATTTGACATTCAGATACTTGCTCAGCACAAGATGAGTTAGGAGACAGTTAAACAGACTCTCATTCACTTATAGTGTTCTCAGGAAGCTCCTATTTGGATACCAAACCAGTGGTTCTCTGCCTGGCTGCACATCGGAATCACCTGGGAAGCTTTTAAAACTCAACCACGTGCCCAAGCCAATTAACTCTGGAGGGTGGAGCCCAGAATCAGAAGCTTTACATTGCCCCAGGTGATCCTCATGCAGCCAGGACGCTCACCACTGAGGCATCCCTTTCAGAGAGTGGTTTCGAGAAAGCCAAGTGAATGGAACTCGTATCTGGATAGTTCTTTTTCTCAATTCCACCAGAAAAAGGGATTTTTAGAAAAAGGCACAGTTGTGCTTCCTCTAAAGATGCAGTCTGCAGTTTGGGAAGTGCTGGTTCCCAGAGGTTATCTGGAGCGCTGGTTGTAAAGAAGAAAGTCCTTGTCTTGGCAGAGTAGGCAGAGTTTCAGGCTTCGGCAGCTGCCTCCCGCAACAAAGAATGCCCAGATGCCCATGAGCACCAGGATTAAAAATGCCGACACCAGGTTTATTCCATAATGAGGACTTATGAAGGTCTGCAAAAGAAAAATAAATCAGCTTGGCTAGTAACAGCAGGCTTGTTAAACGTGGAATAACCAAAGATAAAGGGAAGCATGAAATACTTTCAAGAACTTGGGTGTGCTTCAACAAACACACGACGTGTGTCATGTGTTACGGACCCGAGGCATGTAGAACTAAGCTGGTCAACCGACACTGAGGTCCCGTGCTCTGCTGTATTCAAATGGCAACCTTAGAAGGCAGTCATTAGGCAGAACCTAATGGAATACACAGTGCCAGATGCACGTCACATAACCAGTTTCTATTCATTTCTATGTTAAATTAGTTCTTAAAATTTGCAAGAAAGTGAGACAAGTCCAAATGACTTTAGTATGAACCCTTAGTACTCGAGGGAACATGAGGGAATAGTCTTTTTCAGTTGAGCAACTGCTGTGGGTTCCAAAGGTTTACTCATTTAAAGAACAAGAGATCAAGACCATCCTGGTCAACATGGGGAAACCCGGTCTCTACTAAAAATACAAAAAAAAAAGAACACTAATGGAACGCCCAGACCCAGTGCGCACACCATGGTGGAGACCAAAGTCTCTACCTAATGGAGCTTCTGTACTAGTGAGAGAGGCCGGTAATGAATGAAGAAACAACTTAGTTAGTTACAAGTTGTGGTGAAGGCTACCACAGCATAATTATCATTGTGATGAGGCTAGCATGGGTAAAAACAAGGTGATCTCAGGGTGGTCAAGGAAGGTCCCAAGAAAGGGGTCGATTTTACAGTTAGCAGCTTACGCAGAAAGAATGCTCTTCTCAAGAGGCCTCTGTGGGCATAGCAGGCATTGAGCATTTTCTGGATTATTCTTCACAATAATTCTATACTTCAAATCTACTGAATTTTCATTCATTGTATAGAGTGCTACACTCTTTTGTACTGTTCTTTAAAATTTTTTTCTTTTAAACAGTTACAAAAGCAATACATGATTGTTGTAGAAAATTAGAACACAAAAATGAGAAAAATCGAACAAATTTTAAAAGTTGAAATTCAGCTAGTAATATTTATTTTAAAAGCTCAAAAAGTAAAACCATAAAGAGAAAAACTGATGAGACTACATATTAAGAACTTTTGTTCATCAAGAGACATTAAGAGAATATAAAGACAGACCATACCATCAAAGTTATTTGTAATACACACGTCTGACAAAAGATTTAAAAAAAAAAAAGACCTCCTAAAAATCAGAAATAAAAAGATAACCCAATAGACAGGCATAAGATTCGAACAGCCCCTTCAAAAAGAATTATCCACATGGCCAATGAAGACTTGCTCAACCTCATCAGGGAAATGTAAATTGAAACTTTGACTATAATTTATTAATTTATGCATTTATGATACCATGACATACCCAGCAGGATGGCTAACAATAAAGAGAACGTTGTGAGGAGGTGGAACCACAACTTGTAAATTAATGGCAGAGTGTAAGGCGATACAATCACTTTGAAAATGGAGTGGTATGAAGAGCTGACATGAGCACACTCCACAACCCAGCAGTCCCACTCCTAGGCATACAGCCAAAAGAAAGGTGTGTGTGCACGTCCACCAAGAGATATACATCAGAACATTCACGGCAGTGCTACTCACAGTCATTCAGAATGAGAAGGCTGGGTACGGAGGCTCACACTTGTAATCCCAACACTTTGAGGGGCTGAGGCAGGAGGACTGCTTGAGCCCAGGAGTTTGAGACAAGTCTGAGCAACATAGTGAAAACTCATCTTTACAGAAAATTTAAAAATTAGCCAAGCATGATGGTGCATGCCTGTGGTCACAGCTACTTGGGAGGGTGAGGTGGGAGAATCACTTGAGCCCAGGAGGTCGAGGCTACAATCAGCCGTGACTGTGCCACTGCACTTCAGCCTGGGCCACAGGGTGAGACTCCATCTGAAACGAGAAACATCATCAATGCCTCTCTGCTGTAGAATGGGTAAATTATGGTACAGACACATGGTAGAATACTATACAGCAATGAGTGAGCCATTCAAGTCTGACAACTATCTTTCATACTGCTGATAGGAAAACAGTCTAGCATTAAAAATTAAAGGGGAATTTGCATTCTCTATTTCGCTCCAGCAATTCTGCAGCTAGAGCTACACTCTGAAGCAATTAGTTCTAAAAATAACAGATTGCCTACACCTGGGAACTTGTTAGAAATCCACTAGCGATATAAAGATGAATCACACAAGCATGCTGAGCAAGAGGAGCCAGACACGAGGGCAAATGTCGTGCGGCTCCGTTTACAGAAATACCAAAAGGTAGCACTGAGCTGCGGTGCTGGAAGTCAGAATCATGGTCACCCTTAGTGGGGGCAGTGACTGGTGGAACAAAGAGGCTCCTGGGGGCTGAGAATGTTCTGATTGTCATCTAGGTGCTACACAGGTGTGTACACACTGTGAACATTCATCAAGGTGTATACTTCTGATTTGTGTGCTTTTTTGTAGGTGTGTTCTTTTAACAAAACAATTATGTAATCATTTTCTGAAATCCGCCATTGAGAGAGAACTGCTATTAACATTTTGGTAGATACTTTTCAAACTTTCTAGGTTCTTTCCTGGAGTCTCACTCTGTCGCCCAGGCTGGAGGGCAGTCATGTGACCTCGGCTCGCTCCAACCTCCACCTCCAGGGTTCAAGCGATTCTCTTCCTCAGCCTCCCGAATAGCTGGAATTACAGGTGCCCATCACCATGCCCTGCTTGTGTGTGTGTGTGTGTGTGTGTGTGTGTGTGTGTGTGTGTGTATATATATATATATATATATATATATATTTTTTTTTTTTTTAGTAGAGACAAGGTTTCACTATCTTGGCCAGACTGGTCTTAAACTCCTGACCTCATAATCCACCCACCTCGGCCTCCCAAACTGCTGGGATTATAGGCGTGAACCACCACACCCAGCCAGTTCTTTCCCTTTAATCATTAAAAAGAGTATTATCTACCTTCAGCCAAAAAGAGAAAAAAAAGAATACTATCAACTATTCAATATTCACCAACATTTACTGGCCACCTACTATGTGTCATGAATTGAAGATACAAAGATTGGCAAGATAAGGCCCCATCTTTGATTATCAGACTCTAGTTAGAAAGAGAGAGAAAGAGAGACAAAAACTTTATTAAATAAAATATGCTAGCCAAGGATATGTGTTATACGAGAGCTAGGAATAAGGTCTAGTGATAGTGCTGAGTCTGAAACATGAAATTCTTCCATGCAGCTGTCATAGAGAATAAACAGTTTTCAAACTGACCAAGGTTACGAAGAGACAAATCACTGCAAATAAACAGCAGGGGAAAAAAAAATCCTTTAATAAGACCCACCAAAAAATTAAAAGTGATGGTCTTTCTGTGGAAAGAGTTAGATGACTCACTCATTCACTTAAATAGCTTTTCTGAACTTCCCCACGGTCTCATGAGCATGTATTTCACCCAGAACAGAATTTACCATTTTAGATACACAGACTTGAGTTCCAAAATACAGTCTGGGCATGGCGGCAACACTCACCTGGGCTGATACCAGCAGATGGGTCAGAAGAACTATAAGGAGGATGTACCACTTTTTCCTCTCACAGCCGTCAAAAAAGACAATGCCCCAGAACACGTGCAGCAGGATGATGACCAGCGTCATGAAAGCTGAAAGACAGTCAACTATTAGTGTCACAGACACCATAGCCACTGAGCCCCCTGGCACTGTGCTTGGGCTCTCGGAGTGTCCACTGTACCTCAGAGAGCGAGCTTACCACCACCTGACAAAAACAGGACCTTCACACACGTTTGCCCACTCAAAAAGCAACACTGCTGAATAGGAGGAGACTGCTCTGCCACAGCTTCTTGTCTAGAATGTGAATCTGTTCAACAACAGGTCCACTGAGATCTGGCTTTCAGGCAGCTTTCCTGAGGAACGCAATAAAATTGTGATGTCCAGCCAGCTTTTTCCCAGTGAGCCTTCTGTACTAGTAAAGAGAGACTTCAATGAAAAGGAATACCTTCTGTTTAAACAAGACTCCTGGAATTTTTCCTTGGATCCTTTTGAAAAAGGCCAATGGGAAAATATTTACCATCACAGCCAGGCACGGTGGCTTACGCCTGTAATCCCAGCACTTTGGGAGGCTAAGGTGGGCAGATCACTTGAGATCAGGAATTCGAGACCGGCCTGGCCAACATGGTGAAACCCCAACTCTACTAAAAATACAAAAATTAGCCGGGCGCGGTGGCATGTGCCTGTAATCCCAGCTATTTGAGAGGCTGAGGCAGGAGAATCACTTGAAGCCAGGAGGCGGAGATTGCAGTGAGCCGAGATCACACCATTGCACTCCAGTCTGGGCAACAGAGCAAGACTCCATCTCAAAACAAAACAGAAAAGAAAGATATTTAAAATCACAATAATCGCTCCCCTCAGCCTGGCTCACCAGCCAGCGCCAGGCGAGGGGCGACGCCTCGAGGCAAAACAGAGGAGGTTCAGGGCATGGAGCCTGTGTGAGCCCTGTAGCCCTGGACAGGCCGAGGCTCTAGGCTGCGAGGCTGAGTGCCATGGCAGATGAGCAGGTGAACAGCAGCGCCGACCTGGCCACCGACTGTAAGGCCCCGGAGACTACAGAGTCTACGGCTTCCTCGGTGGGGTCCTGCGAAGCCACCGCCAAGTCACCGGAGCCCAAGGACAATGACGGCACCTGCCTGTTCTGTGGGATCACGGGGCGGCAGGTCCCGGGCACCAAACTCCTGCACTGCGAGAATGAGGACCTAGTTTGCTTCAGAGATATCAAACCAGCAGCAACTCATCATTATCTTATGGTGCCAGAAAAGCATACTGGAAATTGCAGATCTCTAAGGAAAGATCAAGTAGAACTGGTTGAGAACATAGTAACTGTTGGAAAAACCATTCTTGAAAGGAATCATTTCACTGACTTCACGAATGTGAGGATGGGTTTTCCTATGCCTCTGTTCTGTTCCATTTCGCACTTGCACCTTCACGTTCTGGCACCAGTGGATCAGCTTGGCTTCTTATCCAAGTCGGTTTATAGAGTCAGTTCCTATTGGTTTATCACAGCTGATCATTTGATTGAAAAACCAAGAACATGAAAATGTCAACAGTGGAAGATTTTTCTAATGTTGGCTCAGCATGAGTTATGTTTAGGTCCCTTTTAAGTCTAATTGCAATTTGAAGGTTTGTTGGGTTTTATGAGAGGCTATTACTGAGTGGCCTTAAATCTTTTCTGGATGTTTCTTGAGATCTGTGATACAGTTATGAGAGTATTTTCTTACTGACTTCTTTGTTTCAATGATTACTTAAGGATTTTATATATATGATACTATAGATAAAATCCTATTTAAGACAAATTCTGTTAATCAAGAAGGACTCTATTTTTTTAAGTTAAAATGTTTTCATTTCTCAGTAGTCAATTATAATAGTGATGTATTTATGAAGAATAAACTACTATAGAGAGTACTTTATTGGAACCTTCGTTACGGTGAAGGAGAAAAAGATCCTAGCTATTTCTTGACAGTTCTACAGATTTACATATACATTTTCAAAGTAAAGAATACCATACTACACAATAATCTCTGATCTGCTGAAGGAAGGAATATGTGCCACTTTTTCCTCAAATTTCAGATGCCAGTTTTCACTTCTTGAAGCCCTGAATCTTTTTAATAAATCTGTTCGGAAAGCTATATAATATATATAATTTCTATCAGTGAATTTACAATAACAGATTGGCTATCAGAATTTACTGTAATGGAATTTTGCCTGTAATAACATAAAGGAGGAAGAAACAAAGTGGTTCTCTTAATAAAACCAGAAGAAACTGTTGCTTTATGGCATGTTTTCTGTCAAAGAGAAATCAGAATAAAAAGCAGTTAAACTTTGCTTTTACCATGAGAAATGCCTGATTCAAAAGTAGAGAAGGGCTTAGATACGAAAATTTGATAACGCAAAGCTAATATTGACCTATCATTTTATGAGGCATATTTTGCTAGAAACTGTTTTGGTGCTAATCTGCAGTCACAATAGTGAATATGAAGAGTATGAGTGAATGTGAATCCTACATTGTGCCAGTGTAAGTACCATGTATGTGAATATGAACAAATGAACATGGGGATTAACGTAGTGTTGAAAACAGGCTGAGATACTAGTTTTCTGTTTTAGAGGGGGCATGTATTAAACAGTGTTAAGTAACAAATTACTTACTACAAAGTTACAACAGGTGGAATCAATACTGTTTCAGTTGTTCATTAATGTATTCATTCCACAAACATCTGTTGAGCATTTAATGTGTAGCAGACCTTGCCAGGATCAGGAAATAAAGAAATGAAAACAGACAATTCAGCCTGCAATTGCTAGTGTAGGGGTCAAAGTCAATGGTTAGAATTCTGTATGTTAAGTGCTATGATAGCCACAGAAGAGGCTGTGAAGGGAGAAACACTTCTGAGAATGGGTGGTAGTAGAACTGAGTATTTAAGACTGAATGTTAGGCCGGTAGACAGTGACTGGTTAGGCTGAGAAACGCACATTAATTTCCTTGAGTTCTGCTTCCACTGTTATTTACAACATGTCCAGATGTGCATGTCCAGATTCCATCTTATTACTGAAGGCGGATGTGGAAGGATGGGTTACGAGTTCTCAAAAGTGGATTGAAAGATTTTTTATCACCGTTTTGTGATACGGTTCACTGAGCAGTTACAAGTTTCCACAAATCAGTTAGAATACAGTCATATTCCATTCAAAATCAGTTGGAATATAGTCAGCTTCAGGGAAGGAATTTTCAACAAGTGCAACCTTTGATTGTTTTGCTGTGGGAACTTGCAGTGATATAATCGACATCATAACAATAACAGGTGAAGTATTTCAGGAACTCCCAAATGCCTTATGGACCTCTTCGAAAATGCGGTTAGCCAATTGATTCAACTTTTACAGCTTTATATTCTCTCATATAAACTAATTTTTTAAAACTGTTAGAAACACATTTTTAGTAGAGGTTCTCATTTACTTATAAAGATTAATAATCAAATTGCTACAATTAATATACATTTGGCCTTTCCAGGAGTCTAAATATCTAGCCATCTGTAACACTAGTTCATCTGGCCAATTCAAAACAAGCCTAATTCATAACCTGTCTTATAAATGTTTCAAGTAGTGTCAAGAACATTGTTTATGCATGTTGTGATACTGTTTGTGGAACTGTAAAATTATCCTGAGTATTTCAAACTGTGCTGACTTAGCTAGAAGAAAATGAAATAAAAATGAAAAAATACTGTCAAAAAAATCACAATAATCATCTATGATGCTTCTTAAGTAACTGGCATTTAATTTTATCAGCACCACCAGGCTTTTCTGGGGAACACCATCTCTGTGTGTGTGTTGTGTCTGTGTATCCTGCGTGCTGGATAATAGTCTTTATTTAAAGTGGGCAAGCCCTATATATTCTGCAAAGTTTAACATGGAAAAAAAAAGGCATCTAGATTTCCTCTTTCAGCCACGTAATAAGAAACCATTAACACCCAACAGACTGGGAAAAATTCAAGTCTGACAACTCTCTTTCATACTGCTGATAGGAAAACAGTCCAGCATTACAAATTAAAGTGGAATTTGCATTCTCTATTTCACTCCAGCAATTCTGCAGCTAGAGCTACACTCTGAAGCAATTCATTCTGAAATTAATAGATCATCTGCACCTGGGAACTTGTCAGAAACTCAAATTATGGGGACCTACCCCATACTTCCTGAATCAGAAACAGTGGGGTGGGAGCCTAGCAATCTGTGTTTAAACAGCCCTCCAGGTGATTGTGATGCATGGTCGAGCTTCAGAATCACTGCTCTAGAGAAACGTACACATCTGCACAAGGAGCATATGTAAGTTTATATCAGCACTGTCTGTAATAATGAAATATGTCCATCATTACAGAATGGACAAATAAATCATGTTCTATTCACACAACAGAATATTATATGGTCTACAATATAAATGATCTCAAAAACCTAACGTTATGTAGAAAAGAAAACCATAATGTGGAATAAATACCTATTATTTCATTGACACGAAGTCTAAAACATGCAAAACAATATTTAAAAGACATAACTGTTGCGGTTAGAGGAGAGAAAGCTGTTATATCTGGTGTAACAGTGTCATCATTTCAGTAAGTGGTGGTAGATATTTCAACTAAAGTAGAAGAGAAATAGTTTCCAAAGTTTTGTGGCTATGGCAGATGAAGCTAAAGTGATGTACTTTCATCTCAGTGATGATCCTAGAAAGGGAAGCATCCCTGGAGACAGATGTTTGGTGATGGCGGGGAGCTGGGACCGCTGAAGAAGCCCAGGAGTGCAGTTTGTTTTAAAGTTTCTGTGTCAGAAAGGATCAAGGCAGAAACTGACATAAATGGAAACACTTATTTTTTTAAAAAATCATAAAGTGTTCCCACTCTAAGGGTTTTTCGGACTCTAGATGAGAATCAAATGTGAAGAGAAAGCAATGACACGGTTAAGGTGTCATCTGTCTGGCAGCTTATGTTTGCCATTCTCTCTGAATAATGATGTTGCTAGGGCAGCCCTGATGAAATAACCACAAAAGGTCCTTGGGTTTTTTTTGTGTTTTTTTTTTTGAGACAGAGTTTTGCTGTTGTTACCCAGACTGGTGTGCAATGGCGTGATCTCGGCTCACCGAAACCTCCGCCTCCTGGGTTCAGGCAATTCTCCTGCCTCAGCCTCCTGAGTAGCTGGGACTACAGGCACGCACCACCATGCCCAGCTAATTTTTTGTATTTTTAGTATAGACGGGGTTTCACCATGTTGACCAGGATGGTCTCGATCTCTTGACCTCATGATCCACTCGTCTTGGCCTCCCAAAGTGCTGGGATTACAGGCTTGAGCCACCGCGCCCAGCCTCAAATCTTTCTTTTACTTTCTACCAAAAGAATCATTTTAAATGTTTTATGAAAACAGCCTAGGTCACTAAAGGGAATTAGCACCATCTAGTGAAAGAAGCTGGCAAAACTTGTAAATCAAAACAAAACTGTGGCAGGGAGACAACCGTGGTAGCAGGGTAATAAAACAGAAGACTGCAGCACTAACACCCCTTGCGATTACGTTTTATTAACGTATACTGGGCTCTAACAGACTTTACTAATACCACATTTGTTTTAAAGACCTAACACTCAATATAATCAAATCATTAACATATTTGCCAGAAATATTCCAATGATGAAATGTTCAAAAGAAAGATAATTTGCGGCCGGGCGCAGTGGCTCAAGCCTGTAATCCCAGCACTTTGGGAGGCCGAGGCGGGTGGATCATGAGGTCAAGAGATTGAGACCATCCTGGTCAACAAGGTGAAACCCCGTCTCTACTAAAAATGCAAAAAAATTTAGCTGGGCATGGTGGCATGTGCCTGTAATCCCAGCTACTCAGGAGGCTGAGGCAGGAGAATTGCCTGAACCCAGGAGGCGGAGGTTGCGGTGAGTCGAGGTCACGCCATTGCACTCCAGCCTGGGTAATAAGAGTGAAACTCCATCTCAAAAAAAAAGAAAGAAAGAAAGAAAGAAAGAAAGATAATATGCTATGTTGGAAGCATCAAAATAAGTATGACCCATGAACACACTTTCTTGTCCTCTAACTTACAGCCAGATTTAAAGGGCCTTGAGTTTATCCTGTAGGCCCTGAAAAACCAAACCATTTTTGCAACAGGGAAGATTAGTTTAGTAGCTGCATACAGGATTCACATGGAAAGTGTGTCAAGGAAAGACTAACCTATTGGGGGCAGATAGTGGTAATCTAGAGAGGAGATGTCAAGGCCTAAACTGAAATGGAAACAAAGGGTCTACTGAGAACGCCAACTTCATTGGGCCTAGGATAACTATGACATTGAGCACATCTCTAAATTATTGCAGAAAATTTTTTTTAATTGGTCATAACTGGCCGGGTGCAGTGGCTCACACGTATAACCCCAGCACTTTGGGAGGCTGAGGTGGGTGGATCACCTGAGGTCAGGAGTTCAAGACCAGTCTGACCAACATGGTGAAACCCCGTTTCTACTAAAAGTACAAAAATTAGCCAGGCATGGTGGTAAGCACCTGTAATCCTAACTACTCGGGAGTCTGAGGCAGAAGAATCCATTGAACCTGGGAGGCAGAGGTTACAGTGAGCCGAGATTGGGCCATTGCACTCCAGCCTGGGTGACAGAGCAAGACTCCGTCTCAAAAAAAAAAAAATTGGTCATACCTCTTTATTTCCTTTTGATTACACCTTAAACTGTTAGTGGAATGCTTATTCACTTTTTTTCATCTTATTCCCCTATTAGAGGGTAAGCTCCCTGAGGAGCTCTAGCACAGAAGTTACTAAAATAACATATAAATCATATAATTAAAATAACGTACATGTGAACTCAGGTATTTTAATGGCATAACTGCTGTGGAAATAACTAAAAATACAGTGGGTGTTTTCCCCTATTTTCACGAGCCTTCTTGCGGAGTGCAGAGGAAATCTGTTAATTACATACTCTACCAACTCTCAGATTTGCTATTGGAGCATCATAATGACAGTTTTTCGCTCATGGATGAAAAAGTAATTTGAAATAAGTTGGTCCTTCTAGTTGCATCATTTGGATGACATGATCAACTCATCTATGATGCCATTTTTTCCTCTCAATTTCAAGATTAAATTATACTGTCTATTCCCACAAAAAGCACCACAATGGCAATTATAGATTAGGGCTTCTACTGAAGATAACATAAAATCATGAGAACCAAAAGGAGCAACATGGCCTTAAAAAATCACGTCTAACACTTCAACTATACAGCAACCTTCTTAGTACAACAAAATAAAAATAAATTTTATACAAGCTAAATTCCACTCTAAAAGTCTAAAACACTCCTCCAAAATTTTTATTTTCCTAAGTCTTTTACTTCAGAGTATTTTGCCTTTAAAAGAAATAACATAAAATTCCTATTCACTGGAATTTCTAAGGCAGTGAACTCCAGTAAGAATCATCATTCAGATGGCCTGGCGCGGTGGCTCATGTCTGTAATCCCAGCACTTTGAGATCGAGACCATCCAGGCCAACATGGTGAAACACCATCTCTACTAAATAATACAAAAATTAGCTGGGTGTGGTGGCGCACACCTGTAGTCTCAGCTACTCAGGACGCTGAGGCAGGAGAATTGCTTGAACCCAGGTGGCAGAGGTTGCAGTGAGCCGAGATCACACCACTGCACTACAGCCTGGGCAACAGTGCGAGACTCTGTCTCAAAAAGCAAAAATTGAATGACCATTTACACTAGAAGGCTGAATGTTGACAGCTATAAGACACATACCTGAATTAAGGAAGAACTGAGGAGAATCTCCATGAATGCCCACTGTGCCTGGCCCCAATGAGTCAGATAGGGTATTCACAAAAGAAAATACTCCACTCATGATTCCAAAGCCCAAGCCAGAAACTAAAGAGGAAGAAAAACACTGTTAACTCTTTTCCCGCCAAGATTTACTTTCAAGTCAAATTTCCAAGGACTAGTTAATGCAAGTGTGTCAGAGAGAAAAGGACGCTTATGTTCTCCCTGAAGCAGCAGACAGCTGGCTGGAGAGTCATGTGCTTGGCTAAATGAGGAATGGAGAGAGAAGGGGGAAAAGCAAAGGAAATGAATGGTAGAATGCAGCAGAGTAATGAAAAAGGGGAGAAAAAGGTCTAGAGAGGCACACAATAGGTGAGACAGAGGATACAATGCCAAAACTCTGGCTGTACTTTATGATAACAGAGTCCACAGAGCTCAGTTTGACAGCTTAGAACTAAAATTGAGTGTAAAGGGGAACTATGTGTTCCTGAGCCAAACTGGGGAATCCAGATCCAATCTTAAACATAATTCTCAAAGTATAATATGCAGAGATATTAACCGCTTTAACACCAAGAGTCGTCCTAGAACAGCCAAAGTCATGGCAAGATTCAGAGAAAGTAACAGTTTCATCACGCAGAAAATGTTAGCTAACTAGGGAAACCTGGTTAATATATAATGAACATAAGGTAAGGGTCACTTGCGATCACTTTTCCTTTACAAAAGGAACCTGGAAAGCTGGGATAATAAGCAAATATGTACACCAATAGGCCAAGGCAGCAATAATAAATTACTTGAAATCTACAAAGATACAAATGACTTTTATGCCGAGTCTGATTTTTTTTCTTAATGAAACCATGTGGTTCTAACTTACCATAGGCCAGCAGTCGCATGGAAGGTGCTGTCTCACCTGGGCTTATACTCTTCAAACCTTCACTGGCTTTTCTAAAATAAAACCACACATGTAATTAAGAAAAAAAGGAAAGAGCACTGGATCAGGAAGGTCCAACAGGACACTTCAAACCCAGATACTCAACGAGGCTTTGCATCAGGTTATACTCTAAATCTATAATTCAGTTAAACGAAACCCAGCAAATTTTCAATGAACTAAAATCAGCCAAAATTTCCAACTACTTTTTACCTTTTCTTTGACATTCACATAAAACAATAAGAAAAATATGAGCAAACAAGCCATCAGGAATTAAACGTTGAAAGATAAAAACCACAATCCTTCCAATTGCTTTCTGAACTTGGCAAATGGGATCTACCACTCTGGGTTTCTTCTCCCTTCCCAGAGTGCTGTATCGCTATTCCTGCTTTGCTGGCACTTTGCTCTATCTTCTAGCAGGACTATACTTACTCTGCCACCCTCCCTTGCATCTTCCATTCTGCAGAACCTAAACTGCACGCATCCTTCAGAGTGTACTTCAGGCAGCAATTTGCTAAAGCAGCTGTCTCTACCAATGGCTGGTAATCACTAATCTCTCCTTAAATATATAATACATACATATTTAATTTATATAGAGCTTATAGATTATTAGCCTGAGCATGGTGGCTCACGCCTGTAATCTCAGCACTTTGAGAGGCCAAGGCAAGAGGATCGCTTGCATCCAAGAGTTTGAGACCAGCTTGGGCAACACAGCAAGACCCCCTCTACAAAAAATAAAGAAATGATCTTGAGAGTGATCTCATGCATGCTTCTGCTGTGGCCAATTCACAAGCTTACCATGAGTCCCATGCAGATGTGTTAGGAACGCTGGATGCGGCTGGTCAATTCTACTAGCATCACTATTATCAATCCTTCTTGGGGAGAAAACTGCAATAATGTAAAATCCTGACTCAAAGAACATTTAAATTATATTTACTATGAAGCATATTAAGGCAACAAAAGAACTAAACCACTTTTAAAATATTTTTTTTAGCAAATGTTGGAACAAGACAGGTTAACTCTAGCAATAGACAATTAAATTATCCAGAAGACACTTATTTTCTGGGAATTGTGTTATTTTAAATTTCAGGGTGCCGGGCGCGGTGGCTCACGCCTGTAATCCCAGCACTTTGGGAGGCCAAGGCAGGTGGATCACAAGGTCAAGAGATCGAGACCATCCTGGTCAACATGGTGAAACCCCGTCTCTACTAAAAATAAAAAAAATTAGCTGGGCATGGTGGCGTGTGCTGTAATCCGAGCTACTCGGGAGGCTGAGGCAGGAGAATTGCCTGAACCCAGGAGGCAGAGGTTGCAGTGAGCCGAGATCACGCCATTGCACTCCAGCCTGGGTAACAGGAGTGAAACTCTGTCTCAAAAAATAAATAAATAAAAAATAAATTTCAGGGTATGTATATTCATTATAATCAGTTTATCACATAAATATAAATTGTACTGATTACATTAAATTAAGGCAATGTATAATTCAGCCAAAATAGGAATAAGCCTAGTGAAGGGGGTCCTTTGCTTTTCTAGACTCAAAAGAAACAAAAAACCTGCCATTTTGGTGCTGTCCATCTGGAAGTGTTGTTTGGTAGTGAGGACATGAGCCAGAAATTTAAGTTACCATCTTCTTTCTGTAGCAGTAAACAACTAACATGCCCAATTTTCCTAAATAAACTTACCCCTCATAGTGATATTGTTAAAAGCTAATTAAAGCTTATGGGACATATAATATAGTAATAATCTCTGTCAACAGATGTATCAATATAGTAGAATCAATAGATTTTGGAGGATTTCTGTTTTATATAAATTGCTCAATAATAAATAAAAGAGTTGTATCCATGTGGACACAAAGAAGGGAACAACAGACACTGGGGCCTAGCTGAGACTAGGGTGGGGGAGGGGAGGATTGCAATTTACCCATATAACAAACTTGCACATGTACCCTTGAACCTAAAAGTAAATAAAATAAAATACAGTCATGTGCTGCACAGCAACATTTCAGTTAACAATGGATTACAATCGTTGTCCTTATCATAATGGAGCTAGAAATCCCTATTGTCTAGGGACGCCATGATGTTGTAGCAACATGCATCACTCCCGTGTTTGTGGTGATGCTGGTGTAAGCAAACCCACTGCACTGCCAGTCATAGAAAAGCACGGCACATACTGGCAAGGCGCGGTGGCCCACACCTGTAATCCCAGGATTTGGGGAGGTCAAGGCAAACAAGTCACTTGAGCCCAGAAGTTTGTGATCATCTTGGGCAACACGGTGAATCCCTCTCTCTACAAAAAATATAAAAATGAGCCAGGTGTGGTGGCGTGCAGAGAGACCCTGCCACACACACACACAAAAAGTATACCACATACAATTATGTACAGTATATAATATTTCATAATGATAATAAACAATGGTTACTGGCTTTTCCAAAAAACAACAAAGTTAAAAGACTTACACTTTTCCATTTGAAACCTTATTGCAGGCTGGGCACAGTGGCTCACGCCTGTAACCCCAGCATTTTGGGAGGCCAAGGTGGGCGGATCACCTGAGAACAGGATTTCAAGACTAGCCTGGTCAATGTGGTGAAATCTCGTCTCCACTAAAAATACAAAAAATTAGCTGGGTGTGGTGGCACACGCCTGTAATCCCAGCTACTTGGGAGGCTGAGGCAGGAGAGGCAGGAGAGGCAGGAAAATTGCTTGAACCAGGGAGGCAGAGGTTGCAGTGAGCCAAGATCTTGCCAGTGCATCCCAGCCTGGGCAACAAGAGTGAAATTTTGTCTCTCACACACACACACACACACACACACACACACACACACACACACACACAAACTTACTACAAAAGTAAAGTATTCAAGATCATCTGATACTGGTATAAGGGTGATACACAGATTAACAGAATAAAATTGAGAGCCCAGAAATAAATCTTTCTATTTACCACGTGATTGTCAACAAGAGTGCACGATGACTCAACGAGGAAAGAAAGATGGTCTTTGTAATACATGGTGGCGGAATACTAAATAATCACATACAAAAGGATGAAGGTGGACCCTTATCTTACACCACATAAATGGTGTAAAGTAAAATGAGTGAAAAGTCCAGCCAAGAGCTAACTATGAAACTATTAGAATACACAGGTGTCAGTCTTCATGACTTTGGACTGAGTAGTAATTTCTCAAACACGAACATCTGCACCACGAGCAACAAAAGAAAAAGTAGATAGATGAACCTTGTCAAAATTAAAAGCTGTGATGCTGCAAAGGACACGATCAAGACAGTGAAAAGACAACAAAGACAGCAGGAAATATTTGCAGATCGTGTTTGAAAAAGGATTGATATTGACAGAACTCTTACAACTCAATAATAAAAAGACAAAATAATCCAATTGAAGAGATAAATCGGTGGGCCACGTGGGCTCACATCTGCAATACCAGCATTCTGGGAGGCCAATGTAGACAGATTGCCTGAGCTCAGCAATTCAAGATCAGCCTCAGCTACATAGAGATACTATTTCTCTACCCAAAAAATGCAAAAATGAGCCGGGTGTGGTGGCAGGCACCTACCGCTCTAGCTACTCAGGAAGCTGAGGGTGGGAGGATTGCTTGAGCCCCGGAGGCGGAAGTTGCAGTGAGCCATGATTGCGCCACCGCACTCCAGCCTGGGTGACAGAGAGAGACTGTCAATCAGTGAATCAATCAAAGATATTAGCTATTTAATATAGCAAAGTACTACTATCACAAATATATTAAATAAACAAATTCAAAAGATGAATAAACTTCCTAATTCTGTATTATGGAAGTAAGTGAGAGGAAAAGTAACAGCTAAGAGTTCTCGATGTTAACACCAGGAAGTGAGAAAAGTACGAAACATCATCAGTTTCTGTATTCACTTCCATTTTACTCAAGTGGAAAATTCTTTGTCTGCATTTATTATTGTGTTTCCAAAAACAAAAAGAGAAACAATGCAAATTTTAAAAATATCAACTTTGAAAAACTACTGAGAAATCACACCATCTTTCTCGTTCATTCTATTTTTGAATGTGCGTATGAGGGAGAGAAAGAAATACGAATACAAGCTAAATACACCATTTTAAGAATTTTTAAAAACAGACATGTTGCTTAAAAGTTGTAGCAATGGTTATCTTAATATTTTTTCTATAAATGGAAGGTTTTCTAAAATTATAACATATTTACGGTATCAACATTGTAAGACAAAATTGAATTAAATTGGCCGGGCGTGGTGGCTCAAGCCTGTAATCCCAGCACTTTGGGAGGCCGAGGCGGGTGGATCACGAGGTCAACAGATCGAGACCATCCTGGTCAACATGGTGAAACCCCGTCTCTACTAAAAATACAAAAAATTAGCTGGGCATGGTGGTGCGTGCCTGTAATCCCAGCTACTCGGGAGGCTGAGGCAGAAGAATTGCCTGAACCCAGGAGGCGGAGGTTGTGGTGAGCCGAGATCGCGCCATTGCACTCCAGCCTGGGCAACAAGAGCGAAACTCCATCTCAAAAAAAAAAAAAATTGAATTAAATTACAAAAATTTCCATCCAAATAGAAAAAATCCTAATGTCTGTTTTAGGCAACATACAGGAGTTTCGAGCAACATAGAGTTGCCTAAACTGTATGTTCTTGGCAAAATGCCATTATGTTTTAAGCAACATAACTTGGATTTTTTTTTTTAAAGGACTGTAGAAAGGGCTACCCCTTGTTGTCACATGCCAATTTCTCATTATGCAAGGCTCTGCCAGGCTGAAAGTTACTATTCATTCATGAAGAATAAGATTATTAAGTGACTACGGCCTAACCCACGAAATAAAATTATTATTTATTATTAGATTACAATGAATATTTTGATCTAATTCCATATATTTATAAAAACTGGTATAAACTCTCCATGTTTTAATCTTGGCACCAAATTCTGATAGCAAAAGTTTGAGGTAGCACTTTAAATTTAAAAGTTCAAGACCTACTTTGTCAGTGGAGATAAAATATTGATTCAAATAAAGCCCCTGGCTGGGCACGGTGGCTCAAGCCTGTAATCCCAGCACTTTGGGAGGCCGAGGCGGGTGGATCACGAGGTCAAGAGATCGAGACCATCCTGGTCAACATGATGAAACCCCGTCTCTACTAAAAATACAAAAAATTAGCTGGGCATGGTGGCGCGTGCCTGTAATCCCAGCTACTCGGGAGGCTGAGGCAGGAGAATCGCCTGAACTCAGGAGGCGGAGGTTGCGGTGAGCCGAGATTGTGCCATTGCACTCCAGCCTGGGTAACAAGAGCGAAACTCCGTCTCAAATAAATAAATAAATAAATAAAGCCCCTATATTTGAACACAGGATAGCATAAGAGACCAATGTAAATGTATTGGTATAAGTGTTAGTCATAAAGCATTCCAGTTTTTAAACTTGTTTTCATACAAGTACATAACATCCATTTCTCAAATTTGCTGGGAAAGTTTTGAGTATTCTAAAGGCTTGTAAAAGATTCATTTTGCAAATGCAAACAAAGGTACCTGTTAATGCAAGTCTGTCCTACCAATTGTTTAAAATTTCCTAAGGCCCTTTCAGAAAAGCAGACATGGTTTCCCTAGCAGGCTAGAGACGCTTCTCTGAACATCCTGGCATTAAAGCCTACAGACTGACAACTGAACTGTAATTTCTTCCTCACGTGGCTCTACTCCCTTCCTGCCCTCACTAAAAAAGTAAGCCCTTGCTCCTCATTGTAAAAAGAAAATTTAAAACTTTAAAATTAAAAAAAAAAAGAGGAACAAAAAATGTGGCTCTATGTTCAGCTCCAGTCATTTGGGTCTCTAAGTTAGTGCCAGGAAAATGCTGGCATTTCACGTGGAAACCACAAAGATGCAAGCAAGTGAAGAACAGCCGGTACTCATTTGGGCACTCTGGGAATTCAGGTTTTAGAACATACAAGTCCTAAACTTCAAATTCTGAATTAGAAATTAAGGGTCTTTTTTTTTTTTTCCAAAATTAGACCCACTGCATGAAAATGCATATGAGCCAATGACATCACCGACAGGAAAACCCAGTGCAATGTGAGGCTGAGCTGTGAAGGCTACAGTGCCCAGTGGGGGCACTACTTAGACCTCACTGCAGAATACTGTGCCAGGTCCTGAGCACAGGCAAAAACTAGGCGCTGACAAAAAGGGTCATGTCCACTGACCAGAAAGGAAAAACAGCCTTGCTTTTGAAAAGGTTTGGAAGCCACAACCATGCCTGCTGAGGTCCAGGTGAAAGGAGGACCGCTCAACCTTGAAAGGCACATGATGATAACCATGTAGCAGAGACTTCATTTACCTGGTGAGCACGGTCAAGGTCAGAAGGGTGTGTGTGTGTGTGTGTGTGTGTGTGTGTGTGTGTTTGAGACAGGGTCTGGCTCTGCTGCCCAGGATGGAGCACAGTAGTGCAATCACAGCTCACTGCATCTTCTGCCTCCTGGGTTCAAGTGATCCTCCCACCTCAGCCACCTGAAGGGATGGGACCACTGTGCCTGGTTAATTTTTGTGTTTTTTGTAGAGACAGGGTTTTGCCATGTTGCCCAGGCTGGTCTCGAACTCCTTAGCTCAAGCAATCAGCCCACTTCCCAAAGTATTAGGGTTACAGGCATGAGCCACCTAGCCCAGTGGAGATAGATCTGGTTACATTAATCATATTCCACAGTTAAACTGTAGAATGGTGTAACTGCAACATGCCAGAAACAATCAAACACAACTAGATGTCCATCTGTTAGAGATGTTGTATTACCATGGAAATTTCAATGTTACCTTTCATATTTATTTGTTCCCATCTAATATTTCCAGGGACTAATGGGAATTTCATTTTTGAAACTTTTCTAAGATATGATTTCTGCTTCTAAGCAATGGCTTCCTGGTTTTCCATTTCTAATTTAAATTCCTTTATTATGAAAAGGAAATTCAGTATCTGCTATTAAAAGCAAAGAGTAAAAAATACAGAAAACGTAGCATATTGGTAAGAACAAGTTATCCTTATTGAAGGATAATGAAAAGCCTAACGAAAAGAGTTGTTGTTGAGGGTCCTCTTGGTTATATCCATGAAATTCATGGAGAGCCTTAATTACTTCATTTGTAGAAATGAAAAAAGACAGCTCTACTAAGTATCACTCTACTAAGTCTTACTACATAATCAAAACTAATCTCATAACTGCCTGAAAGGAAATATAATTCCAAGTTCCAGCTGTGTTTCGAATCAGCAGTTTCATAGTGAGGTCCCCCGGAGTGCAAGAGAAGACCTACTTTCTGGCCTAATAGGGAAACCCAAGGCTTTTTCGAGAATGTATTCTCCTATTATAGATTTTAAACTACAGGATGTATCACAAAATGAACTCTCATTTTCCCTATTACAATCAAAATAATAAAAGGCATGGTCTCCATAAGGATTCTTTATCTTGGCTGGGCTTGGTGGCTCATGCCTGTAGATCCAGCACTTTGGAAGCCCAGGTGGGTGGATCACTTGAGGTCAGAAGTTTGAAACCAGCCTGGCCAACATGGGGAAACCCTGTCTTTACTAAACTTATAAAAATCAGTGGGGCGTTGGGATGCACGCCTGTAATTCCAGCTACTAGGGAGGCTGAGGCAGGAAAATGGCTTGAACCCGGGAGGCGGAGGTTGCCGTGAGCAGAGATCTCGCCACTGCACTCCAGCCTGGCAACAACAGCAAAAACTACATCTCAAAAAAAGGAAAAAAAAGAATTATATATCTTAGGTGGTGGCAAAGAGAAGAACAAATACATTCTAAGCTGGAATGATTTCGGTAGTTGTTTTAATGCTTCCCTAGCTTATTTGTCTCCATGACACTCATCTCCTATAACGGTGTACTTCTTGTTCATTCATTTGTTGTCCATCTCCTGCTACTGTAAGCTCCATGAAGCCAGAGACTCTGTCTTTTAATCACTGTGCATCCCCAGTACCTAGGATAGTGTCTGGCATTGATGCTTTAGAAATATTTTTTGAATGAAGGAAGAAAGGAAAGAAGAAATGTGCACAAGATAAAAGAACACTGAATATTTTCAGGCAGGAAATGGACCAATCTCTTGGCTTAGAATTATGTAGGAGATAATTATGTAGGAGATAGATAGCAGATAGAAAACTATATTCATGTTTCAAATGACCAAATGATAACTAAAATCTAACTGGGGGGGGAGGGAAGGCAGATATTTAACTTACTTTAGGAGTCTATAATACGCAAATCGGAACATTTCTTGGATAAAGACTGAGACCAATGCTCCAAAGATGAGCAGGTATTTCTGTACTGGTCCATCTTTGTTGTCAGTAATAACTCTTGCCATGAACCAAACAAGCGACGAAATCAGCAGAGACACCAACCAGAAGAAAGCTCTGAAAAACGGGGGGGGGGGGAGTTACAAGTGAACATCAGTACAGGATTAGTAATGATCTAAAGGCGGGGAAAAAACCCTGCTTGAGAAGGAAGAGATTTCTTCACTTTTTAATAAGGGGTGGAAAAAGTCCTCATAAAGTGTTGCTTTTCATCAGTTGTTCTTAAAGGTGTCTTTTCCTTAGTGAGACAAACATGTCCCAGAGGAACGGTGAGATTTCCCAACAGTTACCCTTTTTTCAGTAACTCCGTATTTGCTGGTACGTCTGCACTCTATCTGCCGAGGACTGTCTAGCTACAAACTTGGTTATTTGGTACTCTTTCTAATCAATGCTCTGCCCATTGATGAGCCAAAACAGGAAAATATACAACCTTGATCACTGCAATTTTCATATCCTTAAAACCTACAAGAAATTACAGATTACTGGTCAGATATCTGCAAAGGTGAGCATCTTTTCCAGAAAAATATCTACAACTCTATTAAGTGACTGGTATAAAATTCAACTTGAAAACCTGTGTTCTGATCTGGATGAGTACCCACGCCCTCCAGGTCTTGCAGCACCCCTATGGATTCCAAGGATTGTAGCAAGCTCTACAAACCTTTTCCCAAATCTCTATTATTTTTAAAATAAAATGTAACGAAGCACTTTGAAAACGTTTGTGGGAGGTGAAGAAACGCAGAAAAGTGGGAATTCCTGGCCTAGTCTGGTGCCAAGAGAGACTCATGGGGGTGGGGAGGACGACGACGTGGTACGTGCAAGTAAGAACCAGGTGACGACTGGGATGGGACACCGAAGTTCCGTATTCATCAAGCTCCCAGGAGATGCATAGTCAGGTGCTTCGGTGTTTTTACAGGTTTCCATTCTTTGGCTGCACTCCGGAATCATCCAAAAAGAGAAAAAAAAAAAAAAAATCTGAAGCCCGAATTCCACCTCCTAGACATTGAGACTCAATGGATCGGGGTGGGGGTGGGCATCGGCATGTTTTAAAGCACCTGGCCCCAGGTGATTCTAATTGGCAGAGATCGCGCACTACAATCCTAGACGCCAACGGGTTCTTAACCCTTTGGGGATTGCAGATGCCTTTGAGAATGCGAGGGAAATTAGGGACTCTCCCTCCAGAAAATGAAGGATGCAGAGAATGCATATATGAACTTATCCATAATTTTTTTATACTTTAGAGGCTTCAGGGCTCACTAAACCCACCCATGGGCCCCAGGCAAAAGGCCCTGACCCCCTGCGCTTATTCCTAGGAGGGCGAGGCGCCTCGGGGAAGCCGGATCTCCGCTCTCCCCCTGTCAACCCTCCTCCCGTCAGAAACGCAACAAGGTCGAGCCGCGCGGTGGGGGCGCCCAGGGTCGCGGGTAACCCCGGCGGGAAAGGGGAGCCCGGCGTCCGGGTTTCCCGGCGCAGTCGCCTCACCCGGCGATGAGGAAGATGATACGCAACGGCTCGGTGGCGATGGTGAAGACATAGAGGGCGAGCGCAGGCCCGAAGGCAATGAAAGCGCAGCCGAAGAAAACGGCCGCCG
>CM052655.1:6674186-6714317 GCA_028533165.1 Leontopithecus rosalia | reverse complement strand
GCTCGTGCGGCGTGGGGCGTGGAGCGCGGGGCGGGGGCGGGGCGAGGGGGGCAGGGGGCCGGGCCCGTGGGGCGTGGGGCGTGGGGCTTGGAGCGCGGGGCGGGGGCGGGGCTCGTGGGGCAGGGGGCCGGGCCCGTGGGGCGTGGAGGGCGTGGCGGGGGCGGAGCTCGTGGGGCACGGGGCGGGGGCGGAGCTCGTGGGGCACGGGGCGGGGGCGGAGCTCGTGGGGCGCGGGGCGGGAGCGGAGCTCGTGGGGCGCGAGGCGAGGCGGAGCGTGGAGGCAAAGCACGAGGGCCGTGGGGACGGGGCGGGGCGTGGGCTGAGGGCGCCCCTACGGGCTGAAGGTCGGGAGCGCGAACCCCACCGCCGGACCTTCCGCCCTAGCCGGTGTCCGGAAGCGCCCGGGCTCCGCAGCAGCTGCTGATCCGGAGGCTGGCGTCCTCGGCGACGTTAGGGCCCAAGCCATCGCCCGCACGCCTGCAGATACACCCGGATCGGGTCCCAGTGCGAGCCGCGAGGTGGCTGAGAGAAGGGGAGCTCGCCAGCTCACCTTTGAGCCGCGTGCACCGAGAACAGACAGTGATTCCAAGTCAGCTAAAGAGACTAAAGGAAAACGTACCGCAGGCACTGGCAGGATCCCTTTTTAACTAGTCTTTTCTTTAAAGCACATTTTACTGTTTGGATAGTTGCGGGAGGTTCGTGCTGCATCCTGTATAAAAGCTAGGCTGGGATAGCAGTGACCCCGGTGATAACCCACAGATGGTAAAATGATGAAATAGTGGTGGAAGAAACTGCCCTTCTCAGAGCTGTTTTGGCCCAAAATTTTTCCCCCCAAATCTTCAAAAAAGTTGTTTTTGCAGGCATTCTGTGAACACCCTGCAAACAAGAGTGACATCTCCCTCGTCTGTCCTCTCACAGTGGTCCATTTCACTGGCTTATCTTTCTTCCCCGTTGAAATGTGAACCCCCTCCTCCCGTCCGAAACGCAACAAGGTCCAGCTGCGTGGTGGGGGCGCCGAGGGTCGCGGGTAACCCGAGCAGGGGAAGGGAGCCCCGGCGTCCGGGTTTCCTGGCACAATCGCCTCCCCCCGCGATGAGGAAGGGTCAGGGACTTTGGGGACAGGGACTTTGCTGTTTCCTCAGCACCTAGAAGTTCATTAATATCCGTTCAATAAGTGAAATAATTTAAAAAGTGGAAGTTATAAACACCTTTATATTAACAATTTCTAAAAGGTTAAAAATTAAAACAAGTTCTCTGATCATTCACAGCCAACTTAGATCTTTAAGTTTAATAATAATACTTCGTTGGTTATTTTGATCAACGTGCCTGACACAGGTAAGTGCTATGTAAGTGTTAACCACTCACTCCTACACCTTCTTTAATGCCCAGCATGAATAAAGATTTTGGGCCAGGCACAGTGGCTCATGCCTGCAATGCCAGTACTTTGGGAGGCCAAGGTGGGCGAATCATCCTGGCCAATATGGTGAAACCCGTCTCTACTAAAAATACAAAAATTAACCAGGTGTGGTGGCAAGTGCCTGTAGTCCCAGCTACTCGCGAGGCTGAGGCAGGAGAATCACTTGAATCTAGAAGGTGGAGGTTGCAGTGAGCCGATATTGCACCACTGCACTCCAGCCTGGCAACTGAGCAAGATTCCATCTCAAAACAACAATAAAAGATGTTGGTAATCCACATTAAAAAAACAAACAGCAGTAGACAAAAGTTGGGACCTGACAGATGTTTTGCAGCTCACCTCTGAAAATGGACTTTCAAATAATACAACTGCAGGTATTCTTACAGAAAAATGTCATCTTTGCCCATTTAAAAGTCATATATATTTTCCATTTACTCCCACAGAATAATCCTTCAGATGCCAGTGACTGTAATTTGAATGGTCGTATCCAGCACAACACCTGACAAAACTCAGGTTGAGACAGTAGTTCAGAGTGATAGATCTGCTTTGTAAAGATATGTAAAATGAGATTCCAGACTGGAGGTCGTCAGTGTAACGCAGGCATGAGATGGGATTTAGCAGGACTCTGGAGGGAAGCAGACAAATTTAATAGAAGTTTAGGAATTGTACAAACAGAATTTAGTGACTAGTGCACTACGTAGAGTGGGACGGGGAAGAATCAAGGATGAGGGCTTCTGGAGGTTTCAGGCTTAAGTGAATGCTGTGGACACAGAAGGAGGAGAGAATATGGCAAAGTAGACCCAATAATGGGGACCATTTTGTTATTTTGTTGTTGTTTTGGAGACAGAGTCTGGCTCTGTCACCCAGGCTGAAGTGCAGTGGCGCAATCGAAGCTCACTGCAACCTCTTCCTCCTGGGTTCAAGCAATTCTCCTGGGTTCAAGCAATTCTCTTGGGTTCAAGTGATTCTCCTGCCTCGGCCTCCTGAGTAGCTGGGACTATATGCATGTGCTACCATGTCTGGGTTATTTTTGTATTTTAGTAGAAACAGAGTTTCATGACGTTGGCCAGGCCAGTCTTGAACTCCTGACCTCGAGTGATCTGCCCACCTCGGCCTCCCAAATTGCTGGGATTACAGGTATGAGCTACCGTGCCCGGCCTTCGTTTGGGATGCCTTGAGATTAAGATACGTGCAGCACTCCAAATGGAGGTGTTCAGTAGGCAGCTACGTATCAGGATCAGGAGAGACTTGGACTGAACATCAGGATTGAGACCAGAATACCCGAAGCCGTGAGAGTGCATAGAATCACCTAGATAGCCAGTGAAGCCAGAACAAGGCCTGTGCCAGAACACCAACATTAAAGGTATGAGAAGAGGAACCTCAGAAGAAACTGAAAAGGAGTGGCCAAGAGGGTAGCAGGAAAACCAGGGAATATGGTGCTGTGGAAGCCAAAAGGAAAACATTTCAGAAAGAAGGGCTCAAAGCGGCCAGGCGCGGTGGCTCACTCCTGTAATCCCAGCACTTTGGCAGGCCGTGGCGGGCAGATCACCTGAGGTCAGGAGTTTGAGACCAGCCTGACCAACATGGAGAAACCCCGTCTCTACTAAAAATACAAAATTAGCCAGGTGCGGTGGTGCATGCCTGTAATCTTAGCTACTTGAGAGGCTGAGGCAGGAGAATCACTTGAACCCAGGAGGCGGAGGTTGCAGTGAGCCAAGATGGCACCATTGCACTCCAGCCTGGGCAACAAGCGTGAAACTCCATCTCAAAAAAGAAGAGTATGAGTTAAGCTGTGACAGGATTTAAGGCTGGAGAGAAAGACGTGGGGATGGCAAAGGACTTTGCCATGCAAAGGAGTTTTTATCCCAAGGTTAGGCAGTACCACTAAAGCATTGTATATGGCAGGGGCAGGATAAGATGCAACCTGTAAAACTCAGCACTGCAAAAACTGAATTGGAGGAACATAAAATTAGAGGTGGGGAGAGACTGGTTTGGAGAGGTTGCAGTGATCTAGGCAGAAGCTGAGGGGCCCTCAACAAAGACGGCAGTAATAATGGACAAGTAAATGGAGGTAGAACCCATAGAATCTGGAGGTTGACTAAG
Source organism: Leontopithecus rosalia (assembly GCA_028533165.1). Lineage (NCBI taxonomy): Eukaryota > Metazoa > Chordata > Mammalia > Primates > Cebidae > Leontopithecus > Leontopithecus rosalia. Next base: position 6,710,800 of record CM052655.1, on the reverse strand, counting down.
GATCTAGACAGATGATAGCGCTACTTATTATGATGGAAAGGACAGGCTGCCCCGCTGGAACTGGGGTTTGCTTGTGGAAGGGGGAGAGACAACGTTGAGTTTGAGTTTCAGACACGTGTGTGTGATGCACCTGTAGCAGATCCAAGGGCGGGTGTCCGGTACGATGGTAACTATGAGATCTGGCCCTCTCGAATGTGGTTGGGTTTAGCTTTCTATTGCTGCTGTGCTAAATTACCACAAACTTAGTGACATAGAGCAGCACAAATTTAGTCTCACAGTTCTGGAGGTCATTAAGTACAAAATGGGTCTGACCCGGGCTAAAATCAAGGTGTTGGAGCAGGCTGCTTCCTTCTGGAGGGTAGGGGAGAATCCTTTTCCAGATCCTGGAGGCTGCCCACATTCCTTGGCTCATGGCTATGCATGGCATCACAGCACCTGTTCTCCCTCTGCCTGCATCATCACGTGGCTTTCTTCTGACTCTTCCTGTTCTCTCATGAGAAGGAGCCCTGGGATTACACTGGGTCCACTTGGATCAGGATAATTTCCCATCTCGTGATCCTTATGTTGATCTCCTCTGCAAAGTCCTTTTTGACACATAAAGTAACATTCACAGGTTCCAGAGATTAAGGCATGGCTGTCCTTGAGGAGCATAGGGGAAGGCGGGGAAGGGCATTTTTCAGCCTTACCATAGAAGTTATGAGCATTTAAGGAGCCATGAAAAAGAGTGAAATTATTGTGTACAAGTGGGAATCAAGAGAATACTGTCACAGAAGCCAAGGAAAGAACATTTCTTGGGAGGTGGAGAGAGAAATATACCCGTGAAATGCTGCCAAGAAGTTAGCTAGGGCTGGGCGCGGTGGCTCACGCCTGTAATCCCAGCACTTTGGGAGGCCGAGGCGGGTGGATCACCTGAGGTCAGGAGCTCAAGACCAGCCTGGCCAACATGGTGAAACCCTATCTCTACTAAATATATACAAAAATTAGCCAGGCGTGGTGGTATGTGCCTGTAATCACAGCTACCTGGGAGTCTGAGGCAGAAGAATTGTTTGAACCTGGGAGGCAGAGTTTGCAGTGAGCTGAGATTGTGCCACTGCACTCCAGCCTGGGTGACAAAGTGAGACTCTGTCTCAAAAAAAAAAGTGGGGGGGGGATTAGCTAGGAACAGAAAACTGCTGCCTGCAGCTAGGCTGTCTTAAGCACAATGTACACAAAGTGGTGAGAGGTAGGCGACAAACTGGAGTAGGTTAAAGAATAAATGGAAAATGAAAAAGTGAAGATGGTAACTATGGGCACCTCTTTGAACACAGGTGCCTTTAAGCATAATAGGAAAAAGAACAGTAGGGGAGAGAGGGCCACAAGCCACAGGGTGGGAGGGTTGAGGATGCCCAGGGGCCGAAGGAAGGGCTTAAAAAGGATAGGTTTGTGGGTACAAGAGAAAGAGCTGTGACATCCTTAAAAAGCAGGATAGCAGTGGGAGGATGAATTCAGAGAAGGGGCAGAGAGAGGAGCCTGGGATAAGAACGCCTCTGGCCAAGCATGGTGGCTCAGGCCTGTAACCAAGGCACTCTGGGAGGCTGAGGTGGGCAGATCACAAGGTCAGGAGATCAAGACCGTCCTGGCCAACACGGTGAAACCGTCTCTAATAAAAATACAAAACAAAAAAAGCTGGGCATGGTGGTGCACGCCTGTAATTCCAGCTATTGGGAGGCTGAGGCAGGAGAATCACTTGAACCCAGGAGGTGGAGATTGCAGTGAGTCAGGATTGCACCACTGCACTCCAGTCTGGGTGACAAAGCGAGGCTCTGTCTCAAAAAAAAAAAAGAATGCCTCTGAGACCAAGAGGAAAGAGGTGAGGATGAAGGTGGACTGTAGATGAGGAAGAGGAGGATAAAGTGTTTTGTGACTGATGCTTTTCTCTGGAAGGAGGGAGGCGAAAGATCTGTCCATGAAGAGGGATGGGGAAGAGGTAGAAAGCTTAAGAAGAATCATGAAGGTGTGAAATGGCTGTGGGATAAATGGGAAAGACGGAGACTGGGACATATGCAAACAAAGTAGGAGCGTGTCAACAGTGCTGGTGCCATCAAATTCCGTTCTTTCTGTCTGAGCTGAAGTGAGAGGATCACTTGAACCTAGGAGTTCGAGATCAGCCTGGGCAACATAGGGAGACCCTGTCTCTACCAAAAAAAATCCAAAAACAAAAAGAAACAAATTAGTTGAGTTGGGTAATGCCTGTAGTCCCACCAGCACTTTGGGAGGCTGAGGCGGGTGGATCACCTGAGGTCAGGAGTTCGAGACCAGCCTAGCCAACGTGGCAAAACCCCGTCTCTTACTAAAAATAAAAAATTAGCTGGGCATGGTGGTGTGTGCCTGTAATCCCAGCTACTCAGGAGGCTGAGGCAGGAAAATCGCTTGAACCTGGGAGGTGGAGGTTGCAATAAACCGAGATTGCACCATTGCACTCCCGCCTGGGTGAGAGAGAAGGGCTCCATCTACACACACACACACACACACACACACACACACACACAAAACTGCATTATTTTAAAGTGAAGACAAAACAACAGAAACAGAAACTAAATTTGCAAAGACTAAGAAGGGAAGGGTGATCAATTTAAAGCTGTGGGTTTCATAATAGAATAACCTCAATGTATGCTGAGCTATGTATGATGCACAGGGGAGCTGGCTATTTTTCTAGGTTTTTTTTCTTTTGAGACAGAGTTTCACTCTTGTTGCTCAAGCTGGAGTGCAGCGGCACGACCCTGGCTCACTGCAACCTTTGCCTCCTGGGTTCAAGCCATTCTCTTGCCTCAGCATCCCAAGTAGCTGGGATTACAGGCATGCACCACCATGCCCGACTAATTTTGTATTTTAGTAGAGATGAGGTTTCTCCATGTTGGCCAGGCCGGTCTCAAACTCCTGACCTCAGGTCATCTGCCCGCCTTGGGCTCCCAAAGTGCTGGGATTACAGGTGTGAGCCACTGTGCCTGACCTATTTTTCTAGGTCTTTAAACAACGCTGGGGCAGATATAACGTTTGCTAAAATAATCTCAAGTCTGCCATGGTTTGAATCATATACCTATCAAATTTGCAGAAACTTTTTATTTCATTTTGTTTATTTTTCTGAGATAGGGTCTCACTCCATCACCCAGGCTGGGGTGCAGTGGCCCAATCCCGGCTCATGGCAACCTCCATCTCCTGAGTCCAAGAGATTCTCCAACCTCAGCCTCCTGAGCAGCTGGGACCACAGGCGTGCACTGCCATGCTAGGCTAATTTTCATATTTTGTAATTTTGTCATAGAGATGGGGGTCTCACCATGCTGGCCAGGCTGGTTTCTAACTCTCAACCTCAACTGATAAACCCACCCCAGCCTCCCAAAGTGCCAGGACCACAGGCATGAGCCACCACACCTGGCCCAAATTTGCAGAAACATTTATTTTTAAAAGGTGCAGTCCATTTCAGAGTCATGAGTATTTTCATTTTCATTATGTAGTTTTTATTTTAGACGAACATTATTATAAAAAAAAGTTCACCTGGAATGAAATCCATTTTAAAAAAAACACAGCATCAGTATCAGTACACAGTTAACGAATTGGCTTAAACAAGATTAACCACGTGACAGGTCCACTTATCTGCAGGAGCTTTTCACATTAAGCCACTGGAGCAAAAATAAAATATGTTTAAACATGTACAGTAGGATAATTATATGGAAAAACTAGAGCGCTTCCATTAGGGGCATGATTTTCATCAAAGAGTTTATGGTAGTTTGCATGAGAGGAAATGCAGTGTCAGCTGCAAACAAAATAAAACCCATCCGTAAGGCCACAGAAATGAACTACTAAATTCACATTTTTTAAAAAGGTAAGAAAGTGAAATAAGTTCTATTAGTTTCTTGGCACAAGAAATGCAATTGCATATGGCACACGCATTTCAAGAAATGAAGTAAAATCTGAAAATATCCCTAAAATAATTGTTTGCTAATCTATATTTCTCTACATTTCAGCCATTTAGATTTTTTCATAGTGAACATGACAGCCATTAGTTTTATTAGTCTAAAAAAAAAAGACTGATTCTACTCTAAAATTGTGCTAGAATTTGAAATTCTTTTAGCATATCCTGTCTGTCTAGGTCCCTCTATATCAAGGGATTTCATTTTTAGACATTCCTTTCTGCCTACCCCTGCGCTCCCTTTGGATGTAACAGGGGAAAAGGAATGTCTTTTCTGTTAAAAAAAAAAAAATCGAAGAAACCCGATTGCAGAAATGAGAGCTTAAAATTTACAGTAAGTATACCAACATAATGAAATGTGGTTTTAAAATTTTAAGCTTAGAAGCTCATTTTTAAAGATTGAGAACTAAATTTGTAAAGGAATCTAAGTCATGAACTTGAAAAGAACATCTGCTTAAATGTATCACTTACTGATCACAGGAAAAGCTTTATAAGCCTTAATACAGACTCTCAGCATTCAGAACCTGTAGAATGGAGTTATAATCTCTTACTTAGAAACTTCTGCAAAAATGCACCTATATTGCACAGCTAAATTTATTAATGGAGACAGGGGGATAATACATTTTTAAGCTACTAGATATGACATGTATGCTCTATTCTAAACTAGTAATTCCTACTTTTCCCAATGATGTCTTCAGTTCAAAACAAAACAATTTAAATTTTGTTAGATGCTTAAAGGCTGGCTCACTGTTTTTCTACCAGGTATTAGAATACTAGTTAGCTAAATGAGGTATAATTAAAAAATAGTCCTTCAAAGTAAAGAGTAGTCTTCTGAAAATTTATAACAAAGACTGCACAAAATGTTTATGTAAATAGTAAGAAACCCTGCAGCACCTACTAACTGATGCACAGGTAGATTATTTTATCATAATCTGTCCGAAGTAAAATATAGCTAAAATAAGTTCCCAGTGAAACATTTTACAATCAACTGATTTACATGCTACTTAGTTACAGCACATTTTCACTGTCTGATACCCTCAGACTCCATTCAAAAGGTCTAGTCCAACCATTGTCAAAAATGAATACACTGATAATAAAGTGCAGCCACTGAACCACTAATACTGCTGCAAAAATCTTCAGGTACCTTATCCGTAAGACCACAAAAATGTTCACAAAAAACTAGATTTCTTCAGTTTCAGCAGGGAACAGACAATTATCTGTCATCAAATTCTTCTACAAATAGAAAAAATAATGCACTGTATGTACATTATTAAGCAAAGTGGAATATTTATTGGGTCATTTTACCATGCAGAAAGTGAATTTCCTAAGGTCTTAGCTCAATGTATATACAATTTAGCAAAGCTAAATGTAAGAAAATAGCAAGGACAATTTATTTCTATGTAACAGAGCATATCCTCCCAATGTGCTGCTACTTCAAAGAGCACTTTTAGACTCTTCTAACTTTTACAGGCTCTTTCAAGTGAAGTTCATGGAGACTAGTTATTAATCCATATAAGACAAAAGAAGAAAGAAGAAATACAACCAAATCAAAGCATTATGTTAAAAATAATAACAAAAGCTAACCACAGAATATGTCAGTTTTGGTTTGCAGACAACCCTGAGATTATATAAACCAAAGTGTTAAGACACCAAATAGTTGGAGGTAAATTACTGAGAGAATTACATTCATACATGGTGTCATAGCACTAGTCTTTTAGAAAGTACTTTGTTACCGTCCAGAAAGCTTAACTGCTTGGATTTTTTTCAGGAAATAGTAAATATAAGATGTTTCTAAAAAAGTACGTTTTCCTTTTGAAAATGTATTTAATTTTAAGACAGTAGAATTACAATCAACTTTCAATGACAGAACTACTAATTATCCTAGAACAGCAATGGATGACTTTTAAGCCTACAGGTAATTACAAAAAAAAATTATAGAGGCTGAAATTTGTCAACAAATTAATATGTCTATTAAAAATAGCTTGGGAATATTTGCAGCTGCTCAATTCTTCCTCTATTTTCAAATAAGTGTGAAAGATTGACTGGTCCAAGCATTCTAATGCTGCATCTTAATGAAGAGAATTCTCTGTGGTGATAAGCAATCCCTTTCTGTTTCCATCTCCTGTTCCTATCCAGCATGATAGGAGCCTTCATGAAGCAAAACAGGTATACCAGGAAGAATGACGAACAGAAGTCATTTCCCTCATCCCCTCTGTACCATCCCTCGCTGTGCGATGACACTGAAGGCTGGAGTAACAGCAATGACATAGTGACCTGAATTTGGCGTGTAGGTTAACACTAAATACCTCGCGATGGTTCCATCTACAAAAAGTATACCAGTACCAGTGTTTGTTGAAAAAGGCAACTAAGCTTTTGGTTGGCTTTAGCCCACATGACTGGACTAAGTTCTCTAACAATGAACTAACAGATGGAACTGGGTTCTACACATTCAACAATGGCTGTTTTAAAACTGAAACCTTGGTCCTATTTTCTCTAATGAAAAGAGTTTTCCTAGAGGCGACACTAGGTCTAAGTACTTTTATTTCTAAAAATACCCCCTAAATAAAAACAACCAAAAATCATTATTTTCACCATTACCAAGAGCTAGCTCTTTTAAATTTGTATCAACAAGTTAATCTCCCTCTCCACAGGTAAGCTTTCCATAAACTAACACCTACAACATCTTGTTATGCAAACTAACATCTACCTAACTCTTGTTAACTTTTGTAGACAGGGATTATGGTCGGAATTTGGTATTACAGCTAAACCAGTCAGCTAAGGAATGAAGCTGAGAAAAATATGTTACATATCCTATTGACAGAACCACACTTAGATGCTGCACTAAAACTCTGTAAATGGTTTTTTATCTCTCAGCCCACATAAAATTTCAGCTCAAGAAGTTCACAGATAGAAACAGATAATAATGTTCAAATATGTTGTCAGTTTTAAGTAACTGAATGATTAGAGTAAGTCAGACATGAGAAAGAATAGCAAATATAAACCCCAAGGAAAAACGAGATTGTGATTATTTTCAAATGCAGTTTCTATAGATCGGTCAGAGGTAATCATTTTAAAAAAGTGATTCGTTCAGCTACCCAGACTCTGGCAAATAGGTCAGGGATGAGGCAAAGCTCTTAACAGTCTGAAGAAATAAAGAAATTGTGGCCTTTGATGACTAGATGGGCATTTCGGTAAATTTTAAAAATGAATTTAATGATTTTTATTTAAGAAAAAGCCCTTAAATAAATGTTACCAAGGCAGTAATATTTGACCTTATGAACCAGACCAAGTACCCTATAATTTTAGTATATTAACCTCTGCTCTAAATGCTCTGCTTTTAACATCACCAAATGTACAAATTTGCCCAGAACTTCATGACAGAAACGTGTGCAAATGTGAGTCTAAGATTGTGCTGAAATAGGGAAAGGGTAACTAACACTGATGTGCAAAGTGAAAAAGAAAAGTAACAGCTTCTGCGACAGGTAATAAAACAAGGAAAAAACAAGTTAGGTCCTGCATGTGTCTCCACTTCACTGCTTCCATGTTTGAAGAAAGGAGCCTGTTCTTTTGCTAGGCCATGAGGCCGGAATCCACTTGGCATTCTGTGTCGAGGGGTCTAAGCTCAGTGGTGCTCTCAGCAGCAGCCAGGAGGTTGATTCTGAGGCTGGGTGACCTGTGCTTTCAGAGAAGCAAGAAAGGGCCCTCTAGGTGTGCTGCAGTCTCTCAGAAAGAGTTCATCAAAGTAGCGAGCAACGAAAGAAACTGGTCTTCTTTGATCGGTTTTCTGTTATTTTCACTGGTCCACCCGCTCCTGCTGAATTGCTGTCATTCTGAGAAATAGAAGATAAAGTTACCAAGGAAATAAAAGTTTCATGGTTTGACCTCAGTTACCAAAAAAAAAAAAAAAATAGAAAATAACTAACCAGATCATGTGAAATGTACATTCTAGTGAAATGTGTATTCCCTCGAGTATTTTATTAGAAAGGGAACTAGTTAAGCACCAATGTTGTCTTTTTCTTTGGAAATGGTGAATTGAAAAGAGGAAAATCCCTTTATGATAGCAGCTTTTATATCAATAATATATTAGATAGGAAGCTTCTATTTCTAGTTCTAATGGAGTATACAGTTTCAAAGATAATGATGGAAACAATGTTAACATACTGACATAGACAATTCTGTTAGAGGTAAGAAAAATGAGTAGTATATAGCATGCAATTATACTAAGGACTCAGGATAAAAAAAACCTTTCAAGGTTTTCTTAATAATTTGTCACTGAGGCAGTTTCAAATTTAAGAAAACTTTAGCAACTTCAAGGTCATAGTTATGTAGATATAAATATCTGTCACATGAAAACTGAACTGGATAACTTGATGGCAAAAATGTAATTTGTGCTATTACTATTTTCATTATTTTGATCAAAATTCAATTAAAGATCACTTAGAGAGCCAGATGAAAGAACTGTAACAGCTGCAGTTCAGAAATAAGAATCCTCAACAAACAGAACTAAGAATCAGAGTTCAACCAAATGAGTATTTGAGTCAGGAAAAAAACTGAGTTTTATGTGAATATATTATAATTAGACCTATCCTTTTCATCAAATGCCAAATAAAGAGCATGATGGAAATAAAAATTATAAGTGATACAAACCATTTTTCTGTTGAGTTTTGTCATTATATCTCGTGCAAGTGTAAAAAATGCCTGTAGGTAAAACAAAACATTTTCTTTATTATATATTCACTATATATATTTATTCCCCTTCCCCCATAGATGGGGTCTTGCTATGTTGCCCTGGCTGGATTGGAACTCCTGGGCTCAAGCAATCCTCCCACCTCAGTCTCCTGAGTAGCTGGGACTACAGGTGTGAGCCACCATGCCTAACATTATTTCACTATAAATAAACCACTTGAAAGTTTTACATTAAGAAAATAACAATTGTAATCATAGCACATGTTTTACTCTTTTGAGACTGTATCATAAACATTTTCCAATGTTATCAAACTATCATTCATTCATCAAATATTTCCTTCATGTGATATAACACACTTGTTGAGTCACAAGTAACTTCCTCAGTACACCAAACAGGATGGAAGCTCTGTCTAAGCTACCCCGTGACCCTAGAGCAGGGCACAGTGCTGATCCAGGAGATGCTGAATATCTGGTATAATGAGTGAAAGAATAATTATGTATTATCCTGTAGTTCTAATATCTGTCTTCACAAAAATCTCTACTTTTTATTTCTGACCTTTTCTTTCAAATTGCTCTCACTTTTATACCTAAATATGTATAATCTTCTGTGTCTGAACACTCCAAAATCCCAACAATTCCTGGAGCTCTCAGCTAAATTCCCCACCATGGAAGTCAGTTCAAATAGAAGCAGGGCAAATCTGATTCATCTTGGTGATAATTTATCCATAATGTCTCTTGAAACAAACCAAGTATTTTTTAAGCCTATCATCACTTTATTTTTCTACAAAGCCAAGAACTGTTAAAGAGTCTTCATTTATCTCAATGCTAAACCCACTGTTATGTCAGCCTCTTTGTTCCCAACACTCCTGATCCCCAAAAATTGTTCACAAAAAGAATTATTTCCAATCCAATCAAATAAAAACAATATGACAACTACTATTATTACTCATTGTCAGTGCCTCACTGTCAAATTCGTCACCTATGAGCTTAACTACACTGATTAAAAGCTCTGGCAAAGTAGTGGCCATCTGTATGCCTGGCTAGAATAAGCAGGTCAGGCAGCTCCCAGTATGAATCCATACTGCTGCAAATGATAGGATTTCGTTCTTTTTTTATGGCTGAATAGTATTCCATTGGGTATATATACCACATTTTCTTTGTCCATTCATCCACTGATGGACACTTAGGTTGATATACTGATTTCCTTTCTTTTGGGTAAATACCCACCAGTAGTGAGACTGCTGGATCATATGGCAGTTCTATTTTTAGTTTTCTGACTGTTCTCCATAGTGGCTGTAATAATTTACATTCCTACCCACAGTATATGAGAGTTTCCCTTTCTCTACATCCTTTCTAGCATTTGTTATTGGCTATCTCTTTGATAAAAGCCATTTTAACTGGGGTGGGATGGCAGCTCACTGCAGTTTTGATATACACTGCCCTGATGATTAGCGATGTTAGGCATTTTTTCATATACCTGCTGGCCATTTGTTTGTCGTCTTTTGAGAAAAAATCTATTCAGATCTTTTGCTCATTTTTAACTTGGAGTATTTTTAATGGCGGGAAATCCTTTTGTAGCAAGTAGAGGGAAGCATATTTCTGCTTATCTAAGCTTGTGTAAATAAATCAGTAGAGGCTTCCTGTTTCCTAACACCCACTGGCCAACCTAAACAAATAACTGTTATTTAAAACAAGGAAAAAGTTCTGATCAGTGTCCACTGGCTAACAAAGTCATGTAGGTCTCGATTTTTAACCATTAAATTATGATGAACAGTGAGTAACCTAGGAAATTAAATATTATCAATATTTAATATTATTAAGAGAATTACATGTATTAACACATATCACATGTAAATTAAATGTATTATTTTTATGATCAGTTCAAAAAATGTTTTTATAAAAAAGAAAATATTGGGCTGGGCATGGTGGCTCACGCCTGGAATCCCAGCACTTTGTGAGGCCGAGGTGGGCGGATCAGGAGATTGAGACCATCCTGGCCATGGTGAAACCTCGTCTCTATTAAAATACAAAAAAAATTAGCCAGGTGTGATGGTGCGTGCCTGTAGTTTCAGCTACTCGGGAAGCTGAGGCAGGGGAATCGCTTGAACCTGGGAGACGGAGGTTGCAGTGAGCAGAGATCATGCCACTGTACTCCAGCCTGGCGACAGAGCAAGACTCCATCTCAAAAAAAAAAAATAGAAAATATCAGGCCAGGCATGGTGGTTCACGCCTGTAATCCCAGCACTTCGGATGGCTGAGGTGGGTCGATCACCTGAGGTCAGGAGTTTGAGACCAGCCTGGCCAACATGGTGAAATCCATTGCTATTAAAAATACAAAAATGGCCAGGCGCGGTGGTTCACGCCTGTAATCCCAGCACTTTGGGAGGCCAAGGTGGGTGGATCACGAGGTCAAGAGATCAAGACCATCCTGGCCAACATGGTGAAAGCCTGTCTCTACTGAAAATACAAAAATCAGCTGGGCATGGTGGCATGCGCCTGTACTCCCAGGTACTCGGCAGGCTGAAGCAGGAGAATTGCTTGAACCAGGGAGGCAGAGGCTGCAGTGGGCTGAGATCCTGCCACTGCACTCCAGCAGAGTGAGAGTCTATCTCAAAAAAAAAAAAAAGAGAGAAAAGAAAGTATCAACAGTTCTTTTGGTGAAGAAAACCTATTCTTTCTTTCTTTCTCTCTCTCTCAACAGTTCTTTTTGGTGAAGAAACCCTTTTCTTTCTTTCCTTCTCTCTCTTTCCTTTTTTTCTCTTTCTTTTTCTTTCTTTCCTTTCTTCCTCTCTTTCCTTCCTTCCCTCCCGTCTCTCTCTCTCTCTCTTTCTGTCCTGGGATACATGTGCAGAACATGCAGGTTTGTCACATAGGTATACATGTGCCATGGGGGTTTGCTGCACCATCAACCCATCATCTACATCAGGTATTGAGGAAAATCTATTCTTGTAAGACTTCAGATGGTTTGGTTTTCCTTAACAGCCAACTTAGTGAAAATTTATTAAAGCCACTCTCTGATAAACACACTTTCTTATTTCTACTAAATGCCTCTATGTTACAATTTATTGTGCTTAATCTACCTCGAATGTGTATACTAAGGGAATGTGTCCAATAAACTAACCCTTTAACTCTCCCTTGAGAGTGCACAGCCCTGAAAGTGAGTAACTCTTGTGCTGCAGGCATACAGGATGATGTGAATGAGCACAGCACACTGGTTGGTCTCCTAGTCCAGGATTTCCAGCTGCCCAAACAAAGCAAAACTTAACTTCTACCTTCTATTCTGTGAATCTTAACGGCACAATCTAATATAACCCAGATGGAGGCTAGATGCTAGAAATTCGACCCCAGCGTTTACACAAAAATCAGAAGCACAAAAGTATACAGGGTGGAGGTGGGTCAACGAAAGGCATTCAATAGGTCAGAAAACTCCAAGGCTTTGAGAGCTGTTTGAACACAGGCCCCTGAGCAGCGGTGCTGCTCCTTAATGAGTCACCAAAGGCTTCCTTCTTACCTCTTCTACATTTGTACTGGATTTTGCACTTGTCTCCAAGAATTTAATCCCATAGTCAATTGCTAGCTGAAAGGCAAACAGAAATATTTCAGTTTAGCAAAAGATGCTTCAACATACAATGCATTTATATTTCTTAGGTTTTCAAAGTCCCAAAGGTAGGATATCTATTTCAGAATTCCTGTGGTTCTCAGATTTCCTTGTTTTCTTCTACCGAATTTGGAATTTAAGAATTTAACATAATCATCATAAGAAAGATGGCACAACTTCCATTTAAAACACAATTTAAGGCCGGGCGCGGTGGCTCACAGCTGTAATCCCAGCACTTTGGGAGGCCGAGGTGGGCAGATCTCGAGGTCAGGAGATCGAGACCATCCTGGCTAACACAGTGAAACCCCGTCTCTACTAAAAATACAAAAAATTAGTCAGGCATGGTGGCATGTGGCTGTAGTCCCAGCTACTCAGGAGACTGAGGCAGGAGAATCGCTTGAACCCAGGAGGTGGAGGTTGGAGTGAGCCAAGATTACCCCACTGCATTCCAGCCTGGGTGAGAGAGAGACTCCATCTCAAAAATAAATAAATAAAATAAAATAATAATTTCAGTATTTATCTTTTTTTCTTTTTTTGTACTTTCAGTTCTCTAATATGGGATAAATACCCACCCTCCCAGAGCAGGAGAATAGGGTCTGGAGGCAGGGAACCTAAGGCCAATTCACACTGACTTCCTACAACTAAATAAAAAGAAAAACCCCAGCCTCCCATGCCCAAGTAACAAAAGAACAGGGGGCACTCCCTTTTGCAACCTCCTCCCCTTTTCTGCCTCACAGATGAAAAATGGAAAGTACCTCTGATTGGTCCCCTCCCACAATCAATCAGTTTCTGCGCAGGGTGTGACCTTGTAACTTCATTTCATCCTCTGATTGGACGTGGAGGGCAACCAATCAGACTGGTCATGAGCCACTACTTCATTTACATAGGGTGTAAGCCAAGTAACCCACGAGAAATTTCTAAAGGGTATTTAAACCCCAGAAAATTCTGTAACCAGTGCTCATGAGCTGCTTGTTTGAGCCCACTCCCACATTGTGGAGCGTACTTTCATTTCAATAAATCTGTGCTTTTTTTGGCTCCATTCTTTCATTGCTTGGTTTGTGTGTTTTGTCTAATTCTTTGCTCAAAATGCCAACCTGGATGACTTCTATCAAGACCCTCCACTGGTAACACTACCATTATTTTGGGATTCATTCATTCCTTTTATCTGCTCCCAAAGTATAATTCTCCAGCAGTTACTATACTGACTTTTAGGCCAGGCACAGTGGCTCATGCCTGTAATCCCAGCAGTTTGGGAGGCCAAGACAGGCAGATCACCTGAGGTCAGGAGTTAGAGACCAGCCTGGCCAACATGGTGAAACCCCGTCCCTAATAAAAAAACAAAAATTAGCCAGGTGTGGCAGCAGGTGTCTGTAGTCCCAGCTACTCAGGAGGCTGAGACAAGAGAATCACTTGAACCAGGGAGGTGGAGGTTGCAGTGAGCTGACATGGTGCCTTTGCACTCCAGCCTGGGTGACAAGAGTGAAACTCCGTCTCAGATGAAAAACAAAAAACTATACTGACTTTCAATGATTTTTTTTTTTTTACTTTTAATAAATGAGTTCAGAATAGAACAAAAGCTTAAATTCTAAAGTATTCATGCTTTGATTTCTACTGATTGAGACAAACTGTGAACTCTTACATATTCCTCAAAAAGTTCCTATTCATTTATAACACTAAAATTAAGTGAATGTTTTTATGGGAAAAAAGTTTGCATCAAAAGTTTGCAGTCGGATTGAAAAACAAAATGTGGCCGGGCACGGTGTCTCACACCTGTAATCCCAGCACTTTGGGAGGCCGAGGTAGGTAGACTGCTTGAGGCTGGGAGTTCAAGACCAGCCTGGCCAACAGGGCAAAACCCTGTCTCTGCTAAAAACACAAAAATTAGCCAGGTGTGGTGGCACATGCTTATAATCCCAGCTTCTTGGAGGCTGAGGCACAAGAATTGCTTGAACCCAGGAGGCAGAGGTTGCAGTGAGCTGAGATTATGCCACTGCACTCCAGCCTGGGCAAAAGAGCAAGACTCTGTCTCAAAAAAAGAAAAAAAGAAAGAAAAGAAAATGCATTTTGCATATATGATTTTTTTAAAGGCTAAAGCAAAATTCCACGACTTAAAAAGTGGAGCTTCTAAGTCAATTTCAAATTTGCCACAGAAGTAAATATGTGTACAAAATACTCTTCTGCTTTACAGGACACAGAAGAGAGAAATGCCCATAAACAGTGTATAAATGACATCCATAGCCTCCTCAGTTACAAGGAATTTATCCATAAAACCTAAAGCTAATGTATAGTAAAATATTCTTAAGGAAAAAAATGAATTTGAAAACGTTTACTATTGAAACTTCACCTATCCTATAACTTTTTTCTTTTCTCAAGAAGAATGAATTGCTTTAACTTAAAAAATGGGCATTTTCACACAGAAATGGAAGAAACAGCCTGAACTCTAAGCTGCAGGAATCTAAGAAAGGAACAATTTGTATCTCCCAGAAAACATTAGCAAATTCTTTAGGAATGAGTCATGACCAAGCAGTATAGGGAGCTGGATCTCGAATACTAATTGACACCATTCAAGTATGGATTACATCTCTTTGTTGTTGATAACCAATTTAAAAGGATTAAAATACGGATTAAGAGAACAAATAATAAATAATATGAAGAAAAGAAATGCTTAATGTGAGTAGATTCCAACTTTTATCCATTCCATTCACATTTACCTTCTCCCCTCTTTCTTTTGACACTTGTCTTTTGTCATTCATATCACATTTGTTACCCAGGATCATTCTTTCAACATCGGAAGAGGCATGCTGCAGGGAGAAAATAGCATGCTATAAAAACAGCCTGAGAAAAACCCGTTACTTAATAGACAAATCCGACCTGTCAGAAACACACGAATTTAATAAGACAAATCATCTTTCACTCACACAGGCCTAATTCAGAGAAAAGTTTAAAGATGGAAGGAGGGGCAAAGCTACAGCACAAGAGCCCTCACAGAGCCTGTACAAACCTTCTTCCGAGGTTTGGAAAGAAGGTCGAACAAACACAAATAAAGCTTATGGTGATCTAATGACAAAATTTCCAAATATTTGTTTGGGTCAAAGAAGTACAAAATCTTGGTACTGAGTGGACCAGTGGAGAAGGTATTCTGGATTCTGAACTATTTAAAAAAGAAATTCATGTAGGTTAATAGAAACGTGTACAAAATTATTTCAGAGTCAAATTTCTTTCTTAACTTGTGACAAAGACATTAAAAAATCTTAATACCAATTATCCTGGAATTAAAACAATTTCAAACATCCAAGATGGAGAAAATGTGAGAAGGGCAAAAAGTTGCCAGTTAGTAAAGAGTTACTGTTGCTAGCCAAACCGCATGGTGGGACAGAGGCTGGGAACTAGATGTTTCAATCCTGATTCTTCCTTGTTTGTCTGTTTTTTAGAGACAGGGCTTCTCCATGCGGAATGATGGTCAGGCTGGTCTAGAACTCCCGACCTCAGGTGATCCACCAGCCCTGGCCTCCCAAAGTGCTGGGATTACAGGCGTCAACCACTGAGCCCAGCTGGTTCTTTGTTTTAACGGCTGTATGAGCACAGGCAAATAACTTCTTTCTGGTCTCAGTTTCTTCATGTGTAAAATGTGATCTAGGATTAAATGGTTTCCCATATCTGGCCAAAGCTTAAAATCTTATGACATTACTTCTCTGTCCCTCTGCCTCCCAGCAGTCACACTGGCAGCACCAGAGATTTATGGTGCTCTTCAGAGAGAGAGGTGTCCAACCTGCCCATGGCCTGCTTCTAAGCAGCTCGGCTACCTTGCAGAGACAGAGGAACCTTTTACAAGCGCCCAGCAGGACTCTTGTCCAATGTCACCATTCTTTCTGCACATACCTCTTCAATGTTTCTGATCCAGTTTTTAATATTGTCAAAGGATTTTTCATTTGTGATGTCATAGACCAGCATAATGCCCTATAAAGGGGAAAAATATTTATTTAGTACTTTATATATTTATAGTATATAATGTCAATGTACTCCTACCCTCCAGAAACATTTTGTTTGTCCATTTTTTTACCTTTAAAAAAGGGTTCAGCCGGGCGCAGTGGCTCATGCCTATAATCCCAGCACTTTGGGAGGCCAAGGCAGGAGAATCGCCTGAAGTCAGGAGTTTGAGACCAACCTGACCACAGGGAGACACCCTGTCTCTACTAAAAATACAAAACACAAAATTAGCCAGGTGGTGGTGCATGCCTGTAATCCCAGCTACTAGGGAGGCTGAGGCAGGACAACCACTTGAACCCAGAAGGCAGATCCGGGCGGTGAGCCGAGATCTCACCATTGTACTCCAGCCTGGGCAACAAGAGTGCAACTCCATCTCAAAAAAAACAGAAGGAAAGAAAAAGAAGAAAGAAAGAAAAAATGGGTTCATAATAAATTTGAAAAGTACAGAGAAACCAAAATCAATAAATAGATTATTCCATTGATCTCACCATGTAAATAAAAAGCCCGTTAACATTTTCACTGTTAACCTTTAATGAATTCGTGACTGTGGTAAAGGTGATACACCCTTTTTACCTGACCTAACATGGTAACAATCAGCACCAACTGAAGCTGAGACAAAACAGAGAGAACATTGAACGTAAGAGTTAATCCCTTCCACTGTGCACTGGTTTATCCCAAGAAGAAACTACCTTGCTTTTTACTCTTCTCCTAAGACTGAGACCACACTGCTTCACACTTATTTTTTATATAGGCTGATCACAATGTCACTGTTTATCTAAGTACATCACAGACACTTAAAATCCAACGCATCTGTTATACTGGCTTATTCGGGTCATATTTTTAAAGACCCCATGTCTCGTATTTCTAAAAGCTTTACCTTCCAAATGTCTCAATGAACACGGTGTATGCTAACAATTCCAAAATCTATATCCCCAGACCACACTTCTGTACTAAGTACGAGATCTACTCACCTGTCCAACCACTATACAGATATTTAGTGAGCACCTACTGTGTACCTGATACTATACGAGATGCTACTAGCAGTGAACAAGACAGAAAAGGTCTCTTCCTCTTGTAGATGGCTGGAAGAGACAACAGACAATGAGCCAATACCTATACAATTAATTAGAATTTTGACAAATGCTATGAAGATACATGGGGAGCTCATATGCTAGGGGTGTAATTGAATCTGGTTGAGGGGCTGGAGTGAGCAGGGGAGGCTTCCCTGAGGAAACAGCATTAAAGCCAAAGCCTGGGAACCTAGCAGACTTAAACTAGGCAAAGGGCTAGGAGCTGGGGTGAAGAGGGGAAGTCCACATACCCAGCAAATAGCAGAAATATCGTAAATCTTTTGCTGATGTTGAACCAGAGACCACTGGATTGAGTGAAAGAAAGTCAGCTTGGTAAGGCTGGACAGATCTAATGGGCAGAGGGCACAGGATGAGGCTGAAGGGCTAGGCTGGGGCCAAAGGTACTTGAGAGACCACTGCCTAGACACTGGCCAACAGACATCCCTGTGGTCACGGCAAACTCAACAAAGTAAAACATGAGGTTGTCTCATCTCCTCTGAATCTTCTATTACCATAATCTTGTATTACCATTTTGGTGAAAGTAGCACAACCCTGTCAGCCAACCCAAGCAAATGTGGGAGTTATCTTCTCTATAACCAATCAGTAACTAAGTCCTGGAGACCCAATGACCTAAATATTCCAGAATCTTACCTACAACACATATGGCCTTATTCAGATTCTCACAAATTAGTCTTTACCTGGATTCCCGTCATCTTTAATTTATCTCCCTTATTAATTTTATTCTTTTATTTTCTTCCTTTTTTTTTTTAGAGTCGAGGTCTTGCTACGTTGCCCAGCTTGGCCTCAAACTTCCGAACTCAAGCAGTCCTCCCACCTCTGCCTCCCGAGCTGCTGAGATTACGGGCATGGGCCACTACATCCAGCTTTCCTGCTTTCATTCCTTTTTTTTTGAGATAAGTCTCACTCTGTTGCCCAGGCTGGAGTGCAGTGGTGAGATCTTGGCTCACTGCAACCTCTGCCCCCCAGGTTCAAGCAATTCTCTGCCTCAGCCTCCAAAGTAGCTGGGATTACAGGTGCGCACCACCATGCCTGGCTAATTTTTTGTATTTTTAGTAGAGACCGGGTTTCATCATGCTGGCCAGGCTGCTCTCGAACTCCCGACCTCATGATCCACCAGCCTTAGTCTTCCGAAGTGTTGGGATTACAGGCGTAAGCCACCGTGCCCGGCCCCTGTTTTCACTCTTAATGTCCTCTAATCCACTTTCCATAAGGGCACAAGAATTATCACTTCATTGATCAAAATCCTTTAGCACCTCTCCATTACCCTCAGAATTAAATTAAAATTCCTTAGTAGGACAGGGGAAGTCCTTCCAGGTCTGGCTTCCAACTTTGTAAGTAAATATAAAATATCAATATAAATAAATATAAATCATATAAAACACACATATACACATAGAAAGGAATACAGGAAATAAAACATTAACAGAATATATCTCTCAGAGTGGTGGGATTTTAGATGATTTCTTGGAATTTTCAAAGTTTTCTGCAGTATATGTATCCTTTTGCAACCAGAAAATCATACATTATTGTTTAAATGACAAACAACTCCTCTATCCTCCCTCCTTCCAGCCTCAAATACAAATGTTTCACTTTGGCTACATGCTATAAAAGCGATGTTGCAATTGTCTCAATGTAAATAATTTTATTTTAAAAAGGTCAGGCCAGGTGCAGTGGCTCATGCTTGTAATCCCATTGCTTGGAGAGGCCGAGGTGGGCCAATCACCTGAGGTCAGGAGTTCAAGACCAGCCTGGCCAACATGGTGAAACCCCTTCTCTACTAAAAATACAAAATTGGCTGAGTGAGGTAGTGCATGGCTGTAATCCCAGCTACTTGGGAGGCCGAGGCAGGAGAATCACTTGAACCTGGGAGGCGGAGGCTGCAGTGAGCCAAGATCGTGCCATTGCACTCCAGCCTGGGTAACAAGAGCAAAACTCTGTCTCCAAAAAAAAAAAAAAAAGGTCAAAGCAGAGAACTATACATTTTAAAATGGTTAAAATGGTAAATGTTCTCGTATGTATAATTTACCACAATAGAAACAAATCAAAGAGAATTCTGCGTAATTCCTGATGCAATGGATTTGGCTGCTTACAATATTAAATTCATCAAATAACTGCCCTTGCTCTACCATCCTTTTCACTGTATCAACACCCAGATCATTTATATGCCATGTCGTCATGAAGCTTCATTTTACTGGTTAGCACGGAAAGTATGAACACGGTGTGGTGTTGCGAGCACAAGCTCTAGAGTCTGAGGCTTTTAACTCAGGCTCCCCCACATATTAACTGGGAGATCCTGGAGACTTTATTTTATTCCTCTCGGTCTCAATGTCCTCATTTACAGAACGAAGACAATACTTCTTCCACGCTAGATCATTTTGAAGATGTACTGAGATACTTGTAAACTACTTCACTTAGAGCCTGGGACATAGCTTGGACTCAATACATGGCAGCTATTATTAATGTATATCTTCAGTTTCAATAGCAGAAATCATTCACCTATTTTCTTATGTTTTTAAGCTCACTGATATTAAGAATCAGTCAGAAATACAAATTCAAGTGTATCAGTTAAAACTTTATATATTTAGTATATATCCACAAGAAGAGTTGCTTCCTAAGAATTCAGAAGATGGTGTTGGTCTATGAGAAATTTTAATAATGTAATGATACAAGCCTGTTTTTCCCCAAAGCCCAACTGTCCATCAGCATCACTGCTATGTCTCTGAATGCTGCTGCCGTGTTTGAAGTGCCGCGGTGACAGACTCCAGTATAGTGCTGGTCAACATGCCACATACCTGAACCAACCAACTAAACCTGCCATAACCACCACTTGCTGAAAACTGAGGGCACCACAACCCACTGGAATAGATGACTTGAGAGATCCAAGACTCAGGCAGAGCAGGATTCCCTGGAGATTTATCGAAGATGCTTTCAAAGTGTAAAATTTCCCACTGACTCGCCCTTCACCAAGCATTTTTTGAGCCTTTACTATGTGTCAGACACTGGCATTGTATACAGCAGAACAAAGACAAAAACCACTACCTTCAAAATGTGGAAGATAATACTATTTAGAATAGCAACAATTTCTAATTACCTGAAGTAATGTGGGGAAAGACTAGGCAGTAGGTAAATTAAAAGATGATCCTCAAATCTAAATGTGTTATTTAACACATTTTCATGCCCTCTTCCTTCATACTATGAACTAGAGCCAGACATCTAAGCAAAATGTTTACTCCCATATTCTAAGCGCCCCTGCCCATCTTCAAGTTAAAACGAGGATGCAAATTGTGTCAGCACTTCATTCACGGCATGCAATAAAAATCTCAGTAGAAAAGGATGTGTGTCTAAGATGTCTCTAAGCAGAATTACCTGTAAACTACTCCAAATCATCCCTGTTAGGACGTTCTTTTTATCCCTAAAATTCCTTCCTGGGGGAAACAAACAAACAAACAACAAACAAATGTCTTCCTGGCACATAGAATAAGCCCATTCCCATTGATTCCAGTCTAAGCAAAACAGATTGGCCGGCAGCTATTTGTATTAAAATGATGACCCTTGACAATCTTAAAAGTATTATAGGGTGGAGTGTGGGGAACAGATACACATAAAATGGTTAGTGGTACACTACAGATTTAAAATGGAATGCCTAATCTTTTTGTGGGGATGGGTTACGATGCTACGTGAACACTGGAGGGCGAGTGGTGGTGGAGGAGGAAGGGCAGCATGTCAGTGAGGGGATCTGTAGGTGCAGACCACATCTTCCTAGAGGTGTGGGAACAGCTATTACCCCTTCAGCTCTGTCACCCTAGCAGCACTCCCAGGAATACAAGAATCTTTTAAGCAATGAGTTGGGAATGATGGCAGCTGGTACCCTACATCTACCAGGTTGGGGTTCATGATCTCAGTTGTTCAACCTTCAAAGACTCTCTGAGCATACTAGATTTCATCATAATTCAAAACTCTAACTTGCGCTTGGCTTAGGCCTAAACACCAGAGATAAAGCTGTGGTCTGGGCCTGGCATTCTAGACATGGTTTAGCACAGCTCGTGGAAGTAAGGCAGCTTCCAAGCTGGCAGCATCACACTGCCCAGAGCCAAAAAGCAATACAGGTGCACTGAATAGATGAAGCATCTTAGGACAGAACATGGCAAGTGATGAAGTTATGACAGCAAGGAAAATGCCAGGATTCAGCAAAGAACGCGGTAGTCAAGATTCACCAGATTCTAGGCCTCAGAGTCACAGGTCATTCCACTGCTTTCTGGCCAGCTGGTAGAATGGTGGTCAGGGGGTGACAGAGAGATGGAGCCACAGCAGTAGATGCTGTGGAGCTGGTGACACAAGAGATAATGACTGCAGGGCTGAATGATGAAAGACTATAACAAAGGAATACTTAGTCATAGGGCTTGTGGTTTGCTAAGATTGCCATAAGGTATTAATCAAAGGAAAAATAATAAAAATATGCGATCATTTCAGAATGTGTGGAGGAGTTCTAAAACAGCTACAAGTTAATCACCTGATTATCAGGATGAAGACCAACGGCAAAGTATACAGTTGCCAAACACAACCAAAAAATCTCTTCCCGTCACCAAATGTATTCTTCCCCATTGCACTAGACTCCAACTTGAACCCTATAATCTTGGCAAACAAACATTCATGTTTTACTTCCACCTGAAGAGTCACAACACCCCACGACACACTCACCATGGCTCCTCTGTAGTACGCGGTCGTGATTGTTCGGAATCTTTCCTGACCCGCTGTGTCCCTAAAATATGAAACAAAGGAGAGTGGTTTTTAAAGTCATCACCGGCATCACGGAGGAGAGACCCTGCTGTAGGAGATGTAATTCTGGTCTGCTCAGGGTGCAGCGGCCTCAGGGGAAAGGAGAATGGGGCACAAAGGGAGCCAACTGCACATCTGCGAGCTGGAGGCGGTCGTGGCCACAGGAGCCTGTCAAGAGCTAACAATGACTTGGGTGAAAAACCCAGACCTTGATAAAAGCAGCAACAGAAAAATCCTGGTAGGAACTGGTGTGTCATATTAGTCAAACACATGTGGGAGGGAATAGACAATAGTTCCAAATTCTGGGACTCCCCGAGGTAGTTATAATCCTTCTTGTAAGTGCTTAATGATTAAAGCACTTTGCTTTCTTGCCTGAATGTCTGATTTCTGTAGAAAGCAAGCAATTGAGCTGGACTTATTACTGTGTACATTCTGCTCAGCAGAGCACAATAAAACACATCTCCTCAAGAACTTTTTCAGCTACGGAGCCCATGATTTCATGGGGGCCTGGAGTTCAACACATAAATCTTGACAATGTTTCCAAAGACTTTCAAACATAAACAACATGTCAAAACTATATAAACCTTCACATATTTTTGCTTTTTAGCTGATAGGATGCCATTAAAATGCATTCTGAAAAATACAATAGTTTCTGATTTCATTTATAGAAGCAATTCTATAAAGGATGTTACATTTCCTTGATACTTGAGAAAAGCAATATTCTCAAATTTGCCACTTCCAGCCAGAATTAATTCATTCCCTGTGCTACTAAGACAACATAAGTGCGGCAAGAAAGAGGCATTTGTGGAAATACATTAGAAATCAAGTACATACCAAACCGTAATAAAAGATGAAGGCCCAAAGGAATATCAAAAGTTAAAACAATAAATACCCTACCATAGACATATACCTTACAAAGACTTTCACACTGCACTCATGTGATGTCTACCACAGCCCACCGGGGTGGGGGTGGGGGTTGTGTGTGTTACCAGCATCCAAGTTCTGCAGAAGAGGAAACAGGCTCAGAGGATCTAGGCCCCAGCTCTGCCACTAAACAGCTCATACTATTTTTTTTTTTTTTTTGAGATGGAGTCTGGCTCTGTCACCCAGGCTGGAGTGGAGTGGCGCCATCTTGGCTCACTGCAACTTCCGCCTTCCAGGTTCAAGCGATTCTCCTGCCTCAGCATCCTTAGTAGCTGGGACTATAGGCACCGCCACCATGCCTGGCTAATTTTTGTATTTTTAGTAGAGACGGGGTTTCACCATATTGGCCAGAATGGTCTCAATTTCTTGACCTCATGATCTGCCCACCTTGGCCTCCCAAAGTGCTGGGATTACAGGCGTGAGCCATGGCGCCCAGCCCAGCTCATACTCTTGAAGGAGACAAGCCTCTTAGGTCTCAGCTGTTCAGCTCCAGTCCAGGCCTCACAAAAAGCCATCTTATCCTGTCATTCTCTCTGATCAGGATTAGGTACAAGGGGCACTTGTTTGATACATAACTAACAAATCATGGGGCAATGGAAGCCAAGCACATCTGAGCAGACTAACCATATTTTCTCCATACGAACATACTGCTGACCTAGAACCGGCTTTACATTAAGGATGGAAGAGAAACACTACAATGTTAAATGTAAGTTGTGAGGACTGAATGGAGACAATTTTGTTGCTAAGGGTGATGACAGATAGTGCCATGATGTTGGGGCTGCTCTCTGTTAAGTTAGAATTAGCTGATCACCCGCAGTCTCCTAGAAGCACTTGCGATCAGGACTACATAGCACAGAGTCAGAAATTCTCTGAGAAATCCAAGGAGGGGATCATGAGAAAAGATGTAATTTTTAAATCTCTAAACCATTGGCTTCCTATTCAATACTAATGGGTAGAAAGGGCAACACATAACCTTCATAACATTTTCTAATGAAGCACACGGGAAACCACTAGGAAGCCAACCACTACGCTCCAGGGCGGTTGAGTAGTCCCAGCCTCATCGCATCTGCCCTCAGGTGGACTTAGTCACTCTCAGGCCCTTCTCTATAAAAGAAGGGAAAGGAATATTCTTCTATCCCAGTTCTGAGATTCAGAAAAGAAATCGAGCCTAAGGCAAAAGCTAATATGTATCACTTTACTCCTTAGCCCTTCCTCGTTCTTAGTCAGTGCTGAATTCTGCGTTTTATCTACTGCTGTCATTATTACACATTAGATCAGCAAACATCACCAAAAACCTTCCAAAAGCTCCAAATCTATATGGCTCCATGCAAAGCACTGAACTGAAAGAAATTAAACCAGCTTCTAGGAGGTTAAAAAAAAAAATCTAAGAAGAGCTTCTGAGTTCAAGTCAAAAACATGCAACCTAGCAATCTGGAAGAACCATATTTACTTACTGTAGTTGAACAAATGCTTCAGGAGTTTATGAACCAGAATTGGGTAATCCTAAGATCTCTGCCTTGCATACTGCAACACGAGTTGGGAAATAGCCTAAGGACTGACAGTTTGTGTTCCTCCAACATTTATGTGTTGAAGCCCGATCCTCAATGTGATGGTTTTTAGATAGGGGGACTTTGGGAGGTAATTAGGTCATGAGAGTGGAGCCCTTGTGAAAGGGATTAGTGCCCTTCTAAGAGACACCAGAGAGATGACATCTCTCTGGACCATGTGAGGATACAGATTTCTCAGACTGTAGAGTTTGTGAGACAGCTGTCTACAAACTAGGAAGCAAGCCTTCACCAGACACCGGGTCTGCTGGCACCCTCATCTTCCATTTCCCAGCCTCCAGAACTGTGAGAAATAAATGTTTATTGTTTAAGACACCCAGTCTATGGCATTTTTATTATAGTAGCTATGACAAGTATGATCCAATAAGAAACACATATTATAAGAAACACATTTGGTCTCTGCTTCTGGTTCTCGGAACACAAATCCTAAAATCCTCGGAATATCCAACAAAGTGATAAAGTTCTTTTTGTGTGCTAAAGAAATAACTGGTGGCTGGGGCTCCTGTCCAGCCCCAGGATAGGAGGCCAGTTGCCAGGAGAACCAACCAAGGGATCAGCGGGCTGGAACTTTCAGTCCCACCACCCAATCTCTGGAGAAGGGAGAGGGGCTAAAGGTTAACTTAATCACCAATGGCCCCCGATGTAATCAATCATGGCCACATAACGAAACTTCCGTAAAAGTCCAAAAGGACTGGGTTTGGAGAGCGTCAGAATAGTGAGACACGTGGAGGTGCTGCTTGTGCCTGGAGGGTGTTTGCCCCTCCCCCAAGGAAGAAAGTGTGGGAGTTCCTCACCCTTCCCACATGCCTTGCCCTGTGCATCTCTTCCCTCTGGCTGTTCATCTGTCTTCCTTGCAATATCTTTTAAAATAAATGGGTAAACATGTTTCCCTGAGTTCTGTGAGCTGCTCTAGTAAATTAGTGAAATCAGAGGAGGGGGTCATCAGAACCCCAGTTTATAGCCAGTTGGTCAGAAGTATAGGTGACAACCTACGACAGTTGAGTATTCCTAATCTGAAAATCCAAAACCTAAACTCCTAAATCCAAAACTATTTGAGGGCCAACATGATGCCACAGTGGAAGATTCCATACCTGATCTCATGTGATGGGTCACAGTCAAAATGTAGGCATACAACACAGTTTATTTTTAAATTTTTTTTTTTTTTTTTTTGAGACGGAGTTCTGCTCTTGTTACCCAGGCTGGAGTGCAATGGCGCGATCTCCGCCTCCTGGGTTCAGGCAATTCTGCCTCAGCCTCCTGAGTAGCTGGGATTACAGGCACGTGCCACCATGCCCAGCTAATTTTTTTTTTTTGGTATTTTTAGTAGAGACGGGTTTCACCTGACCAGGATGGTCTCTATCTCTTGACCTCGTGATTCACCCGCCTCGGCCTCCCAAAGTGCTGGGATTACAGGCTTGAGCCACTGTGCCCGGTTCATTTTTAAATTTTTATTAAAATATTATACAAAGTTATGTTCAGCTTTATGTGTATTAGCTGTATATGAAACATAAATGAATTTCTTGTTTAGACTTGGGTCCCATCCCCAAGATATCTCATTATGTATATGCAAATACTCCAAAATGCAAGAAAATCCAAAATCTGAAACATTTCTGTTCCCAAGCATTTTGGATAAGGGATATTTAACTTGTACTTGCAACTGGCAGCTGAAGTGGGAATACTGTGGGACCCAGCCCTCAATCTGTGGGATCTGACGCTATCTCCAGGTAGACGGTATCAAAATTGACTTAAATTATAGGACACCCAGAGAGAAAAAGAAAATTAAAAAAAAAAAGAAGAAAAAGTATAGGACACCCCAGTTGGCATCTGCTGGAGAATTACCTGGTGGTGGCAGGGAGAACCCCCTGACCTGTGGTGTCAGAGTACTGTGCTATGTATGAGGAAAAAAGTGTGTTTAAAAATATCTTACAGAGCAGCCTGAACTATGACATGATTTTTTCTCCCTTTTTTTCTCACTCCAAAGGTCTTCATTTTTCTATTTAATAAGAAATACGCAAATATATTATAAAACGCCACAGCTGGAGGGGATCTCCAACATCATCAATCCAACCAATTTACAAGTGACAGAAAGGAGACCCTGAGAAGGAAATAACTGGCCCAAAGCCCTCAGTTTGGAGGCACTGCGGCTAGAACCTAGACCTGTACTTCCTGCCAAGGGTTCCTACCATATGACCACTTTGCCTTAACAGCTACGACAACTATGATGAAGAAGTAATTTGCATTCCTTAGAATTCAGTTTCCACCCCTCACAAATTACAGTTTTGGAAAAATTAGCTATGGGATCTCTTCTGGCTCCAACAGTTAGTACCCTCTCTCACCTTCCCAACTCTTGGTGGAGATATGTTTGAGGATTCCTAATACTTACCTATTTCCCCTTGGTTCTGATAAAGGAAAGATGTTTTAGCTATCACAAGATGCCTGTCACTTAATACAATTCACATTTAATTCCTACTTTCAATTCCAATTAAAGCAGAAACTCTTTGCGTGTGTGTTAACTTACCATATCTGAAGCTTAATTTTCTTTCCATCTAGTTCTATCGTTCTGATTTTAAAATCAATTCCTGCCAGAAAAACAAGGAAAGATATGTTAAGTTTCTCAGATATAATCAAGTCTCATTAGGAAGAGGACAAAGATTTCTATTGAAAAAAAGCTCTCCAACGCACTGGAAAATGTGAACACAGAGAGGGTGTGAATGGTATGTTTCTTCTGAATACGGGCTGGAGAAAGGAATGCTAATTACTCAGCAAAGAATTCCCACACATGTTAAATGCAACGTATCATATGCCTCATTATTCTGACACAAATGGATCACATCCTGCAAAGTTATATAATTTAGATAGATTGAGAACATGCCATATTTCCTACTTCCTAAAGTACATATAGACAATGCTTCCTACCTACTCCTACTCCTCACCCCCAGCCCTTCCCTAAAGGTGGCTATGGGACCTCTTTAAAATATTTTCCTCCATCTCCTTCCATTTTTTTCTTCAGATTCTGCAACCGACTAAGGAAAAAAAAATCTGCCTATTTGACAGTAGGGGAGGGAAAGCCTGCATATCTATTTTATATAGTTAGCAAGTATTTATTTTATAATAATATTTTATATAAATTTTCTATAATAAAAAAACATTTATTTTAATTAACGTTCCCCACAGATTACTGGCTAGAGCTGAAACAGGCAGAATGGATTTTAGCCCTGGCTGTACTCTAGAATTGCCTGGTACTATGATCCGAATGTCCCCTCCAAAACTCACATTGAAATTAGATTGCCACTGTGGGACCTCAGAGACACTAGAACCTTCAGAGGTGATTCATGCGGAGCCTGTATGAAAGACTGTCCTTATCACAGGAGTGAGTTAGTTATCTTGAGAACAGATTTTTATAAATGTGAGTCCTGCTCCTCCTACATTCTCTTCTCTATGAGTACACTTGCCCTTCCAGTCTTCCAGCATGAGATAATGAAGCATGAAGGACTTCACCAGATGCTGATGCCATATCCTTGGACTTCCTAACCTCCAGAACCATGAGCTAAATACACTCCTGTTTATTAAACTACACAGTTTCAGGTACTGTCATAGCAACAGAATATGGACTGAGATACCTGAAAAACGTTAAAAAGAATACTCATGATTAAGCCTGCTCCCATCCCCAAATTCTGAGAGTGTGACTTAATTGGTCAAGGGTGGGACCTGGGCACTGGTAATTTTTAAAGTTTCCCAGATGATTCTAACCCGAAGCCAAAAGTTTCGGCTTTTGAAGGGCTTTGCCTTTTGAAGGGCTCTGGCACTTCAAAAGTTCAACCCCTCCCTCACTTATTTCCCCTCACTATGGTAGCTCAAAACTTATTTATCAATTTCAGCTACAAAAACCCACAAAGCCCTTGACGGATATCAGCAAGCTCTATCATATATCAGGAATAAGCTTTCCGAGACCAGTTACTGAATACAACTTCATTGCAATTTGCTAAATCCTCATCATCTGGTTACTCAGCTTTGTTTAGATTTTTCTATTCTTTTGCATTCTATCCAGCAGGGGTTCCCAACCCCCGCACCATGGGCCAGTACTGGGCTGCACAGCAGGAGATGAGTGGCAGACAAGCGAGAGAAGCTTCATCTGTATTTACAGCCACTCCCCACTGCTTGCATTACGGCCTGAGCTAAGCCCCCTGTCAGATCAGCAGCAGCATTAGATCTCATAGGTGTGCAAACCCTGTTGTGAACTGCGCATGTGAGGGATCTGGGTTGTGCACTCTTTAAGAGAATCTAACACCTAATGATCTGTCACTGTCTTCTATCACCCCCAGATAAGACCATCTTGTTCCAGGAAAGCAAGCTCAGGGCTCCCACTGATTCTACACTGGTGAGTTGTATAATTATTTCCTTATATATTAAAATGTAATATTAACAGAAATAAAGTGCATAATAAATGTAATGTGTTTGAATCATTCCTAAACCACCCACAGTCCCCACACCATCACCACTTCCAGTCCCTGGAGGAAAAACTGTCTTCCATGAAACTGGTCCCTGGTGGCAAAAAGGTTGGGGACTGGTGCCATACAGAACCCCTTAAAGTGGTTTCCAAGAAATTTCAGGAAAACATGTACATTATATATCCTCTAAATTGACTTAACCATTAACTCCAATTTTTTTTAGGTGGGGAGCATTCAACTGCTATGTTACTACAATATTTCATCACGTAAACATTGAAAGCACCCCAAAAGGCTGCTTCCTAGCTCCAGCTTTATACAATGCATAGACATAAACCAACTGGCTTTTCCCCTTTTTCTCTGTGTGGTACTTTTCTCCCAGGGAGCCTTTCTAGGTACTCTCGTGAATCTTGAAATAGGCAACAATGACACCCAAGCCAATTTAGCAGAACACCGTTTCCATCATTATTTTCCCTCACTAATAACTATAAATTATTAATAAATAATCAGGTTGGCACAAAAGTAATTGCAGTGTTTGCCATTACTTTTATAATTCAAAATATTTAAAAATAATGGTGAAAACCACAATTACTTTTGCACCAACCTAATACAATCTGATACACGATATTCCCAAGTTATCTGGCTCACATTTTCTCCTCTAAGGTACCTCCGTCAACATTTCAGGGTCTGTAAAGGTGACACAAAACTCTTTAATTCAGCATAAATATTACTGCTAGCATCTGACAAAATGTACTGTTGCCATCACTCATTTAAGACTTAATAAACATTGGTTTTTATTGATTTATGCTTTATATGCCTCCAAATCCAGTGTAACAAAGACCCTCTAGGAATCCTCCTCTATCTTTTACCTCTCTTTGGGCCTGGCATCAAGAACAGTGCCCAACACCTGGTAGGTACTCAAGAAATGTTTCTTCAGATTAACATTTAAAAAGACATTCATGACTTTCCAAATCCTTAGAAACAGGAAGTAGTACAATGGCAGTTACCAGGATCTGGAGAGAGGGGGAAAGGAATGGTTGTTTAATAGGTTTGGTGTTTCAGATTTGCAAGATGAAATAGTTCTAGAGATCAGGTGCACAACAATGTGAACATGCGTAATGCTACTGAACTGTACACTTAAAATGGTTAAGATTGCGGCCGGGCACGGTGGCTCACGTCTATAATCCCAGCACTTTGGGAGGCCAAGGTGGGTAGATTACGAGGTCAGGAGATTGAGACCATCCTGGTCAACATGGTGAAATCCCGTCTCTACTAGAAATACAAAAACTTAGCTGGGCATGGTGGTGCGTGCCTGTAATCCCAGCTACTAGGGAGGCTGAGGCAGGAGAATTGCCTGAACCCAGGAGGCGGAGGTTGCGGTGAGCCGAGATCGCGCCCTTGCACTCCAGCCTGGGTAACAAGAGTGAAACTCTGTCTCAAAAAAAAAAATGGTTAAGATTGCAACTTATATGTTTTTTTACCACAATAAAACATAAAAAATCATGACTTTCAAAATGCCTGTTGTATACCTGAATAAATTAATTAAAAGGCTGATGTCCAATACTTTACTACTTAATAGTTCATTCACTTTTTTTTTTTTTGAGACAGGGTCTCCTTCTGTTGCTAAGGCTGGAGTACAGTGGTGTGATCTCGGCTCACTGCAACCACTGCCTCCTGGGTTCAAGTGATTCTCCCACCTCCCACCTCAGCCTCCCAAATAGCTGGGATTACCTGTGTGCGGCACCAGACCCAGCTAAATTTGGTATTTTCAGTAGAGACAGGATTTCACCATGTTGACCAGCCTGGTCTCGAATTCCTGGCTTCATGTGATCTGCCGGCCTCGGCCTCCCAAAATGCTGGGATTACAGGTGTAAGCTAGTATGCCCAATCTTCATTCACATTTTAAAGAAAGGAAGAAAAGACGATGTATACCAGAATATTTGTTCAGATTAATATTTTCCTTATTCTGGCTTATTAAGATGGCAATTCCTGTTCTTTTAAGGTTGATTTTGCCTGTAATTGAAGTCATGGGCAACTTTACCACCTTCACTCAACAATGCCAATTTGAGGCTTCTTAAATTCCCACTTACTCTCCATTCATCTAAAATACTTCAAAAACTTTCTACTGACCGAGCCCTTTTTTTATTTGTTAGAAACATTACCTTTCAGTTATATAAGGAAGTTCTAAGGATGTTGATACTTAGCCATCTTTTCCCTACTCAAAGGTTTTCAATGTTTATAAAAGCTGTGAACTATGGCATTTAGCTTCTGCTTATGCTGCTGTCGAGGGCCAGTTGACAGACAAGTGAACAAAGTCAAATTAGCACAACATGGAAAAAAAGGTAAGCGGGACCTAAAACAGGTAATAGTTTTAGAAAGTAAGAATTTCACTAAAAGTGGCAAAAATTCATTGAAAAGGTTCTGTCACTAATAACTTGTGAACAGGCTGCTTAACTACTCTAAACCTGAATTTCCATAAAAAAAGGTTGACAGGCTCTAATTAGATAAATTAGTTGATGTGTGTGAAGATGCTCTGGGAACTCTGAAATTCCATCTAAACCTAAGAGATTACACATTCAGTCTATAACCCTACAGCTCACAGCTCTTGCCACTTCATGCATGGATTATTTGTAATAGCTTTCTAGGATACTGGGCCAACATCTCCCCCGGTCTAATTCCTCTACGTGCCACTTCTAGAATAACTTTTAACAATCCCTGTAACAGTGTCACTACACTACTTAAGAAGCCGTGGAGCCAACTTCCTCAGCCTGGTTTTACAGCCTTTCCCACCAGATGCACCATTCTCCTGACACTGCAAACCTCAGAGTTTCTCCAGATGAGGCCCTTCGCTTCTCTCAGTGGGCCCCACACCTCATTTCCTCCACTCCTGCATGACCACCTCACTTTGCAGCCTTCTCAGAGGACGCCAGTCCACACATGTAGTTCTCTCTCTTCTCTCCTCAGCTCTCCACTCAGCCATGCCCATTCTTACCTCAAGGCCTGGCTTTTGCACAGTGATTTAATCCTGTGTTTTTGGGTTTTATTAACATAGTGCCCTGCAATTGCTTTCAAATCATACGAAGACCCCATCCTCTCCTTGCCAGTTAGGTTGTGCACAGAAACATGAGTATAGTAACCCAGTACCGTAATCCCAGTACTTTGGGAGGCCAAGCTGGGAGGATCACGAGGTCAGGAGTTCAAGACCAGCCTGACCAACATGGTGAAACCCTGTCTCTACTAAAAATACAAAAATTAGCTAGGGTGGTGGTGGGTGCCTGTAATCCCAGCTACTGGGGAAGCTGAGGCAGGAGAATTGCTCGAACCCAGTAAATGGAGGTTGCACTGAGCTGAGACTGCACCACTGCACTCCAGCCTGAGCAACGCAGGGGAACTCTGTCTCAAACAAACAAACAAAAAACAATTTTAGAAATTTCTTAATATATTATAGTAACAGTAGTTAAGATGCTGAGAAATCTTATCCCAATAAGAAAATAAAGACATGTTACAATTAACTTGACAATAATATCAGTAGTGGATTAACATTCATGTTAAAATTTAAAGTAACAATAACTTCCTGATGCTATTCCAGGGATTAAAATAATTATTAGCTGTAAAATGATAATATAATTAGGATGCTTTCAGCTGCAAACAGCAGAAACCCCAAATCAAAATAGCTTAAGGTAATTTGTTGACTCATCTATAATAAGCCCAGTGGTGAGCTGGGGTTCAGAGATGGCTCAATCTAGGGCTCCAGCTCATTTCTCTGCACCTCCCTGGGCTCTGTCCTCCAGGGAGTATCAATTTCACACTCTTGACTGTTAGCAAGTTCCTGACCACAACAGCAACACCTGAAGAAAAGAGATCATTTTCCTCTGCCTCTCAAAAGTAAGATAGCCTTTCCCCAAAGCCTCCAACGATCTTTCCTTCATGTCTCATTTCTGGACTTATAACCATGGGAATGTCATGTTCTGGCAGGGTAAGGCTGAATTCTGAACTAATCACTGCCACGGGGAATTACCAAGATTGGATTAATCTAAATCCAGTCTCTAAATTTAGATTAATCAAGGCCTATCCCTGGAGCTGGGTCACTCCTAGAATCCATAGGGCTGCTAAAAATAGTAGAATAAAAAGGCTGTTGAGAACAATAATAATATCCTCTATATTATAAATATATTATATATCCTCTATATCTCAAATCTATCTAATAAAATTTTATATTCATAGCTATATGAAATATATCTATATGAAAGAGCTCCACTACTACTCTGTGATCAATGTGATTACGTTTCATGAGAATCTGTAGTACTTCTCTGAAGGCAATTTCATGCAGTGTTTGGCTAAGAACTAGAAAATAAGAAAAAAAAAGGCGGGGACAAGGAGCAGCCCAAGTAGCTGCCACAACATCTCTGTGCTGAACTGTGACCACAGCTGCTAGGAGAGTCCTTGAGCCTACAAGTCCAAAGACTTGGCTTATCCCCTAGCCCCAGATAACTAGACACTAAAAAGAAGGAGGGGGCTGTCACACGAACAGCAGCAAGAACCATAGGTCATCTTGGCAGTAACAGAGCAACCTTTTTTTTTTTTTTTCAGGTTTAAAAGGACTATTCAATCTCAAAAAACATAGCTTCTGAAGGGCATTATCCTTAAGGTCAAAAAGCCTTTTGTTTAAATTATACTATAGAGCTATAATAACTAAAATGGCATGGTATTAGTATAAAAATAGATAAATAGATCAGTGGAACAGAATAGAGAACCCAGAGATAAATCCACACATTTATAGTGAATTCATTTTTACAAAGGTGCCAAGTACATACATTGGGGAAAGTACAGTCTCATCAATAAATGGTGCTGAGAAAACTGGATATCCATACGCAGAAAAATGAAACTAGACCCCTATCTCTTGCCATACACAAAAATCAAATCAAAATAGATTAAAGACTTAAATCTAAGACCTCAAACTATGAAACTACTAAAAGAAAACGTTGGGGAAACTCTCTAGGATGTTGGATTAGGCAAATATTTCTAGAGTAATACCCTGCAAAAACAGTCAACCAATGCGAAAATGAACAAATGGAATCATATCAAGTTAAAAAGCTTTTGTACAGCAAAGGAAACAATCAGCAAAGTGAAGAGACAACCCACAGAATGGGAAAAAATATTTACAAACTACCCATCTGACAAGCTAGTAATAATCAGAATATATAAGGAGCTCAAATAGCTCTACAGGAAAAAATCTAATGATCTGATTTTAAAATGAGCAGAAGACCTAAAAAGACATTCCTCAAAAGAAGACATACAGATGGCAAACAGATATATGAAAAGGTACTCAACATCACTGATCATCAGAGAAATGCAAATCAACACTACAATGAGATACTATCTCACTCTAGTTAAAATCGCTTTTATCCAAAAGATATGCAATAACAAATGCTGGCAGGGATGTGGAGAAAAGGGAACTCTTGTACACTGTGGCTGGGACTGTTAAATTGGTAAAACCACTACGGAGAACAGTTTGAAGGTTCCTCAAAAAATCAGATACAGGGCTTTCTTTCTTTCTTTCTTTTTTTTTTTTTTTTGAGACAGAGTTTTGCTGCTGTTACCCAGGCTGGAGTGCAAAGGCACGATCTCGGCTCACCGCAACCTCCGCCTCCTGGGTTCAGGCGATTCTCCTGCCTCAGCCTCCTGAGTAGCTGGGATTACAGGCACGCGCCACCATGCCCAGCTAATTTTTTTGTATGTTTAGTAGAGACAGGGTTTCACCATGTTGACCAGGATGGTCTCGATCTCTTGACCTCGTGATCCACCCGCCTCGTGATCAACCCGCCTCGAGATCCACCCACCTTGGCCTCCCAAAGTGCTAGGATTACAGGCGTGAGCCACCACCCCCGGCCCAGAGCTTTCGTATATACTCAGCGATCCTGCTCCAAAAGAAAGGAAATCAGTATGTTTAAGAACTAACTGCATTCCCATGTTTATTGAAGCACTATTCACAATAGCCAAGATTAGAAAGCAACCTAACCCTTCATTAACAGAGGAATGGATAAAGAAAACGTGGTATATATATACACAATGGAGTACTATTCAGCCACTAAAAAGAATGGGATCCTGTCATTTGCATCAACATGGATGGAACTGGAGGTCATTTTGTTAAGTGAAATAAGCCAGGTGCAGGAAGACAAACTTCGAATGTTCTTATTTATTTGTGGGAGCTAAAACGTAAAAGAATTGAATTCATGGAGACAGAGAGTAGAAGAATGGTTATCAGAAGCTGGGAAGGGCAGTGGTGGGGTGGGGGAAAGCAGGAATGTCAGTTAGAAAGAACGAATAAGACCTAGTATTTGCTAGCACGACAGGGTGACTATAACCAAAAATATTTTAATTATACATTTTAAAATAACTAAAAGTATAATTGGACTGTGTGTAAGACAAAGGATAAAAATGCTTAGGTGATGGATACCCCGTTTACCCTGATCTGATGATTATTACTCATTGCATGCCAAAATATCTCATGTAACTCAGAAATATATACATCTACTATGCACTCGTAAATTTTTAAAAAAGCCTTTTATATTCCAAAAGCCTTTTTGAGAGCATCATTTTTTGGCAGCACGTAATATAATAATTCATGTACAAAATGACAACCCTGAGTCATGCTGACTCACGAACAATTCATGACCCACCAGGAGTCATGCAGCCCCGGCAGCCGGAAACACAATCCAACATCTAAGTTTAAGAGGTAAGATTCCAAAGGTATTTCCATGTTGCTCAAATAGGCCTCAACATTCATTTTTTGATGGTTTTAAAGTGATCTCAGTTTCCTCATTAATATTTATCTAGTCAATACAATAGGAAATATAAATTTAAGAAAACATTCCCAAAGGAATGACTCAAAGACATTTTCATTTTGAATTTAAAATCTCTCCCTCTCTAATGGATTTTGCTTTCCTGAATTGACTCTTATGCTAAATGATTGCTAGAACATGAGGCAGGGAAATAAGTATGAAAGAGAACCATAGAATTATAGACTTGAGAAGTACCTTAGAGATCATTTAGTTCAGGCCTGTCTGTATGGCTAAGAAAACTGAGGCCAAGAGAGATGCACCAATTTACGCAGATTCATGAAGACCAATAAAAAAAGGTTAGATTAAAATCAAGTTTTGGCATTTAAAGATCAGGCCTTCCTAAAGAGATATATACAAGAATGTCCATGTCTTGCTGGGGAGGCCGCCTGTTTCAGGGTCACAGTGTAGAGCATGGCCACAACTGAAAGGTCCACCAATAGGAGAATGCCTTGGTATACAAGAAGAGAAGGAAGCCTCGAGCAGTGAACAAGAGCCGTATTTATCAACATGCAGGACTCTAAAAAAGATGATGCTAAGTGAAAAGAACAAGCTGCAGAAATATACAGTCAAGGCCGGGCGCGGTGGCTCACGCCTGTAATCCCAGCACTTTGGGAGGCCGAGGCGGGTGGATCACGAGGTCAAGAGATCAAGACCATCCTGGTCAACACAGTGAAACCCAGTCTCTACTAGAAATACAAAAAATAGCTGGGCATGGTGGTGTGTGCCTGTAGTCCTAGCTATTCGGGAGGCTGAG
>CM052655.1:6559560-6663850 GCA_028533165.1 Leontopithecus rosalia | reverse complement strand
CATGCCAAAGCCAGTTGTCTCGCCACCACCAAAATGAGTTCTGAATCCAGATACAAAGATGACATCCGGTGTGGTCTTGTACATTTTGGCTAGTTTTTCCCGAATTTCTGTCTTAGGCACTGTTGCCTTCCCGGGGTGAAGGACATCAGTGACCATTTGTTTCCTCTGAAGTAGTCGGTTGGTCATGAACTTTCTAGTGCGGATAGTTACTGTGTCATTCATGATGGCAGCCAATCCTTAGACAGCCGAGGAGGAAAAGAGCTCATGTTCTTGTCTATTGTCTTTCTCTCCATTAAAAAAAAGTTGGTCTGTACACAATAAATTGACTTCATGACCCAATAAAGGGTTGCAACCCGTATTAAAAACACTGGCCTAAAATTTTCTTTATTAAGAAAAGTACAAATGATAAAACAGTACTAAGCATACATAAAGTAGATGTCTTCATTTTAGAATGAAGAAAAGGCAACAGTGCAGTCTCTTCTAGAGAAATGGAATGGAATGAAAAGTTCTGCTACCATTGTCTCAATTCTAAGCCTTAAAAATCACGTTAATTTAGATAGTTTTAGGGATTCAGGTGATCATTTAAAATTTAACATACTGAAATAAATACCAATTCTGTAATTATATTAAGAAGCCCGATACAAGGGCTACCATTGAAGTGGGGGAAAAGAATTGGTTATATCATGTTGGTTAGAAAGTCTTACTTTCTTCAGAAATCATAATTTTCTTTCTTTTTATTTTTATTTTTTTGAGATGGAGTCTTGCTCCGTCACCAGGCTGGAGTGCAGTGGTGTGATCTTGGCTCACTGCAACCTCCATCTTCCAGTTTCAAGCAATTCTCTTGCCTTAGCCTCCCTAATAGCTGGGACTACAGGCACGCACCATCACATCCAGCTGATTTTTTTATATTTTTAGTAGAGATGAGGTTTCACCATGTTGGCCAGGATGGTCTCGATCTCTTGCTTTGTGATCCAGCCACCTCGGCCTCCCAAAGTGCTCGGATTCTAGGCATGAGCCACTGTGCCCGGCCAGAAACCATAATTTTCTTAACATCTGAACAGCAATCACAAAACCGAATGTTGCAGATGTCTCTACACTGTGTGGAAACTTCTGCCATTGCCCCAACAGCTATAATGGCTTCCAGAGTCCATGTAGAAAGAACAGAAAGCAGTAAACCAAAAAAGAAGAGACAATAGACTCTTACCCAAGTGACCCTCTCAAAAACACAGCCAGTTAAGCCAGCAGCAGAAGCCTTCCCATCAAAATAGGCTCAACAGTAAAAGACCCAGTTTTCTTTCACGGAAAAAAACAGAATATGTCTGATCAAATACAGCCTCCATACAATTGGTTTTTCTAAAAAATGAGACAAGTCTTCAGTAGCAAACTGCCCCACAGCAGTGGCTTTCTGCCTTTTTTGACCCAGAAAAGAAA
This sequence comes from Leontopithecus rosalia, assembly GCA_028533165.1. Lineage (NCBI taxonomy): Eukaryota > Metazoa > Chordata > Mammalia > Primates > Cebidae > Leontopithecus > Leontopithecus rosalia. Next base: position 6,662,419 of record CM052655.1, on the reverse strand, counting down.
TAATTTTTATATAACAACACATTCCACATATATACATACTTACATAACTGAAACAAAAGTTTCATAAAATAGCACTTGACCCTTATTCCTTATTACTTTTTTTTTTTTTTTTTTTGAGACGGAGTTTCGCTCGTTACCCAGGCTGGAGTGCAATGGCTCGACCTCGGCTCACCGCAACCTCCGCCTCCTGGGTTCAGGCAATTCTCCTGCCTCAGCCTCCCGAGTAGCTGGGATTACAGGCACGCACCACCGTGCCCAGCTAATTTTTTGTATTTTTAGTAGAGACGGGGTTTCACCATGTTGACCAGGATGGTCTCGATCTCTTGACCTCGTGATCCACCCGCCTCAGCCTCCCAAAGTGCTGGGATTACAGGCTTGAGCCACCGCGCCCGGCCTCCTTATTACTCTTATATGTACAGTGGACTCTGTACTCTCTTTTCTATTCTCATGTTCTTATCTGTTCTCTTTCCCTCCGTTTAAAAAAAAAAAAAGTTGGTCTGGACACAGTAAATTGAATTCATGACCCAGTAATGAGTTGCAACCCATACTGAAAACATTGGCTTAAAGAACATTTTGGAAATCAAGTAAAGGTCACATTCTCTCTCTAGATCTCTTTCTTTAAAAAAAAAAAAAAAAAAGAATCCACTACTGGAAGGAAAGGTCACTTTAGTTTCACTTTTTAGTGAGAGAGAAAAATGACAACTTCAAGGTCTTGTGTATAGTTGCCTTTAAATATTTGTTACTTAACAGGCTATATTAAAGCTATTTTTTTTTCTTCCTATTTTGCGGGTAAAGTAACATATTAAGGAGCAGGGAGGCTAAGATTTAAAGGAAAAAACAAGAATTCCAGTAATGGAAATACTGCTTGAGCAACATGACCAATACGTAGAGTATGACTGCCAGGAATTCCTCTCTCACCTGAGATCTTTCATTTATCAGCCTAAGGCCAAGAAACAAAAGACAGAAAGGCCCATCACAAAAGGCCAGAAGAGTTCAGCAGTTTGGTAACTGACCTCACTTCAAACGAGTCAAGTGGGACTATACCCTTTAAATGAGGAAATAATTGCCTGCAAAATCAATGACTCCAGCTTAAAACAATCCAGAATGGCTAAAGCACAAACTTGTAGAACAAAATGCAGCCAAACAAAAGGAGCTTCAGATTAGATAACGCTGTATAGTGGAGTCCAATAATATCTTCAAGACACTCTCCCGAGATCCCGGCTCAACGGATAATGATGCTGACAGCTGTAATGGGATAGGCCATCATTAATAAAAATAGCTATCGCTTCTCAAGAGCCCACTTAGGGCCAGGCACTGTGATAGATACTGAATATATCTTATCACTATTATCATAGCAAACAAGCCTGCAAGGGGGTTTTAATCCCCATTTAACACAAGAGCAAACAGAGGTCCAAATAAGTAACTTGCTTATACTTCTAGAAAGCAGTAAGAATGGAATAATGAACTCAGTTGTTGTATTTTAAACCTTCATCTCCCACTGGCACATTTATTTTGCCAACATAAGGGGTAGAGGCATAAAAAAAAGACAGATAACCACATGCACAACATACATGGAGCAATAGGAAGGAAGGGAGGAAGGAGAGAAAAAGGCAAAAAGGAACTGGTCCTTTTAAAAAAGACACATGATTTCAGAAAACGGCAGCTTCCCTTCGTTTGGAACCTAAGCTTTAGCTCTTTAGTTCTAAGTGTCTATTTTAACAGCAGTTATTACTATGTGAGTGCTGTACTGTCAATTTAGGGAAAAGAATCTTGCCCCTAGAAGAATAATTTTAAAGTGAGACTCTGCTTTTGTTACAAATATTTGATATAGATACTAAGTGGAATAAACATAGAAATCTGCCCTTCTCTCCCCTGAAAAACTCTCTTTATCACATTTTACTTTAAATTGTTTAGATTTTTTAATTTTCCTCAAATTAAAAAGACAAGCTAAAGTAAAGGTAACAAAATATTATTAAAGGCAATGCTTTAATTATACAGCAGGAAAACCACTCATTTGCACATTGAGCATTTCATAGCTGAATGAAACTCTTCTCAAGCTTGGGGAAAACACTCAGAGGTATTCAGAATCATTAGTCCTTTGATCCTTCATTTGGTTTCAAATGGCCATAAGTGACTCTCCAAATTTGGTCAAAGATCTGGAGTTATTATAAACAGTACTGCCAAACATTAGTCTTGGTTAAGGCTTTCTCACTGACCCAAAAACATGGCACATTGTGAAAAAAACATTTTCCTTAAATGTCTAAATTGCTGCTGGAAAAAAATGCTGCAAAACATTAGAAAATTCCAATGGAAAAACCCCATATTCCATTCAATATTTTTAAATGTCAAGGACCTTTATTTTCACACCTTTTACACGAAAAGAAGGTAATTAGACAGAATGATCCAAATTCATTATGCTTCCTCCTCCAGGCCCCCATAGGTACCATCTTTTCATTAGTCTCTTCAAAGTACATCCGAATTCCTTTTATCTGACTAATCATACGTTAATCATATATGATTTATCCAATGAGATATCTGATTATTCTTTCTAAATATGAAATAAACTACCATGAGCTCAGAGAATATAAGGAAACGAAATGAAAGTTAGATTCAACGCAACTAAGAGAAACATAGATGTAATCAACCCATATGCATCTAGTCAGAGGCCAACTTCTCTCCGGCAAAAGTTCCCCAGTGTGTTAGCAACAGAGACTACTGCACTAATACTGCCTTATGACTGAAAAAGGAGGAATATTTTACAAGTAGGAACCTTTTTTTTTTTTTTGAGACAGAGTCTCAAGTCGTTGCCCAGGCCGAAGTGCAGTGGTGCAATCTCCACTCACTGCAACCTCCGCCTCCTGTGTTCAAGCGGTCTACCCACCTCAGCCTCTAAAAGTGCTGTGATTACAGAAGTGAGCCACCACGCCTGGCCTCAAGTCAGAACTTTTAAATCAGTGGCATTTAATATTTAAAAGTTGGGTTGAGGCCGGGCGTGGTGGCTCATGCCTGTAATCCCAGCACTTTGAGAGGCCAAGGCGGGTGGATTGCCTGAGCTCAAAAGTTCAAGATCAGCTTGGGCAACATGATGAAACCCTATCTCTACTAAAATACAAAAGATTAGCCAGGCGTGGTGGTGTGTGTCTGTAGTTCCAGCCACTCAGGAGGCTGAGGCAGGAGAATTGCATGAAACCAGGAGGCAGAGGTTGCAGTGAGCTGAGATTGTGTCACTGCACTCCAGCCTAGGCAACAGAGCAAGCCTAAAATAAGTCTCCAAAATAAATTAATTAATTTAATTAAATAAAAGCTGGATTGAAACATTTATACGGACATTAAAAAAGAGAAGTCACAGTAGATAATATATATGAAAAATTATAGAGAAGAAAAACACATCGTATGGTAGATGCTAAGATGCTAATTATGGATTCCTGAATAGGGTCATTTTCATTTCTTTTTCCTTTTTTTGAGATGGTGTCTCATTCTGTTGCCCAGACTGGAGTGCAGTGGTGCAAACAAGGCTCACTGCAGCCTCAATCTCCTGGGTTCAAGTGATCCTCCGACCTCAGCCTCCAGAGTGGCTGGGACCACAGGTGCATATCACCACACTTGGCTAACTTTTAAATTTTTTACAGAGATAGGGTCTTGCCATGTTGCCCAGGCTGGTCACAAAGTTCTGGGCTCAAGCAATCATCCTGCCTCAGCCTCCCAAAGGGCTGGGATTACAGGCATGAGCAGCTGTGGCTGGCCTATAAGGTAAATTATTAAGGGCAAATAGAGTATAGTTCCTCTTTTTTCTGAATCTTCTGCCAATTCCCACTTCAACTATCAGTAAAAAGTAAAGGGTTGTGAAAATAAGCCTGAGTTGACAATCTTAAAACTGATTAAAACAAAAATGAAAATTATGAGGACCTTAGGCATTTTTCAAAATAAAGTAGAAAGAACTTTCCTTTTGATAGTCCATTTTACAAGCAATAAAGTCTATCACTCAGGGATTCTCAATTCCTTCCAAGACTACAAAGAAATGCAATATGACAAAGATACAGTGTTAATTGGCTAAATTTTTACATAAGTATAAAAACGACTTCCTACTCTTAACAAACTTAATATTGACCAGAAGGCAGTTTTTCATTTAATATCTTTGAAAACCCAGCGTTAAGTAAAAAATACCAAGACAATTTTTGGAATACTTTAATCAGCAGGATAGAAATATACAAATGAATTTTAAAATAAAATCAATGCACCAATGAATAAGATCTAATATGAAAGTACTCACATTTCACAATGAGATAGCTGCAGAAAGGCAAGGTCTAAACTCCAGAAAGAAGGAATAGATATGAGGGAGAAGGGCCCTTGGACTGATTTATCAAGTGTGATGTCTTCAGCTTCCACATTCCCAGAGCCCCTGTTGGTGGTTTTCAACAAATATGGTATTTGGTCACAAATGGCAACAGCAGCTATCTTTTGTGTCTGGAATGGGAAAAGAGCTCAGAATCCTATGGAAATCGCAGACTCCTGATTCCATAAGAATGAGGTGGAAGGTCTGAGGACAGAGAGGTCTAGATGCCCTATTCAATTTTAAAGACCTTAGTAAACAAGAAAAATAAAATTAAATACTATATGTGTATTCCACAGGAAATTATTTTTATTGTTTCTTTGGAAGGGAAAAACAGCACTACACTATATGTAGGAGGAAAAGATAGGAAACATGAATTCTCAGAAACAGATTGTAACCCTCACAGCTCAAGGGTTACATTAAAAAAGAGAAATGAACTGCTGCTGAAATTAGAAGCAAGAAAACCCACCCTGGTCACATCCACTGTCAGATGCAAAAGCTTTGTGAAGTGTCAGAAACTGGGCCTGGTGCAGTGGCTCACGCCTGTAATCCCAGCACTTTCGGAGGCTGCAGCAGGTGGATCACCTGAGGTCAGGAATTTGAGACTAGCCTGACCAACATGGTGAAACCCCATCTCTACTAAAAATACAAAAATTAGCTGGGCATGGTGGCTTGTGCCTGTAATCCCAGCTACCCGGGAAGCTGAGGCAGGAGAGTCACTGCAACCCGGGAGGCAGAGACTCCAGTGAGCAGAAATCACCTCCCATACTCCAGCCTGGGTGACAGTGAGACTCTGTCTCCAAAAAAAAAAAAAAGGAACTGAGCACACCTATTTCCAAGGACTTCAACACCATTGGTGAATCCTTTTTCAAACTGAAATAAAACTCTTGGATAACTACATTAGATCCTTTACCTTCCACACTGTAATATCTTGAAAGGAATGGCCAATCAGAATTTTTAATGAATGGCCAATCAGAGTTTTTAAACACTGGAAATTCCTACATTTTACACCTTAGTAAAAAGCAGGAAACCATTTTTTTTTTTCTGAGATGAAGTGTCACTCTGTCATCCAGGCTGGAGTACAACGGCACAATCTCAGCTCACTACAACCTCTGCCTCCCAGGTACAAGCACTTCTCCTGTCTCAGCCTCCCAAGTAGCTGGGACAACAGGCACACGCTACCAGGCCTGGCTAATTTTTGTGTTTTTAGTAGAACCAGGGTTTCACCATGGTGCCCAAGCTGGTCTCGAACTCCTGACCTCTAGATCCACCCACCTCAGCCTTCCAAAGTGCTGGGATTACAGGCGTGAGCGACAGTGCCTGGCCGCGAAACCACTTTTGTTTTATTCTTGAGAGCAGATACAAAATATGGGAATACATGGAAAATGTAGAAAATTATTTGGAAGACAGAATTTAATCATTTTAAGTTTCAACACTCATATAAACAAAAGCAGTTGGAAATAACTCATGTAGGAATTCTCCATAACAAGAAAGAAGATTGTTTTGTTTTGGGTTTTTTTTTTTAAAGTCCATATTACAGCTTAAACTTTTATCATTATTTTTAAAATGAAAGCGGTATCTTCTATAGCCACAAGTGCACAGCTTATTGAATTTAAAAGAGGCACACATTCCAGTTTAGGCATAAGTACAGTAACTAAATAGACTGGAACAAAAAATTCCTTATGCAGTACAGATTTTCTGAGCATTTGGCACTCTACAGAAAACCATGATTTACTAAGCACCAATCAACTGACCTAGGTTACATTATAACTGTCCCTAGCCTAACCTCTGCTTCCCTCCACGTCCCCTTCCACACATATCCACCTGGTTTTGGTAGCAAAATAGTACCTAGAAAACATTTATCCTCATCGGATTTTATTTGAAGGAAGAAGTCAGAAAGGAATTATCTAGTAATAATTTAGTTACAATTTCAAGTATCAGCAGGGAAGCTGAATGATGAAATCAACCTGCGTACAACTTGAAATTATCCCTAGTTCTGAAAAGAAAGTAGGCAGAACCTACAGAGTTCCCTTTTGATTCCAAAGAGGAGGGAGGAAAGGAAGGAAAGACGGGAGGAAGAGAGGGAGGGAGGGAGCACTCAGGCACTAAAACATGCTTTAGGGTTCTGCCAAAGTCTTATAAAAAACTAAGACAAACCTCATAGTTAACTACTGACAGTAACATGTGCTTTTAATTATATTCTGAAAATGTGCACGCAAGCAAGGCAAAATTATATCATGGTTCTCATTTACATTTATCATTGCCTCACTATGGGAATATATAATCACATACGGACATCTGTGAATGATTATATACGAAGATGGGCCTTTCAAGATCAAGTTTAAGAGTTCTAGTGTCTTTCTATTCAAACACCGATCATGAAGCAATTCACTAGAGCTGTTTTAGGGAATACGGAAATACCTGGGGAAATCCAGAGGCTGTCTCCTCATCACGTACAAAAATTTTGTAATAATTTCCTTCACCTCCCCCTCTTCCCACAGTAAAGCTCGGCGGTGACATTTCCTTTCGCCTATCTACTTAACATGAATCGCTTTGTACTTTACCACATTCCTTCTTGTAGGGATTCTGGGTTTTTACCTTGAATCAAAAGTGATGCCAAATCATCACTAATACAACTTGACTCTTCTGATTCCCAATCAGAATTTCCCCTCCCCTAATTGAAAGTGACATTTTCTAGTACAAAAATTTTCAAGCAAAATGAGGTTAGACTAGAATAAATATGAGTCACAGATGAACATGAACTGAAACAGAAAATGTGCCAGTGAAATCCCTCCCTTAACAACTTTAACTCACAACCCTAGATGTTTAAAATGACAAGCACGGTGACCTACCCAAGAACAACATGGATATCACATTTTTATTGTTTGTTTTTTGCTGTGAACTAGTTCAGCATGCTCTGCTTGTTATACACCAAGGATGCCTCTACACCAACTCAGAAGGAAAGACTATAATGCACTATGCAGGAAGATGGGGCTCTTAGGTCAGGCACTGGGGCTCACACCTATAATCCCAGCACTTTGGGAGGAGGCTGAGGCAGGAGGACTGCTTGAGCCCAGGAGTTCAAGACCAGCCTGGGCAACACAGAGAGACTCTTTCTCTAAAAAAATAAAATAAAATGAGCTGGGCACGGTGGCACACACCTGCAGTCTCAGCTACTTGGGAAGCTGAGGTGGGAGAATCACCTAAGCCTGGCAAGTCGAAGCTGCAGTGAGCCATGATTGTGCCACTGTACTCCAGCCTAGGCGACATAGTGAAATCGTGTCTCTAAAAAAAGGAAAAAACACAGGGCTCTTCATGATGTTGCATGATCACCTAGGGGCAACTCCCATTCGGCCATAATGGCCATGAGATGTCTACCAATATCTATTATGACCAGTCACTAGTCAACAATTGACTAGTGCCAGTCAATATGGGACAGTAAGAAAAATGTTGTCCTTGGCAAAAATAAATAAGTAAATAAAACACCAAAACTATAACTGGATTTAACTGGAAGTTAATTTTGAACTCTACACACTACCTGTACCTTAAAGAAGATACATTTAAAGAAAGTAAATATTAAATACACTATCACGAAGAGGAAATTTCAGACTATGGCTCTCTCTAAAGTCTTGTGTAAACATTCTTTCCTATTCGAACGGCCATCAAAATTAAGGATATAATAGGGTTAAACAAGGCTCTCAATGAGAGATGGTGAACATATACAGTCTGGCCTAGAACACAATTATAATATCCCAGTACGTGAGACAATAATCTCCCAATCTCTCAACACAGGAAGAGACAAGAATTCACTCAATCTGGCTGTAGTTTCAGGAACATCTGTGAAGCATTCCCATATTCTCTACCGAGAATTTCTATACTTCTGATCTACAAAGGATATTCTATTATTTGTTCTCTTGTCAAAAAAGAAAAGTTAGGCCAGAAGAGATTTTAACACAAAACACTTAAGCTAATAAAAGCAGAGCTGATCGAGCTGATCTTTCACTTTTATTTAGGTTTTTGCAGATAAGACACACATCTCAAACCAGCCATAGAATCCTCTGCCAAACTCCTTCCCTGCTGTGCATCTTTTGATATTGCAAGAGCTCCTATGGGTCCCTTGTGTAGTGGTATCTTTTGGCGAAAGAGGTTTCCTCAGGTTGAGCTGAGCTCTGGCTCTTCAAAGCTAATTAGAACCACACCACACAGTATCTCTAGCATGCTGCTAGAAAATGCCTATGGTGTGATGTTAAGGAGACAATTAAATTTCTCTTTGTTCTCTTCAGAAGACAATTAAATTTCTCCTCTTTTATTTGCATATCAGCTACTCAACAAAAACCAGCCTATAGCGGAAAAAAGAAAAGGCCAAGAATGGGCCTTGCCTACAGCTGCAGCAACCACCCACTACTCGCCCACCCCTTTTTCAATAGAAAAGACAGGGGGTGGCCATGGCACATACTCCTGCTCCTTTCAGGGTCTTCCATGTCAGAAACCCTGCCACATTCCCCATGTCCAAAATTATCTCAGTGCTTTGGCGGAAAAAAACTGAAAAATGATCCACAGAAGGTTGGGAAGCTGGAGGCAGCAGGTACTTGGACAGCACCAAAGGTTGCCTTGTGCAGACAGCAGGAGGCCTAGCTGTGACACTACCTTTCCCCTTCCCAGGTTTGCCTTTACACAATTCAATCGCAGGAACAAAAGATTTTAGGGGAGAGAGAAGAGGTAGACAAAGCAGGAAGAAAAACCAAACTCATTAAGGAAACATTCTGTAACCAAGAATAAACGTGACAGTGCTGTGTGTAGCACAAAGATGGCTTTCTCAAAGACACAGAGAAAGCCTCATTGTCTAAATCAGGCCAGTGTTCACAGGTGCTGACAGCTCTAGAGAGGGCCAGAGGCGAAGAAACTGTGGCCTCTTACCTGGGGAAAAAGAAGATTTTCAGGGCCTCTTCTGTCATAATTAAAAAAAAAAAACAATTTTCACAAAAGAATGCCAACAAAACATGCAACTTCTCCACTTTGCCACCACAACCATGGCGGGCCCGAATCCCACTCCGAGATGTTTAGAGTTGCCATCTAAGATTATTTTGTCTTTAAAAGATAAATGGTCATTCTCAGCAAACTAACACAGGAACAGAAAACCAAACACCGCATCGTATGTTCTCACTCATGAGTGGGAGTTGAACAATGAGAACACATGGACACAAGGAGGGAACACCACACACCAGGGCCTGTCAGGGGATGGGGACTAGGGGAGGGAAAGCATTTGGAGAAATACCTAATGTAGATGGGTTGATGAGTTTAGCAAACCACAATGGCACATGTATACCTAGGTAACAAACCCGCACGTTCTGCACATGTATCCCAGAACTAAGAGTATAATTATAAAGCAAAAAGATAAATGAGCAATCGTTCCTAACATGGTTCATTAAGCAACTATAATTCTAATTTCAGAATCACCAGAAAAAAATTCTAAGCTAATACCTTTAAAGGCCCCCTTCCCCAAAAAAGGACAGTTTTACCTCATCAAATTACTGCATCAGTATCATCCTGAAATTTCAGTTCAATGACAATTTTTCAAGCACCAAATATGTACCAAGTTCAGTATTTGGCAATGCAAAGAACACAAAGACAAAACATGTTTCTGTCCTAAAGAAATTTATTGTGAGTCTCAGCATTTTGGTACACCGAGGCGGGTAAATTGCCTGAGCTCGGGAGTTTGAAACCAGCTTGGGCAACATGGCGAAACTCTTGTCTCTACTAAAAATACAAAAAATTGGCTGAGTATGGTGGCTCATACCTGTAATCCCAGCACTTTGGGAGATGGAGATGGGTGGATCACCTGAGGTTGGGAGTTTGAGACCAGCCTGTCCAACAAGGAGAAATTCCGTCTCTACTAAAAGTACAAAAATTAACCAGGCATGGTGGCAGGCACCTATAATCCCAGCTACTCAGAGGCTGAGGTAGAAGAATCGCTTGAATGCTGAAGGCAGAGGTTGCAGTGAGCTGAGATTGAGCCACTGCACTGCAGCCTGGGCGACAAGAGACTCCATCTCAAAATAAATAAATAAATAAAATTAAAAATACAAATGGAGTTTGAGAATGGATTAACAGAAACTTACAAAAGAGCCAGCCTTTAGCTTCGATGTGAACTACTTTGATACATTTTTGGCCGGGTGCAGTGGCTCACGCCTGTAATCCCCACTGCCAAGGAGGGCGGATCACGAGGTCAAGAGATCAAGACCATCCTGGCCAACATGGTGAAACCCCGTCTCTACCAAAAAATACAAAAATTAGCTGGGCATGGTGGCGCATGCCTGTAGTCTCAGCTACTTGGGAGGCTGAGGCAGGAGAATTGCTTGAACCCAGGTGGCAGAGACTGCAGTGAGCCGAGATCATGCTACTGCACTATAGCCTGGCACCTGGTGACAGAGCAAGACTCTGTCTTAAAACAAAAAAAAAATACAAAAAATTAGCTGGGCATGGTGGCGAGTGCCTGTAATCCCAGCTACTCAGGAGGCTGAGGCAGAAGAATCACTTGAACCTGGGAGGTGGAGGTTGCAGTGAGCAGAGATCACCACTGCACTCCAGCCTGGGCGACAGAGGGAGACTCCCTCTCAAAAAAAAAAAAAATGATCGTGGGAATGGAGGGTTGGGGAAGCAAAGAATCAAAGAAAGATCGTTCTGCTTACAGGAACAACATGGTAAGTGCCACATGAAAGACCAAAGTATTACAGGGTACAAAGTCCCACTGAAGAGAGAGAAAGCATCTTGGTTGTTGGGTTGGGGGTAAAGGGAGACAATTCTGACATGGTCTCATAAAGAAAGTGACATATGAGGTATATAAGGAAAGACAGATGACAACAGGCCGAAAGGAGGTGTGTTCTTGGAACTTCCCATTCTGGGCAGAGCAGCAGAGCAGTGATTCTTAGACTTTTTAATTTTGTGAATTAGTAAAATGTACAGGAGGAAATAAAAGGTGGTGATATGGAGAATAAAAGAAGCTGATCCCAGCACTTTGGGAGGCCGAGGCGGGTGGATCACGAGGTCAAGAGATCGAGACCATCCTGGTCAACAAGGTGAAACCCCGTCTCTACTAAAAATGCAAAAATTAGCTGGGCATGGTGGTGCACGCCTGTGGTCCCAGCTACTCAGGAGGCTGAGGCAGGAGAATTGCCTGATTCCAGGAGGCGGAGGTTGCAGTGAGCCGAGATCGTGCCATTGCACTCCAGTTTGGGTAACAACAGCGAAATCCGTCCCAAAAAAAAAAAAAAAAGAAGAAGCTGAACGCGAGGCACTGTGTATGCCATAAAGTTTGCTTAGGGAGAAAACTTTTCTCCCTCAGAGAAACAAAATAGCAAGAATTCGGCCAGGTGCGGTGGCTCAAGCCTGTATTCCCAGCACTTTGGGAGGCCGAGGCGGGTGGATCACGAGGTCAAAAGATCGAGACCATCCTGGTCAACATGGTGAAACCCCGTCTCTACTAAAAATACAAAAAATTAGCTAGGCATGGTGGCGTGTGCCTGTAATCCCAGCTACTGAGGAGGCTGAGGCAGGAGAATTGTCTGAACCCAGGAAGCGGAGGTTGCGGTGAGCCAAGATCGTGCCATTGCACTCCAGCCTGGGTAACAAGAGCAAAACTCCATCTCAAAAAAAAAAAATAGCAAGAATTCTATTACAATAGTTTTTTCTTTCACAATAATAGTGAGATAATGACCATTTCTTATTACCAGCATTTTATAAGTAAAGGAGCATTTTAATTCCAAAAATGTAAAAATCACATCATCTCAGAGACTTTAAAAAGGCATTTCTTTTCACGTAAGGGCCTGTAAAACCCTTACACTGGTTAGGTGAAAGTGTGACCACAGCCCACCCAGCACAGATGTTGAGGGTCCCTGGGTTAGAGTTTAGGACTTCTGTGAAAAACAGAGAACGAGAGAGCTGAAGCTACACTGTCGGGAGTTTGGAATGATAGGCCAAGGATGATGTATTCCAGTGAGAAAAGTAAAAAATAAGGCTTTTAAGGGAGGCATAAAGGATTAATATGATAATCAGAGCTATGCTCTAAAACTAATTTGCTTGAAGTGTGTAGAATGGAATTGTGGAAGGACGCTGCCCAGATAATACTGGAAGTGGCTGGGGCACTGATGAGGACATGGCAAAGTCCAGGAGAGAGGTAGGGAGGGCCTCAATTAGGGTGGCAGAAGAAAGAACGGAAAGCACTTGGAAACAAATCGTACATAAGAATTGAGGAAAAGAGTCAAAGATGACTTCCAGGTTTTGAGCCTAGATACCTAAAAAAAAATGATGAAAGGGTTAAAAATATATATGACAATTCATGAAAGGGTGCTAGATAAAAGGAAGAAATGAATTGACTGTGGGGTGGGATGCACACAGAGGAGTCTGAGAGAGGCTAGAAAGAGGAGACAGAAAGTTGGGTAGTCATACATGGAAGGGGGCAAGCTTAGCTCCATCACTATGTGGGAGCTTTTGAGCACTTACATACGCTTAGGACTGCAGGAGGAACTAGGGATATGAGAACCATAACAGATTTGGTACATGCACTTGAGGGGTTTACAGTCTGGCAGGACAGACGGACATTAATGCAACAATCACACAGATGGACCTAACTACAAATTTTATTAAAGTGTCTAATTTCTAAAGGAAAACATAGAGAACAGACTCTTGGAAGTGACTTCCATTAAAAGGCAAAATGGGACTGACTACCAGTGGAAAGGGGAGGAGCGGTTAGAAGAGCAGGAATTATGCTAAAGCAGACAATTCCTGGAAGCCAAAGGAGGAATGAGTTTCAAGGAACAGATAATAAACAGTGTGAAATGCTGCTGAGAGGGCAAGACGACAAGGACTGAGAAAGGACTGCTGGACTGTTGTTAACAAGGAGGACATAATGACCTGAGTGCAGTTCTGAAGGGCGCAGAGCAGAACTTAGAGGCGCTAATGAGTGAGGAGACAGGGGACAAGACTTCTCTCTTTTGAGAAATTAAACAAAGGAACACTGAAGGGGAAAAGGGGAGATAGGTGCCTTGAGAAAGCAGCGGATGATTTCAACAGGGTTGAAAGCAGAGCAGAAAGGGCAAGTAGAGAACCAGACAGAGAAGACAAAGGATGCGGGAGAGGAGGGAATGACTGCCAGGGCCAGCTCCAGGAGAGTGGGAAGGTAGTATTACATCAAGCGTACCAACCAACAGGTTAGCACTGGCTCCTTGGGGAGAAGGGAGAAAGAAACAAGGGAGGGTGAAAACACCAAGAAATTAGGAATACTAAGAAAGGATGCTGAGGAAGGGCTTGTTAGGGAGTAGGGGATCTTTTCAGGAAAATGAGCAGGACACGGGAGTCTTCTGCTATGATTTCAGTGAAATACCAACAGCTGCCATTTAAGGAGACTGCTATGAGCTATCAACTGCACAGTCATTAAAAAAACATTACTGAGGGTCTTCTCTGCACCAGGAACTGCACATTGATGTGTGGCATAAATGAAGTTAGCAGGCATTTATTACTACAGGTAAATACTCTGGGTAAAAAAAGAAATGGGCTGATTTGATTGCTCTCACATCTAGAAAAAGACCATAGGCACTAATAGGTGATAAGTACACACGCTTTGAAGCTTATGTACATGCTAATGGGGGATATATCACTACTGCAGGAGCCTAAGAGTCAGTCCTCAGAAGGAAATACATGGTGTTAGTTCATTTATTCCACAAACAGATACTGTGTGCCTGAGCACCAGATAAAGGAGCTCTGAAGAGGCCAGTGACAGTTCCTGTCCTTCAGGAGCTTCCAGTCGGGTACAACAGGCCCTGAAAGCTCTGGCTTTTCCATCGTCTAGGCACATTTCACTCCTTTTACTGCACATGAACTGAACTACCCATCATAAATCTGTATGCTTTATTAGAAAGTACAACTTTCAGCCGGGCGCGGTGGCTCACGCCTGTAATCCCAGCACTTTGGGAGGCCGAGGTGGGTGGATTACGAAGTCAAGGGATCGAGACTATCCTGGTCAACATGGTGAAACCCCGTTTCTACTAAAAATACAAAAAATTAGTTGGTCATGGTGGCTCATGCCTGTAACACCAGCTACTCAGGAGGCTGAGGCAGGAGAATTGCCTGAACCCAGGAGGCGGAGGTTGCGGTGAGCCGAGATCACGCCATTGCACTCCAGCCTGGGTAACAAGAGCGACACTCTGTCTCAAAAAAAAAAAAAAGAAAGTACAAATCTCACCATCTGAATATTTTTTACAAGATACTTTTCTGGGTACATCAAAATTTTAGGGAATAGACTGGACCAGAGGGTTTCATGGCATGGTTTTCTGGTGCCATTAAACTTCAAAATGAACTCTCTTCAAACTGCTTTTAAAATCATAAATCAAATGTGTCACTTCTTATGAACCTGACATGTTTTCAGAGCAAAGAAATAAAATAAAATGTGTGGGCCAGGTGCGGTGGCTCACACCTGTAACCCCAGCAATTTAGGAGGCCAAGGCAGGCGGATCACCTCAGGTTAGGAGTTCGAGACCAGCCTGGCCAACATGGCAAAACCCCATCTCTACTAAAAATACAAAAATTAGCCAGGCACTGCGGCGGGAGCCTGTAATCCCAGCTATTCAGGAGTCTGAGGCAGGAGAATTGTTTAATCCCAGGAGGCGGAAGTTGCAGTGAGCTGAGATGGCGCCATTGCACACCAACCTGGGCAACAAGAGCAAAACTCTATCTCAAAAAAAAAAAAGTGTCACCTCCCTGAACATAACCCTTTGAACTATAATCAGAACAAAATCTGTCCTCCTTACTTACACTGGCTTGAGGCCCTTCCTGCCCTTGTGCCTACCAACTATCATCCGTGTGCGTGTGTGTGTGTGTGCATCCTTTATTTATTTATTTTTTTAGACACAGTCTCTCTCTGCTGCCCAGGCTAGGGTACAGTGGTGCCATTATAGCTCACTGCAGCCTTGACCTCCTGGGCTCAAGTAACCCTCTCACCTCAGCCTCCTGAGTACGTGGGACTATAGGCACATGACCACATGAATTTTTATTTTTTGTAGAGATGAGGTCTCCCTAGGTTGCCTAGACTGGTCTTGAACTCCTGAGCTCAAGCGAGCCTCCTGCCTCAGCCTCCCAAAGTGCTGGGATTACAGGTGTGTGCCACTGCGCCCGGCCCTCATTCTTGTATGAGAAAAAGTGTTAAAGGCGGGAAATCACACTTTATGCACATTTATTTTCCTAAATCTCTTGAGACAGTTTAAAGATGAAAAAGAAATTGACAGCACGTACTGATACTGTAAAAGTATGATTAATGACTTTTTTGAGACAAAAGTATCATCTTGATTATTAGGGAAAGAAAAACCTATTAACTAACTTTCAAGTTGGGCGATTTACTCCATTAAAATCAGCTACCGTGTTTTAAGATTTAATGTATTGTTCGAATTCATGTATGCAAACAAACTCATTAAAATTCAGGAGATTTCACTCAGAAACTCACTGTACTTAAAATTCAGGGCTCTTAACAGAGGGTATTGAACTAGAATATTTAAATGGAAACATTTGTCCCTTCTAGACGGGTACTCTATGCTGTTTTTTGTTTATGTTTTCATCCAAAGTGGTAATTCAAGATGCCCTGAGAGTCTGCAGCAACTGGAAGAAGTCGCTCCTTATATTACACTAACATGCTGCACTGTCAAGGGCTGATTTTTTTTTTTTTTTGAGACGGAGTCTCACTCTGTCACCCACGCTGAAGTGTAGTGGTTCGATCTCGCTTCACTGCAACCTCTGCCTCCTGGGTTCAAGTGATTCACCTGCCTCAGCCTCCCAAGTAGCTGGGACTACAGGCACGTACCATACCACCACACCCGGCTAATTTTTTGTATTTTTAGTAGAGATGGGGTTCCAACATGTTAGCCAAGATGGTCTCAATCTCCTGACCTCATGATCCACCTGCGTCAGCCTCCCAAAGTGCTGGGACTACAGGCGTGAGCCACCACAGCCAGCCGTCAAGGGCTGATTTTCAACACCTCCTTATGCCAGCTGATGTAAGGGATAATCACTGTCACTCTGGGGATGAGTTTAAAGACAAATATTTCTAATCCTAGCTTTGTAAATGCATGCATTCCTAAACTTTATTAAGAAGTAATTTTCTAGAAAACTGATATACATTCCTTTAAGTAACCAAAATGAATGCTCCCATTCATATTTTGTATGGAACTCATCCTAACAGGTGGTTCTTACGTTACCTGGATAAAAGGAAAATCCTCACCAAATACTGAGCCTCACTGCACAACAGGCCCTGTGCTTCATTAGTGCTTTACCACAGTACTTCACTCAACTGGCTCACGACAATCCTCTGCAGAGAAGAGGAACTAAGAGACCACGTAGGTTAAAAAACTCACCAAGGTCATCCAGCTGGTAAGGAGTGGCACCCACAATTCCCCCTGCACAATACTACCTTCCTGAAGATAATGAATCAGAAAAAGTATTTGAGTCACCGTCAGGACAGAAAAAACTATGGCGGTTAAAAACGGATTCTGGAACTAGACTGTTTATTAACTATATGATCTTGAAAGGGTCTTCAGCCATTCTGTGCCTCGGTTACCTCATCTGGAAAATGGGGATAACAATACAACTGTGGTGAGAATTCAATGGCTCAACCATGAATAATGTTAATGCCTAGAACAGTATTTGGTAAACAGTAAGCACTCAATAAATGTTAACTCTTATTAAAATCAAGTGCTATAACAATGAAGCAAGCCCCCAAAGATTACCAAGGTTCTTATAGCTGTCTGGACCTGCCCTCAGTGAACTAGGGACTGATTTCATTCATACACATTTACACACACTTTTTGTGTGTGCTACCCATGTGCCAAACATACCATATACACAATAACAGCATTCAAGTCTCAAAAAAAAAAAAAAAAAAAAAAAACAAGTTCTGCAAGGGAGTTACTGTCCTTCTCATAATAAAGACAATGGTTGGATGATTTGTCCAAGGCTCTCAAACAGGAAGTAGTAGAATCAGAATTTGAACTTTGGAGTTTCTGTCTCGAAAGCTCAAGTTCTTTATCTATACCATTACTTTGAGTTCTTATGTCTACTTTGTCCATTTGTCAGTGACTCCATTGGTGATAACTTAGGACCAGAGTTTTGACAGAGACTTTACAGTGTATCCAGAACATTTCCTTTTCACACATGAAGAAATACAAGCCCAGTAAGTTTACTGTGGACTTATCTGAAGTCATATACTGAATGTCATTTCCATAGTCCCACACTGCCACTTTTTCTTCTCTGATGTTGGTGGCCTGCCTCCAAGAGGCTCTCAGCCCTGTTCCTAATCTTTTTGGGCCATAGAGAAACCAATGACCACTGCATAAATCAAGACTAGAAAGGCTAAGGCAGGGCTCAGAGGCTTCCCTGCGAGGCAAGCTCATGAGTTTATCAAGTGGACTTTGTTATATCAAAAGTCAAGCTGCTTGGGCTTCTCTGCTTTCTGGCTTACAGTGGCATTATGGAGACTTAAACAAATCAGGTGTTCATCTAGTTTACAATGCCACTGTGTCTGTGAGGAAAACTTTGTCAACAAAAGCTACAGTAGATGCAATTTCACCCTCAAATAGAAGGACAGGCTTACATGAAGCCTTTGGCAAGGAAGGAAGCTCGCAATTAAGGTAGCTAGCTGTTCCTAGCACTTGGTAGTCTAAGGCCAACAGCATGCAAGCATAACAAACCAACAGTCCCCATGTGGACAGACAACACTGAGATTTCTGATATCATTAGTTCCCTTTTCACAAAAGAGTCAGATTCATAATTAAACTCTGTGCCCTCCTGTCTCCATTCTGCTGTGCACATATTTGATTGCTTCATAAGGGCCTGAGTTAGAAGCCAGGAGACAGCCCAAAACCACAAGCCCACTGACCTCTGGGGCCCCAGAGGGAACTTGATGCATGTTTGCAATAGCTATTACCCAGGCTTGTCCAAGGAGAGGTTGATCTCATCTTTTCACTCAACACACTTTTCCAGGGTTTGCTGGCCAGTTTAAATAGTTCTTACAGACCACTGAAAGGGGCTGGTCCAACGGCTAAGTGCCTAACATACTGAGTCCCGTGGAAAACTCCAGCGCCTGTTTTGAGAGGAACAGGCTGTTGCACACACACAATGCAGTCCAGAACTGAAGTGTGAGGCTCATGTCTTGACCCCTCTAGCTTCTTACTTGATTAATCAAGTCAATTACCCTCTCAGAACTTTAGATACCTTGTCTAGAACAAGGAGATAGCACCTTCTACCTTATATAATTATTGAGTAGTTTATATAAAGTAATAACATAAGTGAAAGTACTTTGGTGTTTTTTTCTTGAGACGGAGTTTCGCTCTTGTTACCCAGGCTGGAGTGCAATGGCGTGATCTCGGCTCACCACAACCTCCACCTCCTGGGTTCAGGCAATTCTCCTGCCTCAGCCTCCTGAGTAGCTGGGATTATAGGCACGCACCACCGTGCCCAGCTAATTTTTTGTATTTTTAGTAGAGACGAGGTTTCACCATGTTGACCAGGATGGTCTCGATCTCTTGACCTCATGATTCACCCGCCTTGGCCTCCCAAAGTGCTGGGATTATAGGCGTGAGCCACTGCGCCCAGCCTTTTGGTTTTTTTTTCTTACAAGACAGGGTTTCTCCATGTTGGTCAGGCTGGTCTCAAACTCCCAACCTCAAGTGATCCGCCTGCCTAGGCCTCCCAAAGTGCTGGAATTACAGGCATGAGCCACCGTGCCTGGCCAGTGAAAGTACTTTGTAAATGGCAAAGTCCAAGTGAGGGGAAATGCCTGTTAACGTACTAATCGGCCTCCCCATATATGATCCCACAGTGGCTCCCTACTGCTTGAGGATAAAGTCCATAAGTTTAGAAGCCCTTCTACCTTCTACTGACCCAGCTTCACCTCTTGTCACTTCCCTCACTTACCTGAGGTGTCAGCCGAACAAGATGTCGTCAAGTTCCTCCTTCAAGGGCTATGCAGTCTCACTGGTGGGCAGAGAGCCTCCCTCCTTACTCTCTTCCATTCCACCCAACTAACTCCTCCCCAACTAACTCCTCCTTCGGGCTCCAATCTGAGCTGAGACGTAATTCCCTCCTAGAAACTTCCCCCAACCTCTCCTCTGCATGCTCTCATATTTGAAGCTCTTTTCATTGTGTTAAAATTGCCTAGAGACTCCCTAAGTCTCTCCCCTTTCAAAATTTTGCAGACCAAAAAGTGCTGAATGAGTGAATTTACTGCGAATTATCATGACCTAATGTTTGGCCTGAGTAGCTGACTAACAAACCACTACAGTACCCCCACCTCCAACTTCATAAGCAAGGAGGAAAGGGGTTCTTGGAGTTCTAGTTAAGAACTCACCCACCCCCAGCCACTCCCTTTTAACCCCAAAGCAAAAGGCTAATTAAGGGCCAAAGAAGTACTTGCAATCCAGATCTCCTAGTCCAGTTCCTTTCTGTTCTCCCACAAAATGTTAACTACACCCAGCCTGCATGCCAAACCATCAGTGTCTTTTCATAGCGAGAGAAATGAAGGCAGATGGGTCGTAAGAGAAAATAGATTTGAAATTAAAAAATGGATGTTCAATGTCAGGCATTGTGTGACCTTGGGCAACCCTGGTACCTCTAGGCCTTAGGCCCATCATCTGTCAAATGGAAATTTAGCACCAGCAAAGGGCTTCCTATTATTTTAGACTATTTTCCACCTATCTCACCAAGAGTTTTTTTTTTTTTTTTGTCTTGTCTTGTTTATCCTTTTGGGGTGATGGGTGTCTCACTATATTACCCAGGCTGGTCTTGAACATGAACTCCTGGGCTCAAGGGCTCCTCCCTCCTCGGCCTCCCAAAGTTCTGGGATTGCATGTGTGAGCCACTGTACCTAGCCTCACCAGTTTTACAGAAAGAAAATGAGACTATTTGAATATGTTTTATATATTTCTTCTCATTACAATTTTCAAGAAGTTATTTTTCTGGTGATGTTTAGCTTTATTACTCAAACCAAAGCATTTAAAGAACGGGATTCAAAACATTAACCAGTCCCTTTAGGACAAAAGATTTTAGCCAATTTACAAGATCAATACAGGCTTGTTTGAATTAACTAATGCTACTTCTTCCATCTTCATGTCATCAAAACCCTAGCGTCTACCAGTGCAGAGAATCCTCATCCACAGTCTTTTACTGAAGAAAGAAAAAGACAAACCCTTTTATACACACTGTTGAATTTCATAGACTCACAGAATGCTGCAGCTAGAAGAGATCTGAAGACCATTGAGGCCTGCACTCACCCTTCGTGATCAGAAAACAGGCTGGTCGGAGGTTTTCAGGAGGGGCTTGTGCCGTGAGTAATTCAAAACACAAACCAATTGTTTTTCACAGCCCTACATATTTTTTAAAATAAGGATTAAGAGATAACTTGAAGAAAAATTGGTAAATCATACAATAAGATCACAACATAAATTTAAAAGGTAATAGTACTTATCAAAGTTAAAGGCTGGCTGGGGACAGTGGCTCACACCTGTAATCCTAGCACTTTGGGAGGTCGAGGTGGGCAGATCGCTTGAGCTCAGGAGTTCAAGACCAATCTGGGCAATGTGATGAAACCAAGTTTACACAAAAAATACAAAAATTAGCTGGGTGGGGTGATACACAGGAGGCCACTCATTCCAGCCTGGTGACAAAGTCTCAAAAAAAAAGAAAAAAACAAAGTTGAAGGCTGAAGGGCCAAAGTAAAGATGTACCTCTGATGATAATATATATACTTATATATGCAAGTTTTTCAACTTGATTATAATGGAACTTTGTGTATGTGAAAGAAATTATTTCACCTTTCCACAAGTTTTTCACACTTCTAAAAGGTTGGAAATTTTCAAAACAATGTAGATAAAACAGGGAATGCAATAACTCAAATTATGTTTGTAGACAACACCCTAGTCTATGTTCATTACTGGCTATGACTGAGACTGGCACCAATTTTTAAAAATCACCTAGTTCTAAACAATATAAGAGAAATATAGAAGTCAAAGGTCACTATTAATTCTCAAACTACTCTACAGAAAAGTTTCTAACTCTTCACCCAATAGTTTGCTCCAATTGCTAACAAAAGCAAAAAAGACACTGAGCCAAGCAGCCAAAGAACCAGATGGGGGAGGGGAGATGTTTTCGTTTCTCTCTCCCCAGCCTAATCCCCTCTCCTTAAATCTTGGTATGCGTGAGGTGCTAACGGACAATGAAATGAGAAAGTGGTTGGAATCATTCCAAAAGTGAAACAGTTGACTCTCAATTAAAAAATTGTTTTCCATGCTGTATCAAGATTTTACTCAGATATCTCCAGAAGCGAAAAAGTAAAAGATTCCTTGTGGAAAACCACAAAGAGTGATCACATCCAAATTTATAAGCAATAAACAAATTAGAGAAGGGTTAGTCACTGACATCTCACAACACAAACTCCTTTTTTTGTAATGGATTTGGTGCGTTTGTATGTATGTGTGTGTAAGGAGATTAGAGGATGCTGCAATATCCATCCCAGATTAACAAATACTGCGTTACAAACGATTTTACAATTCAACTTTGAATAAATCATCCAATATTTCACATTAAAACTTGATCATACATCTTCAAAGACTGTCTTTCCACTTTATACATCAGGATATTATCTATGATTTATTAAAATAATTACCAAGTTCTTTGCAAAAGTGCAAACTTATAACGTGATATGGAAAGCCACCCCAGTCCTAGCTCTGCCAGCAGAAGGCCGTGCAATACCACACGTTGCTTAACAGCTCTGTGGATGGTTTTTATCATGATGAAGTGGGATTCCACACCTAATTCCGCTTTTGCAATGTGCTTTGCAATCCTGCAGTGCTGCCAGGAGACCACAGGCAGCACCATCACCCAGGCTTTCTCAGTGGTAGCAAGCCCAGATGGGATGAACATGGTAACGAGCAGAGTGCTGGCATTCTCCCTGAGAACCAAGAATCAAAATTTGGGGCTGAGGAAGATTAGAGCTCCCTGGAAAATGTCCAAAGCTGTAGTAACAGGTAAATACCAAAGTGCTTAATTAAAGTAATGCTAAATGCTACAAGCAGGACAGCAAGAAAATACTTTCATCACAGCTAAGTGAGCTGCTGTGGAGAACTGTTTCCAAACTGTTTCCACCACTTTATGTGGCTTCCCAAAGTCCCAAGCAACTACGTAACTTTTTTTGAAAAGCAGATTTGTTTCTTCCTCTAAGGACAATCAGGTGCCTACCACCTTTCGGGTTCTTACTAATTCAACTGGAAATAAGAAAAATCCCAAAACACAAAACAGAACATAGGAAACAGGCACCTCTCCAGACATACTGTATCTAATCATTATTTACTAATAATATTACTAATACTGAAATTTAGCCATAACATGTTAGACAGCAAATAGCTACTTATTCCTTTTAGAAAACAGCAAATGTGGCCGGGTGCGGTGGCTCAAGCCTGTAATCCCAGCACTTTGGGAGGTCGAGACGGGTGGATCACAAGGTCAAAGATCGAGACCATCCCGGTCAAAATGGTGAAACCCCGTCTCTACTAAAGATACAAAAAATTAGCTGGGCATGGTGGTGCGTGCCTGTGATCCCAGCTACTCGGGAGGCTGAGGCAGGAGAATTGCCTGAACCCAGGAGGCGGAGGTTGTGGTGAGCCGAGATCGCGCCATTGCACTCCAGCCTGGGTAACAAAAGTGAAACTCCGTCTCAAAAAAAAAAAAAAAGAAAGAAAACAGCAAATGTATAGGAAGTTGCCACCCTCCCTCTCTTTCCCTGTTGTCCATGGCAGACAATAGGAATCTATCACAGCCCTCAGCCATGCTGAGCTCACTGGGGACCTCAGAACTGAACGGAACATAGCATTCCTGGCAGTCAATACCAATCCATCAATATTGACATTTTTCATCCCAGCTTTGCATATTCTTCAACATACTATGCCAAAATATTGAAATGGGTCTTTAAAGAAAGCTACTTCAGCCAGGTATGGTGGCTCACACCTGTAATCTTAACTCTTTGGGAGGCCAAAGCACACAGATCACTTGAGCTCAGGAGTTCGAGACCAGCCTGGACAACACATAGAAACCTTGTCATTATAAAAAATACAAAAATTAACCAGGCATGATAGTGTACACCTGTGGTCCCAGCTACTCTGGAGTCTAAGGCAGGAGGACTGCTGGAGACCAGGAGGGGGAGGTTGCAGTGAGCTGAGATTGCTCCAGCCTGGCGACAGAGCAAGACTCTGTAGAAAAAGAAAGAAGTGGAGAGAGAGAGAGAGAGAGAGCTAGAGAGAGAGAGAAAGGAAAAGAAAGCCACTTCATGACAGTTTTGAGACTAAAGAAAACCTTTATTTAAACTATAAAATGAGCATTTTTTTTCCTGTAAGACAAGAAGAAAACATAACCATAAACATCAATGAACTATAGACATATGCTATTCCAGTGAGATATACAAGGGGTCTATATAAAAATGTTTACATAAATATTTTTAAAAATAGAATTTGGCCTTATTCAACCCAAACGCCCAGTCCAGGTCTAATCCACCCACTACCCTGTCACTCAGATGAGTGTTGGGCAGAACACAGACACAAACACACTCCATCTGCTAATTAAAAATGGGCATGAAACTGTTAACAGGCATCTGTTGCATTGTTTGAAGCTAATGGGCAGAGACAAAGCTGAAATGGCTCTTATAATGCAAACCCAGTGATTTCACTCATTTTCTATTTGGTATTTATGTTAGTGGGGGGTTGGAAGCTGGGTGTTAAAACAGCTTATTATGGAGACTGAAAGATAAGTGAAATATCTTTGATATTCTAAAACAACCCTTTAAAACTGATTATAGAAAGATATGCAGCATTTTATACTGGGGAAATAACATTCCTGTGTTAAGAATTCAAATTAAACACTTTCGTTTCATGTTAACTCAAATATCATCTAATCATCTATAATACTGTGAAAGAGAATTGTAACAAATTCAAGCTATGCTTTCCAGCTCATATAGGGCTTTCACGATTCATCCCTCCAGACATTTAATACAGGCCTTGGAGATTTAAAAGGTGGATGTGACTTGATTTTTGCAACGACGAAAGGTAGACACAGTATTCTTACACTCTGTTATAAATGAAGGAACTATGGCCCTAGAAGGATAACTGACTCCTCAAAGACTACAAAGCTAGAGCAGCAGATGCCCATTGCTCTTAATTCAACCCGCTATCTCCATCATGCCAAACCTAACGGTCCACTTCATCTGCCTGGAAAATGAAAATAATTGAACGCTTTTTCATGCCAAGACCAGGTCTGATAAAGGATCTATTTTAAAGTACCGTAACCACCATCCATCCTTGATGGCCATGCCTACTTTGCAAGCTGGCAGTTCACAGGCCTCATCTAGCTCACGGACATGCCTGCTTTGCAGGCCGGCGGCTCGCAGGCCTCATCTAGCTCACGGCCATGCCTGCTTTGCAAGCTGGCGGCTCGCAGGCCTCATCTAGCTCACGGCCATGCCTGCTTGGCCCTTACTGTAATGGCCCTCACATTGTTTTTTGTTTGCTTTGGGTTTTTTTTTTTAATTAAATTGCCCATAAAGTTGGGTTTTTATGAGAAATTTTCAGCTAATCTTGAAATATGTGATGCTTTTCCAGCAAGGCAACAATAAAGCTGCAAATGAAAAGCAGCCACTCCCTGAGAGAGGGAGTACATACAATACAGGGTCCACTTCACACCTGCTGCTTCCCATTTGCAGCCAATCCCCTTTTTCATAGTTCCCACCAGACCCATTTGAGTCTGCAACCCCTAACCTAGGCAGTCAGAATCTACAATCTTACCTTGAATTTCCCTTTTTATGTGTCCATGGCTGCTTGTATTTCCGAAGCTTAGTGATATCATACTCCACAACATTACTCGCCACCTAAAATCTACTTCCCCATCCTCACCTGAAACCGCTTCTCATGCTATGAAAACTCTATTCCTGCAAAATATTCTCAAGTAACCATTCTAACACACACAGGAGAGCTGATGTCCAGAGCTGGGGGCAGACAGGCGGACCTAGAGCACAGCCAGCCTCAGGCTCATCTGCTTCAGGATCTATGATTCAG
The DNA here is from genome assembly GCA_028533165.1 of Leontopithecus rosalia. Taxonomy (NCBI): domain Eukaryota; kingdom Metazoa; phylum Chordata; class Mammalia; order Primates; family Cebidae; genus Leontopithecus; species Leontopithecus rosalia. The sequence continues at coordinate 6,636,958 of CM052655.1, read as the reverse complement.
TTCAAAAAGATACTGCTAAATTTTGCCTTGTCCTCAAAGACTAAACTTATTTCCCTCTAAAACAATATCTAAACCTATTTCCCTCCAGCTTTTCTCAGTGGATCCAAACAATCTTGCTGCTGTTGCCAAGAGAACCTCCTCCCTGACTTGCTGCCTGCAGAGCAGCTGGTGAAGCTCTTCATTAAAGTACACATTCTTCAGACAGATTCGTATCTGTACCCAAGACTCAGTTTCCCCATGCCCATCCTTTATATGTAGGAAGGCTTTTTCCATTCACTAGAACACGGATTGAAGAGATGAGTTTAACCCTTTATGATCAAGTATCAAATCCTACTTTTTCTGAACCAGAGTTGTTATCAAAGCTATTGCTTAGATGGGAAATCCACTGACAGCTTCGAAAGAACACAATGACATTAACATAAGGCTTTATGTACAAAATGTTCAATTTGAACTTGCATGTTCCTTGCATATTTTTGTTTGAGAAGCTGAAACCAAGGAAAAGAACTATGAAAATGAAAATCGACTTGCTCTGTATATCTGGATCATGCTCAGCCAAATGTGGATATCATCTTGGATACAAATGTAAATATGACAAAGTTTGTTTTTCAGTCAATAAGTCTTAATAAAAGCTTTGAAATGCCACCAACCAAAAACAGTTTTTAATTTTAAGCAACGGTCAGCAAACTTTCTACAAAGAACCAGTTAGTAAATATTTTCAAGCTTTGTGGGACACATATGGTCTCTTTTGCATACTGTTTTATTTTTGAGCAACCTTTAAACCACGGAAAAACCATTCTTAGCCTGAGATGTACACAAAAGGCAGGCTGCAGGTCATGCTTGGCCCATGGGCTGTGGCATGCTAACCCCTGATTTTCAGGAAAGCGAATCCAAGAAAAATATGCAGTGTTACAGAATAAAATGTCTAAAATTACTCTGATGAGACTAAGCTGTGACAATTAGCAACATACCCTCATTAATATGATTTCATTAGTTATTTTACATATGGAAGAAATTCTAATGATGGGATACATTTTGATCTCCTAACCTGCAACTACAGACACAGAAAGAAAGGACAAAGGACAGCTATACGCTGTTATTCCAGTATAAACTCCAACTGAGCGTTGTAGTAACATTTGCTATTCACCTGAACACAACTGGCTAATCAAAATGGAAATATCTCAACTTTTCTCACATAAAGGTGTATGTGCAAACTCTAAGTCTTCCCTGGAATAGGTGATGACTTGAATTTATGGGGACAATCATACTGATCAGGAATAGTAGCAGCTCAGTTGTGAAAAGTGACACAGACTTGGATTTGAGGTTTCACCACAGGATCTGCTATAATCAGGTGTGTAATTTTGAGGGTTTCAATTTAACCCTCATTGTTTTTATTTATAAAATTGGGACAAGAATAAAGTAGGTAATTTCTAAGACTCTTTCTGCCCTTAAACTATGACTATACTAAATAATGAAAGCACTCAGGAAATACCTAACAGGAAGAAGGGGGCAGGGCAGAAGAGAGACGGCAAAGGGTAGAAGCGCTGATTCTCCTGTCAGAGGACAGGGCTGGGTTATCTCTTTTTTGTTCAACCAGCACCTGTTCAGTCCAGAGCATTTCAAGATGTCAGTGTGCTCTCATATCAGTATTAAAATGCATCCATTTCCCACAGGAAATATAATCTATAGCTAACTGTATTGCCATTCCTAGTTGTCTTAACGTTACATTTTATAGACACTTGATTAAATGTTCATTACAATTACATAAGGGTTTTGTAGAGCCAATTTTAAAAAACCTCAATTTTCAAACATTTGAACCGAAAGGCTAGTCAGTCCTAGGCACTGGACCAATAATTTCAAATGGATAAAACATCCCTTATCCATAGTTAACTAATATTATTGATGGATATACTAGAAGATCCTCAATAAGTCGGATAAAAGAAAATCTACCTTCCACCACCCTTCAAAGAGCAAAAAGGAGATGGAGGAACCTGGGATATCAGAGAAGACAGCACGACTTTATTTACTTATCTATCTATCTATTTATTTATTTTTGAGACGGGGTCTTGCTCTGTCGCCCAGGTTGGAGTGCAGTGGCGCAATCTCGGCTAACTGCAATCTCTGCCTCCCGGGTTCTAGCAATTCTCCTGCCTCAGACTCCCGAGTAGCTGGGACTACAGGCATGTGCCACCATGCTCAGTTAATTTTTTGAATTTTTAGTCGAGGCGGGTTTTACCATGTTGGCCAGGATGGTCTCGATCTCTTGACCTCATGATCTGCCTGCCTCGACTTTCCAAAGTGCTGGGATTACTGGTGTAAGCCACGGCACCTGGCCTATCTATTTTTAAGAGACAGAATCTCGCTCTGTCTCCCTGGCTGGAGTGCAGTGGTGCGATTATACCTTACTGTAACCTTGAACTCCTGGGCTCAAATGATCCTCCTGCCTCAGCCTCCCGAGTAGCTAGTACTACAGGTGTGTACCACTCCACCTGGCTAATTTTTTAATATACTTTTTGTAGAGACAGGGGTCTTACTATGTTGCCCACACTGGCGTCAAACTCCTGGCCTCAAGTCATCTTCCTGTCCCAGCCTCCGGAGTAGCTAGGACTACAGCCACACAATACCATATTAGGTGAATTTTTGTATTTTTGTAGAGACAGGGTCTCACTGTGTTCCCCAGGCTGCTCTTGGAACTCCTGGCTTCAAGCGATCCTCCCATCTGAGTCTCCCAAAGTGCTAGGATTACAAGCATGGGCCACCACACCCAGCCAGGACCTTAGAGAATTGAGAAGAAGAAAGTATCTGTGGGACAACTATATCTGAAATCAAAATGACTACTGTCTCCTTCCCTGCATAATGACAGAACCCCTATCAAAACAGAGTCGAAAGATGGCAGATTCCCACTTTTAAAACTACTATAACTTTGACAGAGCAAAATTAAAGACCTAAAATGTATCTTCATGGGAAGAAACAGACACCCATACATATCTACCAAAACACACACACAAAGCTCAGGCGTTAAGAAATACATCTTTTCCATGTGACACAGAGCTTATCAAGTGTTGTCAGCAACGCTGTGGCAGACCTCATCAAAACCCAGTCAGAAAAGCCCAGGAACTTACATACTAGGTACTTCATGACTAGGGAGGAGATGGTCCACCAACTGTCACCTCAACAACTTCAGATCACCTGGGAATGAGGTGAGAGGCCTGGGGAAGTGGCTGCTAGAGATTCGAACACCCAAAATCTATACTTGTAAGCAGTGAAGACTCTGAGGAACCAGAATGGTGCTAACATTCACCTTATTTTCTCAGCTTAATTTTGACTGCAGAGCATTAGGTTTTTAATTAAATTCTGCTGTGTGAAGACAGTGTGCTACCACTTCCTGTTGGAGCTCCGGGGCTAAATAAGAGGTATGGGATTTCCCCTCCTCCACATCAACTGAAGACACAGCTCTCAGCCTTTTTACCACATCCACCTCACAGAAAATATAAAGACCCAGATCTCCCATGAGATTCACCTCCTTTTAATGTCCACTTCCTATCCTAACCTGTTTCAGGACGCCGCTTTTGACACCTTCATAGCCGTTAATCCTCCAAAGAGCCTCATTTCCATCATTTTTTTCTAATTGACTCACAGACTTGAATCCTTCAAAATGAAAGTAATTTTTAAAAGCTACTATTTTAAGAGGAAGCAGACATCCTTACAGGAAACACAGGACAAAAAAATAAGGAAAAATAGAGAAAATGAATAAAAATATTACAAACAAGCAAGTCATCCAAGAAACTTAAGAGAAACAGCATCAGTGAGATTCACTTACTTTCAAGGTAGGAGATACTCCTCGGAGGATCAAACACAGAATGGACAAAAGGACGCCCACTCAACTTGTTAGAAATTATCCTTTATCATCTGTATGGCAGTATGCATTCAACAATGAAAAATAGTGATTTGAGGCTTCGTAATTCATATGTGTTAAAACTTAACGCCCTTCAGTTGCGGTACCAATAGCTACCACCAAATCTTAGGCATATACTTGAGAGATGACATTTAAAATGTGCTTTCTCAGAAAAGAAAAAGTCCCACTCAAGACTGACTGCCAAGAACTTGCGATTCAAACTTCCCTAAGCCCAGATATCACAGGAGGTTTTAGACCATTCCATCTACATGAAAGACGCCAGAATGAACAAACAAACCCCAGTCTTTTCTAAAGTTAAAGAGTGCTCTATATCGAATACTCTGTTTTACAAAAAGATAAATTACCCTTAAAAATACACAAATATGTAAACACATGTATTACCAAAGCCCTAGCTCCCTATTATTTCCCAACCCAGAAATTCATGGTGAAATATGCTGTAAGAACCATATGAAAGATGCCTAAATGAGCTATTATTAGAGGCTAGAAACATCACCAAGACAACCAAAAGCTGAGATTCTTAAGGTACTTAATTAATCTGCAGCTATTTACCAAGAGAAAATGATGTTAAGGTGTTCATTTCTAAGCGCTTGAAACCCTTCAGTTTATGGTAAGTTAAGAGATCTTGTTACCTACCTGAACACAGTGTCTCTCAGTACAAAAGTAGGAAAGACAGCTCCAGCCAAGATCAGAAAAACTCTTGAATCAACTGGAAGTAACTGGGAGGTATCTCACATGTTGTGATTCATTTAACAATAATTAGAACCAAAGCAAAATATACAGGGAGGCAGGAGGTGGGCAGAATGTAAGGTCAATTCCTTGGCTGAGAAGTCGTTAAACATTCAAACCCAAGGACTTAAAATGAGTCCTTGCTTCTCAGGAGATGGTAGTAAGGTGAACCACATTTTCCTGACCACAGCATTTCCAAAAGTCACCAATTCCCTTAACATCCGTTAACAATCACAGAACAAATTAACGCTCTATAGACATAATTCCATCATTAGTCACATTTTGCTTTCTCCTGCACTTGACGCAAAGGAAGTAAAGAGAAACGGTAATCAGTTGCTGGAACTCGTCCTGCACACTACTACTCTCCATTTCCCCCTTTTCCACCTCCCGTCTTCTCTGCTCAACCTCCCTTTACTACGATGTTGCTTCTGCTTTTCCTTTCTGTCTCACACCCAGCTCTCCTTTACTTTCTCCACCAAGTATCCTCATTCCGCCCGAAGGTCCCTTGAACTCTTCTTCCACCTGCAATTTTCCTCTGCCCCCTCCTACGACATCTCTGTCCAGACCTCCTGTGACCAGGAGGTTCTTCCTCACCTCCTGACCGCTCATTCCCCTGAATTCCCTTCCAGTTGCCTGGCTCTCACCTCTCTCTGTCCCTTGTGTCGTCTGTCCCTTTACTTCACATCCCTCTCATTCCTCCCACCTCTCATTTCCCCTTTCACATTTCCTTCCTCTCTTGTCTTTTAATCCATTTTCACGTCCACTATGCCCTTCTCTCCCTACATGAGATTTCCTGCATCTTCCCCCCAACACATTTTGTCTTTCTAGGACCCCTCCCTGTCAGTCTCCGAACACTCCCGTTCCCCCAAACCCCCAATTCCTTGTTCCTCTGTTCCCCTTCCCCTTCCTTTGCCCCCAAGTTTCCCCTTCGCCCCTGCCTCGGGTCTCCGCTCGCCCCGCTCGCCCCTCTCCCTCACGCCCTCGCCTCTCTCAGCGCCCCAGCCACCCTGCAGTCCCCGGGGTCTCCTCTCCCGGGCTCCCAAGCGCCCCCCGCCCTCTTCCCATCCCCTCGTACCCGCCCCCCAATTCTCTCTCCGGTCCCGGGCCGCAGCCCCTCCCTCACCGATGGTGGAGATGAAGGTGGTGTTAAAGGCGTCCTCTGAGAAGCGGAACAGAAGGCAGGTCTTGCCCACCCCCGAATCGCCGATCAGCAGCAGCTTGAACAGATAATCGTACGTCTTCGCCATCTTCTCGCTCCGGCCCTCTGACCGGGGAGCCAGAGGAGGCGGCGGAGAGAGGCGGGAGGGGGCCGCGGGCGAGGGGGCGTGCCCGTCAATCCGCCGCTGATCGCCCCGCCCCGCACCCCGCCCCTCCACTCGGAGAAGGCCTGCGCGCCCCGCCCCGCACTGCCAATCCGCGAGGGCTTCGTCATCACTGCCCGCTCTCCGAGGCTTCATGGGACTTGTAGTTCCTCCAGGGAGCTTCGGGCGTGCCCCGCGCGGACTGTCCTGGCGGCTCCAGTGGATAAAAGACCTGCTGTGGGCGGGGTGAGAGCGTGGGGGCGTTTCCACCGGAGTAGGGAAGGGAGGCCCCGTTTCGAACTCTGCTGGTCAAGCCGCCGGAACTGAACTTTGTTATTTCTTTGTGTGCGGGCGCCTTGTAAATGCAGGACCTCAGAATCAGAAACCCGTAGTTCCCGCATCTCTTCCGCGGAGACCCGGAGCAGAGATGCTTTCTTTCCTTGGCGCTGCTGTGGCGCAGCCTACGGGTTATCTGCAGAGCGCATTATCCAGCTTCTCTCCCAGGCCTTGCCCAGCACCACTGTAATCCCCCACCCGCAGCTCCTCAGTCAGAGCTGGGAAAGAATGGTTACCGTGCTAACTCGAACCTCACTCGTGCCCCTTTCTTGGAACCACACAGACCAGAGCCAAACACGGTGGGTATTTAGAGGATCTGCTACGCTGATCGCTCCCCTATCCCGCAGGAGGATGGATTTTTAAATCTGGGAAGCCTTGTGCTACAGGTCTGTGCCCCATAAAACTGCAAGCATCCTGTAAGGCAGGAACCGGGCCACGGGAACTTAGAGAATAAGATTTGAATTTAGTCTTGGCTCTGCGCCTTAACCGCTGTGACAAGTCACGGAGGCACTGTGCATCTCAGTTTTCTTATCTGTAAAATGGATATGAAACAAGATACTTCATAGGATTCTAGTGAATTAAATGAAATGCTAAACGTGAAGGTTCTTCGAAACCCATAAGGCACCGTAGAACTGTTGGCAGTGATGGTAATATTCATCACTCTTCAGTAGGCTCTCAATTAACTGATGACAAATATAGGGGGGAAACAGCATTCTGTTTCACTCAAGTTAATCCTTTATTATTTATTGTCTTCGGCTAATTCTTTGTTTTGTGGATATATTGTTCAGTCCTCTTTCATTTGCTAGTGGTAGAAACCCAACCAAATTAGCTGTTGTGAAAGGGGAGTCCACTGGTTCAGGTAATGTGGAAGCAAAAGGCTTAGGAGGTGTGGGACCAGGAGTCCATCCTGCCAGGCCTCTCTGTCTCTCATCTGTTGTTCTCCCTTCCAAGTTTTAATTTCTAATGTGTCAAATAGCAACAGATAAAACCCACATGAACAAAACTTCTTTAGAGTCTTCAATAATTTTTAAGAGGATAAAGGGGTCTTGAGACCAAAATATTTGAGAACCACTCGTCCAGACATTTACCTTCTCTATAAGGATATACCTTCTGGAAGGCAAGAGGTAATTAAGGGAACCAGTGGACTCCACCATTAGTGGAATAAGAAAAGAAAAAAAGGCCGGGCGTGGTGGCTCACGGCTATAATCCCAGCACTTTGGGAGGCCGCGGCGGGTGCCTCACGAGGTCAAGAGATTGAGACCATCCTGGTCAACAAGGTGAAACCCCGTCTCTACTAAAAATACAAAAATTAGCTGGGCATGGTGATGCGCACCTGTAGTCCCAGCTACTCGGGAGGCTGAGGCAGGAGAATTGCTTGAACCCAGGAGGCAGAGGTTGCGGTGAGCCGAGATCGCACCACTGCACTCCAGCCTGGGTAACAAGAGTGAAACTCTATCTCAAAAAAAAAAAAGAAAGAAAGAAAAAAGGGGGGCACAGTTAGTTGAGCAAGCCCGCAGGCTTTATACTAAGACACATCTTGTGTGCCTTGTAACTTCACGTACAGTGCCATTCTCAGTCCCATTGTGGCAGAAGACTTAGTTGGTCCTAGAACTGGACTTCATTTTCTATGTGGATTCAAGATGAAATGCATCATCATTAACTTATTGATCATACAGCAGCCAGAGGGCTGCTGCTTCTGCTGCTTATGGAATGTCTCATTCCTAGGGTCCACTAGATAGGAACAAAGCTATAATGAGGTCAAAGTCACAGTGTCTGCCACTAATGAAGAAGGATTCTGCCCTCTGGCGCAGGCTGAGCCTTCTTGCCCAAGCCAGTCCTGGAGCAAGCCTCTGAATGCGGCTTCAGCCATGGTCTGAACAGTGTGGACTGTTCTGTATCTTCCTCTTCATTCCTGGAAAAGAAGGGGGGAAAATTCTGCAAGGACCAGTGAAATTTCTTTCCTTCTAATAATGTATGTTTATTAAAATGATGTTTAGTCCCACCGTCTGTATGCAACTATTTTCATTCTCTTTCTATATGAATGAAAATGTGCCGTTATGGTAAAGAAATTAAGTCCAAAAGAGAAACTAGCATTAGGAATTTTAAAGTCCCTAAGTTTTCTTAGGGGAATTTTGTTAATTGATGGAAATTTAAAAAAAAAATGTTGTCTTATTTTCACTTCCCCAGTTTTTCTCTGCTACCAAGTGTGTATAATATTGGGACTTTCTAGCGGGTAAGCTTGTGTACCGCTGTTGAACCATTCAAGCATTTTGACATACTGATACTACTTCAGGAAGAATCAGATTTTTTTCTTTTACACATTATTCATTTTCATATTTTGTGCAACAATGTTATTTAGAAATCAGATTCTGGTAGTTGTCACTGAGTACTATTGAATCAAGGCATTCTGCTCAAAGGATTGGATGTCAAGTATGTTTGTAGCACTGTGGTTACCTCAGGTAGCAGGTTGCTGGTTGCCACTGTTCCTTCTTTCTCGGGGTGCTATCAGTGGACCCCGTTTTAAACTCCATGTTACTGTGCTCTGAGTAAACCACATCAATATTTCTGTCAGTTTCCCAAGCCCACCCTGTAAATGCTGCATCACTGCACAGCATTGGCAGACCAGCACATTCAATCTGATGTAGCAAATGTTTATTGAAGCCTTCTATAGGGTTAACATTGTCCATGACAGCTTGACTGCAGAAATCTAGATGTCCACGGAGTCTACCTTCTGTGAATTTTGTCAGACCAACACTCTTTCTGCTTTTGGAAAGCTGCTCCACTTTCTAATGGTGGCTGTGAATCATGCCAGTTCACTCCACATGCCACAGAGGTGGGCATATGACCCAGGCTGCATCAGAGTTTTTCCCTGTGAAGTTTCTAAGGAGGTGGGTTATGATGCTAAAAAGAGGTCTGTCTGGTCTGAGGTCTGTGTGAGCTCTCGGCTGGTTTTGATCAAGGCTTTAGTTCATTTTCCTGTGTTCTCCTATTCCTATTCTCCTCTGTGTTTACTTTGCCCTCAGGCTAGCTTTCCTCCTGGTAGCAAGCAAGACTGCCATGTTGCAAAACTCCAAAGGCATTATTCACTCTCCACAGTAATGTGTTCATCTTAGGGGTCTACTCCCAAGATTCTACAAACACAATCTTGAGGTTCTGTGTGTTCTTTAAGCAAATTTTCAAAATAGTTTAAGAATTTTAAAACTTGTTTAAGTTGATCTGTGACACTGAGAGCAAGAAATGTCACCTTTCTTAATTGCTTTAACGAAATTAAATTTGGCCGAGACCCCTACTTGTCAAAGCCTGGAAAAATCAATATTTTTATTTTTATTTTTATTTATTTTTTTGAGATGGAATTTCACTCTTGTTGCCCAGGCTGGAGTGCAATGGCGCAATCTCAACTCACTGCAACCTCTGCCTCCTGTGTTCAAGTGATTCTCCTGCCTCAGCCTCCCTAGTAGTTGAGATTACAGGCACCCGCCACCATGCCTTGCTAATTTTTATATTTTTAGTAGAGACAGGATTTTACCATGTTGGCCAGGCTGGTATCAAACTCCTGACCTCAGGTGATCTGCCTGCCTTAGCCTCCCGAAGTGCTGAGATCACAGGCATGAGCCACTGTGCCCAGCCTAATATCAGTTATTGTTGGGACTTTTCCTCCCCTTAATTGTATCTTACAAGAATCAAGGAGCTTACATTGTCCTGAAAAATTAAAGGCAAAGCAGCCTCTGGGAATCAGTGTGTACCCATCTCAGTTAACACTTCTGCCCAACCACTCTTAGGTTCTGGCCCTCTGCCATCTGTTGAGCACAGCTGTCCCGGTGGGCTACAAAGATGTCCTTTATGGCGATTATCTTCACGGACTGATGACTCAGCTGTTGAATAAGTTCTCTCTCTGTTATCGAATGGTTTGTGTGCTTCTTTGTCTGCTCCCTTAAAAGTTGAGCTCTGTGAGGAAAGAGACCCGGCTAATATATTGCTGCATCCCCAGCATGTTTAGCACGATGTTTTACACATAGTCGGTACTCAAGGTGTGGAACGAATGAATGAAGATCTGACTGGCATATCGGCTGACTAGCTAATTTTATAACATCTAGACACCTTTAGTTTATTATTTGCTATAACACGTGTTTGGGACCTCACTAATGCCTTTCTATTTGTATTCTACCTTTTATTTATACGTTATTCATTTGGTAAGTACATTATTCATTGTTTTGTTTAAGAAATCAGTATAATTATGTATTATTTTTCTGATTTTCAAGATCACATTGAATGATAAGCCCTTAAAAATACCAATTTATCATGTCACCTGTGTGTCATAAAAACACATGATATCTAGTGATACTCCAGTGTAGAATTCTACAATTATCCTAATCAGAGGGACAAAGTGTACCCTTTCCACTCACTGATATTTCCTGAGCAATCACTGGGTGAAGAATGTCCACTCAGACATTCATTAAGTTCACACTATGAAACCAGCTAAGCAAGGCCAACTGGAGGATACAAAAAGGTGTCTCATGTGGTCCTTGCCCTCACTTTGCTCCCAGCTAATTGAGGGGAGAGCCCACAAGCGAAAAGTTCAATGGTAAATGTGAGGCTGGTATGCACTGCATTTATTTTGATAGTTCAAGTGTTCATTGTGATTGGCTGACTTTTCATTTAGGTTAGTGAGGCATCCATTCTGATTGGTTGGGTGTCGACTTTGATTATTTGAGCATCCATTCTGATTGGCCAGTCTTCCAATCTCATTGATCAAGTGTTCATGCCAGACTGATTGTTACACGTTATGCGTATCACCACTGGATGCAAAAGTTAAATAAAAATGAGAGATGATAAGACCCCCAAAATTGCTACATAAAAATATAGTATCTGCTTGACTAATAAGTCTCTATAAACCTAGCTTCTCATAACAAAGTCAGCATGGTATAGAGGGACGGGAGGACACTGTACATCCCTCAGCCCTGAGTTAATAAACATGACTGAATAAGAGGCTATCTTTGGCATAGGCCTCTAGAATATAGGCAAGGGCCAAGGCCAATACCCAGATGAAGGCAAAATTCTTTTCTTGGGGGCCAAGGGTAGATACCTAATCAATTAGAATAGAGAAGAAGGCATCCAAGTTGCAGCTATTCTGGATCCACCATTTCTGGATAGGTCCAGCCCACAGAAAGAGGAGGTGCAGCTTAGCATACCTAGAGAGAGGGAATCAATATTTTAATCCACTAAAGCATTGATCTCCAGCCTTTTTTGACACCAGGGACTGGTTTTATGGAAGATAATTTTTCCACGGACCAGGAGGTACAGGGGGATGGGTTAGGGATGAGTCAGGTACATTACATTTATTGTGTACTTTATTTCTATATTACATTGTAATATATAATGAAATAATTATATAACCCACCATCAGGTAGAATTAGTGGGAGCCCTGAGCTTATTTTCCTGCAACTAGATGGTCCCATCTGGGGGTGATGGGAGACTATGACAGACCATCAGGCATTAGATTCTTTTTTTTTTTTCCTTTTGAGATGGAGTCTCACTCTGTCTCCCAGGCTGGAGTGCAGTGGCACAATCTTGGCTCACTGCAATCTCCATCCCCTGGGTTCAAGCGATTCTCCTGCCTCAGCCTCCCGAATGGCTGGGATTACAGGTGCACACCACTATGCCCAGCTAGTTTTTGTGTTTTTAGTAGAGATAGGGTCTTAATGTGTTGGCCAAGATGGTCTCAAACTCCTGACCTCTGATACTCCACCTGCCTCGGCCTCCCAAAGTGCTGGGATTATAGGTGTATGCCACCGTGCCCAGCCTAGGCATTAGATTCTCATAAGGAGTATGCAACCTAGATCCTTCGGACACACAGTTCACAATAGGGTTTGTGCTCCTCTGAGAATCTAATGCCACCTCTGTTCTGACAGGAGGCAGAGCACAGGTGATAATGCTTGCGCTCACGTGCTGCTCACCTCCTGCTATGTAGCCAGTTTCCTACCAGGCCACCGACTGAACCGGTTCACCGCCTCGGGGGTTGAGGACTCCTGCACTAAAGAGTGGCTTGGTGTATAGGTGCCACATTTTCTTTCTCCAGTATATCACTGATGGGCATTTGGGTCTTTGCTATTGTAAACAGTGCTGAATACTATGCAGCCATTAAAAAAAGGATGAGTTATATTCTTTATAGGGACATGGATGAATCTGGAAACCATCATTCTCAGCAAAGTGACACAAGAACAGAAAACCGAACACCGCATGTTCTCACTCATAGGTGGATGTGGAACAATGAGAACACATGGGCACAGGGAGGGGAACATCACACACTGGGGTCTGTTTGAGGCATGGGGGACTAGGGGAGGGACATCGGGGGGTATGGACATTGGGAGGGATAACATTGAGAGATATGCCTGATATAGATGATGGGGGGATGGAGGTAGCAAACTGCATGGCATGTGTGTACCTAGGCAACAATCCTACAAGATCTGCACATGTACCCCAGAACTAAAGTACAATTAAAAAAAAGAGTGGCTTGGAAGGAATCCATTCTAATACCTCTTATATTATTTCTTTCTCTGTTAACCAAGTTGCTAAGAATCAAATATTAGTAAAATTCATTCCTTTCATTAAGCTAGGCATTGCTATTTTGTAGGATTTTGTGTAAAGTAAGACACGTGCAGTAAGGACTTTGCATTTTGGGTACAGCTTCTTGTAAACTTGAAGGTTTTTTAAAAAGCCTTTTGGGGCCAACTTTAAAATGGACTGTTACCCAGTAGCAAAGTCAAGATGTGCCGAAACTCACAATCAGCATCAGAACAGGTATTGGGACACTGTGGGAGTAAATAACGGAATACTAAATGACCTAGATAAAAATACTGATTTAAACAACAAAAATATTTAATCCCATACTAAAATCATCAGACATAGGCCTAGTGACCAGTGAGGCCTAATCCAGCAGCTCAAATGGCATGCCCAATTCCTGGTTTCTCTCCGTCAGCTTCTTAGCAACGCGTATTCAAAATAGTACTTATTTCAACAGGCTAGCCCCATGTGGTTGCAAAACGTCTTCCTGAAACTCCTGGGGCACCATGCTTCCAGATTCAAACAGAGCAGAATGTAGAGAATTCTTTTCCCCAAGAGTTCAAATAAATGCTAGGCATCAAAAGATTGAGGCTGAACGGGGAGGAAGGAATTGAGTTGCATGGGTCTCGACTGTGCTTTCCTGAACCAACCCAGGGCCCGAGAGAGTGGCCTTCGTCAACTGATGTAAACCACTGGCAGAGTCAGCCTCACCCTAAACACAGGGTTCTATTAGTGAAGACTGGAAAAGATAAGGCTGGGAAACCAACAAATGAGCACCGTCTGTGTTTACGTGTCAAATGCACAGGGAAATCTGTTCATTTGTTTTTGAGACTGAGTCTCACTGTATTGCCCAGGCTGAAGTGCAGTGGCACAATCTTGGCTCACAGCAACCTCTCCCTCCCAGGTTCAAGCAATCCTCGTGCCTCAGCCTCCTGAGTAGCTGGGATTTCAGGCAGGCACCACCACACCCAGCTAGTTTTTGTACTTTTAGTAGAGACAGTTTCACCATATTCGTCAGGCTGGTCTCAAACTCCTGACCTCTCTGGTGATCCACCCACCTCAGCCTCCCAAAGTGCTGGGATTACAGGCGTGAGCCACCGTGCCTGGCCATCACATGGATATTTGTGTCAAGTATGACCAAGTGATTGATTACATTGCAGAAATCACAGAACTGAACCCAGGAAAAGTCTGATTTGTCATTCTCTAAACAGATGGATTGATGCTTAACTGGGAAGAAGGAAATATGGCCTCCTTGAGGAGGGAATAGGTCGCCCAGAGCCTAGGCACTTGGATACCTGGTCCCTTTTCTGCCCTACCTCAGCAATCAGCTAAGGGTATAAGCCCATTTTGGCGGCAAAGAGTTTAAAGTGGGGTTCATACCCTTAACTGGTTCCTGAAGCAAACTTTCTAATTTTTCTATCAGGCTCTGACAAATCTGTCCTGGGACTTTGTAATGATAAAAGGGACTGAACTCAGCATCAGATGACCTGAGTTCTGTTTCCGTCTCTGCCACTAACTAGTTCTGTGACCTTAAACAAGCAAACCTTTCTGTGCCTCAGTTTCCTTAACTGTAAAATGGGAGAAGCTGAATGAGATTATTCATTCCCATTTGTAAAATCCTTTAATCTCTTGAATCGAGGCTCCCATAACAGATGTCCTGAGATCTGGAAGTTCTGGTCTTTTACACAGTGGTCTCCCAGGCTACCAAACACCCTGGTGATTCAGGGGATTTAGCAGCAGCCACAGAGGCCTGGTGAGTCCCATTGAGGCCATGTAGGGTGTGGAGCCGGGAAAGGAGCTCAAGACCTAGTTCCTTGTTCTAAACAACATTCAAGTCAGCCTTATGACTCAGTTATCAGTGCTTCTCTCTTTCAAAGGAGTGCAAAATTTCAGTCCTGAGATGATAACAATGATTTATTGGATTGCCAAACTATTGTGTTAAGAGAAAAATGCAATACTGCTTTGTATTTTGAGCCAACTCCAATCAGATTTCTGCCTGCAATTACTAGTTAATATGAATAATCATTTACTGAATAACCATGTATATATGTATGTAGAGAGAGACATATATATGTATATATATACGTATATATATATGTAGAGAGAGAGAGAGAGTGGGAGGGAGAGGCAGGGTGTCACAATGATCTAGTCTGGAGTGCAGTGGCTATTCACAGGCACAGTCTTAGCTCAATGTAACCTCAAACTTCTGAGCTCAAGTGATCCTCCTGCCTCAGCCTCCCGAATAGCTAGGGCTAAACAGGAGCACACTACTGCGTCTGGCTTTGACTTTTTATTTTCCTAGTTTAACAGCAGCAAGGGCTTATAGACAGAGTTAATCAGGGAACGTGTTGAATTGCTCCAAAACCTATGATAAAACACCCTATCCTTTTGTGAAATTCCTTACTCTCACTGCTTCAGACAGAACTGAAGCGTTCATATGAAATCAAGCAGGACTTTTTGATTTTTCAGTTTTAAAATTACAAGGATGAATAATGATGATAACCTAATAGAAGGATGAATAAACAAGGCTGAATAGGTGACTCCTTTGGGCCAGGTTGAATATTCAGATTAAGAGAAACGGAGAATGAAATCCCAATCACGTAGTCATTTCCCACCAATCGCTTTCAGAAACTCAAGTAGCTATATGGCCTAATTAGGCCTGTTTGGGGGATTATCACATTTTATTTCTGCAATGAATGGCATCACTTGGGGTTTAATATTTATTGAGGCTTTTATGAAACAGAGAGGTTTCCATATGTCTCTAGAGCAAAACATTTGTTTGCCATCTGCTACTCAAGAGTAGTTTTGTAGAAAAAGAATGCAAATTGCTTGCTTCTTTAATTACTTTGGGGCTAAGCTATACTATAGGTGGGACTGTGGAATAGCCAGTGGAATTCATGCTGGAAGAATACCGTTGTTTACTTAGACACCAACTTAAAGAATTCTTTACAAGCAAACTGCAAGAAAAGAGATTAAAGCCGAACATTATTTTTGCTCTTTTAACTCAAGGCAGAGACCAAGTGAAGAGAGGTGTGATTTTTTTCAAGCTGGCAAAAAGGAGATGCTACGGAGGAGATGAGAGGCTTTAAGGTCAGGATAGTATCAGTTCTCTTTTTAAAGATCTGACACCAACTGAATCTGTGACTCATACTTTAAAAAAATCAGAGGATCTTCTCGAGCTCAGTATCAAAAAAAGTAATTTACTTTTCATCACCAGGAGCTAATGACCTGGGCTTTGGACTCCGTACCGTTTCTCCTTTTGCTCTTCTCATTGGCTTCTTGAATTGTGTGTAATTCTCTATAAAGTAACATCTCCCCTAGCCTATAGATAGTCATCATTAGAAAATGTAGTATTTCTAATCACTTTGCTTAATCAGGAATCCCCTCAACTAGTAGTGTTCACCTAAAGGTAGAAATTCCAGGGCTTAGGAATTGTCTGTGGATTTAAATCGCTGATGCTTTTTCTAGCTTTTCTTACAGTAAAATGTTATTCATCAAGGTTATGAGAATACAGAATATAAGAAATTGACAAACGAGAGGAACCTGGTCTGCCTAGTAACTGAGATCCCTGACAGACTACCTAACCTCAATGGACCTCTGATTTCTAAGACTACTTTTTGCTTTAAGAGGCCATAAAAACCAATGTCTAGGCCGGTTGCAGTGGCTCATACCTGTAACCCCAGCACTTTAGGAGGCCAAGGTGGGCAGATCACGTGGTCAGGAGTTCAAGACCATCTGGCCAACAGGGTGAAACCCCGTCTCTACTAAAAATACAAAAATTAGTCAGGCGTGGTGGCACTGGCCTCTAATCCTAGCTACTCGGGAGTCTGAGGCAGGAGAATTGCTTGAATCCACAAGGCGGAGGTTGCAGTGAACCGAGATTGTTCCACTGCACTCCAGCCTGGGCGACAGAATAAGACTCCATCTCGAAAAGCAACAAAAAGACAATGGCTATAGAGATGTTCTAGGGTTTCTCAAAATGTGTATCTCCGAACACTAAGTGAGTCAGCAGATGCCAGTAGGTGATACGAGAAGAAAGGGTTTCAGGGCTAAGCCTTTTGAGAAATGCTGCTTTCAATTGTTTGGAACATGCAGCTATTCTGGCGTCAGTGTGGGAGGTGCCGCCTTAAGTCTTCACTGCAAGGTGTAGCACATGGCTTTCCACACACTCCATTCTTATGGCGCATCTTTTGGGGCTTGTGTCCTCCAGCACGCTGTATGTTGGGAAACTGATTTTATCTAAACCTTCTTTTTTTGCGGGGTTGGGGGGATGCAGTCTCACTCTGTCGCCCAGGCTGGAGTGCAGTGGCACGAACTCGGCTCACTGCAACCTCCTCCTCCCGGGTTCGAGCAATTCTCTGCCTCAGCCTTCCGAGTAGCTAGGAATACAGGCCTGAGCCACCACGCCCAGTGTATTTATTTATTTATTTATTTATTTATTTATTTATTTATTTAGAGACGTAGTTTCGTTGCTGTTACCCAGGCTGGAGTGCAATGGCGTGATCTCGGCTCACCGCAACCTCCGCCTCCTGGGTTCAGGCAATTCTCCTGCCTTAGCTTCCGGAGTAGCTGGGATTACAGGCACGTGCCACCGTGCCCAGCTAATTTTTTGTATTTTTAGTAGAGACGGGGTTTCACCTTGTTGACCAGGATGGTCTCGATTTCTTGACCTCGTGATCCACCCGCCTCGGCCTCCCAAAGTGCTGGGATTACAGGCTTGAGCCACCGCGCCCGGCCCCCAGTGTACTTTTAGTAGGGACAGGGTTTCATCGTATTGGCCAGTCTGGTCTCGATCTCGTGGCCTCAGGCGATCCGCCTGCTTCGGCCTCCCAAAGTACTGGGATTACAGGCGTGAGCCACTGTGCCTGGCCCTTATTTTTATTTTCATTTGTTTATTTATTTACTTATTTTTGAGACAGGGTCTCTCTGTCACCCAGGCTGGAGTGCAGTGGGGTGGTCTTGGCTTACTGCAACCTCTGCCTCCCAGGCTCAAGGTAACCTTCGACCTTAGCCTCCCGAGTAGGTGGGACCACAGGCTCACACCACTCACACCCAGCTAATTTTTATAATTTTTTTTTTTTGGTAGAGATGGGGTTTCACCATGTTGCCCAGGCTGGTCTCACACTTCTTGCCTGAAGTGATCCGCCCACCTCGAGCTTGCAAAGTGCTGGGATTAGAGGCTGAGCCACCCTGCCTTAGTTTTAGATATGAAAACACTAAATGGCAAAGTTCTCCTATCGAGCTGAAAATCAACATGTTTACAGGGAGCTGTGAGGAATGACGGCAGCATCCATTACAACAGTACCTGACAGACTGGACTGAGAACACCTGTCCCTGCCTCCCAGGCTTCTCCTGAGTTCCAGGGCAGGGCTCCCTGCCACCACCCCTGTCACTATCAGATCCACAGGAAGATCAGAGAAGAGGGTGGGGCGCTGTGATGGCTCTCTCCTCCCCACCTGGGGAGGCTGCTTCACCCTGAAGTTCTGGGGGGCTAGCAAACCTTGCACTAAACTGAAATTAAAATCACCTTCTGTGCGGAAGCATATTTACCCAGAATTCTGAATGAACATTCTGTATACTGTGTTTTTCAGAAAAATACTAATGTCAAGTAATTAAGCTAACATTGGTATTTTTTCCTTTGTATTGTTCTGTGTTTTGAACGAGTTGTAGGATAGGTCAGAGGGTCACATCACACCCGGGCTAATTTCCCACATTGACATTTAAAGTGCTGTAAAAATGATCTGCACAATGAAATGTTTTTACAGATTAATTATTTAAATTTCTTGAGGGCATGAATTATATTCACATTGTATCCCTAATGACTAACACAGGCTTGGCATATATTAGCCACATAGTGACAAATATGTTTGCGTTAGTAAATTGTAATCTAATGAGCAGGTTTTAATAAAATAAAATTAAATAATGGTAATAATACACTCACAGCACTAATGATATCCTACCTTTTCAGATTAATTGACTTATCATAGTCAAGGATCATGAAAGCCGGTTTTCTTATTAACAGAGGCCATTTAACAGTTTTCACTTGTAATCTTCTGGTTTCACAAACACATCACAAACACCACCACTGTGATGTGGTGTTTCTTTCAGGTAATAATAAATGAGATCATTTCTATATTTGACTTCTCAACACATACACAAAGAATTGGAATGAGCTGGTAGTTATCAAGTCCTATCTTCCAGTCACTGCAGAATTCCCCTTTCAACTGCTTGGTCTGTGCTTAAACATCCCCAGGGATAACACACATAATAACAACCTTGAAATGTGTGATTCTGGAGGGCCTTCTGAGTCATCAAAGAAGGATTAAGACATGTTGGTAAATGATAGTTTGTCTTCTATAGTTTCATTCATTCAGTAAAAACTCTTTTAGCACCTACAATATATAAAGCAACTTGCAGGATACCATAAGAGGAATAAAGATAAAACTGACACAGACTATTCCTTAAGAAGCCTATGGCCTTTATGGGAGGTTAAAATAGTTAAAATACTAGGAAGGATTATGATATGCTGGTAATGTACTGTTGTGCTAGTTTAAAGTTCTCTCTCTCTCTCTGTCTCTCTCTCTCTCTCTCTCTTTCTTTCTTTCTTTCTGAGACAGAGTCTTACTCTGTCACCCAGGCTGAAGTGCAGTGGTTCGATCTCCCCTCACTGCAACTTCTGCCTCCCAGGTTCAAGCAATTCTCCTGCCTCAGTCTCCCGAGTAGCTTGGATTACAGGCATGCACCACAACTCCCGGCTAATTTATTTTTTTTGTGGAGATGAGGTTTCACCATGTTGACCAGGCTGCTCTCGATCTCCTGACTTCAAGTGATCCACCCGCCTCAGGCTCCCAAAGTGCTGGGATTCCAGGCATGAGCCACCATGCCCAGCCTTATAGTTCTTTCAAAACTAGTTTATATTTCTTTAGACACTGGTTGTCTATAATTAAGTGGATTACCCAATGTATTAAACACCTCATTCCCTAACTATTGTTAATAAATAGAAGGTTACCCCACTCAGTGTCAAGGACATCGGGTGTTACTGGCAGTCATCAGCGATGCTCTTGGGTGGACCATCCCAGCAAGGTCTTACTGACCAGCGTTGGACCCACAATCCACCTTAACTGATGAGCCGGGAGGATAAATCATGATGACATAGGAACCGGAACTGCATTGAGAGAGGTTTCAGAGATGCTTTTGGGAAGCTGGATGCTTATACAGGCTGCGACACAGTCCAAGTTGCCAAGCGACAACCAAAAGTGGGATCAGTCAGGGAATACGAATTGTCCCTAGCTTCTCAGGTGGCTCTGTCTGAACAGATAGTGGCTCTGTTGGGGAGAAGGTGAAGGGGGTAGGAAGAGAACCTGCCTGTTCACACCCCAGAAGGCACCACCACCTACTAGTGTGAAACAACTTTTAAATTTTGATTTGGGCTCTGTTTCTACCTCCATAGGAAAAGAAAAAAAAAATTTAAAGGAGGCCGGGAACAGTGGCTCACGCCTGTAATCCGAGCACTCTGGGAGCCTGAGGCGGGTGGATCACCTGAGGTCAGGAGTTCTAGACCTGCCTAGCCAACCTGGTGAATACAATAAATAAATATTCAATAAATATTTCAATAATATTCAATAAATATTTTTGTATTAATAAAAATACAAAAATAGCTGGGCATGGTGGTGGGTACCTGTAATCCCAGCTACTCGGGAGGCTGAGGCAGGAGAAGCACTTGAACCCCCTGGGAGGCAGAGGTTGCGGTAAGCTGAGATCAGGCCATTGCACTCCAGCCTGGGCAACAGAGCGAGACTCCATCTCAAAAACAAACAAAAAATGTAAAGGAAATTAAATTATATAACATACCTCCAAAGATCATTAAGGAATGTGTCCTTCACATATTAGGAACAATACTGTGGGAGAAAGTTGGACTAACCCTTGCCTGAGCCAAGGATCCAGAATTCAGTGCTGTTGGCATTCAAACGTACCACAACGAATTTGCATCAAAATAAACACTGTACACATTTCCTTACGTCTTTTGCCTTGAGAATTTGGTGATGAAAATACTTTTTACATGTGGACATATTTCCCTTAATATTAAATGTTGTAAATGTTTATGCAAAACTGAGACACGTTTAACAATAAGGAAGCTCATAATTTTGGCTTCTTTGCATCTCAGAGCCAGGACTACACTCATGACCCTGATTCTGAAGAAAATGATGTGGACAGAAGCTGTTTTGTCTCACAGCTCCTCACAACCTTGACTGACCCAAGCAACTCCCACAACGATGCCCAGCAGTCCGGCAAATCAAGCTTCTCTTCTTCCTTCCCCTTGGTCCATTCTGGGGAGGCAGCAGTAGTGGCACTGACCTAGGATCACCTTCTAGAGTTTTGATGTCTGGTTTTGTATGGGAGTGCAACCTTACCCGTAGAATATTTACATACAGAATTCATTCGTTTGGTCTCTGGCCCTTATCCCTACTGGAGATCATGCCTACTGCCAAGAATAAATAAGTTATTTATTGGAGATAGCAGATAAAATGCTTGAAGCAGCTCATGCCTCTGTGTTTTATAGTTTAGGTAGAAATAATGGTACCCAGATTTGTGTAGACTCTATTAGCTCACACCTTTGGCTTATTTATTTTTGGCCAGATATGATTTGCTCTTAGGTCTTGGTAAGAGGGGTCTCTCCCCTGGGACCCACTATGTAGAGAGCCCTATGCTACCCTTGTTCTTTTCTGGTCAGTCCTCCCCTCTGGACAAAGAGTCTACAGGCTAAGTGGATTTACTCACCCAGAGCCATGCCATCATTTTAGGCTACATTCCAGGTACTCAGAACTCAGAATTTCCTGCCAGGGGCCCTGCTCCAAGACTGGTGTGGGCCTCTTCTCCTGTTCTCCTGCCCCCCTCCCCTTTTTTTTTTTTTTTTTTTTGAAGCAGAGTCTTGCTCTGTTGCCCAGGCTAGAGTGCAATGGCACAATCTTGGCTCACTGCAACCTCCACCTCCGAGGTTCAAGCCTCCCGAGTAATAGGGATTACAGGCACTCACTACCATGCCCGGCTAATTTTTGTATTTTTAGTAGAGACGAGGTTTCACCATGTTGGCCAGGATAGTCTCAAATTCCTGACCTCAAGTGAACCTCCCAAAGGGCTGAGATTACAGGTGTGAGCCATTGTGCCTGGCCCTGATCTATCCTTCTGAGGGTGGACTATACAGTTGGGCCATATGCCCAAGTGTCAACCAAAAGGGGGTGGCGATATGGCCAATGCTTGGACATATGGGCTAGAATCCACATCATGAGTGTGTGAGGCCCTTCTGATGTGGGCCCAGTTTGAGGGGTGGAGGAAGGGCATTGGTCTGGGCCAGGACTGCTCTCCTGAGCCAGCACATTTTGATATGGAGCTCTAAGGAGCTGAAATATTCTAAATTCAAACCAAGTATCTGCATCATTGTAAAGGTGTATCTGTCAAGGTGGGAAACCCAAGTTTGTTAGCTTTGACTAGAGTTTTAAAATATTTAGACATGATACATCGGTTTTTGTTTTCATTCTTGCTCTAGGTTCCGCAAAATGGGAAACTGGGCCTGTCCTTGGAATGTGTTTGATTTTGAGTTTGTTTAAAATTCTGATATAAGAGCTCTGGCAAGTGGTTGGCAAAGAGGGTAATGGGTGGGCCACTTTGCCACCAGGTCAAACAGAGCATTGCTGCCAACCAGCGTTCCAACTACCTTCCGACATCCTTCTGCTACCTGACCCAACGAGAGAAAACTCTGTGTGTGTGCGTGTGCGCCCGCGTGTGCATGTGTGTATGTGTGTCTGTGCACATGTGTGTAATATCCACTGAGAATCAGGAAAACATGACACGTAAGTGTTCACATCATCCAAACCTCACACTGATGTTCTGTTCTAGATCGCCACAGCTGCTCTGCCAAGTTCCTCTCCCCAGTTGGCTTCCTTTAGCTGCTCGGAGCTAGGAGCTAGGCGTTTTGAAGGCCTCCTCCAGGAGACAAAGAATGAACTAGAAAGGGAATCATGCCAGGCTTCCTTGATTGAACCCCACTTGACTTCAGCAAATCCTTAAGCCTTTCTGTCTGTTTTGTCAGCTGTAAAATGAGCAGACTAATTCAGCCCTACCTCAGAGGGCAATGAGTGGCAGGTTTAATTAATGATGATTGTGATGGGCTTTGTAATGTAAAGTTGTATATAAATGAAAAAGAGCTTTAGAGCTATTTTATCCAAAGTCAGATAAGTTTGGAGTGCATCCTGCTTTCCACTGCTATGGTTAAGCCTCTAAGTCCTGATCGCAGACTGCTGCAGACAACAGAGGAGCAGGAAGGCACGGCCGGCTCACATCCCCTGAACAGAAAGCAGGGCTTAGTAATGACAGTGGGGGGCAGAGCATGTAATCAACACATGTCTCAGATGTCTGCACACTGGACAGCACCAAGATTCACTGAGTGCAGCTGGTGGCAGATGATGGGCTGGTTTTTGCAATCAAAGTACAAAGAACAAGGTGTGTCCATTTATTCCAGGGACTATTCTGGAGAGATCCTAGAGATCTAAAGTGTCACACTGAGGGAAGAGTTCTTTCCAAAGATCTCCCCTGCAGGTCTTCCTATCATCCCTGCCTGGGTTTGCTGGCTGACAGCTCGCAATAGCTAGCAGTCTTTTCTTCAGGGACACTGCTTACTGAGAACATGCTACAAGGCTCAGGCCTATCTAGGATTCCTTTCTTCCTTTAAAGTCTTGTGTCTTTCCTGTTTCACTAAAGACACGGTGATATGGTTTGGATTTGTGTTCCTGATGAAATCTCATGTCTAAATTGTAGTCTCCAGCGTTGGAGGAGGGGACTGGTAGGAGATGATTGGATCATG
This sequence comes from Leontopithecus rosalia, assembly GCA_028533165.1. NCBI lineage: Eukaryota > Metazoa > Chordata > Mammalia > Primates > Cebidae > Leontopithecus > Leontopithecus rosalia. The sequence continues at coordinate 6,613,263 of CM052655.1, read as the reverse complement.
GGGGCAGACTTCCCCCTTGCTGCTCTTGTAATAGTGAGTTCTCATGACATCTGGTTGTTTAAAAGTATGTAATGCCTCCCCCTTCCCTCTCTTCCTCCACTCTCTTCCTCCTTCTCCCGCCATGGTAAGACCTGCCTGCTTTCCCTTCTCCTTCTACTGTGATTGTAAGTTTCCTGAGGTCTCCCCAGCCATGCCTCCTGTACAACCTGTGGAACTGTGAGTCAAATGTCTTTTCTTTATGAATTACCCAGTCTCAAGTAGTTCTTTATAGCAATGTGAGAACAGACTAATACACGTGGCTACCTAACTTACCAGAAGTCATAGTGGTCCCACTGAGGATCACACCTGGGAACTGCTGGTTACTTTGGCTAACATGGGATTTCTGTCTCTTTCACACGATTCATCTAGCAACATTCACATGCAGCAAATCATACCTTGTATATACTTAGAGGACGTGACCGCTCCTTCCCTTAATCTCCTAGAGCCCTGTGTTTCTAGGAAGACATCTCAAATTGAATATTGTGTTATAATTATGCTTATACAGCCTCTTCCTAGTATTAGATGACCTTGAGCTTCTCAAAAACCCCAAGAGGGTCTTAATCACTTCTATGCCCTCATCCTCAGTACTTCCTTATAGGAAACACAAAAGAAGTTTTTTCTAATGCAGTGGAAATAAAAAGACCTAGTGAGTGATGAAAATGATAGGAAGGCTTAATGTCCATTAGGGAGCTTTGTTTTCGAAATTAAAAAAAAAATCTTGTTGGAAGATCTAGATATATTATATTCATAAGGATCAAAGGTCTTCAGCTATAGCCAGACTTAGGTTTATAGGTTGGTTCTGCAAGTTATCATTTCTGAGAACTTTGGCATGGAAGTTAACTACCTCTGTGCCTCAGTTTCCTCATGTGTAAAATGGGGATAATATTACTATCCACTTCACAGGGATGTTGTAAAGAGTAAACCGGATAATCCATGTGAAGAGGGTTTAGCACGATGATATCACCGTCACCTCTGCCACCACTATCAGAGATTGTGGCGGAGAGTCTCAGTTGCTCTCCGAGGCTAACAGTATAGCCTTTGGATTTAACAAAGGGCCCCATCATTCCCTTAATGGCACCTTATAAATCAGAAGCAGGAACCCACTTAGGTCAGAACCTCTAGATTTTTTGCTTCTCACCCCTAATTTCAGATTTTCTTCTTTGGCCACTTGAAGAAGTGTGAATAAGATAGTTCTCATTTAGACATAATGTGAGGGCTGTTTAAAAATTACTCTGCATACTTATTATGCATAGTAACTTTGTTGGTTGTAAAATACACTGTTAGACACATGTAGATCCTTATGAACTGACTGAGTCCCAACGTACTTGGCATGTCTTTTGTTTAAATGGTTTCTCCCCTCGACATGTGGTCCCCAGATTTGATTATTCCACACGAAAAAATGTTTCTGTGGTAGACATTCACCAGGTTTGCTGAAGTTTATGGAGAAAATGCTTTCAGTTAACAAATGATGTCCCATTATTAATGCTGGAGGTTTAAGGGAGAAGGCAGGGAGCCTGGAGGGGAAGACGCAGAGCCACCAGCTGCAGTGCCAAAGGCAGCAGAGATGCCTGGAGGGAGTGGGCACATTTAGGGTCTTCTGTTCAGCCTGTGCCTCCTTTCCTAAAGGTTGTCCCCAGCCCCCTTCCACAGGGGTGGCCCCAGCAGTCACTATCTCCTCAAGTGACCCTGCGGCTCTACCAAAGATGACCAGGGTAGATGCTCCTGAACCAAGCTGAGCGCAACCAGATTCTTTCTCCGGGACAGCTGGAATTAGGACACAGGCCTCTGGTCAGTTACAGTTCCCTGGAACTAGGACAGCTAATAACAGGGGGCTGGCCTGGCCATTTTCACTATGTACCCTGGAAGAAAAACCGTGCTGTGGAGACAGGACACTGACACAGTGTCAGGGAGAAAGAGATGAGAAACCAGGTCACCGCAAGAGAAAAAGGGAGGTGGCAAGAGCATGGCTGTCTCCATTTGCAGTGGCCTCTCAGGGCTTTGTTCCCACCCCACGAGGCCTGGGTGCCCTTCCTGCTCTGGCTCATGCCCAGCACACTCTCCATTTTAGCTCAGGCAAGTGTGAGAGATCTCTGTTCCTGGAAACCCAAGGAGCCTTGGCTAAGTCTGTGGGCTGGCAGAGAGAGAAGATTAGCCAGAGATTCACGTTGCACAGACAGGGTCTGCCTGTTCACACCCACTCTGCTAGTCCCATCACACTCAACTGGCTCATCTAAATCAGACATGCACACAGATGATTTTTACTGATGATAATACTGAATGCAGCAGATTCACACTTACCTCTAAAATAATGTGTTCTCCTGATCACTTCCTGATACACCTTATTCTGTCGTAGGGAAGTGGATGGATGGCATTATAGATGGCATACCCAGAATAATACAGGATTGGCACCGGTCTTGCCAATTCCCCTGACAGTCCCATTGCTGGGGCATCTGACACTTGTCTGCAGCTTTGGCCCTGCCCCAGGTTCACATGCAAATCCTCTGTCTAGATGGAAGGCTTTAAGAAGCCCTGTCATGGCCGGGCATGGTGGCTCACACCTGTAATCCCAGCGCTTTGGGAAGTTGAGGCAGGTGGATCACCCGGTTGGAGTTCGAGACCAGCCTGGCCAGCATGGTGAAACCCCGTCTCTACTAAAAAAAATTGGCTGGAGCCAGGCATGGTGGCTCATACCTGTAATCACAGCACTTTGGGAGGCTGAGGTGGGTGAATCACCTGGGGTCGGGAGTTCAAGACCAGCCTGACCAACATGGATAAACCCTGTCTCTACTAAAAATATAAAATTGGTCAGACCCATGGTGGTGCATGCCTGTAATCTCAGCTACTCAGGAGGCTGAGGCAGGAGAATTGCTTGAACCCGGGAGTCAGAGGTTGCAGTGAGCCGAGATTGTGCCACTGCACTCCAGCCTGGGTAACAGAGCAAGACTCTGCCTTGAGGGAAAAAAAAGAAGAAGCTGCCCTGTCTCAGTAGTTCAGGAGACATAGTTTACTCTTTGACTTGTCCTGCTTTGATCAGACCCCCTGGTTCTGGCTTCTGGGATTCTGCCTTCGTCCTGGAATTGGGTCTCTGTTCTCATTCCCTGTTACAGGATCTGAAGCCTTGATTCCGCAAGCTTCAGCCCCTGCCTCCATAATCCATCTAGCTCCTTGGTCCCTTCAAAATCAGATCTCTAATTTTCTTACACCTGTTCTTTCTAACAAGCTGAGGCCTTCCTCCCTGCCCCTTGTCCTGCCTGACACACACTGGTAGTCTGAGTCACTCACACTGTCCCTCCCAACATCTCTACGCCAATAATCCACTTTCCCCATGCCAATAATCACATTTACTTACTTATGGATACCTACTTGTGTCACCTGCTAGATCTTTCTAACCTCGATGCTCTCTAAAGTACCATATCACCTGCTACTACTCTGAGGGTCCATATGGTCCCAAAGCTCTGCCTGCCTAGCGGACCGCCTCCCACTGACTTTACCTGGGCACCCCAGTCACCTGCAGCAGAGTGACAAAGAGGTAGTGTGGCATGATGGAATGAGGATGACAGGAGTTTGAACATCTGGGCAGACCTGGATTCAAATCCTTGCTCCTCCACTTGGACAAGTTTCATTTTTTTGAGATGGAGTCTTGCTCTGTCACCCACGCTAGAGTGCAGTGGCGTGATCTCCGCTCACTGCAACCTCTGCCTCGCCTCCTGGGTTCAAGTGAGTCTCCTGCCTCAGCCTCCTGAGTAGCTGGGATTACAGGAATGTGCCACCACTCCCGGCTAAGTTTTGCATTTTTAGTAGAGATGGGGTTTCACCATGTTGGTGAGGCTGGTCTCAAACTCCTGACCTCATTATCTGCCTACCTCTGCCTCCCAAAGTGTTGGGATTACAGGCATGAGCCACTGTGCCCAGCCAGATGAGTTTCTTAATTTCTCTAGAATCCAAAGGGATTGTTGAAAAGATCATATGAGATAATGTACCTGGCAAAATTTAGCAGGTATTTAATAAAATACAACTGTCTTTCTTTCCTGCATGTAGATTTTTTTATTGCATTTTAGGTTTGGGGGTACATGTGAAGAACATGCAAGAGAGTTGCATAGGTACACCCGTGGCTGTGTGATTTGCTGCCTTCCTCCCCCTCACCTACATCTGGCATTTCTCCCCATGCTGTCTCTCCCCAACTCAACCTCATGTAGAATTTTTAACAGCTTTATTGAGATAGAATTTATATACCAAACAGTTCACTAATTAAAGTATACAGTTCGGTGGTTTTTAGTATATTCATTGCATTTAGATTCCTTTTTTTTTGTTTGTAGAAAGTGATTTTATTTAAAGAGAGAGAGAAACAGGAGAAGGAGAAGAAAGAAACAGCTAACTCTCACACTGAGTGAGAGAATCCAGAAAGATGGAATCCAGGAGAGAAAAGCAGCTTCCACACTGAGTGGAAGGGAATAGAGAGAGAGATGGGGTTTGGAGGGGAAGACAGGCTTCCATGAGAGAGTGTGGAATGGGACCCCAAAGGGGAAATCCAGGAGAGAGAAAGATGGCTTCCATGAAGGGAGTGTTTGTGGAAGGGGACCTAAACATGGAGTCCCATATTTAGATTTCTTAAAATGCAATTATAGCATAAGCGATATGAGGTCTAATAGTTTTAAAGTACAGGATTTTAGTCAGCTGTAAGTTTATGTAAATCAACAGTGTGATACCATTGCATTGACAAAAAAAACCTTTGTGATATTGGGCTGTACTGATACACTTCTGATCATCTGAAGAGGACAAGTACTGTTATTCTCAGCTGGCAGTGTGTTCAGTCATTGGGCCTATTTTAAGAGAGAAATGGGCAAATTGGAGGATGACTAGAGAAATGTGATAAGGGTGATGGGAAACTGTTTATAGGAGCCAATGGTACTCATCCTGGAGAAATAAAGCCTTAGAGGAGATGAAATATCATCCTTAATTAGCTCTAGAGTTTATTTTTATTTTTTAGAGACAGAATCTTGCTCTGTCACCCAGGCTGGAGTGCAGTGGTGAGATCATAGCTCACTCATAATCTCAAACTCCTGGATTCAAGTGATTCTCCCTCCTCAGTCTCCTGAGTAGCTCAGACTATGGGCATGGGCCACCATGCCCAGCTAATGTTTTTAATTTTTGGTAGAGATAGGGTCTCCCTGTGTTGTTCAGGCTGGTCTTGAACTCCTGGCCTCAAGTGATCCTCCTGCTTTGACCTCCCAAAGTGCTGGGTTGATAGGTGTGAGCCAGTGTGCCCAGCCTGGACTTGTTTGTAAAATGAATGATACGTGTTTCTATGTGCTCTCCCTAGACAGAACTTCAGTAGGTGAATTTAAGTTAAAAAACAAACATTTTTATACAATACAAGGAACAGTAGAGCTCTCTAAAATTGGAGTGGATTGTCCCTAATGTAAAATGAATTTTTTTTTTCTTTTTCTTTTTTTTCAGGAGAGATGGTTTCTTACTATGTTGCCCAGCCTGGTCTCAAACTTCTGAACTCAAGTGATCCTCTTTCCTTGGTCTCCCAGAGTGCTAGGATTTCAGGTGTGAGCCGTCACACCTGGCCTCTAATCAGATTCTATTTTTAATATATTACCATATTATTTACAAGTCAGAAAGCAGTGTCCCATATAGCCCTTATTCTGTGTAATGTGTTATGCCCAGGCAGGTAAATTTAGTAAGATCAATTTTTCTTTATTCAAAGCCAATTTTCCAGTCTGTGGATTAGTCTAACAGATCATTCTTTCTTTCATTTTTAATTTCTGCTCCCTGCTTTTTGATCAGAGGATAGAGAAAAAGAATCCCAAAATGACCATTTTGGGATATTTTATTAGCGGCTTTGATAATAATGGAAATATTCCAAAAAGAAGTCTTAGGCATGACCAATCAGAAGATTGTGCTCATCTCTTCCCAACTGTCTGTAAAGTGACTTCATCTTAGTAGCTTCAAAGTGGTCATAAGGAATATTTTCACCACAGAAATTAGCAAACACTGCTGATCAACACACCTACCCCTTCCTCCCCACCTCCAAGCTCATTGGCCAGCGCTCTACTGCTTGAGAGGTTATGATACCCAATGATTACAGGCCTGGCACTACTACTAATGACAATAGCCCTTCTAGTAGATTGTTGGATTATGTGTCTCTATAAAAATATATTTAAAGCCGGCCGGGCACGGTGCCTCACGCCTGTAATCCCAGCACTTTGGGAGGCCGAGGCAGGTGGATGACGAGGTCAAGAAATCGAGACCATCCTGATCAACATGGTGAAACCCCGTCTCTACTAAAAATACAAAAAATTAGCTGGGCATGGCGACGCCTGCCTGTAATCCCAGCTACTCGGGAGGCTGAGGCAGGAGAATTGCCTGAACCCAGGAGGCGGAGGTTGCAGTGAGCCAAGATCGTGCCATTGCACTCCAGCCTGGGTAACAAGAGTGAAACTCTGTCTCAAAAAAAAAATAAATAAATATATAAATAAATAAATAAATATATATATACACACACACACATATAGGATATGTATATATATAATATATATATGGGATATGTATATATATAATATATATGGGATATGTATATATATAATATATATATGGGATATGTATATATAATATAATATATATGGGATATGTGTGTATATATATAATATATATATGGGATATGTATATATAATATATATATGGGATATATATATAATATATGTATGGGATATGTATATATATAATATATATATGGGATATGTATACATAATATAATATATATATGGGTATATATATAATATATATATGGGTACGTATATATAATATAATATATATGGGAAATGTATATATATAATATATATATGGGATATGTATATATATGGGATATGTATATATATAATGTATATATATAATATATATGAGATATGTATATATAATATAATATATATGGGTATGTATATATAATATATATATGGGATATGTATATGTGTGTGTATATATATATATATATATATTTAAAGCCAATGCTATTTTACTTTTTTTTTTGAGGTGGAGTTTTGCTCTGTCGCCCAGGCTGGAGGGCAGTGGCTCTATCTCAGCTTACTGCAACCTCCTCCTCCCAGGTTCAAGTGATTATCTGGCCGCAGCCTCCTGAGTCCTTAGCATTACAGGTGCCAGTCACCACCACCAGCTAATTTCTGTATTTCTAGTAGAGATCGGGTTGAGGGTTGGGGGACGTCTCACCACGTTGGTCAGGCTGGTCTCGAACTCCTCACCTCAATTGATCTGCCTGCCTCAGCCTCCCAGAGTGCTGGGATTACAGGCGTGAGCCACCGCACCCAAACGCTATTTCACTTTCATGTGAAGACAGTTGGAATTTAAGTGGTTTCATTTAGTTAATGAGTTTCAGATGAGTGAAGTATTGGGCGAGATACGGATTCACTCGCACCTGCCCTATAGACCATATATTCTGTCTTTAGGAAAACCCGAACTAACTATAATCAGTATAGGGAAGGGGCCTATTATACATAGCTACTTACGGAATGACTGTGTAACATGACTAGGACATCTCCAAGATGAAGGCCCCCCCGGAAACAGGAAGTCCAAGTTCTCTGCTGGCCAGTGCTTGTCCTGTGTAAGTGACTCCTTGTGCCACCTATTGAATCTTGAAAGAACAATCTCTTAGCTTTTGATTCAGACTCTAGTCTTTTTTGCAGATAGAACATATATTCATAATCTTTCTTAAGGCAGAACCATTGTAATGACATTGCATTTTGCAAGTTATTATGAAGGAAATACCATCATTCAAAGAGTCCCAAAGCCAACTGATTTCTTTTGCAAATTCTAAGCCCCCCGGAGAACTTACACAGCAGTGGTTTTCAACCCTTGCTGCTTGTGGAATTACCTGGGGAGTTTAAAAAAAATACTGCCACCTGGGTTCCACCCCAGTAATCTAATTTAACTGACCCCAGCTGCTCCTTTGGTGATTCTAATGTGCAATCAAATTGGGGTTTTATTGACTTAGAGGGTTCCTAAAAGTGGTAGAGAGAATGAGATTTGCTAAAATGAACAAACTATTTTTGAACAAAAATAGTTTCCCAATAAACAGAAGAGGGGAAGGGGGTGCTTTCCTGTTTCAATGTGGAGAAAAATCCGTGTTACCCTGGAGTAGCAGGAATCTGGGTTCTGGCTTCCTGGCAAGCACTAGGAATTACAGTCAGCATTTATTGAACACTTGTAGTACACTATGTGACATCCTTCATATAACCTCATGAAATAGGTATAAATATTTCCGTTCTATAGACAGAGACACAACTTAGAGAGGTTGAGCAGCTATTAGAGTTTCCGTGTTCCCCGGAAACAGGGTTTATGAATTGCCTACCGCTTTGTATGCAGCAGACATTCCATAAATAGTTGAATAAGTTTTTCCAAAGTGAATAAATAGAACACCATTCTCCTTAATGCCTTGAGTCCTTTAACCCATTAGCCTTTTAGTTAGCGTTTATCTAATGGAAAAACAGAATGCTTTTCACATATTTTGCTTGTACCCACTTTCCAAGGGAAGAAGCAGCAGAGGTCACTACAGTGTCACATTAACTCTGCAGTGACTTTGAATCACTTTCCTAATTTTATCTTATGTATTTGTTTTTGGAGACAGGGTCTCACTGTCGCCCAGGCTGGAGTGCGGTGGTACAATCACAGCTCATTGCAGCCTCAAACTCAAGGGCTCAAGTGATTTTTCCACCTCAGCCTCCTGAGTAGCTGGGACCACAGGCACATGCCACCATGCTCAGCTAATGTTCTTTTTCTTTTTTTTGTGGAAACAAGATCTGCCTATGTTACCCAGGCTGGTCTTGAACTCCTGGCCTCAAGCAATCCTTCCACCTTGGCCTCCCAAAGTGCTGGGATTACAGTTGTAAACCACCACACCTGACCTTCCTAATTTTAGAAACAAGTTAACTGAGGCTTAGTCAGAATTCAGTGGTCTTTTGATCTTTTCATCACACCAAGTTGAGCCAGAGGAATGATCAAAGGCTCACATCAAGAAGGATCAACTAAAATTATGACAAAAAGAGCAGGATTCTGGATAACTGGAATCGTTGTTAAAGAATGACGAAGTCAGCTCTATTGAGTGTGGTACTCAGCATATTCCCGCAATGCCCATTATGCTCTGTGCCAGGCTTTGGGGGAGATGAAACCAAATCCCGATCTTCAAGAACCCTATGGGCCAGACGCAGTGGCTCATGCCTATAATCCCAGCACTTTGGGAGGCCAAGGCAGGCAGATCACCTTAGGTCAGGAGTTTGAGACCAGCCTGGCCAACATGGTGAAACCCCATCTCTACTAAAAATATAAAAATTAGCTGGGCATGGTGGTGGGCGCCTGTAATCCCAGCTACTTGGGAGGCTGAAGCAGGAGAATTGGTTGAACCTGCGAGGCAGAGGTTGCAGTGAGCCGAGATCACGCCACTGCACTCCAGCCTGGGTGACAAGAGCAAGACTCCAACTCAGAAAAAAAAAAAAAGCCTGTGGACTTTTGGAGAAGAGACGGCACGACACAAGGAAAATGAAATAGCAGTATAAGAGCATTTTTTTTAAGTTCATACAAGACAGCAATAGCTACTGACAAGTGATTAAGGTAGGCAATAAGAGTTCAGAAAAGGGAGAGATTATATTTGCATAAATTTATGCTGGCCTCAGCACCTTCATCAAACACCTTGACACTATGAACCGTGAGGTTACAATGAAGCTTGAGAGAGCACCATGCCTCTCAGTAGCTGACTTTCTCCCCTGGAGCCTCGGGCAGATAGTGAGGTTTGCAGGAAGCAAGAGCAGGGGAAATGAAGAGACCTGGTCACGAAGGTAAGCAGGACAGGTGCTGGGAGATCTCACCTGACTGCGAAGCTTGGCTATTTTGAAATATTAATGATTTTTTGTCTCCCTGTATTTTTCCCTCATTCTCCTTTTAAGCATTAGAAGCGTATAGTACTTTCTTGGCTTTGCTTTTACAAATTTTAAGCCCTCCAGACAACTTATAGCAAGAAGTTCAATCCTGGCTGTTCATGGAATCACCTGGGGAGTTTAAAAATACTCCTTCCTGGGTTCCACTTCCAAATACTCTAATGAAATTTACTTCAGTTGCTCCTTTGGTGATTCCAAAAAGCAAACAATTTCGTGGTATCATTGACTTAAAAGTTTCCTAGGTATGGTGAGAGAATGAGATTTGCTGGAATGAATAGAGTATCTTGGAGAATCAATGAAAGAGGAGTGCTTTCATGTTCCAACACAGAAAAATCCTGGATCTGTTACCCTGGAGTAGCAGAAATCTAGGTTCTGGCTTCTGACAGCCGCAGTGGGGAGGGAGGAAGACTCCAGAGAGAATGGCAGTGTGATATCTCTAGGCCAGTGCTCCTCACACAGGGATGTGCACAAGGATCACCGCTGGTAAAATGCAGATTCTGACTCAGTAGTTCAGGGGCGGAACCTGAGAGTCTCTATTTCCAAAAAGTTTGTAGGTGATACCAGTGCCGCTGGTCCACAAAGTGGCAAGGATCTACATGGCTAGGAGTATAGGCTGTCTCCTTTAAGATTCTCGAGTCCGTTTCAAGCATAGAACAGGAGGAGCCGAGCCGGACCAGGCGTGGTGACTCACGCCTGTAATCCCAACACTCTGGGATGCTGAGGTGGGCAGATCGCCTTAGGTCAGGAGTTTGAGACCAGCCTGGCCAATAGGGTGAAACACATCTCTACTAAAAATACAAAAATTATCCGGGCATGGTGGTGGGTACCTGTAATCCCAGCTACTCAGGAGGCTGAGGCAGGAGAATTGCTTGAACCCAGGAGGCAGAAGTTGCAGTGAGCCAAGAACATGTCATTGCATTCCAGTCTGGGTGACAAAAGCAAAACTCTATCAGAAAGAAAGAAAGCAAGAGAGAGAAAGAAAGAAAGATCAGGAAGAGCCACAGCCTGTTAAAATTCAGTGGTCCCACAGGCAGGGACAAAAGATGTTTCTGCAATGATCTGGTTTGATTGATGACTGAGGAGCAGATGGACCCCAACTGCAAAGCTTTCTAGGCTAAAAGAGGACCACATCCTGACAGGGGATCCTCATGTCAGAGTCCTGGCAGATCACAGATGGCCACTCAAAAGGGATGACTGAGGAGAGTTTCATGAAACATCCTCATGAATAACAGATAGATTGCGACTCTGCTGTTGGCACTTTGGGGGCCATGGCTGTGATCCTGTTGCAGAACTGGTATGCAGAAAAGACGGACTTGCAGAAGTTGCTGCTGATTTCAGGAGTGTGTTGAGAATGAGCCACAGCACTTTAATAACTGCCAACAGGTGGAAAATAGAAGTTTGCTGATGACACAGATTTCTTGGAGCATCTCAGAAAAATACTTAGAAAGGTAAGGGTATGAAAAGTTATCTTTAGGCCAGGTGTGGTATGGTAGTTCATGCCTATAATCCCAGCACTTTGGGAGGCTGAGGTGGGCAGAACACCTGAGGTCAGGAGTTCGAGACCAGCCTGACCAACATGGTGAAACCCTGTCTCTACTAAAAATATAAAAATTAGCCTGGGCATGGTGGCACACGCCAGTCCCAGCTACTTGGGAGGGTGAGGCAGGAGAATTGCTTGAACCCGGGAGGTGGAGGTTGCAGTGAGCCAAGATCATGCCACTGCACTTCAGCCTGGGCGACAGAGTGAGACTCCATCTCAAAAAAAAAAAAAGAAAGAAAGAAAGAAAGAAGGAACGAAGGAAGGAAGGAAGGAAGGAAGGAAGGAAGGAAGGAGGGAAAGAAAGAAAGAAAGAAAAAGAAAGAAAGAGAAAAGTTATCTTCAGCCTGGGCAACATGGTGATACCCTGTCTCTACAAAACTAAAAAAATTAGTCAAGTATGGTGATACACAACTACACAACTATGGTCCCAGCTACTCTGGAGGCTGAGGTGGGATTGCTTGAGCCCAGGAAGTTAAGGCTGCAGTGAGCTATTTTCACACAACTACACTCCAGTGTGAGCGACAGTGAGACCTTGACTCAAAAAAAAGAAAAGTTATCTTTAGGACCTCCAGCTCAAAGTGAATTTTTTTTTTTGAGATGGAATTCAAGAAATTCTTCTACCTTGCCTCCTGAGTAGCTGGGATTTCAGGCACACACCATGGCACCTGGCTAATTTTCGCATTTTTAGTAAAGACGGAGTCTCACCATGTTGGCCAAGCTGGTCTTGAACTCCTGACCGCAAATTGTCCACCTGCCTCGGCCTCCCAAAGTGCTGAGATTATAGGCATAAGCCACTGCGCCCAGTCTGAATTTCTTGAAAGCAAAACTAAACTAAACCCTTGATCATCTTTCTGGAAAAAGGGCATAGGCATGAACAATTTGAGTCCAGGGGAAAGCTGGGAATCTGATTTATTTAGAGCAGCTCTTGGGGCCTGAAATTTAGCACTGGTTGGGTTCCTGGCTTAGCCTGTTCAAACAGCTGTGTGCCTTCCCAGCATCAGAAGCTGGTAAAGGGAGGCTGGGCACAGTGGCTCACACCTGTAATCCCAGCACTTTGGGAGGCTGAGGCAGGTGGATCACCTAAGGTCAGGAGTTCAAGACCAGCCTGGCCAACATGGGGAAACCCCTGTCTCTACTAAAAATATGAAAATTATCCAGGTGTGGTGGTACTTACCTATAATCCCAGCTACTCAGGAGGCTGAGGCACAAGAATCACTTGAACCCAGGAGGCGGAGGTTGTAGTGAGCTCAGATGGGGCCACTGCACTCCAGCCTGGAATTCCATCTAAAAAAAAAGAAGTTGGTAAAAGGAGATGGGAGTAGAGATGGCCACACCTTTCTGAGGTGAAAGGAGCCAGGGCCAAATAAGAGGTTTCAGTGGCACCTACTTAGACCTGGCCAGCTAGACCAGCTGGAGAGTTCTCAGGGAAGTAAAGAGGATTTTGACTGGTGTTTTCCAGTTCTTTGGAAAGCCAGGTGGGAGCTCCTTCTGCAGGATCCCTGAGAGCAGGCTCCCAAGGCAAAGGGACGCCAGGGTCCTGCATCTGCTGTCAGTCAGTGCAGGGGCCTGAAAACATTTTAGGAGAAATTAAACTTTGGAGGAGGAGCAGGCCGAGTTGTAATTAGAGTCCAGGTCTTCTTGACCTTAAACATTTTATTTCTCAGGCTGCCTGTGAGTGTCTCAGAGGCTGGAGGGTTTTGACACTGTACCAGGCATTGGTTATCAAGAACTGAAGCCTTAAACAGGCCTAATAATCAGAAATTGTTCTGAGACCTATGACACATGAAATGCCAAAATAAATTCCAACTTAATTAAAGAATAGGCCAGGCGCGGTGGCTCACGCCTACAATCCCAGCACTTTGGGAGGCCGAGGCGGGTGGATCACGAGGTCAAGAGATCGAGACCATCCTGGTCAACAAGGTGAAACCCCGTCTCTACTAGAAATACAAAAATTAGCTGGGCATGGTGGTGTGCGCCTGTAGTCCCAGCTAATCGGGAGGCTGAGGCAGCAGAATTGCTTGAACCCAGAAGGCAGAGGTGGCGGTGAGCTGAGATCGTGCCATTGCACTCCAGCCTGGGTAACAACAGCGAAACTCCGTCTCAAAATAAATAAATAAATAAATAAATAAATAAATAAATAAATAAATAAAATAAAAAATACAAAGTTAAAGAATAAATATCACAGCAAAAGAACTAGAAGAAAGCAAGGGCAAATATTCAGCTAATTGTATGGTGACCAAGGCCTCTCTAAACACATTAGCAAAAAGGAAAAAAGCAATGGATTTGAAATACGTGTGTACGTGTGTATGTGAATACATAACATTAAAAACTTCTGCATGATTAAAACAAATCATCAAGAAATAAAATTTGGCAGGGCACAGTGGGTCACAGTGTAATCCCAGCAATCTGAGAGGCAGAGGCAGGAGGATTGCTTGAGGCTGGGAGTCTGATGCTGCAGTGAGCCATGACTGCATCCCTGCACTCCAGCCTGGGCAGTAGAGCAAGACCGTGTTTCAAAAACACAAGAAAACAAAAGACAATAAAATTAAAACATGCGAAAAAGGTTGGGAAAAATATTTGTAACATATATGATCAATATTTAATATCCTTAATTTAAAAGGATAAAGAACAGACTGCTCTGCCTATGCAGCAGCCACTCTTTATTCCTTTACTAAAAAATAAAATAAAATAATAAAGAATAGATGACGGTCCTTATAGAAAAATGCTAATGGCCAAAAGCATATGGAAAATATCAATTACAACATGAAGTATGACAAAATTCTAGTTCAAAACAACAGTTATTCTGGATTGAGATAGGGAAAAACACAATATCCAGTATTGTCAAGGATGCAAAGAAAGGAACATTCCCATACATTTATATCTGAAATATAAATTGGTTTCGCTTTTGTGGAGGGTAATTTGGCAGTTTATGTTATAAACTTTAACTTGGGCCAGGCATCATGGCTCACACCTATAATCTCAGCACTTTGGGAGGCCAGGTGGGCAGATCACGAGGCGGGTGGATCATGAGGTCAGGAGTTCGAGACCAGCCTGGCTAATATGGTGAAACCCCTATCTCTACTAAAAATACAAAAATTAGCTGGGCGTGGTGGCAGGAGCCTGTAGTCTCAGCTACTCTGGAGGCTGAGGCCAGAAAATCACTTGAGTGTGGGAGGTGGAAGTTGCAGTGAGCCAGGATCCTGCCACTGATTCTAGCCTGGGTGACAGATGAAGAATCTGCCTCAAAAATAAAATAAAATAATGTTTATCATAGCATTAATAATGAAAAGTTGGCCGGGCATGGTGTCACGCCTGTAATCCCAGCATGTTGGGAGGCAGAGGTAGGTGGCTCACGAGGTCAAGATATCGAGACCATCCTGGTCAACATGGTAAAACCCCGTGTCTACTAAAAATACCAAAAAATTAGCTGAGCCTGGTGGGACGTGCCTGTAATCCCAGCTGCTTGGGAGGCTGAGGCAGGAGAATCGCTTGAACCCAGGAGGCAGAGGTTACAGTGAGCCGGGATTGTGCCACTGCACTCCAGCCTGGTGACAGAGTGAGACTCTGTCTTAAAAAAAAAGAAAGAAAAGAAAAGAAAAAGAAAATAGGAGTATTGAATGTTAAGTTTTGACAGAGCTAGGTAGTGGGTACATGAGTCTTCATTATTGCATTAGTTTTCTATTGTTGCTGTAACCAATTACCATAAGTGTAATGGCTTAAAACAACACAAATTTATTATCTTACAGTTCTGGATAGATAGAATTGTAAGACCTGAGCCAGGTCTTACTGGGCTAAAGTTGAGATCCCTAAAGTGGGGGATCCAGGAGAGAGTCCATTTCCTCATGTTTTCCAGCTTCTAGAGGCTGCCCACATTCCTTGGCTCATGACCCTCTTCCATCTACAAGCCATTAACATAGCACGTCTCAGACTTCCTTCCGTTACCACATCTCCTTTTCTCCTGTCTTCCTCTTCCGCTTTTAAGACCCCTTGGGATCACACTGGGCCTGCACAGATAACCCGGGATGATCTTTCTAGATTAAGTCAGCTAATCAGCAACCTTCATTCCACTTGCCAGGTAACTACAAATTCTGAGGATTAGGACATTGATGTCTTTGGGGGCCATTATTCTGCATATACAATTATATTATTCTATATACTTATCTGCATGAAAATATGTAATATTTACCAATATTTTATGAATTTTTAAATATCAAATATTTTAAAACCCAAACCCAATTTAGTGTGTGGCTGAAATGAAGATATAGTCAGAGGACAAATGCTATATGCCCATTAAGAAGCAGAATGTAAAATAGTCCAGCCTGGGCAGCATGGTGAAACCCCATCTCTACAAAAAATACAAAAATTAGACAGGGGTGGTGGCTTGCACCTGCTGTCCCAACTACTCAAGAGGCTGAGATGGGAGGACTGCTTGAACCCTGGAGGTCAAGGCTGCAGTGACTTTGACTTGGAGATGGTGCCACCACACTCCAGCCTGGGCAACACAGTAAGGCCTTGATTAAAAAAAAAAAGCATGTAGTGATACGGAGCAATGCTTATTTTATAGGAAGTGGGAGGAAAACTCAAGTCTACAAAAGATTATGCACATGATGATCCCAGTTGGGTTAAATCAAAACCAAAAATAAACCTGTATCCAAGTGAGTACAAAATATTGGGAAGGATATAGGTCAAAAGTTAAAAATGTTCATCTCTGGATGATAAATTTTCTTCTATTTTTCTGCATTTCCCAAAATGTATATTGTACATTTATCCTTTTTGGCAAAAACAAGGTGATTGAGAACATCCATTAGGGCCAGACGCAATGGCTCACGCCTGTAATCCCAGCACTTGGGAGGCCGAGGCCGGAGGATCACTTGAGGTCAGGAATTCGACCAGCCTGGCCAACATAGTGAAACCCTGGTCTCCACTAAAAACACAAAAATTACCGGGCATGATGGCGGGCTCCTGTAATCTCAACTACTTGGGAGGCTGAGGCAGGAGAATCGCATGAACTCGGGAGGCGGAGGTTGCAGTGAGCCAAGATCACACCATTGCACTCCAGCCTGGGCAACAGACTGTGCTTAAAAAAAAAAAAAAAAAAAAAATCCAGTTAGTCCAATTTTCTGGTCAAGTGTCTTTCTGGTTTCTTGCCTTTCAGTCGTCCATGACACTCGTCTCTCAAGCTTAGAGTTTCCTCCTCAAAAATAAGAGTGTGATGGCACACACCTGTCATCCCAACTACTCGGGAGGCTGAGGTGAGAGGACTGCTTAAGCATTGGAGTTGGAGAGCAGCCTGGGCAATACAGGAGCACCCTGTCTCTACAAAAAGTTAGAATAGTGGGGTGATCCTGTGGCCCCAGCTATTCGGGAGGCTGAGGCGGGAGAATGGCTTGAGCCCAGGAGGTTGAGGCTGAGTGAGCTGTGATGGCACCACTGCATTCCAGCCTGGGCAACAGAGCGAGCGAGACCTTGTCTCAATAATAATAATAATAATAATAATAATAATGAAGAAGATTCATGTTCGGTTATCAGTGACATTCGGCTTTCTCAGGCCCCCGATGGTCCATTCTGCAAAGCACTTGTAATCCTCAGAAGGCAGGAAAGGGTGGGTCTGTTAGTGCACGAGGCACAGCAGCGAACCGGTGCTGTTTTAAAATCTTTTTTTTTTTTTTTCAGAACGAAACAAACCTAAGGCACAGCCACACCCCGCAGAGAACTAAGAAATCTGCGCCTTGGAAAGGGAAGCCAAAAGGATACGGGCCTCTTTCATCTCTCTGGCACATATTAATGGTTAATAGTGCTGTATTTTGTAATACACAAAAGAATAGAATAGTGGCATCGCCCCGTGTGCCCACCTCGAGAGCCAAACGAGAGCGGCCGGGCCAGGGCCGAGCGGCCCGCAGGGTTCCGGGGTTGCGCGGGCCGGGGTGGCCGCGGGCTCTCTCTCGCAACGGCCTAAGCCCGACGCAGCTCCCCAGCCAGATCCTGGCCTCAGGCATCGCAGAGCCCGCAGCCCTCGCCGACGAGCCCGTTAGACCCACGGGACTTGGCATCCTCGAATGCGCCCCATTCCCAGGTCCTCCCTGCACCCTGGACCAGCGGACCTGGCTTGAGCGTCCCCCTCTACCACCGAGAGGAGGGCCTAGAGCAGACAGGCCCGCCCCGCCGCTCCTCCCGGTCGTCTCTATCCCGGAAGTTGATGCTGAGCTCATATCGCGTGCAGCTTGTTAGCGGTGTCGGCTGGGAGGTCTTGAAGGGCTGGACTTGCGAGAGGATCAACATGCCTGTGAGTTGTTTACGTTGGGGTCCGGGTTTGTTTTTGGCTTCTCTACCTAGGAGCATAGGGGGCGAATGAATCCAGGGGCTTCCCGGGTCTGTAGTGTCCGAGAGTGGCGAGGCGACTCCCGTCACTCAGCGTCTTCGCGAGTGGCTGGCATGTAGTGACTTGCCCGGTCAGCGCGGCGCGGCTGGCCCTGCAGGGGCGTGGGCTGCGATCAGCCGGCGGTGGCTGGGGCGGGGGTTGGGGGTAACAGCTCTCTGGGTAGCCTATGAGCCCTCTTGGTTTTTGGTGGGTGCCCCTGAGGCTGTGATATTTGGGTCTTTTTGCTTTCCTAGTGCTGGTGTTTCTCGCCCCCTCTGCCTTCTTTCGGAATCGGTTTCCTACTTGTTTTCCCTTTTTAAAAACTGCCTTCGTTGTTGCCTTAATATTAATTCTGTCGAGTATGGTCACGCCTCAGCCAGAATTCCTGTCACAGCAGCTGTTGAGCCCCGGGAGCAAAAATCACCCGGGAGCTGGAGTTCTCTGGTCTACTTCAGCAGTTTCTACTCTAAGCGAGTCCGCATTGGGGTCAGTGTGTTTACTTAGCGCCTCGACCTCACACAGCTTGCACTGAAGACGGTTTATTACGCAGTTGAGTAAGGAAGGACGGAGTTTGCCTTACCATATGTTTGCTGATCGTCAGAAAGCCCTTTGATAGAGACTTGGAGAGCACAAGTATTATGAAAAGTATTGATGAAAGTTATTAACAGGTTTCGAAAAATAAATTTACCATCTGAAGTATTGCTTCTGCCGAGGACGACCGTTATTCCTGTTTTTTTCATGTATATTTCACGTATGGTTAAATGTGCCCTCATTGTGGTTTAAAACTAATAATAATAATATGCTTCTTTATGCAGCTGGCTAGAGATTTATTACATCCGTCCTTGGAAGAGGAAAAGAAAAAACATAAAAAGAAACGCTTAGTGCAAAGTCCAAATTCTTACTTTATGGATGTAAAATGTCCAGGTAAAATTTCAAATCTTAATTCTTTTACTGAGGAAAATTTCTGTAGGAATTGCTAGTGTGGTGTGTATAGTTAAGATGCTTTAGAACCCTCTGTTGAGTAGAAGTGCGATTACAGATTGGAAATGTCAGGGACATTTTCATAATAAATGTACTAATTAAAACCATTGTAGAAACATTTGGGGGTAAGTTAAAGCAGGCATTCAAAGAAGATAGGCTGTTTCACTTAGTAAGTCTTTAAGCTGTTCAGGTGATGAGTTTCTATTTCATGATACAGGGAGAAGTGTTGATTCTTAAGTCTAAAGCTGCACTGCGCAATACAATGGCTATTAGCTGAATGGGGCTACTGAGCACTTGGTGGGTAATCAAAATGTGAATAGTCAAAATAGTGTTCTTTACTCTTGACTCGCTGGATTTTGCCGATGTAGCACGGGAAAAAAATACATTGATTACATGTTGAAATGATAATATTTTGGAAATATCAAGTTCGGTAAAGTGTATTATTAATTTTACTTGTTTTTTAAAAAATTTTGTGTCACTGCTAGAAAAGTTTATGTTACACATGTGGCTTGCTGTTCCATAGCGCTAAAGTTCTAAATTTTTTTACATATTACCGCAAATGTTGAATAGGTGGTGTTCTGCTTTTCACTTTTAACATTGCCTTTTTTTTTAGGTTGCTACAAGATCACCACGGTTTTCAGCCATGCCCAGACAGTGGTTCTTTGTGTAGGTTGTTCAACAGTGTTGTGCCAGCCTACAGGAGGAAAGGCCAGACTCACAGAAGGTATATCATTTGGCATTTTCCAACCCAGTGATGAGTTTTATGATTATAAATGTCTCCATCTTCACTGAAAAGTTTAAAGAAATCTTAATGATTACCAAAACAGCTTTTCTCTTTCATTGTGTGCTTTTAGTAAAGAATGCCCTGTTCAACTGGGTATGTTTATACTCTTGCCCTTGCAATAAACTCCACTATTATTTTTCTTAGTTTAGAATACCTAGTTCTTTTATATTCATCACTTAGTTTGCTTAACTTGGAATAAATTAAAGAAATCAAAATGGAAACAAAAGAATAACTATATGTTATAGGACATACGGATTTTTTAAACCATATAGAATTTTTAAATTTCTCTTATAAAATTTTGTTCCATATGGTTTTAGTACATGAGTTTTTTTAATCATTGCCAGCTAAACAACAGATAGCTAATGTATAAATTAAAATGCCAGAGGTTTTGTTTTTATGAGCAACTGTAATGATTAATATAAAAACCTAATTTTAATTCCTCTTTCACTTTAGTGCAGTAAGAAAAAAATTACGTATATAGTTTCCATAGTAATACTTGTAAATTTACAATTCCATAATGATGTTAGAAATTTGCTTGTGATATTTTGGGGAGCTGTAAGTTCCATGTTCTCACTGGAACAGTTCAAGTGGATTGACAGCAAATCCGAGATCTATTTGGTGTGACCTGGTGAGATCTAAATATGAAGTCAGCACATGATTTTTTTTTAATTTTTATTTTTTTGAGACAGAATCTTGCTCTGCCGCCAGGCTGGAGTGCAGTGATGCGATCTTGGCTCACTGCAACCTCTGCCTCCTGGGTTGAAGCAATTCTCCTGTCTCAGCTTCCTGAGTAGCTGGGACTGTAGGCGTGCGCCACGGCATCCAGCTAATTTTTGTATTTTTAGTAGAGATAGGGTTTCATTATGTTGGCCAGGATGGTCTTAATCTCTTGACCTTGTGGTCTGCCCTCCTCAGCCTTCCAAAGTGCTAAGATTAAGGCGTGAGCCACTGTGCCCAGCCAGCACGTGATATTTTAAGAGTAGTATTGCTAAGTATACTTGTGAGATTTTGAAATGTAGTACCCATACGCTGACAGATGGTTTAAAGGGTGCATCTGATCTAGAGTTTTCCTAATAGATCTGAAAATAACTCTAATCAAAATTATTTTCTTGAGAAAATTATTCAGAATGCTTCATAAAAATTAAGAGTATCTCTTCTGACTGCTTTTCACTGTTGAATTCAGGCTCATGGTCTTAAGTAGACTTTATTATAGCATTTGAGAAACAGGAGTGACAATTACAGTCATACCAGAGTACACTCAGCTATAACAGATTTCTGATAGCAAATTTCTGGTATAGGAGGATGAATAATCTGTATATGAGTATTAATCCAATATTCTTTTTTTTTTGAGACAGAGTTTTGCTCTTGTCACCCAGGCTGGAGTATAATGGCGTGATCTCAGCTCACTGCAACCTATGCCTCCTGGGTTCAAGTGATTCTCCCGCCTCAGCCTCCCAAATAGCTGGGATTACAAACACCCACTACCACATCCAGCTTATCTTTTTTTGTTCGAGGTGGAGTTTCACTCTTTCGCCCAGGCCAGAGTGAAGTGGCGCAATCTCAGCTCCCTGCCACCTCTGCCCCCCTACCCCCATGTTCAAGCAGTTCTCTTGCCTCAACCTCCCAAGTAGCTGGGATTACAGGTGCATGCCACTGTGCCTGGCTAATTTTTGTATTTATAATAGAGGCAGGATTTCACCATGTTGAGCTGGAACAGTTCAAGTGGATTGACAGCAAATCCGAGATGGTCCCAAACTCTTGACCTCAGGTGATCCACCCACCTTGGCCTCCCAAAGTGCTGGGATTACAGGCATGAGCCACCATACCCAGCCTAATCCAATATTATTATTATTATTATTTTGAGAAGGAGTGTTGCTCTGTCATCCAGGCTGGAGTGCAGTGGCATGATCTCGACTCACTGCAACCTCCGCCTCCTGGGTTCAAGTGATTCTTCTGCCTCAGCCTCCAGAGTAGCTGGGACTATAGGTACTCGCCACCATGCCTGGATAATAGTTTTTTTATTTTGATTTTTAGTAGAGACAGGGTTTCACCACATTGGCCAGGCTGATCTACCTGCCTTGGCCTTCCAAAGTGCTGGGATTACAGGCGTGAGCCACCACACCCCCCATATTCTTAAACATCTTCAGTATTTTACTGAAAAAGTACTTTTGTCATTAAAAGTTTAGCAAAGCTGTAATGCACTTGGTTAATGTACTCTCATGATTCCTTTGCAGGGTGTTCATTTAGAAGAAAGCAACACTAATGATCCAAACAGCTTCCTGAGTTTGCGTTATCTCACAGAAAGCCTTACCATCTAATTAATCTACCAAGATGATGTAATTAGATTTGGTTTTATAAGGTATACAGCAGTGAAATCCTATTTTGGTGTCAGTTTTTCAATAAAGTTTTGATTATGGGCAAATCCCCTTTTTCTTTCTTTTTTAAATATGTGTGAGTATGCCATACATTTATATGTATGGTGTATGTCAATTTGGTTTAAACATTTCAAACTTTATTCTGATTAGTTTGTGTCTCATTTTCTTTTCTTTTTTTTTGAGATGGCGTCTTGCTCTGTCGTCCAAGCTGGAGTCCAGTGGTGCAATCTCAGCTCACTGGTTCAAGCGATTTGAACCTCCGCCTCCCAGGTTCAAGTGATTCTCTTGCCTTCCGAGTAGTTGGGATTACAGGCACATACCACCGTGCCTGGCTAATTTGTGTCTCATTTTCAAGAGTAGAAACCCTAAATATTTTATGTTCATTCCTTTTCCAAATTATTTATGAATGGGGTTAAAGGATTGCAAATATAAAATCTATTATTTGTGAATTCTAAATGTACTTCTGCTGTTGTACCTGTGGAAACATCTTATAGAACCTATCAGCTGGTTGCAGTAGCTCACGCCTGTAATCTTAGCACTTTGGGAGGCCGAGGTGGGCGGATCACCTGAAGTCAGGAGTTCAAGACCAGCCTGGCCAACATGGTGAAACCCCATCTCTACTAAAAATAAAAAATTAGCCGTGTGTGGTGGCACATGCTGTAGTCCCAGCTACTATGGAGGCTGAGGCAGGAGCATTGCTTGAATCCAGGAGGCGGAGGTTGCAGTGAGCCAAGATCATACCATTGCACTTGAGCCTGGGCAACAGAGACTCTTGTCTCAAAAAAAAAAAAAAGTACATATTTTGCTCATGTGTACTACAGAACTTATAATTAATAGCTTAAAAAAAAAGTAAATATTTAACATAGTAACCATCACAATGTAATGCCTTAGATTTATGTGGCCTTACTGTACTGCTGTATAATTTAGGACAGTAACTGCTAGCTGGGGTCTCAGTTATTTATTGGAAGCTCCTTTTTGGGTTAGAAAACTTGAGAGGAGAAATCAGGAGTGGTACGATTTACTTGCAGAAGTCCTGGTTGGGGATCTACTATCGTAGATGGTGTTGAATTCTCTGGCCCAGATAGATGAGCACTCCTGACTATAGATGTGTGTTGAGTGGTTCTGATGCCTCATTGTCATGTTCATAGTTTATGAAGTGATCCTGGGGAGCTGAGAGGGGGAGTGTATCTTTGCCCTTTCAGTCACTATACAACTCCTCATTGGACTAGGAAGATAGTCCAGTTTCTATCTGCTTCTATTTGATTTGTTACCTTATGGCAGGTCCTTAAAACAGGCAGTTCCTATCAACAGGTAGGCCTCTAATGTGAGTAACTAATCCTCTCACATACTGCTTAAATCACAGAACGTTGCACAAGAACTGAAGAATGATGTCAAGTTTGGGGTGTTTATAATGTAGGAGGAAGTAGATAAGCAGAGGTTCTCAGACTTTGTTTCTGACATCGTTAGAATCTCAGCAATTTTTTTCAGGTTGTCCCTTGGCCAAAAGAAATACCTAACAGTTACATTTATTAACTTATGTTCTAAAAACTCTAGTAGCCATTTGAAAAAAATTATAAACAAGAGCAGAAGTGATGTGATGATTTTTTAAAAAGTAGAGACAGTGTCTTGGCCCTACTGCCCAGGTTGGAGGATCATAGCTCATTGTGACCTCAAACTCCTGGGCTCAAGCCAGGCTCCCACCCCTGCCTCCTGAGTAGCTGAGACTTCAGGCATGTGCCACCGCACCCACCTAATTTTTTTGTAGAGATGAGGCTCTGGCTATGTTGCCCAGACTGTATCGAACTCCTGGCCTCAGGTGATCTGCCCTGGCCTCCCAAAGTGCTGGGATTACAGGTGTGAGCCACTGTGCCCAGCCTGATGCGATAATTTTTATCTCATCCTTAAATCATCACAGTTACTAGTGGAATATGTGTGCTTTTTTGGGCTCTGTGCACTTTCTCAAAATTGGAATCTGATTGGACACCACTGTCCTTATTTCTTCCACAGTGATTTTAACATGGTGCTTTTTGTCACAGCAGTGGCTCCAAACCCAGCTTCACAAAGATAGGATGCCATCAAAGGGAATGTAGTCCCATGTAACAGTAAAACTGAACTACCTGAAACTAGTAGTTTATACAAAAGAGGTGTCCATGTCAATGTTTTTCCTGAGGTACTCCAAGGCACTTCAGCTTGTGCAGTTTAGGAAACTTGGTTCTAAGGAGAGCCAGTGGAGATTACTGCTTTTGATGAGAAGGAATCAAACCTATGATGAGGACTAATCTAACAAACCCCCAAAAATTCCCTTGGAAGTATTTTTTTTTTAAAGATTATACTTTAAAGAACACATCTAAGGGCTGGGCACGGTGGTTCATGCCTATAATCCCAGCAGCTTGGGGGGCTGAGGTGGGCAGATCACTTGTGGTCAGGAGTTCGAGACCTGCTTGGCCAACATAGTAAAACCCCATCTCTACTAAACATACAAAAATTAGATGGGTGTAGTGGTACCCACCTGTAGTCCCAGCTACTTGGGAGGCTGAGACACGAGAATCACATGAAACCAGGAGCAGAGGTTGCAGTGAGCCATAAGTGCACCACTGCACTCCAGTCTGGTTGACAGAGTGAAGCTGTGTCTCAAAAAAAGAACACATCCAAGGATTTATTTGATATTGGGAAACGAATGGTGTATTCAGTTTTACTTTATTATTAATCTAGATGATATTACTGGGTTTTAAAAGTGCTGAATAGGACACCAGACCTTTCCCAAACTTCAGGATCAGCCACATACATTATTATATACTGAATGTTGTAAATACTATTATTTATATTGATATTTTAATGTAAACACATTTTTAAAGAAAACCCTCCATACATTTAATATAAATGTATTTTTAAGGGAAGCTTTCCGTTAATGGAAAAAATATGGAGAGCTAAAAATAAAATGAAATTCTTGGCTTCTGGCCTGATGAGATGCCAAATGGTTTTGTGTCTGGTTGTTGCTGTAAGTCATCTGATAAGTTCTAATTCCTTTTTATTTTATTTTTCTGGAGATATGATTCAGAAACTATAAAATCCAACCTTTTGTGATGTAAAATTCAATAGTTTTTAGTATATCTACAAGGTTGTGCAACCATCACCACTGTCTAATCCCATACCATTTTCATCACCTTAGAAAGAAACTTCTGACCTATCAGCTCTCACTCTGTTTCTTCCCTCCTCTCAGCCACTGGCAGCCACTAAGCTGCTTTTGTCTCCATGGATTTGCTGCTTCTCAGTATTTCTTCAGTATTTATATATATATTCCATTTCATATAAATGGAATCATACAGTATGTGGCTTCTGTATGTTTCACTTAGCATAATGTTTTCAAGGGCTGTCCATGTTGCATATATCAATCAATCAGTATTTCATTCCTTTTTTTGACAGTAATAGTCTGTGTAATAATCTACAATGTTTATCCATCAGTTGATAGACATTTAGAGTATTTTAACTTTTTTTTTTTTTTGACACGGAGTCTCCCTCTGTTACCTAGGCTGGAGGACAGTGACACGATCTCAGCTTACTGCATCCTCTACCTCCCTGGCTGAAGCGACCCTCTGGCCTCAGCCTCCCGAGTAGCTGGGACTACAGGCACCTGCCACCACACCTGGCTAATTTCTTGTATTTTTTTGTAGAGATGGGGTTTCGCCATGTTGCCCAGCCTGATCTTGAACTCCTGACCTCAGAGGATCTACCCGATGGTTTATGACCTTGGGAAAAATATTTCCTCCTAATAGAGTTATGTTGAAGATATAATGAGATAGCATATACGAAGTGCTTAGCAAAATGCCTTTCCCACAGTAAGTGTTCCGTCCATAGTTTGTGTGTTTTTTTTTTTTTAGACGGAGTTTCACTCTTCTTACCCAGGCTGGAGTGCAATGGCGCGATCTCGGCTCACCGCAACCTCCACCTCCTGGGTTCAGGCAATTCTCCTGCCTCAGCCTCCTGAGTAGCTGGGACTACAGGCACGCGCCACCAAGCCCAGCTAATTTTTGTATTTTTAGTAGAGACGGGGTTTCACCATGTTGACCAGGATGGTCTCGATTTCTTGACCTCATGATCCACCCGCCTCGGCCTCCCAAAGTGCTGGGATTACAGGCTTGAGCCACCGCGCCTGGCCAGTTTGTGTGTTTTTTTAAGTGAAAAGCAGTCATGTCTATTCAACATCAAGTACTTTCATATTCTGCTTTTTCCCTAAAGTTATTTACCCACCTTACCACCACACTGAAGCATAGATACATTAACTTCTGCTACAAAACAAGTCAACCCCAAATCTAATAGCTTAAAATATTGACTTATTACTATTTCTCCTGATTATATGTATTGGCTGCTTACCTGTTGGTTTCACCCATGTTCACTCATGCAGCTGCCTTTACCTGCAGGCTCAAGTCACAGGTCTGGCAGCTGGTGCTAGCTGCTAGCTGGGGCATCTTTGTTCCCCTCCACGTGGCCTTCCATCCTCCAGTAAGCTAGTCTGGCTTCTTTACATGGCAGTCTTGGGGTAGTGTTCTTAAAGGGTGACAGACAAAAGCTTGAAGGCGTCTTAAAGCGTATGCAGTGGGACTTGCACATTATTTCCACCACATTTAATGGGTCAAAAAGCAACCAGGTGCAGTGGCTCACACCTATAATCCCAGCACTTTGGGAGGCTGAGGCAGGCAGATCACCTGAGGTTGGGAGTTCAAGACAAGCCTGACCAACATGGAGAAACTGTGTTCTACTAAAAATATGAAATTAGCTGGGCATGGTGGCACCTGCTTATAATCCCAGCTACTCAGGAGGCTGAGGCAGGAGAATCGCTTGAACCTGGGAGGCACAGTTGCAGTGAGCCAAGATTGTGCCATTGCGCTCCAGCCTGGGGAGCAAGAGCAAAACACCATCTCAAAACAAACAAATAAACATAAAGTGAGACCAGATTCGAGGGAGTGAATAAAGAGCTCCAACTTTGGATGGAAAAAGCAGCAAAAGCGCATTGCAAAGTTGTATGCACAATGGAATGAGAGGAAATTGTGGCTATCAAATAATTGGTGGCTGGGTACAGTGGCTCATGCCCCTTTTAGAGGCTGAGGCAGGAGGATCACTTGAGTCCAGCAGTTAACATGGTGAAACTCCTTTGCTACAAAAAATGCAAAAAATTGGCCGGGCGCGGTGGCTCAAGCTTGTAATCCCAGCACTTTGGGAGGCCGAGGCGGGTGGATCACGAGGTCAAGAGATCAAGACCATCCTGGTCAACATGGTGAAACCCCGTCTCTACTAAAAATACAAAACAATTAGCTGGGCATGGTGGCGCATGCCTGTAATTCCAGCTACTCAGGAGGCTGAGGCAGGAGAATTGCCTGAACCCAGGAGGCAGAGGTTGCGGTGAGCTGAGATCGCGCCATTGCACTCCAGCCTGGGTAACGAGCAAAACTCCATCTCAAAAAAAAAAAATGCAAAAAATTACCGAGATATAGTGGCATGCACCTGTAGTTCTAGCTACTCTAGAGGCTGAGATGGGAAGATCACCTGAGCCTGGAAGGTCAAGGCTTCAGTGAGCCATGATTACACCACTGCACTCCAGCCTGGGTGACCGAGTGAGACCCCATCTCTAAATAAATAAATAAATATAAAATTCCAAATGTGAGGCATGGTGGCTCATGCCTATAATCCCAGCACTTTGGAAGGCTGAGATGGTAAGGATCACTTGAGTCCAGGAGTTCGAGGTTACAGTGAGTTATGATCATGTCACTGCACATCCAGCCTGGATGCCAGAGCAAGATCCTATTTCTAAAAAATTAATTCTAAATAACATATTAACATGAAAGAAACATTAAATATTTAATGTTAAAAACATTAAAGAAAGGCATGACATTTTTATGTTTAAGGGCATGGATTGAAAAGTTTGACAAATATGAATATGGGACCTAGAGATCAGAAGTCAGAAAGACATAAGGAGATGAAATGGATCTGTTTTAGAGAGGCGCCCTCTTTCTATTTCAACTCTGAGATATCCTTCTATTTACTTGTATATAGTATTAAGTGAATAAACACATTTAGGGCTGAGAATTATAGTAAAGTCCTTTTATTAGAGTGTATAAAAACTTTTATTTCTCTTTGAAGTTTTCAGAGTTCAGTGGCACGCTGGCAATCTCTAGTTCACATGATCTATGGCTGTTGGAGCAGAATTCCCCAATATGTTAACACTGCAGCCTCCAAAATGGCTCCCAGTGATCCCCACCTTCTGGTATCTACTCCTTTGTGCAGGCCTCTCCCACATCAAATCAGGGTTGGTTTCTGTAACCAACACAATTTGGCATAAATGATGGCATATAACTTCCAAGGCTGAATTACAAAAGACACTGAGGTGTTTGCCTGTTTCTTCAATCCCCTACTCTAAAGGGAAGCCAGAGCACAGACAAGCAGACCTATGGAGAGGGCCATGTGGTGAGAAACTGAAACCTCTTGGCCAAAGCCAGCAAGTCACCAAGACCTCTTGCCTGTAGCCACATGGGTGAATCATTTTGGAATCAGATTCTCCAGCCCCAGCCGATCCTTCCCTCAGATGCCCGAAGCTCCTGCTTACATCTTGTCTGCAAACTCATGAGAGCCCTTGAGATAGAAACACCCAACAGAGCTGTCCCCAAATTTCTGAAACACAAACTGTGAGACAGTACGCTTTGGGGTAATTTGGTATGCAGTAATAGACCTAAAACACATTATACTACAGGAAAAAGCTCAGACTTTTACACTACAGACACAGAAGGCCAGATATGCTATGATTCCATTTATATGAAACATTTGTAACAGGCAAATCCAAAGAGATAGAAAGTAGTTTGCTGATTACCAGGGGCTGGAGGAACAGAGGAATGGAGAGCAAATGCTGATGAGTTTCTTCTTGGAGTGAAAACGAATTGGATAGTGGTAATGGGTGCATAATCTCGTGAATACATTAGAAACCACTGAATTGTACATGTTAAAGAATTTTATGGCATATGGACTGTGAATTATATCTGAATTATATATGTGTGTGTGTATTTGGGACAGAGCAGCAGATGGTAGTTGGAAGGACTTTGAGGAGGGTGTTAATGAAAACCTGGAGATGCTTGAAGAACTTGTTGAGAAGCATGGCCTTTAAGGAGGCTGCAGGTGTAGTCTTAAGGAAAGTAAGGGAAAACTTACTGTCAATTAGAGGAGGGGATTCTTGTTTTGTACTGGCAGAAAATTTAGCAGCATTGTCACCAGCAATAACTCAGAAAATGTGTCTAATGAACTGGGTGACTAGCTGATGGGATGTCCGTACATAGTGTTTTTTTTTCTTTTTTTGTTCTAAGGTTGAGTAATTTATACAAAGAGGTTTATTTGGCTTACAGTTCTGCAGACTGTACGGGAAGCATGGTGCTGGCATCTGCTTCTGATGAGGGCCTCAGCTCAGGAAGCTTACAACGTTGGCGGAAAGAGAAGGGGGAGCTCGAATGTCGCAGGGCAAGAGAGGGAGCACAGAGCCATACACAGTGTTGAATGTGCTTCCCTAATTCTTGTCACTTATACTAATGTGCAAGAGAAAGATAAGCTAAAGGAAGAACTATTAATACAGAATTAATAATTGAGGGTTTCAAAAATTCCCAGACTTTTCAGATGGCAAGTGATGCCAAAATTAAGAAATGGCTTCAAGACAAAGATATAATTGAGGGCACTTCCAGAACATTCTGTAAAGATGAAATTGAGGGCATGACTCTACAACCCTTTCTCAAGACTTCAAAATGAACCGACATGGCATTTTAGAGAACTATTAAAACAATAGAGTTCATTAGATTATTATTGTAAGTAGTTCTTCCCATTATCTCAGCAAACAAGCCCCAAGCTAGATAGGGGTTATTCTGAAGGGATGTTGGTGTGGCTTTTGTCTACTGGCATAAACCCAATAAGATTCACGGAATACCCTTAAAATTTTAAAATAGTATATTGTCAGTTAATAGGGTTGCTAAAAAATAATTAAAAAATTAAATACATAATATATTCTATTAGCAGAACCACTGTTAACTTAGTCTGAAAGGACAGAGAGAATACAAAAATGCCTTTGGGTGTCCGAACTTCTACAGGTGGAAAGCAGACTGAGAAAACAACTCAGCTAGAAAGACATGGTACCTTTCACAGAAAAAGTACAGGAATGCAGCCAGGTATAATGGCTCATGCCTGTAATCCCAGCACTTTGGGAGGTCGAAGTGGGCAGATCACCTGAGGTCGGAAGTTCGAGACCAGCCTGGCCAACATGGTGAAATCCCATCTCTACTAAAAATACAAAAATTAGCCAGGCATGGTGGCGCGCACCTGTAATGGTAGCTACTTGGGAGGCTGAGGTGAAGAATCGCTTGAACCCAGGAGGCTGAGGCTGCAGTGGGTTGAGATTGTGCCACTGCACTCCAGACTAGGAGACAGAGTGAAACTCTGTCTCAAAAAAAAAAAAGAGAGAGAAGAAAGAGAAAAAGAAAAGAAAAGGAAAGGAAAGAAAGAAAGAGAGAAAGAAAGAAAGAAAAGGTTTAACTCAGAGGCTGGGCACAGTGGCTCATGTCTATAATCCCAGCATGTTGAGAGGCTGAGATGGGTGGAGCACTTGAGCCCAATAGTTGGAGACCCACCTGGGTAACACAGTGAATACCAGTCTCTTAAAAAAATAAAGTAAAATCGGAAGGCAGAACTAAGAGCCCAGAGAACATGGCCAAGAGCTAAGAACTATTCTGAAGTCTTGTACTAATGAGAGTTGTCAACCTATGTCTGATTGAATTTCATTATGGCCAGTCTCCTGTGTCTTCCATTTCCCTACTTTTTGAAGAGCGTATCTAGCACTTCTCCTGTATCTACTGTGCTATTGTACGTTACACATATGGGGAGCAAATAACTGAAGTTCACATGTCATAAGATCAAGAGAAACTATACTCGAGTTGCTGTACCTAAGGAGCTCCTCCTGAGGAGCTCTCATTCACACTTGGACCTGACCAAATTTAGATGGTAAGATACTGGGCTTTGAGCTGATGCTAGACTAAGATGAAACTTCTGGAGGACTGAAAAGGAGGTAAGAGTATTTTGCACTGGGAAAGACATACATCACTGGGGCCCAGAGGTCAGACTGGTACCTAGCTTCCAAGTCGACTCCCAGTGATTCCTACCTCCTAACATTCACAATCTATACAATCTCTCCCACATTTATTCGGTCCCATGTAACCCATGGACTATGGCAAATGTGATGGTATGTGACTTGAGGCTAGTTTATAAAAGAGTGACTTCTGCCTGGCACTCCTCTGTCTCACCACTTACTCTGCGGGACGCCAACCGCCATGACATTAAGATACCCCAGCAGCTCTACAGAGAGGTCCTTGTGGTGACAAACTAGCCCCCTTGCTACCACACCAGCCGGAGGACTGACTCTTGCCAGCAGTCATGCAAGTAAGCCACATGGAAGCATTTCTTACAGCCCGGAGCATTCTTTAGATGACTTTAACACCTTGTCTGCAACCTCATTAGAGACTGCGCCAGACCCACAAAACTATACTGCTCCTGATTTCCCAATTCCTTCTCTGAAAGTTTATTAAGGTGTAGTAGATAATATACCATTTCTCATGCTTTTGTTTCTGTTCTCATATTAAAAGGATATTTGGGCTGGGCACAGTGGTTCACGCCTGTAATCCAAGCACTTTGGGAGGCTGAGGTGGGTGGATCAGCTGAGGTCAAGTTTGAGACCAGCCTGGCCAACATGGTGAAACCCCGTCTCTACTAAAAATAGAAAAATTAGCCAGGCAAGGTAGTGGGCGCCTGTAATCCCAGCTACTTAGGAGGCTGAGGCAGGAGAATCGCTTGAACTCAGGAGGCAGAGGTTGCAGTGAGCCAAGATCATGCGGCTGCACTCCAGGCTGGGCAACACAGTGAGACTCCAACTCAAAAAAAAAAAAACAAACCTGGGTATCTGGAGGCTCCTGTTGAATGAGATTTTCTCTGTATTACACACACAGAGAGTACATATTTTATCAGAATATTTTATTCAAGAGTTAACACTTTTTTCAAAAAGTAAAAACAATAGAATTACTTCCCTGAGTATAAAGAACTAATTCTACAATAAAAGACCATTACAAAATTAAGCAATTAGAGGTACATAATTGTCTGCATTCAATTATACTCTATTTCAAATTTATTCTTAAAAATTTCATATGTTTTGGAACATTAATGTTAAAAAAAAAAAGAAACCAAAACAACTCATTTTGCACCTGTGGTGTTAAGATATCAGTCCAATCTGTCTTTGTCAAATTCAAGGGCAATCTTCAAAGCAGTGCTATTGAGGCCAACAGACTGCATGTTACATATGATAGAAACAATGATTCCTCTTGGGGGAACCTTGTTATTTAGAGTCTCTGCATCCAGTTCTTCAGGAAGGACCAGCAGGACACTGCTGGCACCCACTGCCCCTCCAGTATGTGAAGCATAATGCCGTTGCTTTCTACAAGAACCATACGTTTGTTTCTTTTCCACCACACCCCACGCCATTGCATATTTACCCTCTTTATCCCAGGACATCTCTGTGTTGGGGACTGGTGTCCACATCATAACCATTGTTTCTGGCTTGAGGTATCCAGGTAAAAGATTTTCACTGGCGTTCTTAAACAGCCCGACTTGGTAACCATACAGCATTGCATTCCCAAATTTCAGAAGGTCACCCACTGTGGACAGAAATCCACCACCAGCCCATTTATAGGAGTTATCCACATAGGGTGTGTTGACAAGACGTTTCTTTTTATTGTAAACATAAAATCTAAAAGTAAATAAGAAAGGATCGTTAAAATTTTGTAATTGCTGACTTCACACGATAGAAAAATGTGAGACAGACTGTATTTCAATGTAATGATCATACATTCTCAGAAACTATAAACCACTAATTTTCAGTATGACTCAGGTCCTAATGACACACGGATAACTAAGTAAGGTAGTCTAATTACCTTTTGAATTAAAGCATAGAACGTGAGTTTTTTCTATTGGTATGGCTTGTCCATGCCGAGTGTATCAAACTTTTAATACCTGCAAAAGTGTATTGGTTAATATTATACATAATAGTTTCCCTGTGCATATGGAGACACTTATCATTTGGTACATATTCCTTGTCCTTGGGGTTAATGCTGAATTGTGCCACAAGTGAATTTAATAACCAAAACTGTAAACATCCAAAGCACATTGGGATGTTTAGGGACAAGATTATTTATAAAAATACTAGATTTCTTGGATAAAAATACCATATCAGCTGGGTGTGGTGGCCCGTGCCTATAGTCCCAGCTACTCAGGAGGCTGAGGCAGGAGGATTGCTTGAGCCCAGGAGTTTGAGTCCAGCTGAGCAGCAAAGCAAGACCCCATTAAAAAAAAAAAAACCTCTAAAAAAAAGCCACATACGTATCATATATAATGATGTGACATGGTACTTTCTTGGTGCAGTGGGAAAGGCTGGAGTTAGCAAACTCTAGTTTGAATCCTTTCTTCTTTTTTCAAGATTCTTATACATCCCATAAAGGTACAAGTCATAATATTGGATGAAGTCAGGTTGGCAGTTAGGAAAGGAGTGGCCACAGGTATTTATCAGAAGATTTAAAAAGGAAAAAAGGTCTGAAGGGGATCTTAGTATGCTCTTTAGAAAATTAATGATATGTGGTTTTCTCATTGTCTCAAAAGCAACATGTCTAAAACTAAGTTAATCTCTTCCAAACCTTCCTGTCATGTTTCTTTCTCGACATTAAAACCTTCATTATACAACTTTTGATGACTGTTTTGCCCTAAACTCTCATATCCCATAAGATGCTAAATCCTACTCATTCAATCTCTGCTTTGTGTCTTACCCTTCTCCCTTCCTTCCATTCCTATGACAACTCTCAAATTTTAGTTCATTACTTTCTGTCTCAAGTCCTGATTGTATTTGTAATTCCAGTCAATCAAGTAAAATTAAATTTAAAATAAGTTACATAATAGAAACACAGTTTCTCATTGAGAAATAAATTTTTCCTTTTTTGGAGACAGAGTCTTGCACTATTGCCTAGGCTGGACTGCAGTGGTACAATCGGGGTTAACTGTAGCCTCAACCTCCAGGGCTCAAGCAATCTTCCTGCCTTAGCCTCTTTAGCAGCTGGGACCACAGGTGTGTACCACTATGCCTGGCTTTTTTTTTTTTTTTTTTTTTTTTCGGTAGAGATGAAGGTTTCACTGTTGTCCAGACTGGTCTTCAACTCCTGGTCTCAAGCAATTCACTCACCTATGCCTCCCAAAGTGCTGGGATTACAGGTATGCGCCACTGTGCCCAGCCAATAATCAGCTTTCTGTAACTTTTCTTTTTTTTTGAGACTGAGTCTTGCTTTGTTGTCCAGGATGGAGTGTAGTGGCGCAATCTCAGCTCACTGCAACCTCTGCCTCCCAGGCTCAAGCAATTCTCCTGCCTTAGTCTCCCTAGTAGCTGGGATTATAGGTGCTATCACCATGCCAGGCTAATTTTTTTCTGTATATTTATTTTTTTGAGATGGAGTTTTGCTCTTGTTGCCCAGGCTGGAATGCAGTAGTGTGATCTCGGCTCACTGTAACCTCTGCTTCCCAGCTTGAAGTGATTCTCCTGTCCCAGCCTCCCAAATAGCTGGGATTTCAGGCACCCACCACCATGCCCAGATAATTTTTGTAGTTTTAGTAGAGACGGGGTTTCGCCATGTTGGCCAGGCTGGTCTTAAACTCCTAACCTCAAGTGATCCGCCCACCTCGGCATCCCAAAGTGCTGGGATTACAGGCATGAGCCATGGCGTCTGGCCTATTTATTGATTTTTCAGACAGAGTCTTGCTCTGTTGCCCAGGCTAGAGTGCCATGGCACAAACTCAGCTCACTGCTCCTGGATTGAAGCGATTCTCCTGCCTCAGCCTCCCCAGTAGATGGGATTACAGGCGTGCACCACAATACCCAGCTAATTTTTTTTTTGTATTTTTAATAGAGATGGCACTTCATCATGTTGGCCACGCTGTTTTGAACTCCTGACCTCAGGAGATCCAGCCCTCTCGGCCTCCCAAAGTGCTGGGATTACAGGCGTGAGCCACTGTGCCCAGCCGAATATTTTTTCCCCGAGATGAGTCTTGCTCTTTCACCCAGGGTGGAGTGCAATGGTGTGATCTCAGCTCACTATAACCTCTGCCTCAGCCTCCCGATAGCTATGATTACAGTACAGCCACACCCAGATTTATTTTTTAATTTTTTAAATTTTTTTTTTTTTTTAGTAGAGATGGCATTTCCCCATATTGGCCAAGCTAGTCAGGAACTCCTGACCTTATGTAATCTGACCGCCTTGGTTTCCCAAAGTGCTGGGATTACGGGTGTGAGTCACTGTGCCCAGCCCTATAACTTCCTTTTGAGAGTAAAGCATTTCAAACTACTTACATTAAGACTGGAAACTAGAATTCCTCAGTCATTCCTCCTTTAAATATAAAAATATGGAGACTTCTAGACTTAAGAATTCTAAATTTAATAAAGCAAATTCTAGATTTTAATCTCTTAGTTCCTTTTCACATAGGACAAATTAGTACATTTTTATGAAAATAATTTTGTCCAGCTGAAAGATAAACTACTATTTCAAGTTATTGGAACATTTTTGCTTACAAGAATATAGGCTAAAGTTCTTTACTAAGTTACTGAGGCATTTTTGTAACTACCTGATGGGATGATGCCAGATGACAAACAGCTTCCTCATCTTTATTTATAAGAATTGCCAGATTCTGCTTAAAAGTGTTACATAACCACAGAAATCTACACCTACAAACTTCGAAACTAAAAATACTTTTTTTCCAAGAGTCGGGGGACAGGGTCTCACTCTGTCACCTAGGCTGGAATGCAGTGGTGTGAACCCAGGCTCAGGTAATCCCCAACCTCAGCCTCCTGAGTAGCTGGGACTACAGGCAAACACAAACTTGCCTGGCTAATTTTTGTATTTTTTTTTTTTTTTGTAGAGACAGGGTTTTGCCATCTTGCTCTATGTTGGTCTCAAATTCCTGGGCTCAGGCAATCCCAATGAGTTGTGATTATAGGCATGAGCCACTGTGCCCAGCCTTATTTTTAAAATGCTTCTTAAATGCCTTCAGAGACAGTATCATCACTTAGTATTTATTGTTACAAGAAGTTTAAAAGCCAACAGAATTTCAAATGCATATTATACAAACAATGCCACTTTAATATCTAGTTTAACATTTATTGAACTACTAGTAGAGAGTCTGTCAGCTAAAGGCACAAAAAAGAGCCTGATATGGAACAATTCTTAATTCTGGAAGACACTTTAGAAATAGAAGGTAAAGGCCGTATCTATACTGCCAAAATACAGCAAAGGCTGAGAGGGGGTGGAGATGGTTAATGGGTACGAAAGACAGAAATAAGAAGATCCAGTATTTGACAGGACAACATGGTGACTATGGTCATAATAATTGTACATTTTAAAATAACTAAAAGAGTAGGATTGGATTGTTTGTAATGAAAAGGATAAATAATTGAGGGAATGGATACCTCATTTTCCACGATGTGATTGTTACACATCGCATGCCTGTATCAAAACATCTCATGTACCCCATAAATACATACAGCTGCTATGTACCCATAAAAACTGAAATTAAAAATTTTAAACATTAAAAAAATGCAGCAAACACTAAAGAAAACATCCATTTTATTTGGTTTTCACCCCATCTAGTTATAAAATTAGAAATTTTTGTTGCAAACATTGTGCCAAACACATAGAAAATATGGCTAAGTTCTAATAATAAGCCGAGGCATTGATTGAGGATTCCCCTTTCAACAAATTGAGCGCCTTTCAGTGGCAAGAACATTCACTGAACTCCTTTGTGATGTTTACTCACAGAGTTATTTAATGTACTTGCTTATACAGAGTATATTAGGTACACAGAATCAATATAGTTATGCTCCTAAACAGAATCAATGTTCCCACTGTTCCATTTAAGAAAATCTCAATTTTATTCAAGACAACAGTGTACCCAGCTAAAAACAATTTTCTTGCCTCCCTTACAGCTAAGTGTGATCTTGTGACTCAAATCTAAGCAAAAGAATTTAAGTGCTATTGTGAGGCAGGATTCTAATGAGATACTTTAAGCAGGTGACAGTATGGTACTATTTTAAATCTGTGCATAAACACACGGAGAAGGGATAAAGAGAAATATTTACTCCTGGAAACACAGTAACTCTAAAAAGCCCTACTCAGGATATTACAAACAGATTTATGGTTATACCCAACAAGTCAGGAGACTAAATAACAAAGCTAGAAACATTTTTTTCCCTGCAAAATGGTACCACAAAACAAATGAATACAAACATATGTATTTAGTAAGTTTTACTTTAAGGTTTTATTTTTGTCTGTAACTGAAAAGATTCCTTTTACTCCCTAAATTCCCCCAAAAAGCTGGTGCTTTTAAACTCCTTTAAAATAACTCTCCTTTAGAACCAATAGGAACTACTAAAAATTCAAACAAAACAACAAAGCAAAAGCATCTCAGAGCTTATAGGGACCCTTAACGCTAGAGATAGAAACCCATTGCCTTTTTTCAAAGAATAGAAAATAAAATGAGCTAGGCTCATACCTGTAATCCCCACACTTTGGGAGGCTGAGGAGGGAGGATCATTTGAGGTCAGGAGTTTGAGCTCAGCCTGGAAAACACAGCAAGATCTCATCTCTACAAAAAATTTTAAAAATCAGCTGGCTGCGGTAGTGCACATCTGTAGTTCCAGCTACCTGGAAGGCTGATACAGGAGGATCACCTGAGCCAGGGAGTACAAGCTGCAGTGAGCTACGATTGTGCCACAGCATTCCTTCCTGGGCAACAGAGTAAGAACTTGTCTCAAAAAAAAAAAAAAGAAAAGAAATTAACTCACCATCATATGGCAACTTTTGATTTTTCATGCAAGTCACAAGTTAATTACTCATAAAGAAAACAGGAAACAATAGCTGCTCTGCAGTCTGCACATTGACAGAGCCTTAATTTCTAGCTTAGTAAAGAGGCTCAATCAGTGGACATAATGTCCTTCTCTCCTTATATACAGAGCTACACATCCACTTTCAAAATTTCAAATGTGTAGGTCTAAATCACAGTAAGGTCATGCATCTGTGCCATCTTTACTAGAGAATCATTTTTTAGATTCAACTGACAACTTCTGGTATTTGTCTTTTTTTTTTTTTTTTTTTTTTTTTGAGACAGGGTCTCGCTTCCATCATTTAGGTTGGAGTGCAGTGGCACGATCACAGCTCACTGCAGCATCAACTTCCTGGGCTCAGGTGATCCTCCCACCTCAGCTTCCAAGTAGCTGGGACTACAGGCATGCGCCACCATACTCAGCTAATTTTTTTTTTTTGTATTGTTTCACCACGTTGCCCAGGCTGGTCTTGAACACCTAGGCTCAAGTAATCTACCCTTCTCTGCCTCCCAGTGGCAGTTATCATTTTTCTGGTGCTTTCCAGTAAAATATAATGCTAGACCCAAAAGTAATAAACACAAAGAGTCTCAAGTAGTTAAGAACCACAGGCCATTTAAAAATTTAAAATTCATTGCTTGTTGCTAACCTAATTTATTTTGGGTCCCCAAAAAAATCTTTTAGGCCATAGACTGATTTGCAATGCATATTTAATCCTTTTAAATAAGTTGCTAATTTAAAAATAATTTAAATACAACAGAAGATTGAACAAAACTAGTGTGTAGAAAGGAACATAAAGCTAAAAAAAATTTTTTTTAAATGGCACCATTTCATCTATTTATTTATGAAGTGCAAGTAAGCCATTTGTAAAGCACGTACTAATGGAAATACGCAAGGTAAAAGTAACAGTTGGTTTGTTAAATGTGCTACCTTTCTAACAAATCAAATAATAAAATGGAAAAGAAAACACCTAACTGTAAAATTGCTATTAGTCATTAAGCCTCAAAATTCTCTCCTGAAGTCCCTTTCACAAATTACTGGTAGAAGTTAGGATAAAATTTTAGTTTGATATATTCCACTGAATGGCTTTCAAACTTTTTTTTCAACCTCAACAAAACTGAATGAAAACACACACACACACACACACACACACACACATGCACACCACCCTTCTAAAACAGGAGTTTTATGGAGCAACACAGTGGCCAGCACAGATGGCTGCTTGTTGACCAAACTGACTCTTCTCTTCTTACTTAGTAATAAAGTATAGCAAGGCACATGCCTGCTCAGCTAGAAATTACATTTCTCAGACTCCCTTGTTGCAAAGTGTGATCATATAGCTATGTTTTTGCCAACAGAAGGTGGGCAGAAATGAAGTGTGACACTTGCTAGTCTAAACCTTAAGGCCCTGAGTAAATGCTTCATCCCACCCTTTCTCTTTTCAGGAAGCTGGGGCACCTGCAGAGCTCTAATTGAGCTTCAGGTGTACAGATGGGGACACCACTGTGGAGGAAGGAGCAGTAAGATGGATGAATCTGGGCTCTTAACTGCTTGTGGGGAACCAATCGGAAACTGCTCACCTCAAGAATGTTGCATGGGAGAATTAAGGTTTTATCTTCCTCATGCTCCTGCATTTTGGTGCCTCTTTAATGCAGCAGCCTAGCCTTTACCCCAAAGCTTGTATTTACCTTTACTACCTGCAATCGGAAACTGCTCACCTCAAGAATGTTGCATGGGAGAATTAAGGTTTTATCTTCCTCATGCTCCTGCATTTTGGTGCCTCTTTAATGCAGCAGCCTAGCCTTTACCCCAAAGCTTGTATTTACCTTTACTACCTGCAATGTACTTTATCATATTCTATATTGTTTCATTAAAAAAAAGAAATCCTGGTACTCAACCCTCTAAACTGATTTTCCAACTCAATAATTAAACATTACCTACAGTTTGAATACTACCATGGTAGGAAGAGAGAGGAGCAAAAAGATACAGACCAGTAAAGAATACAAATACTTAACAAACTGAATTTATTCTGACCTTAAATAATCAAGATAGAACTCAACTGGCCATTTCATAAACTTCTGACTCACCCTCCTAACAGCTGACACCGCTGCCCTTTCCTAAGTATTCTTTGTTCTTTCTGAATTAAAGTATTTTTGACAAGTTACCAAGTATTTGCTTTCCAAATACTTTTTCCTCTACTAATAAAACCCCAAATTACTTTAAAAGGTCAAACAAATCTTTATTGCATTTGCTAACACTGTGTCTCAAGTTTTTGTCTACAAAATAAGCTCAAATGTTTAAAATTCAAATACTTCCGCGTGTGATTTTTGAAGTATACCAGTTCAGACAAGGAATCTTTATGTATTTCGTTCACATTATTTTGATCCTGTCTCATCTCAACTGAACATGTAAATTTTTTAGGACTTACATATACTCTTGTGCTTGTTTTATTTAATTCACTAATTAATTAATTTTTAGAGATAGGATCTTGCTTTGTCACCCAGGCTAGAGTGCAGATCATAGCTTATTGTAGCCTGGAACCCCAGGGCTCAAGCAGTCCTCTCCTCCTGATTAGCTAGGACAACAGGCGTGTGTTACCACACACCGCCAACTTTTTAAAGAATTTTTGTAGGGATGGGGTCTCAATCTTGCCATGGCTGGTCTCAAACTCCTGGCCTCAAATGATCCCCCTGACTTGGCCTCTCAAAGTGCTGGGATTACAGGCATGAGCCACACAGCACCTGGCCAGTTATTTCAGATTATGTAAATTAGTAGTTAAAACTAAGTCATAGAGAATCTCTCCATAACAGAAAGCATATATTAAAATATAAAATTTGTAAAGGCTAAAACACTGACTAAACCTTTCCTATTATAGTGATAAATGAATCAAATATGAAATTATATAAAATCATAGCATTTTTCACTAAGGATAAAAATTCTAGTTAATTTGTCAAAATCTGTTCTAAACCCTCTCCATAAATTATATTAAAGACTGCTAAAGCAGTTTGCCAAAGATTTTGTTTGAACACCCAATTCAAATTTACATAAGTAACTTCAACTTGATATTTTACATTTAAAAGCAGTAGAAGAAAATGGAGAGAAACTGTGGCTTAAATGTTTTTAATCTTAACCCTTATGAAAAAGTACCTAAGGATGCCTAACTATAAGACAGTCTTTTATACTCAGTTTTTAAATGTTAAATTATTTTAATTAGATCTTATTTTTATTTTTGTAATATATAAAAAAATTATTTTTGAGACAGGGTCTTGCTCTGTCACCCAGGCGGGAGTGCAGTGGCACAATCACAGGTTACTGCAGCCTCAACCTCCCAGGCTCAAGTGATCCTCCCACCTCAGCCTCCCAAGTAGTCAGGACTATAGGTACCATTACCATGCCTGGCTAATTCTTTTCGTACTTTTGGTAGAGATGGGCTTTTACAATGTTACCTAGGCTGGTCTTGAACTCCTGAGCTCAGGCAATCCATCTGCTTCAGCTTCTCAAAGTGCTGGGATTACAGGTGTAAGCCACCGTACCCAGCCCCCAAAATCTTAATTACCCTTATTAATAGCATGCAGCAGAGGCCTACGTAATACAAATAAGAGCATTTTAATGTTCACTATCAACACACACAAAATCAACCAGAAGATCATTCAGTTAAAAAAATATATATATATACACACACACATAAAAAAGAACAAAATCATGTCTTTGCAGCCACATAAATATAGCTAGAGGCCATTATCCTAAGTGAATTAATGTAGAAACAGAAAATCAAATACATGTTCTTACTTATAAGTGGAAGCTAAACACTCAGTACACATGGACATAAAGATGGAAACAAGAGACACTGAGGACTCCAAAAAAGGGGACACAGGGAGAAGGGCAAGGGTTGAAAACTACCTATTAGGTACTAAGTTCACTATTTGGGTGACAGGTTCAATTTAAGTCTAAAGCTCAGCATTACACTATATATCCATGTAACAAACCTGCACACGTACACCCTGAATCTAAAATAATCATTACAAAAAGAAATTATGGATTACCATGTTAGCTATATACCTAAAGGGCAGTGCGGCCCCAGTGATAACTATGTTACATGATCCTATTCTTTTCTGGTGGTGTGGTGGAGAGACAGAGTCTTGCTCTGTTACTCAGACAAGAGTGGTGGGGTGACCTTGACTCACTGCAATCTCCACCTTCTGGGCTCAAACAATCCTCCCACCTCAGTCTCCCGCGTAATTGGGACTTCCACCATGCCTGGCTAATATTTTTTGTAGAGATGAGGTCTCACTATGTTGCCCAAGCTGGTCTCGAACTCTTGGCCTCAAGCAATCCTCCTACCTTGGCCTCCCCATGTGCTGGGATTACACGTGTGGGCCACTGTGCCTGGCCGTAACATGTATTCTTTTTGAAAGAAAATTTATGTACTTAATTGATTTATTTGCTGGATGTTGTTCTGTAGGCTCCTGAAGCAGAGGGGCTATGTCAGCTTAGCTCTACTATGTGGTACAGTATGTGGCATGTAGTGTTTGCTCAATAAATATTTACAAATGTATGGCAAAACAAAACAAAAAATACACATATA
The DNA here is from genome assembly GCA_028533165.1 of Leontopithecus rosalia. Taxonomy (NCBI): domain Eukaryota; kingdom Metazoa; phylum Chordata; class Mammalia; order Primates; family Cebidae; genus Leontopithecus; species Leontopithecus rosalia. The sequence continues at coordinate 6,570,681 of CM052655.1, read as the reverse complement.
GGTAAGCAATATAATAACAATTTACTGTTACAGTTTTAATATTTTATATACTATTTTAAAAGGAACATATAAAATAATGACAATGTGACAGATTACCACTGACTAAATAAGAATCCATGAGTGCATACTGGTATGAATAAATAAATAAGAGAGAAGAGAAAGCACTTTTTTTTAAAATGGAGTCTCACACAGTTGTCCAGGCTGCAGTGGTGTGATCTTGGCTCATTGCAACCTCCACCTCCTGGGTTCAAGAGATTCTCCTGCCTCAGCCTCCCAATTAGCTGAGACTACAGGTGCATGCCACCTGTAGCTAATTTTTTTTATTTTTAGTAGAGATAGGGTTTTGCCATGTTGCCCAGGCTGGTCTCAAACTCGGCCTCAAGTGATCCACCCACTTCCCAAAGTGCTGGGATTACAAGCCTGAGCTACCATGCCCAGCCTGTACTTTCTTATAATAGAATGCCAACTAATAAGCATAGAATAGAGGCTAGAATTCGAAAATCACCATTTGACAACCATCACTGTAATAACGGATTCAGTCATGAATCATCGATAGATGCTAAAACTAGTAGAAAGTTTGATGAGAAACAGGATTTTTACATCATCTCAAATTACCTCCTCCAAATATACTTCTTATAAAGAAAAAATGGTAACTTGACAATAACCTGACAGGCACCACCTCAAAAAGTGATTAAATTACCGTCAGCAATAAGGGGACAAACTGATGTCACGTGACTTCTGATAGACATAACAAGTAAATGCAATGTGGGATCATGGATTAGATCCTGGACCAGAAAAAAAAAGTTTTATCCTCTTTTGCTATAAAGCACATTATTGGAACAGCTGGCAAGATTTGAGTAAGGTATGTAGATTTGATAAAAGCATTGTATCTATGTTAATCTCCCAAATATCCTTGTTTATTTTTTTTCCTTTTTTGAGATGGAGTCTCACTGTGTTGCCCAGCCTAAAGTGCAGTGGCACAATCTTGGCTCATTGCAACCTCAACCTCCCGTGTTCAAGCAATTCTCCTGTCTGAGCCTCCCGTGTAGTTGGAATTACAGGCACCTGTCACCATGCCCAGCTAATTTTTGTATTTTTAGTAGAGAAAGGGCTGGTTTCACCATGTTGGCCATACTGGTCTCGAACTCCTGACCTCAGGTGATCCACCCACCTTGGCCTTCCAAAGTGTTGGGATTACAGGAGTGAGCCACTGCACCCAGCCCTGAATGTCCTTATTTTTAGAAAACACACATTTTATACAAAAAATTTAGCTGGGTGTGATGGTGCATGCCCATAGTCCTAGCTACTTGGGAGGCTGAGGCAGGAGAATTGCTTGGACCCAGGAAGTGGAGATTGTAGTGAGCTGAGACTGCGCCACTGCACTACAGCCTGGGCGACAGTGTGAGACTCTGTCTCAAAAGAAAAAGAAAAAAAAGAAAATACACATTTTGATATTTATAGGTAAAGGGGTGTCACGTCGACAGTTTATTTCCAAATGGTTCAGAAACAAACAAGCACACATGTAGACAAATGTGTGCCTTGTAGACAAATTTGCCTACAAGACTCATGTAGGCAAATGCGGTAAAATAACATTAAGGGAATCTGGGTGAAGGGGTATGTGAATTCTTTGTATTACTCTTGATACTTTTCTGGAAGTATAAAATTATTTCAAAATAGTATTAAAACAATTAAAAACTAATAAAATATAAACAAAGCATTAGCTAAAACATAAGAAAAGGAATGGTTGAAGAGCAAATTATAGATGCCTATGGTGGGTGAGGTTTTGGTTTAATTATTCATATGTTTGAAGAATGATTAATATTATTGCTGTCTTTTTTTTTTTTGAGATGGAGTTTCACTCTTGTTGCCCACACTGGGGTGCAATGGTGCATTCTTGGCTTACCACAACCTCCGCCTCCCGGGTTCAAGTGATTCTCCTGCCTTAGCCACCTGAGTAGCTAAGATTACAGGCATGTGCCACCACACCCGGCTAATTTTGTATTTTTAGTAGAGACAGGGTTTCACCATGTTGGTCAGGCTGGTCTTGAACTCCTGATCTCAGGTGATACACCCGCCTTGGCCTCCCAAAGTGCTGGGATTACAGGTGTTAGCCACCATGCCCGGCCCCTGCTGTCTTTCATCAAGGGGTCTTAGTGCACTTTATCGACATGTTTTACTTCCTTCACTTTATAGATGAGAAAACAGACATGTAGAAGAGCTCCCAAAATGAGGCAAGTTGATTTTGGAATGGAAACAAAGAAACTTTGACTTTTAATTAATAACACAGTGTTGAGATGTGACACAGCTAGACACAGCAGAAGGCATTCATTTACCTTGCTCTATTGTAAATCACTGGCTCATTTTCTTCCTGCACAGTTGTCAGCATATCCAAGTCATGGAATATTTTCTGCATATAGTCCACATATTTACATCCTGAAGCTCTCTCTACTATGGCTGCCAGTAGGGTATAGCCAAAAGTTGAGTACAAAAACTGACTACCTTGAGACATCATTGCAAGGAGGAGAAAAGAGAATGCTTGATTATTATTCAAAGATGTATAAAATACATTCCCACCGAAAACTGGCATACCTTTAAAACTGGAGTATTTTACTTCAGCATTTAGAAGAACACAGCAATCTATCAACAGACTGAGTTAACTTTGCAATTGTCCTGATTCCAAGTTCTTAACACAAGAATAAAATTACGACCAGCATACTTAAAATTTCACATAAATCTGCTCCTTTCTTTGATAATAAAGTAAGCAAATAAATACTACCTCAAAACAAAATAAAACAAGTCTTTCAGAGTGACAACGCAACAGGAAGAGGAAGAAGAGCAAATTTGACTTATTGGGTCAACTTTGTTCTTAATCTACCTCTACTCATTGTTTAGGGCATAAATGGGCATGCACATTCTTCTTTTAATCAAATATATGGGCCAGGTGTGGTGGCTCTCACCTGTATCCTAGCACTTTGGGAGGTCAAGGCGGGTGGATCACGAGGTCAGAAGTTGGAGACCAGCCTGGCCAACAAGGTGAAACCCTGTCTCTACTAAAATACAAAAATTAGCTGGGTGTGATGGCAGGAGCCTGTAATCCCAGCTATATGGGAGGGTGAAGCAGGAGAACTGCTTAAACCCAAGATGCGGAGGTTGCAGTGAGCCGAGATGGCACCACTGCATTCCAGCCTGGGCGACAGAGCCAGACTCCGTCTCAAAAACAAATAAATAAATAAATAAAATAAAATACATAAATGTAGACATACAAACCTTGTTTAAATTTAATATGTATTTAAATTTAAATTTAAATACATATTAAAATATACATAGTATTTCAAATAAGTAACTTTGTATCATTTTGGAGTCAGGACAAACTCATTTTCTTCCTGCACAGTTGGAAGGTTTGAGTTGGATGGTTTGAGACAGGGTCTTCCTCTTGCTGTTGCCCAGGCTAGAGTACAATGGTATAATCATAACTCACTGCAACCCTGAACTCCTGGGCTTAGGGATCCCCCTGCCTCAGCCTCCTGAGCAGCTGGGACTACTTACAGGTGCAGGCTACTGAACCTGGCTAATTAAAAAAATTTTTTTATAGACACAGGGCCTCACTTTGTTGCCCAGACTAGTTTCAAACTCCTGGGCTCAAGAGATCCTCCCACCTTTGCCTCCCTAAGTGCTGGGATTATGGGCATGAGCCAACTGTACCCAGCATGGAACTTTATTTTTTAAGATAAAATCCAAAATTATATTTTATTTGCTCTTATTAATTATATATATTGACATCTATTCAACTAAAAGCTTTTAAAATGAAAATAGAATAAAAGTATATAAACCTGTGGTAAATTTAGATATTAAGTAGCTTCAATAGGCACTATATCAAAAAATTTAAAAAAAGATAATTATTTGTATACATTAGCTTTTTGGGAAAAAAATTGATGAACAGTCATTTCTTTCTTTCTTTCGCTTTTGTTTTTGAGATGGTCTCGCTCTGTCACCCAGGCTAGAGTACAATGGTGCCATCTTGGCTCAAGGCAACCTCTGCCTCCTGGGTTCAAGCAATTCTCCTGCCTCAGCCCCCTGAGTAGCTGGGACTACAGGGGCACGCCACCATGCCTGGCTAAGTTTTGTATTTTTAGTAGTGATGGGGTTTCACCATGTTGGCTAGGATGGTCTCGATCTCTTGACCTCAAGATCTGCCCGACTTGGCCTCCCAAAGTGCTGGGAGTACAGGCATGAACCACCGCACCTGGCCTAAACACTCCTTTCTTTAAGAAACAAAGGCACAAAGTGAGTTGAGCAATTCACCTTCTAACTAAATAGTAAAATATGAGCAATACCTTATCATGTCTACTTTGGTCCAGAATGTATTTGGAGAACTATTATTCCAACATTTCTCCATAATTGTGCATAAAAGCTTGATACTGAGAATCCTCTAAATGACTAGGCAGTCTCTAATGAGGCAAAATTTAAACAATGACCCGCGTGGATGCTAGGCTTTGATAGGAACTACAGACAAAACCAAAAGCACCAGACTGGCCCGTATCACAATCGTCAACCTCACTGAATGCACTCCGGATGGATCATTTTAGATTTCCTGAAAATTAACATTTCAGTAATGATGATTTTGTTAAGAGAAGAGCTTAACACTCACCAGGTTTAAAGAACAAAGGATCATTTTTAAATAATTTTAGGGATTCAATTGAATTTTCAAACTTTTCTTTCAAATATAATTCGCCTTGTTCAAAATCATTCTTCTTCTTGCCGGGTTTTGAATTCCGGCATTTGGCTTCATTCTCCTGCTCTGTTTTAAATTTAGTAAAGTCATTCTTTTCACTGTTTTTGCCTTCTTTTTCTTGCTCAAATGCAACAGTCTCTTTCATCATCTTCAAGGCTTTATAAGCTTTCTCTTCTTTCACCTTTTTCATGTCCTTTTCATAATGACGAATTCCACTTAAATGGGAAATCAGTAATCTTGTTGTGACAGAAACCTAATTGTAACAACATGAGAATGCGATTACAATATTAAACTGTGCAATAGAAAGTTAGTTGCCGGCCGGGCACGGTGGCTCAAGCCTATAATCCCAGCACTCTGGGAGGCCAAGGCAGGTGGATCACGAGGTCAAGAAATCGAGACCACCCTGGTCAACATGGTGAAACCCCGTCTCTACTAAAAATACAAAAAGTTAGCTGGGCATGGTGGCGTGTGCCTGTAATCCCAGCTACTCAGGAGGCTGAGGCAGGAGAATTGCCTGAACCCAGGAGGCGGAAGTTGCGGTGAGCTGAGATTGCGCCATTGCACTCCAGCCTGGTTAACAAAGAGCGAAACTCCGTCTCAAAAAAAAAAAAAGAAAGTTAGTTGCCCTGGAATCATGTCTCAGTAGTATTTTCCATTTTGAGCTGCTGCTGGGAAAAATGTCATGTACAAATCCTTAGCCTAAATTTCAGAAAAATACCTACCTGATGACCATCTGGATTAAAAGAAAAAACTAGTAGGCTAACAATAACTACAAACAAGCCAAAGCACACTATGAAACACTTTATATAAATTCCAGCATAAACCATTCAGCACGCCGTTAATAAAACGAACTGTAAGTTTCACTACCTTTTCACCTTCATATTCCTTTTCTGGGAATTCGGGAACATAATGCTGTACTGGAATATCAAGATCCAGCTTCCCTGCTTCCCACAACTTGGCAAGAGCAACCATGGTGAGACTTTTGCTGATGCTGGCAATTCGCATAACTGTCTCAGGTTTACATGGTACACGATTCTCAACATCAGCATAACCTAAACCTTTGGGGGGAAAAGCAAAGTCACTATTAACAGCTTTCACGGTCAAACAAATCTTCAAAACTGAAGTAGTACTACCTTTAAACATCCTGTGTCTTTATCTAAAAGAAAAGATACTCCACTTTTATAAGTTACTTAACACTGGACATGTAAAAGATTAAAATCTTAGTATACTGGCAAGCCTAACAATTTAACCTTATAACGAAAGTGAAATTGTACTATTTGCAATAGCAATTTTCTATGATTTAGATACACATTTGTCTTAGCTTATCTAAACAACTGATTCCACATTTTAAATATTCTTTAAAGAAAACATCTTTATTCTTTCGATCATATTTATTTTTGACTTTTGAGTAAATTTCCACCAAATTCCTTGAAATAACCACTCAGTAAAAGTAAGTGTGGGTCAGGCGCAGTGGCTTATGCCTGTACTCCCAGCACTTTGGGAGGGTGAAGCGGGAGGATCACCTGAGGTCGGGATCCAGGTGATCAGACATCTGGCCAACATGGTGAAACCCCGACTCTATAAAAAATACAAAAATTAAGGCCGGGCGCGGTGGCTCATGCCTGTAATCCCAGCACTTTGGGAGGCCGAGGCGGGTGGATCACAAGGTCAAGAGATCGAGACCATCCTGGTCAACAAAGTGAAACCCTGTCTCTACTAAAAATACAAAAATCAGCTGGGCATGGTGGTGTGTGCCTGTAGTCCCAGCTACTTGGGAGGCTGAGGCAGGAGAATTGCTTGAACCCAGAAGGCGGAGGTTGTGGTGAGCCGAGATTGTGCCATTGCACTCCAGTCTGGGTAACAACAGTGAAACTCCATCTCCAAAAAAAAAAAACAAACAAACAAACAAAAAAAATTAGCCGGTTGTGGTGGTGCATGCCTGTAATCTCAGCTACTCAGGAGGCTGAGGCAGGAGAATCACTTGAACCCAGGAGGCGGAGGTTTTGGTGAGCTGAGATCATGCCACTGTACTCCAGCCTGAGTGACAGAGCGAAACTCCGTCTCAAAAAAAAAAAGTGTGAAAAGATGTCCTGCAAACCAAATCTCGCTGACCATCAATTTAATTTGGCTGCAACCCAGAAGAAAAATTATGTACTAACTTACTTTTTCTAGAAAATATTTAAATTTGGTTTCCATGTTCTACAGGCTGAATCTAATTAAGAAAGAGGAAGTGCCTGTAATCCCAGCACTTTGGGAGGCAAAAGGCAGGTGGATTACTTGAGTTCAGGAGTTCGAAACTAGACTGAACAACATGGCAGAAACCGCATCTCTAAAAATATACAAAAAAAAAGTCTGACATGGTGGAGCACACCGGTACTCCCAAGGTACTTGGGAGGCTGAGGTGGGAGAATCATCGGAGCCCAAAAATGTTGAGACTGCAGTAAGCCAAAATCACGCCACTGCACTCCAGCCTGGGTGAGAGTGAGACCTTGTCCAAAAAAGAAGAAGAAGAAGAAAAAAAAAGAGAGAACCCATATCTAAATAGAAAAAAAAAGGGAATAAATATTAAACATTTAAAAAATATTTGTATAAAGTCCATAAAGCTGACATTTGTATAATTTTTGATTATGAGATTTATCATAGATTAGGTATAATGATTAGCTATACTTATACTTGAAGGAAAAATCATTTTTCTTTTTAAAAAAATTTAAAATTTTGTATAGAGACACAGGTGTCCCTATGGTGGCCAAGCTGGTCTCCAACTTCTGGCCTTCAGAGATCCTCCCTCCCTGGCCTCCCAAAGTGCTGGGATTACAGGTGTGCACCACCTCCACTGGCCCATTTTTCTTTAAATTCAAACCCTACTGTTCCCATCAACTTCTAAAAGTGTTACTGCCTTTAAATGACATCTGAAACTTTTATTTTTTTGAGACAGTCTTGATCTGTTGCCCAGACACAGCTCACTGCAACCTTTGCCTTCTGGGTTCAAGTGATTCTCGTGTCTCAGCCTCCCAAGCAGCAAGATTACAGGCACCAGCACGCCTGGCTAATTTTTTGTATTTTTAGTAGAGATGGGGTTTTGCCATGTTTCCCAGGCTTGTCTCAAACTCCTGAGCTAAAGCAATGCCTCCACCTCTCAAAGTGCTAGGATTACAGGTGTGAGCCACCAAGACTGGCCTGAAATCTCATTTTCTAAAAGTAGTATTCCTAGAAAGCTGGGATGACCAACTGGATCAATTTATGTGCAATGGAGAAGTTATAAAAAAAATGCTATCATAAAATTATCATAAAATGAATAGAAATCCCTCTCCCTAAGTTTCTTGCCTTTTGTTTTAAAAAAATATTTGACACTTCTGCCTGGTAAAAAGCCTGATAAAGTAGACTAAGAAGGCATTAAAGACAATGGATACCATATAACCCCAGTACTTAGTACTGTGCCTTTTAAGAAAGACAGGACTCAACAAATTGTTGAGTTAATTAAAAAAGAAAAATACACAAATTCTGAGCTTTAGCTACCCATAAGTGTTACCTACAACTACTCAGTTAATGGATTGTTGTATACAGTCGTTGCCCCTTATCTGTGGTTTTGCTTTCCTCGGTTTCAGTTATCCATGGTCCAAAAATATTACATGGAAAATTCCAGAAATAAACAATTCTAAAGTTTTAAATTGCATGCCACTCAGCGTATTGTAACTGTTGCATTTTATTGTTGTTGTTAATCGTCAGTATGCCTAATTTATAAATTAAACTTCATCACAGGTACGTGTGTATAAAAGAAAACATAGTATATACAGGGTTCCGTACTATCCACGTTTTCAGGCATCCATTGAGGGTCTTGGAATATAACCCTAGGATAGGGAGGGACTACTGTATACAACTTTCAGACCAATAAATCCAGTCGTAAGAGAAAAATGGGAGTGGGGAGTAGCAAGCCATCTTTATGACTCCAATTTATTAGTCACATTTTAAACCGTACTGTGATTTAAAAACACCTAATTCTCTATTCTGTTAGATGTTCTCTCTACAATATGCATCGCTTTATGTAAAGGAATAGCATTTCATGGGATTCTCTCCAACCAGTAAAACAGTATTTTATTTACAAACTGGTACAGAACAATCTACTAAACAACAGTTTTCTGAACCCACCTTCTGACCAGACTTCCTTTCCATCTACAGAAACTCCAACCACTATGCCCGGTGCGCCCACCTCATCCTAAAATCGATGGGGAAAGAACCTACAGTTAGAGACCTGCTGAAAAAGCCCAGCGCTCTCCTCTGGGGCCTTCCAAGTCCTCTCCCTTTCCGTCTGGACTCCGCCCCCTCTCCCCGAGCCCCACCCCCTCCGCCCGAGCCCCGCCCCCTCCACCCGGGCCCCGCCCACCTCATCCCATGCCAGACTCGCCAACAGCAATGGATGTGCCCCCTCCGCCCCTTGGGGGAAGAGGCAGTCCCCGAGACGGGCGGTGACCTCCGCCCAAATTTGGGGAACCCCCCAAGAGCGTCTGACCAAGGCTCAGCGGTGAGGAAATGGGAAGTCTTTCTCGGAAGCCGACTGCCGGCACCCCACTGCCCCTGGTGGGGTACGCTCAGCGCCGGACAGCACCGCCGAGAGGTCTGGGTCCCCGGCCGCCTACGCCCCGCGCCCCAGTGGCCGCACCTTGATCCTGTGCAGCAGGTCACGGCTGCTCTCGATGGCTCTGGCGAAGCACCTGGAGCGGGGCGGCGCCGGGATCTGCGGAGACCACGGGGCGAGGGACTGCTCCTGTGGCGGCTCGGCCAGAGGCGATGCCTCGGGGTCGGGAGCCGCGGGGGGCTGCGCCGGAGCCGCGCCCCTCAGCCCACCCGCCAGCTTCACCCCGAGCGCCAGCCCCAGCCCCAGCCCCAGCCCGAGGCCCCCGACCCAGCCGTGCCCAAGCGGCGGCAGCCGGGCGCGCTGATGGACCCCGCGTCTTCCGCAGCTCGAGGCCAAGCCCCCGGGGGCGGCAGCCGGGGCAATCACGGCTGACAGGAGCCGGTACATGGCGTCTCCGCACAGCCGGCCGCCTCGAAATTCACCCAGGCCGGGCCGGCTGCGGCGCGGCGGAGAGGGAGGGGCAGGGGGCGGGACGAGGGCGGGGACCGCGGTCAGACCCTAGCAGTCGACTCCTGAGGACCTGAGCGCCGCTCACATCGAGCTCGTTCTCCTTTGCCTTGCTTCTTGTCTCTTTCCTGTTTTTCCTTTCTTTCGGTCTCCCTTTCCTTTTTCCCTTTGCTTATCCTCAGATCAAGCGACACCTCCAAGAACCCTTCCTAGTTCCCGTCCCATGGGAGTTCTCGCCCATATCGTCTTGCCCCTCAGTGTGCACACTTCCCTTAGGAACAGTAAACACTTTGTACCGTTTAACTGCTTGTCAGATTCCCGCCAGACTGGGACTTCTTTGGGGAGCCTACAACTTAGTTTTGGATCCTCAGCTTCTGGAACAGCACAGGGCACACAGTAAACGCTTAGCAGACAGCTTCTTTCCCGTTAGAACTCGCTTTTATTCTCTCTCTCTCTCTCGGCATTTCCCTTCTTTATGTCTCATTTCAGTTCCTCCCATTTCCCTAAAGCTCTTTAAAATCTATTGCTGGCCGGGCATGGTGGTTCACGCCTGTAATCCCAGCCCAGGAGTGTGGATCACTTGAGGTCAGGAGTTCGAGATCAGCCTATCCAACATGCTGAATCCCCGTCTCCACTAGAAATACAAAAATTACCTGGGTATGGTGGCACACGCCTGTAATCCCAGCTACTCGGGAGGCTGAGGCAGGAGAATTGCATGAACCCGGGAGGCGGAGGTTGCAGTGAGCTGAGATGGTGCCACTGCACTCCAGTCTGCGCAACAGAGCAAGACTCAGTCTCAAAAAAAAAAAAACCTATTGCTTTTGGAATTCTAGCTCCACACCATACCAAAGATATGAAGTTACATTCAGACCTTAAATTGTTTCTGTGCTGTAAAAGATAATATGTTTTTTGAAAATTTTGTGTTTGAAAAACTTTAATCCAAATGTAACTCTTGTAATTTACAATTAGCTATGATTTCTCAGATTCTGTAAATGATCAGACATTCTTGTCAAATAAGAAACCCAATCTCGGCCGGGCACGGTGGCTCAAGCCTGTAATCCCAGCACTTTGGGAGGCCGAGGCGGGTTGATCACGAGGTCAAGAGATCGAGACCATTCTGGTCAACATGGTGAAACCCCGTCTCTACTAAAAATACAAAAAATTAGCTGGGTATGGTGGTGCGTGCCTGTAATCCCAGCTACACAGGAGGCTGAGGCAGGAGAATTGCCTGAACCCAGGAGGCGGAGGTTGCGGTGAGCCGAGATCGCGCCATTGCACTCCAGCCTGGGTAACGAGCGAAACAACGTCT
>CM052655.1:6542061-6559460 GCA_028533165.1 Leontopithecus rosalia | reverse complement strand
ATGGTGGCGCGTGCCTGTAATCCCAGCTACTCAGGAGGCTGAGGCAGGAGAATTGCCTGAACCCAGGAAGCGGAGGTTGCGGTGAGCCGAGATCGCGCCATTGCACTCCAGCCTGGGTAACAAGAGCGAAACTCCGTCTCAAAAAAAAACCACCAAAAAACAAACCAAAAAAACCCTAGTTTAACATGTAATGAAATTGATATGTTAATTTAGAAGTTACTTAAGCATTTATCAGTTTTGCGATTTTTATGTTTTAGCATCCATACACACACACACACACACACACACACACACACCATCTTTGGAAGCTTGTAGGCTTTAGATTTTTTGCATTGGAGCGATATAAGGGGCTCCATATATAAAATGGCCCTGTCTTTTCTTGCAGGTAGAATAAAGAAGAGAGCTCACAGACTTGAATTGACAAACCATCAAGAGAACAAGCTGTAAACATACTGAGGTAATAATTACTTAATAGGAGGAAAAGGCAACAATGGTATACACACCTATCGAGAAGATAGTGGGGCTAAGTAAGTAAAGCTTCTGGGGCTATTCACAAAACCCAAGACTCCAAGAGACCAGAATATCCTAGGACCCAGAGCATATAACTGCACTGAAACTGCAGTTATACTGGACAGATGTACTCTATTAACATAGTGTTAGAGGTTCACATGGTGGGGTTCACCACTACTCCAAGAACATGACAGAGCGAGAAAAATATAGAGAAAAATGTAAAAGACAAAGTCAGTGATGGTTATGAGTACCCACTTTAAACTGTATGTAATTTTATTTAAATTGTGCATATGTTACTGAAACACCAAGGGTTTAGTCTAGGTTCCATTGCTCGCCACACAGAAAGCCAATCACTAAAGCAATGAGAATTGCCAGGGAAAAAAAGCTTTTTCAGGTGCTGCAGCCAGGGAAAAGGGAGATTGGTCTCAACTCCATCTCCTCAACTAACTAAAATTAGGGGTTAATATGGCAAGGAAGGAATGTAACTATGTGTGGGGAAACAGGAAATAGGGAGGGATACGGAAGAATAATGGTTCAGCAGGAAGTGGGTGGTTGGTTAGGCCAGGGGTCCCCAACCCCTGGGCCATGGACCAGTTAGGAACTGGGTCATACAACAGGAGGTGAGTGGCAGGTGAGGGAGCATTATTGCTTGAGCGCCATCTCCTGTCAGATCAGTCGTGGCCTTAGATGCTCCCAGGAGCTCCAACCCTATTGTGAACAGTGCATGAGGGATCTAGCTTGCATGCTCCTTATGAGAATCTAACTAATGCCTGATGATCTGAGGTGGAGCAGTTTCATCCCGAAACCATACTCATCAGCCCCCAACCCCACACCCCATGGAAAAGTGTTCTTCTATGAAACTGGTCCCTGGTGCCAAAAAGGCTGGGGACCACTGGTTTAGGCAAGCATGACAAGTGAGGGATCTGGTGTCTCATTGTCCTGACGTGCTGATCTGGTAAGTTTCAGTTTCTTGATACTATCTGGGAGGCCCGATGGTTGGTTTCCTCTAAAGGGAATTCAGATAAGACAAACGTAAGTTTGCCAAGTTTTAAGACTGGGCAGGCCAATTTCTATGTTTCTTCAAAAGAACCCATAAACATATTCTATGGGACAATTTAAGTGGTTTCACATACGTGTTTTTTGCACTCTTCCATACCTCTCCTTGGATTAAAAAATAAAAAAGGAAACAGAGCCCTGGGTTTGCCATGTACAGGGCAAAAGCCAATGTCCTGGGAGACTTTCAGTCTAGAAGCAGGTATAGAGAGACCACTTGAAGTATGGCTTCTGGGAAGTGTTGGCCTAAAAGGAAGAGGCTGAGGCACAAAATATAATTTAAAGGGTTTTCTTCAACCAAAGTGAGGACAGCTGCCTTGAAGACTGAGGCCCAAGTAAATTTAGAATAAACTCCGACTTAGGCTTTTGTTACAAGCAGGTTTTAAAAGGCAAGTAAAGTAGGACAGGGAATGGGCTGATACAAATTTGTTTGTCAGGAATCCCCATTGGTTTACGGAGATAACAGTGATTGGCTGTACGTTGTAAGCAGTGGAGTGTGGGTTCTGTCGGCTGGTGCCACATGATTAGGTTAATTTATAACCACTTGTGGCAACAGCAAGCAATTTCAAGAGATGAATACATAGGTTACTGGGAGGAGGGGCAGGACATGATTGCCAGCCATCGCATTTTTTTTCTTTTTTTGGAGACAGGGTCTCACTCTGTTGCCCTGGCTGGAGCGCAGTGGCGCGATTATCACTCCTTGCAGCCTCAGCCTCCCAGGTTCAGGTGATCCTTTCACCTCAGCCTCCTGAGTAGCTAGGACCACAGGCGTGCACCACCACATGTGACTAATTTTGTATTTTCTGTAGAGATAGGGTTTTGCCATGTTGCCCAGGTTAGTCTCAAACTCCTGGGCTTAAGCGATCCTCCCCGTCAACCTTCCAAAGTGCTGGGATTACAGGTGCGAGCCACAGTACCCAGCCACCATCTCTTTTTAATGTCTCTCTGGGCGTGATAATTTGAAAGGACTTGCATTCTTCAGATAAAAGTTATTTTCTTTACTCAGAAGGTAAGAGAAAATAAATATTCTCCAGCGAGCCGAGTGCCGGAAGGCAGCCTGACCAAGCAGCCTGCAGACTTGTAGGCAGGATCTTTACGACAGCCCTAGGGCAGGAGCCCAGAGCCCCAGCATTGGAGCTGGCTTCAGGGTGGGAGCCACAGAGACCAGATAGAAGAGAGGTTAACCACTCCACATGGAAAAGAATGGGAAGACAGACAAAAAGAGAGGAAAAGGGAGACAGAAATAAACTTTCTACTAAAAATAAATCTGCAAACCAAATTTCCAAAACATATTTTTAAAACGTTTCTAAAAAACACTGACAATAACAATCAACAACCAAAACGTGAAATCACCCCAAACAAAATAAAATCAGTAGAAGAATATACAGGAAAAGAGGCCTTTCCCTGCCTAAGAAAAAGATGGGTGATAGAAAATAAATGAAATATATGTATTTCAAAGAATCCTTAAAAAGGGAAATGGATGTGTAATATCTACACAACAGAAAATGAATTGTGAAACAAAAATAGGAATAAATGAAACAAAACCATACACAAATGAAAAAGTGCTTATCAGAACTGGTGGAAATAAAAGATCATGAGAGACCTTTAAGAGCATCTCTTCTGAAGCTGGGGGCTGCAATTTTGGTGGACTGCCGTAACTGAGTCCAAAGCTTGTACTGCTCACCACACAACAGCTCATCAGTCAAGAGACGGGGATTGGAGCAGGGAAGACGACTCTATTTCTGGGGAGCCAGCAAACCAAGATGGCAAACTACTGTCCTAAAGAACCATCTTAAGTAAATGTGAATTTTGGGCTCCTTTTATGTTAGGGGAGGGGGAAAATGGGAAGAGGTTTAGGTCAAAAACTAACAAATGACCACAGACATCTGGGTGGCAATGAGGGTAAGCTTCTTTGTCCTTGTCAGGTCACAATGCTCCTATAAATTTTTAACATAACATTGTGACTTATGTGTATACCCACCTTATCTCCTTGGGGGTTAGTTTTGGGGAGGGACTAATCATCCTTGTTTTAAAGTTAAACTATAGGCTGGACATGGTGGCTCATACCTGTAATCCCAGAAATTTGGGAGGCCAAGGTGGAAGAATTGCTTCCACTCAGGAGTTTGAGACCAGCCCTGGAAACATACTGAGACCTGTTTTCTACAGAAAATTTTTAAAAAATTAGCTGGGCATGGTGGCCTGTGACTACCAGCTACTTAGGAGGCTGAGGTGGAGGATTGCTTGAGCCTGGGAGGTCGAAGCTGCAGTGAGCTGTGATCTTGCCAATAAACTCCAGCCTGGGTGACAGACTGAGACCCTGTCTCAGAAAAAGAAAGCAAAATACCGAGTGGGACTGGACCTCAGACAGAAACCACTGGTACACCAGTAGAAACTTTTCTCCAACAACTCAGAATATAGTCCCAGCCCTCCTGGAACTTGCAGTCTATAGTGTAAGATAGTCATGATAAACAGAAAGGCACGATTAAATATAAAATCCCAGTTGTAATGAGTGCTGGGAAGGAGAAGTGAATAGTGTGTTGAGAGGTTGTAATATGAGATATGATTTGGTCTGGAAGATCAAGGAAGACTTTCCTAATGAAATGAAATTACATCTAAGACTTTAAGGATAAACAGGAATTACTCTGGTTAAGTATGGGCAGAAAGAGAAAGGAAGTGTTCCATGCAGAGGAATTAGCAAATGCTAAGCACCTGTGGTGGGAAGAGGCAGTTTCATGCAAGGAATTAAAAGATAATCATGGTGCAGTGACTCATGCCCATAATCCCAGAACTTTGGCAGGCAGATCACCCGAGGTCAGGAGTTCAAGACCAGCCTGGCCAGCATGGTGAAACCCCATCTCTACTAAAAATACAAAAATTAGCCAGGCATAGTGGCACACATCTGTAGTCCCAGCTACTACAGAGGCTGAGGCAGGAGAATCACTTGGAGCTGGGAGGCAGAGGTTGCAGTGAGCTGAGATTACACCATTGCACTCCAGCCTAGGCAACAGTTAGACTATCAAAAAAAAAAAACAGTTGTGGTGAGACATGAGGCTGAGAACTGACCATCTAGTACATTATCTCCTTCTGCTGCTATTTTTTTATAAGAAGGAATGCTCTTCTAGCCACAAGTTCTGTCCTATTATATTTCAGTATAGTGTATACTATTAACAAGCTAAAAAAGAAAAATCACATGATCATATCAACTTACACAGACATATCAATCATCAAAACACATTCATGACCGATAAAACCCTCAGAAAATAGGAACAGAGAAAAACGTCTTCAACTTGGTTAAGAATATCTCCAAAAAGTCTACTGCTAACATTATGTTTAATGGGAAAGACATACGAGGCAAATATGTCCCCTCTCGTCATTCTTCTTCAACAAGGTGCTAGAAATGATAGAGAATGCAATAAGTCAAGAAAGAAAATTAAAAGCATACAGATCAAAAAGAAAGAGAGAAAACTGTCATTTGCAGATGACATGATTGCCAGTGTAAAAAATCTTAAAGGAGCTGAGTGCAGGGAAATAATACTTGTAATCCCAGCACTTCGAAAGGCCCAAGTAGGCAGATTGCTTGAGGCCAGGGGTTTGAGAACAGCTTGGCCAATATGGCAAAACCCCGTCTCTACTAAAAATACAAAATGTAGCCGGCATGGTGGTGCATGCCTGTAGTTCCAGCTACTCAAGCGATTTTCATGATGAAAATAGCTTGAATCCAGGAGGCAGAAGTTGCGGTTAGCAACTTCTCACAGTCATCAGGGAATTTTTAGCACATGGGAAGTGGAGCCAATCCTGCAGACCCCTCTACCTCCTGTCCCTCTGGATCGGCAGAGTCTGAAACATCTGTCCATATGTCACTCCAGGGGTCTGTGTTCTCCTGCGCTAGCCACAGGGCCTGAGGGCATCCGCACTACACTGATGAGTAAATTGTGCAGCAGAAGGGATCCCACAGAGGGCCCTTCAGCCAGGTAAACGATCCTGCAGCCTTAGTCACAATGAGCCCCAGACAGATTTACCTCCTGGGAATGTGAGAAAGGATTCTTTTTTTGGGGGTGGGGGGTTGGAATCTTGCTCTGTCGCCCAGGCTGGAGTACAGTGGCACGATCCTGGCTCACTGCAAACTGCCTCCCACGTTCAAGCGATTCTCCTGCCTCTGCCTCCTGAGTAGCTGGGACTACAGGCAGCTGCCACCATGCCCGGCTAATTTTCATATTTTTAGTAGAGATAGGGTTTCACCATATTGGCCAGGCTGGTCTCGAGCTCCTGACCTTATTATCCACCTGCCTCGGCCTCCCAAAGTGCTGGGATTACAGGTATGAGCCACCGTGCCCGGCTGAGAAAGGATTTTATGTATATATTATTTTGGTCAAAAAAGCGAAGAATGAGATAACCAACAACTCTTTTAGTCTCACAGTTGTGAACAATTTCCAAGTGCAAATGTTAAAAATCCAGAATCCTGGCTGGGTGCAGGGTGGCTCATGCCTATAATCCCAGCACTTAGGGAAGCCAAGGCGGGTGGACCACCTAAAGTCAGGAGTTCAAGACCAGCCTGGCTAACATGGTGAAACCCCGTCTCTACTAAAAATACAAAAAGTAGCCAGGTGTGGTGGTGTGTGCCTGTACTGCCAGCTACTTGGGAGGCTGAAGCAGGAGAATCACTTTAACTCAGGAGGTGGAGGTTACAGTGGGCCAAGATAGTGTCACTGCACTCCAGCCTGGGCAACAGAATGAGATTCCATCTCAAAAAAAAAAAAAAAATCCAAAATCCACGGAGGACAAACAGATCACCTTTTTCATCCCATGTTCATTGCCCAAGGGCCTTGTGCAATTCACAGCATTTGGTGTCCTGCTTGTGCAGAGTAACCCCTGCCTGTGGCTCACAGGCTGCATTCAATTCATTGCAACTTATAAAACCATTTACAGAGTCACAACAACATTTGGCTTCTATGCTGGGGACATGCGAAGATGAACACGGCCAGCAAACATCTGGCTTCTATGCTGGGGAAATGGAAAGATGAACAAGGCCAGTAGAACTAGTGAAAGAAAAGTCTGGGGAAAGAGAGAGAGCAAGGATGCAGAGGTTTGACAATACAAGGCGTGTTCATAGAACAGGGAGTAGGGCAACCTGACTGACACAGGTAAGGCCAGAAGGTAGGCAGAGCCACATGCTACAGGCCCTGCAAGCCCCACTGAGGATTCTGGGCTTCAGCCTACAAGCTGCTGGTTCTCGAACTTTGGTGTGATTTGAAAGACATGGAGGGCTTGTTACAGGTGTAGTTTCTTTAGCTCAGACCCCAGAGATGGGCTCTGATTCAGTAGGTCTGGGGAGAATCCTGAGAATGAGTATTTTAAATAATTTGCCCGCAGGGTTTTGATACAGTGGTCACAGGAGACCTAGTGCTGAGTAATACGGGTGTCCACAGGGGTTTAAGCCATAGAGTATCTGGTGGGCTCACCTGAGCAAAGGTCCCCAGCTGCAAGGGGGAGGAGGAGGGCCTGCTGGTAGAATTCATGATGCCAGTGCCCTGCTCTTCACACCCTCACCCAGGGTTCAACCCTTCATTAATCCACTCCCAGGTGTGTAGGTGTGGTAATGGTTTTTTTTTTCTTTTTTCTTTTTTTTTTTCCGAGATGGAATCTCACTCTCTCTTAGGCTGGAGTGCAGTGGTGTGATCTTGGATCACTGCAACCTCTGCCTCCTGGGTTCAAGCGATTCTCCTGCCTCAGCCTCCTGAGTAGCTGGGATTACACGGATGTGCCACCACACCCGGCTAATTTTTGTATTTTTTGTAGAGACAGGATTTCACCATGTTGGTCAGGCTGGTCTCAAACTCCTGGCTTCTAATGATCCGCCTGCCTTGGCCTCCCAAAGTGCTGGGATTATAGGTGTGAGCCACTGCATCCGGCCTAGTAACAGTTTAAAGGATAAAACAGGCAAGCACCAGGGACAAGAGGCAAGGATTTCAGGCCCTTTTCTACCACCACCAAGGTGGGCTCACTTCAGGCTAATTATTTCCCCTCAGAATCTATGTCTATAAACCAGCATGCACTCTGAGGTACCTTTCAGCCACATGGTACAAAAATTCTAAACCTCCCAGCAAGTGGTTCACTATAGAAAACCATGCTGGATAAGGCCAAAAAGAAAGAAAGGAAAAAAAAATTTCCCTAATAGTGGACGTTGGAATAGGCTTAGCGTTGTTTTATGAAAGAGAAGTTCTTTCTGGAAGCTTCTCAAGCCTCTCTCTGTTCTTGGTGGAACCCCACACAAGCACTCTGCATCTAGTAGGGTCTCAAGAGCTATTTCTTACTAATGAACAGCATCCAGCATGTCAGAGTTGGATCTTCAGGGTTGGGTACATCTAATAAACCCCTCTCCCAATGCTTCCCCTGGCCTGTGACAAACAAGTGTTTGATATATTGACCCTCTTGTTTTCCAGACTTTTGTTAGTTAAAGTTCTGTATGGGATGTTTTCAGATCTTCTCAGATAATGATAACAAGGCCATAATGATAACCCAGAGGTGACTGTAACTTTTGTGTGATTAGCTCAAGAAAGAATCAGAGGTTTTAAAGGTGATGAAGAATTTTTTTTAACCTGATCAGCCTTTGATATATGCAGACTGGAGGTTTAACACTTGCAAAATGGAGACAGTGATGGGGGACATTTTTCGTTTGTTTTTTGTTTTGTTTGCTGGAGATGGAGTCTTGCTCTGCTGCCCAGGCTGGAGTGCAGTGGCACAATCTCGGCTCACTGCAACCTCCGCCTCAGCCTCCCGAGACTATAGACTGAGACTACAGGCAAGTGCCACCACGCCCAGCTAATTTGTTATGTTTTTAGTAGAGACAGGGTTTCACCATATTAGCCAGGATGGTTTTGATCTCCTGACCTCGTGATCTGCCGATGCAGGGTGTTTAAAGGTAGAGTAGAAGGCACAGAGCAGAGAGAGCAGCTGTTACTTTGCTGAGGAAATGGTCTCCCTTCTCATCACAAACCATTCCATTATCTATGAGTGTATCAAAGCATCATGTTATATACCATAAATATATACAATAAGATCTTTTTTAAATGTCTTTCATTTTTCTGTTTGCAAATTGGTGGAGCTTGAGACTAGAATGCAGTTAGGCCAGAATAATGCAATAGGCACGTTGAGCTCCTAACTGGGCAAGGACTATGCAAGGCCAGAAGGGAAACTGTGACCAGGGAGACAGGTAGCCAAACTTACACTCCTCAGGTGTGGCAGCTGTCCCTCCTGCCTCCCCATGTCAGCCCCTCCAGCTGCCAGTGCCCTCCTGAGGACTCTGGTGCTGGAGCCTGTCTTGCCCACAAGTGCAGGAGGCAGGAAGTGTTGGGGAATAATTGCTGCCCCCTTCAAAAAAATAGAGACTGATGGGACTCAGCACTCTTGCCTCTCTGGGATAACTCTGTCTCTGAGTTCCCCGGCAGGGGCGGGGAGGGGATCAAGCTTCCGCCACATGGGTGACTTGCATGACCTCACAGCCTTCATTGTCTCCTTCCTCTCCCTGTCTCACATCTTCAGTGGTGTTTCCTGGGATCATTTCCTACAAACTACCTGAACTGGAATCCTTGTCTCAGGTTCTACTTGTGGGGAAACCCCAATGAAGACAGGAGGCCACTGGGAATATGGTGGGTAAGGTCACTGACTTGTAGCTCGGGGGCTAATAGAATGCAGGACCTCCATGGGGCTTATAGCACAAAATAGGAAGTAGCTGAAGTGTCCAGTATACAAAGAGATGAGCATGGTGACACTCACGGGGGTGTGCAGGAAGGAGCAACCTTGATTGGAAGCCTACCCTAGGCCTGACCCTATGTTCAAGATTAGGTACATATTATCTGTATCGATCCTCACAGAACTATATGCCAGGGAGGGGTCACCTCCATTTCACAGGTTGAAGGAAATTAAGTAACTCATTCATAATCACACAACTTGTAAGTGAAGTAGAAAGAGGATGTGAACCAGGTCTCCCTGGTAGCAACGTCTATGCTCTGTTCCCAAGAGCTCACCTAACATCCCACACATCATGAGTGATCAGTGACCAGTCGGTGTGGTTTTCATGAGGAAGAGCCAGCAGTTTCTCAGGCTAGGCCAGGCTTCCCAGGGTGGAAGGAACTTAGAGAGGTGGAGGTTAGCCATACAGGAACTCAGCTCACCGGATCCAGAAACTTGATCTGGCGACCCCCTGGCAGTGATCTGGCTCAGGGGACTGAATAATAGCCACCAGACTCTGGAGACTCATAAATGATCCGGGCACTCATCTGTTGACCAGATACTTATGCTTGTTAGTATATTCGTTTTCTGTTGCTGATGTAACAAATGACCATAAACTTAGTGGCTTCAAACAATACATATTTATCTTACCGTTCTGGCAGTCAGAAATCTGAAATCAGTTTCATTGGTCTAAAATGAAGGTGTGGGCAGGGCTGCGTTCCTTCTGAAAGCTCTAGGGGAGAATCAATTTCATTGCCTTTTCCAGATTCTAGAGACCACCCTCATTCCTTAGCCCCTTCATCTGCCTTCAAAGCCAGCAGCATAGCAACTTCCAGCCTCTCTGACCCCTAGACCGTGGCTCCTTCTTGTGACATTTGGTGCAGCTGGATGATCCCAGAGAATCTCCTTATTTCAAGGTTCTTAGTTTAATCACATCCACAAAGTCCCTTTTGCCCATAAAGTAACATATTCACAGGTTCCAGGGGTGAAGACATGGACATTTTGAGGGAACCATTAGCCTGTCTCCTTTGCTCAGTGTTTTTTTTTAATTCCCACAGCAAAATCATAGTTAAGCCAGCCTGTGAGTAGAGGCTGCTGATGAACCTGAAACCAGAGTAGGGGTATGTACCATCTCCATGGACAGGTCATCAGCTGGCCGAGAATCAGCTGAGCCTCAGTCTGACATCCAATCAATAAGGGGTGGAAACTTCTGACACTCAGGCTTCCCTTCTTGTTGACACTGTAGACTTTTGACAGGTGGACTCCAGTGCTGATTGTCAGGTACTGCTCTACTTACTCCCAACTCTCCATCTCTGACACAGTTATAAGTCATCTTTTATGGTTGCTTGATGGGACCTGTCTCATCCTGGGTTCTCGTTAATCGTTGCGCATTAACCTCTCTGACAGATTGTGTTACAAACCAGTCTCCAGTGACAGCATTTGAGCCAGTCTTACCCAGGACCTCACAGCATTTGAGCCAGTCTTACCCAGGACCTCACAGCATTTGAGCCAGTCTTACCCAGGACCTCACAGCTCTCTGCCCTTCCCTCCCTGCCTCTCTGACTTACGGCCACACATCCCAGGTTCTACAGTCTGCTCTGCCCTTCCCTTGTCTTTTTGACAATTTGTTAGGACTTTCCTTTCTGGATTCTATGTAGAATAATCTCATCCATTATGTGTTGAGTTTTATGAGTAAACTAGTCTGAAAATTTAAATACCTCTTTCATGCTGACCTTTTTAAAAAAAACTCTCAATTTTCTGTTAGGCAATATCTACCTTTATGAAAATCATTCTCTAAGTATTCTGCAAGAACCTGTTTATGCACCAGGCTCTGGGTAAGGCTCAGAGAGCCCAGAGGCTAGTAGAGAAAATGAATTTTTATCAAATCATCACATTCACATGTGTAATTATAAATGAAGATTAATTGTGCTTACAAAAGAAACATGGTTAATAAAAATTTAAAACAGAGACCTGCCCCAGATTGAGGGTCCTCAGGGAAACTTCTCTATGGAAGTGCCATTTGAACTGTGATCATCAGATAGGTGACAGGGAGAAGTGGGGAAGCTGGGAGGTGACTGTGGCTGCAAGCAGAGACAGATGAATGGGAAGAAAAGGTCAAGAGGGAATTGCAGAGGCAGGCAGAGGCCAAGGCGAGGGTTTGAGTTTTAGCCTAATAGCAAAGATTTTCAGCAAGGAGAGGGTGGGGACAGCATCAGGTGTCCTGAAACCATCTTCCTGTAGCATGGCGAACAGCTTTTATGCGGAGGGAGGAGAAGACAGAATTGGTGTAGGGAGAGCCGTTAGGAGGTTCCTTCAGTAACAGAGGTGACACATGAAGGCGACCTGGCTGGGGTGGTAGGAATAGAGAAGAAGAGGAGTGGTTGGCTTCTTAGAGGTAGTTTGGAAGTAAAACTCTAACAGGAGATGGTGACAGTTTGAAAATGAGGCAAGAGAGTGGAAGGTGTTGAAGATGAAACCAAGCTTCATAGCATATGTAAGTTACCGTTAACTCGCCTGATGTTTACATTTAACTGCAATGAAACTTTTTTTTTCTTGAGACAGTGTCTCTCTCTGTTGCCCAGGCTGGAGTGCATCTGGTGTGATCTTGGCTCACTGCAACCTCTGCCTCCCAAGTACCTGGACTACAGGCATGCACCACCATGCCCAGCTAATTTTTGTATTTTTAGTAGAGACAGAGTTTCACCATGTTGGCCAGGCTGGTCTTGAACTCCTGACCTCAAGTGATCCCCACTCCTCAGCCTCCCAAAATGTTGGGATTACAGGCCTGAGCCACTGCGCCTCGTCTGCAATGAAACTTTTTTTTTTGAGATGGAGTTTTGCTCTTGTTGCCCATGCTGGAGTGCAATGGCACAATCTTGGCTCACAGCAACCTCCGCCTCCTTGGGTTCAAGTGATTCTCCTGCCTCGCCTCCGGAGTAGCTGGGATTACAGGTGCAGGCCATCATGTCCAACTAATTTCATATTTTTAGTAGACAGGGTTTCTCCATGTTGGTCAGGCTGGTCTCAAACTTCCAACGTCAGGTGATCTGCCTGCCTCGGCCTCCCAAAGTGCTGGGATTACAGGCATGAGCCACCATGCCTGGTCTGCAATGAAACATTTTTAAAAGGAGGAAATGCTAGCTCTTTGTGTATTTTGTGACAGGCCTAATGAAAACAGCTGCCTTCAGTGTGAGGGGGTTGCTCCATCCCTTTGAGCCTCAGACATGACTGTGCTGGAGGCTTCCGGGAGAAGTTTACATATCTAAGTTCAAGTATGTAGGTGGCCACCATGGTTGATGCTTTTATCATGAGACTCCCCCTAACATTCTTTGCAGCGGGGATAGGGACTATCTCTAAAACCAAACCACCATCATGAAGGGGCTGACCTCAGAATGAGAGGCTCACTTTTGGAGACTTACATTTGGAGAATTCTGGGAATCCAACCCCAAGAATGCTGGCCCCTTTCCCCACTTGTGACAGTCGTTTGAACTTCAGGATTTGGCAGTCTGTCAAACCAAATAACTCTGGGTGCAAAAGTCAACGGAATCCAGAACAATCTCTGCCTCATTGCTGCAGGCTGGAAATCTCTAACAGGCATGTCTTGGAATCCTTGCCCTTTTTCCCTTTTCAGTTAGAACAGATTCTCTGGTATAAGAATCTGCAGGAACATTTTTTCCCAACATTGTTTTTTAATATTTTATTTTCTTTCTTTCTTTTTTTTTTTTTTTGAGACAGAGTCTCACTTTATTTCCCAGGCTGGAGTGCAGTGGCACAATCTTGGCTCACTGCAACCTCTGCCTTCTGGGTTCAAGTGATTCTCATGCCTCAGCCTCCTAAGTAGCTGGGATCACAGGCACGCGCCACCTCACCCAACTACTTTTTGTATTTTTAGTAGAGACAGGGTTTCACCATGTTGGCCAGGTTGGTCTTGAACTCCTGACCTCAAGTGATACCCCGCTTTGGCCTCCTAAAGTTCTGGGATTACAGGCGTGAGCCACTGCGACTGGCCACAACATGATTTTTTTTAGAAAGAATTTTCAAGACTTCACATTTCAGTCTCTAGGCCTAAGTATCCTGGTGGCATCACTTGGATGTCTTAATTAAAGTCACCTGTGGCTGGTGGTGGTGGCTCACTCTGGTAATCCCAGCACTTTGGGAGGCCGAGGCGGGTGGATCACTTGAGGCCAGGAGTTTGGGACTGGCCTGGCCAACATGACAAAACCCCATCTCTACTAAAAATACAAAAAGTAGCTGTGTGTGGTGTCATATGCCTGTAATCCCAGCTACTTGGTGGCTGAGGCATGAGAATTGCTTGAACCAGGAAGGTGGAGGTTACAGAGAGCTGAGATCCTGCTACAGCACTCCAGCCTGGGCAACAAGCAAGACCCTATCTCAAAAAAAAAAAAAGGCACTTGTTAAAGTGAGTGGACCCCTTTGGAATATTCTGTCAGATTCTTCTACCCAAAGGCTGGAAACTTGGCTTCCCGGCACACAGCAGGGGAGAGAAGTGTGTACTTTAGGATGAGGCTGAAGGCCCTTGGACAGGGAGCCTGGCTAGTGTGCTCCAAATATACCATTACTTTTGTTCAATTACACATTAGGAGAAGGGGAAAGAATGAGAAAAGCAAATTAATGCTTAATCACTGTTAATACCCAATGCACTTCTAAGGAAGGCCCCTGTGCCTCACTGTGGAGCTCTACATAGCCTGTATGGTGACCCCAACCACACCT
Organism: Leontopithecus rosalia; assembly: GCA_028533165.1. Classification (NCBI taxonomy): domain Eukaryota; kingdom Metazoa; phylum Chordata; class Mammalia; order Primates; family Cebidae; genus Leontopithecus; species Leontopithecus rosalia. The sequence continues at coordinate 6,545,438 of CM052655.1, read as the reverse complement.
CTGATGTCATGATTAACGTTTAGAATTCTCCACCTTGGTTGCATTTTGCATGGTGGATGGGGTTGAGGGGTGGGGGTGTTAAAAAAATATCAGCACTTTCGGAGGCTGAGGCCCCCAGATCACCTGAGGTTGGGAGTTCAAGACCTGGCTAACATGGCGAAACCGCATCTCTACTAAAAATACAAAAATCCAGCAGGCGTGGTGGCACACACCTGTAATCCCATCTACTTGGGAAGCTGAGGCACAAGAATCACTTGGATCTAGGAGGCAGAGGTTGCAGTGAGCCAAGATTGCGCCACTACACTCCAGCCTGGGCAACAGAGCAAGACTGTCTCAAAAAAAAAAAAAAAGACAATGTCATGGTAATGATTTTGTTCATTACTGTCAGATATGTGAGTCACCCCAATCTTACCTGCTGGCCTAAGGGCAAGCGACGGCCACTTCAGTTCCACTCTGTCACGTGCCACACTTGCCCAGCACATACCTTCTTTCATCCCCGGCTAAGACGCTGGCTGGTCCTCATGCCCTGACTTAGCACTGAACTGTGCTATTGAAGAATATGGATACTCAGTCACCTTCTGGCTCTCTCACCTCTGGCTTCCTTGAATTCCGGCCTCTAGGAACCAGATCCTGACTCTGGCTTGCTTGGTTGGTGACTGTACCTCCCACTGGGGGTTGTGGATCCCAGCTACTGGGGAGGCTGAGGCAGGAGAAATGCTTGAACCCTGGAGGTGGAGGTTGTGGTGAGCTGAGATTGCACCACTGCACTCCAGCTTGGGCAACAAGTACCAAACTCCATCTCCGAAAAAAGAAAAAAAAAGATATTTAGATTCTCATCAGCAGTTTGGGAAGTAGGAACTAGCACTAACCCTATTTTACAGTCACAAATATGAATGCCTAGAAAGGTTAAGTGTGATTCAGGCCGAGAGTGGTGGCTCAGGCCTGTATTCTGAGCACTTTGGGAGGCCGAGGTGGGAGGATCACTTGAGCCCGGAATTTAAGAGGAGTTTAAGACCGGCCTGAGCAGCACAGCAAGACCCCATTTCTATTTTTTTAAAAAAAAGAAAGAAAGGTTAAGTGATTCATATACAACCATCCAGCTGTGGATTCTGTCATCCAAAGAATCCATTATTTGAATTTTAGCTGTAAAACAGCAAAGTAGGCCGGGCACGGTGGCTCATGCCTGTAATCCCAGCACTTTGGGAGGCTGAGGCGGGTGGATTGCAAGATCAAGAGATCGAGACCATCCTGGCCAAGATGGTGAAACCCCCTCTCTACTAAAAAATGCAATAATTAGCTGGGCATGGTGGCGCTTGCCTGTAGTCCCAGCTACTCAGGAGGCTGAGGCAGGAGAATTGCTTGAACCCAGGAGGCGGAGATTGCAGTGAGCTGAGATTGGGCCACTGCACTCCAGCCTGGCGCCTGGTGACAGCGAGAATCTGTCTAAAAATAAAATACCAGCAAAAATTATCACCCTTTTACTTGGGTGACTTGAGAATTTACATGGTGAGGATTAAAGGGATATGGAGGCAAGATTAGTGAGGATAGCGTAAATAAGGCTCAGGTATTGGAAGCCAGCTGAATAAAGTGTGGGCATTAAAGGTTGCTCCAGTGTTTGCTATTCATCATCTTGGGCTGCTGTAACAAAACACTACAGACTTGGGTGGCTTAAAGAGTAGAAATTTATCTTTTCACGGTTCTAGAGGCTTGAAGTCTGAGATGAGGGTGCCAGTGTGGTCCGCTTCCATGAGGGCTCTCTTCCAGGTTTGCACACAGCCACCACCTCGCTGTATCCTCGTATGGCAGAGGCAGGGAGACAGAGGAGGAGAAAACAGAGGGGAGAGGATTTTCTGTGCAAACCAGAGTGGTCCCTGTGTCTTTTCTTACAAGAACTCGAACCCCATCACACAGGGCTTCACCCTGAGGAACTCATTTAACCTTATCTCCTGATACCAGTCACCCTGAGAATCATATATGCATTTGAACATAGGAATTTGGGAGGACATAATTAAGTCCGTAGCATGTTTCTAGAGATATCATTAATTCTCAGGGTTGGAAAAGAACACAAAGATGATTTTATATTTCTGTACTTTTTGTGTGTGGTGGAGACGGGGGTCTTGCTATATTGCCCAGGCTGGCCTAGAACTCCTAGGCTCAAGTGATCTTCCCACCTCAGCTTCCTGAGTGAAGAGATCATCTTTTTATTTGCACATTCCTTCTCAGTAACTCACTTCTCTGCTCAGCTTCCTTTCCTCGGGCAGGCATTGAGGGGAGGCTTTCTGCTAGAGTCTACCCTGGGGCTCTGAAAACAGTTATCCAAACAGAGTTTCAATGATCCCTTCTAAGGCCTTTTCTTGCCTTTGTGTTGGTTATTCGTGAAAATGCCTCAGGGATTCCCAGAGAAAGCCCCCAAGTTCTAAGGTGCTGGCTTTCACTCTGGATTCAATGCTCACTCAGCCCGTCTGTCTATCTTCAGGAAAGGGAGAAGCTACTCATTCCCAGAGCCATTTTACCCTTTAGGTGAAGAGGATCCCAAATACAGGTCTGAAGACTCATCCCAGTGATAGTGATGGCCTCCAACGAAGCCTCCACGGTATGAGACCGAGGGTTTAGCTTCTCTCTGAGAGACTGTAACTTCCCGTTTTTGTCCTAAGAGGCTTTTTCTTACTAAGTTGTCAGAAGTGGACTGCCTGAGAAAGTCTTAAGAGGCCCTGACTGTAAGACTTTCAAGAAGTTTAAAGTGTGGCGCTCTCAGCAGGGCACTCCTGTGAAGAAGTTAGATTTTAGTAACTTTCTAGAACAGGCTGGGCAGTCTCTCAGAGGCCTAGATAGGGGTGAGGGGAGGAGAACATCCACTTTGGCTACCACAGGCTGACCCCAGGGTGGACCCCATCTCTCTTGCTAACCACTTTGTGGCCAAGTTACCTTTCCGGAGGCACATTTTCTGCAGCATGGCTCTGACAGGGACTGCCTCCTTGGTTTGTGTGTGTGTGTGTGCGCGCGCGTGTGTTTGTACCTCCTTAATTTGTGTGTGTGTGTATGTGTGTGTGTGTGTATGTGTGTATGTATATGTCTGTGTGTGTGTATGTGTGTATGTGTGTGTGTATGTGTGTATGTATATGTCTGTGTGTGTGTCTGTGTGTGTGTATGTGTGTATGTATATGTGTGTGTGTATGTGTGTGTGTGTATGTGTGTATGTATATGTCTGTGTGTGTATGTGTGTATGTATATGTCTGTGTGTGTGTGTCTGTGTGTGTATGTGTGTATGTATATGTCTGTGTGTGTGTATGTGTGTATGTATATGTCTGTGTGTGTATGTGTGTATGTGTGTGTGTATGTGTGTAGGTATATGTCTGTGTGTGTGTGTCTGTGTGTGT
>CM052655.1:6460504-6541961 GCA_028533165.1 Leontopithecus rosalia | reverse complement strand
TTGTACCCTGGGCCTCTTACTCCCCTCACCGTAGTCCTGCCCTAGATACTAATATCTTCCTCACCGGGATCTGTGTAGATTAAATTACAGAATGTGGGACAGGTGTGATGAGATCTGCACTCCAGCGCTTCGGGAGGCCATGGCCGGCGGATAGCTACCTATCTCTACCTATCTATCCGTCTGTCTATCTATCTCTTTATCTATCCATCTATCTTAACATATATATATGTATAATAGATATTATGTGGATAGATACATATCTATAATACACATAACATAAATCTATAATCTATATCTATATCAATGTATATATGTATTATGTATTTTTGAGACGGAGTCTTGCTCTGTTGCCCAGGCTGGAGTGCGGCGTGCTCTCAGCTCAACTGCAACCTCCACCTCCCAGGCTCAAGCTATTTCTAGCTAATTTTGTATTTTTTGGCAGATTCTGGCTCTGTCGCCCAAGCTGGAGTGCAGTGGTGTGATCTTGGCCCACTGAACTTTTGCCTATCAGGTTCAGGCAATTCTCCTGTCTGAGTCTCCTGAGTAGCTGGGAGTGCAGGCACCTGCCACCATGCCTGACTAATTTTTGCATTTTTTTTTAGTAGAGACGGGTTTTGCCATGTTGGCCAGGCTGGTCTTGAACTCCTGAGCTCAGGCAATCTGCCCACCTCGGCCTCCCAAAGTGAGAAGCTAGATACTTATAAGTAATTTAATAAAGGAATGTTTGGGTATAATTGCTAGATTAGATATAAAATTTGTTAATGTTTTCCAGGGCAATAAATTATAAACTTTGGAGTTATTTTTTCTACTGAGCAAAAATAATTTTTATCTCTTCTAGGCGAAATCCAACAAGCTGAAAACTTTAATCAACAATGATTCCAAGTGAGTACATTCCCCCAGTTCAGTGGCTCTCCAGTCTGGTCCATGAGACCTCCTCAGGGGTCATGGAGAAGGTTTCAAAGGATCTGTGTGTTCAAAACGATTCTAATAATAATACTAAGACATTATTTGCCTTTTTCATGGTGTTAATATTAGTTTTGATGATTCTAAAGAAATGGTGGGTAAAGCTGCTGTCACTTTCACACAAATCAAGACAGTGGCACCAAATGGAAGTGGCAGTCATTGTATTCAAGCTACCACGCCCAGCTAATTTTTGTATTTTTTTATAGAGATGAGGTTCAACATGTTGGTCAGACTGGTCTCTAACTCCTAGCCTCAAGCAATCCACCTGCCTCAACCTCTGAAAGTGCTAGGATTACAGGTGTGAGCCACTGCTCCTGGTCTCATCTTGCATTTTAAATGGCTCTTTTGCTTGCATGGTGGCTTGAGCTTGTAGTCCCAACTACTCAGGAGGCTGAGATGGGAGGATGGTTTGAACCAGGGAGGTTGAGGTTGCAGTGAGCCGTAATCATGCCACTGCACTCCAGCCTGGACGACAGAGTGAGACCCTGTCTCAAAATAAAATAAAATAGATTAAAAAGTAAAATAAAATGCAAGATGAACCAGTGAGTTTTTGCAGAGACCAGCTTGGTCATAGAGACCCCAATCCAGGTGGCGCTGAAGGAATTAAGAAACAGAAACAAAGATAGAGCACAAAAGTGGGATCGAAGTGGGTTGTCAGGGGACCGCCAGCATTTCGCAGCTGATAGCCCAGAGCAGACTCTGACCCATGTATTTATTCTTTGTGAACAAGTGATTATTGTTAATAAGCAGGTGCTCAGTGTTTCTTCATGGAATAAACATAGACTAAACAGGCAGATAGTGCCTGTTCACTACTGAGACAGAAATAAGCTTAAAAAAACACTCTTCGAGTCAGCAGTGGTGACAAAGTCAGATATCCTGTGTTTTGGGAGCTGGTTTAACTAGTGCATGACCGGTACATATTGCTTGCTTATTCTAGCAGTTTCCTGCCTGGCGAGGGCTCAGTGTTCCTTGCCATCACTTCTCAGCAAACAACATATACTCCATTACACAAACGTCAGGACCTCTTCCCAACAAATTTTAATGTAATTAAATTTGAAAAGTTCAGTGACATGGTTCCAGATTCTACCTTGGAATTAATGTTTAAGAAACTACATTCAGCCAGGTGCAGTGACTCATGCCTGTAATCCCAGCTCTTTGGGAGGCCAAGGTGTGTAGATGAGCTTAGGTCAGGAGTTCGAGACCAGCCCGGCCAACATGGTGAAACCCATCTCTACTAAAAACACAAAAATTAGCCGGGCATGGTGGCACACGTCCGTAATCCCAGCTACTTGGGTGGCTGAGGGAGGAGAATCGCTTGAACACAGGAGGCAGAGGTTGCAGTGTGCTGAGATTGTGCCATTGCACTCTAGCCTGGGTGACAAAAGTGAAACTTTGTCTCAAAAAAAAAAAAAAAAGAAAGAGACTGCCATTTGTTGAATTACAGCGCAGTATCAAAGAAGCACATCCACAATTATCTGAAAAGTGTAATGACGTACTCTTCCCTTTTCCAGCTCTGCATACATGTGAGGCCATATTTTCTTCATATATGCCAACCAAAACAGTATGTCAAAATGAGTGGCATAGATAAGCGGGTAATCTTCTGTTTAATGCAAACATGAAATGGATTTGCAAAAATGTAAAGTAATTTCACTCTTTTCACTAAAGTTTTCTGACTTGGAAAACATTTTTACTGAAAGTGTTATTTATTTTAACAATGGGCTTATTATTGTCATTTAGAAATGAATTTGTAGGCTGGGAACGGTGGGTCATGCCTGTAATCCCAGCGCTTTGGGAGGCTGAGGCGGGTGGATCGTAAGATCAGGAGTTCGAGACCAGCCTGGCCAACGTAGTGAAACCCTGTCTCTACTAAAAATGCAAAAATTAGCCAGATGTGGTGGCATGTGCCTGTAGTCTCAGCTGCTTGGGAGGCTGAGGCAGGAGAACCACTTGAACCTGGGAGGCAGAGGTTGCAGTGAGCCAAGACCACGACATTGCACTCCAGCCTGAGTGACAGAATAAGACTCCGTCTCAAAAAAAAAAAAAAAGAAAGAAATTTGTAAATAAACTTCCCAGTTTTAATTTCTAATATATAAACATTGATAGCTATAACTCATATGAACAAAAGTTCTTGGGATTCTCAGTAATTTGTCAGAGTAGAAAGGGGTTCTGAGACCACAAAGATCATTCTTTGGCAGAGGGACATGCTGCCCACCTGTTTTTGTTTTTGTTTTTTGAGACGGAGTTTCGCTGTTGTTACCCAGGCTGGAGTGCAATGGCACGATCTCGGCTCACCGCAACCTCCGCCTTCTGGGTTCAAGCAATTCTCCTGCCTCAGCCTCCCAAGTAGCTGGGACTACAGGCACGCGCCACCATGACCAGCTAATTTTTGTATTTTTGGTAGAGACGGGGTTTCACCTTGTTGACCAGGATAGTCTCTATCTCTTGACCTCGTGATCCACCCACCTCGGCCTCCCAAAGTGCTGGGATTATAGGCGTGAGCCAATGCTCCCGGCCTGTTTTTGTTTTCTTCTTGAGAGAGTTCTATGCCTGTACCACGTGGACTGTGTGGTAACTCTGCATATTCACCAGTTTTCCATTTGACTGACCAGGAAAACCTTCTGCATACAATGCTTTGTGACGCCCTTTGGCCTCTACTTGTTTACACAGTAAGTCCACCTCTATTCTTCCCCCCACCCCCAGCCTTTGACAATTCTAATAGCACTATTTGGCTCTAATCCCATCTAAACACAGTGCCAGTGTCGGTTGTGAAACCATGTTGTGGTATTCAGTGGCTGGCCAGAGGCCCCAGAACCTGCAAGCGTGAATCTGATTTTAAATAGTAATCAAATGGAAAGACAGATCTGAAGTGCATAGGCATCTGGGGATGAGTCTGCAGATCCCAGCATGAGAGGCCTGAGCTTGCTGGCTTGAGCATAGGCGCCCAGAGCCATGTGAGGAACAGGGTGGCTGGAAATATGGCTGTTATCAATGTGTGGTTAGTTTTTCCTTAGAAACCATCTCAAGAGTTGTTGCCTTTATTTCTATGCTGAGGTCTAAGTTTGAAAGTTTTACTCTGAGCTTTCTTGATCACTAAGGGACCAAAAACCTAAGTCTAGGTCCACCCTTAGTTCTTCCACCCCAAATCTCCATCAGGTACTGCATCCACCCGCTGCCTCCCTCTCATAGATGCCTGGGTACCAAGGTCCTGAGTCATCTTCCTGCAGTTATCCCACACTCTGGCCTCACCACGTTGCTATTAGGCTCTTCAACAGGTCATTGCGTGGGCATCCCCAGGCACACTAACCATTTATACCTCACAAAACATTCCTTTCTGCCCTTACAAAGTCAATCGGTATTTTCTTTGTAATCCATGTATCTCAGAGTTGATATGCCAACACTCACTGAGAGTTTCCTCATGTCCCCTTATGTCAAACAACTCTCCAATATTTAGTTTCAGCTCTGCTGTTTACTTAGCTGTGTGAACTTGGGCAAATCACTTTGTTTTCTAAGCCTCAGTGTCCCCATGTATAAAATACTACGTGCCCTGCCTGCCATGCAGAGTTGGGAAACTCAAACTTGATAAAAGATGTGAACATATTTTAAAAATTATGGGTTGGACGCGGTGGCTCATGCCTGTAATTCCAGAACTTTGGGAGGCCGAGGTGGGTGGATTACTTGAGGCCAGGAGTTCAAGACCAAATGGCAGAACCCCGTCTCTGCCAAAAATACAAGAATTAGCCAGGCGTGGTGGCAGGTGCCTGTAATCCCAGCTACTCAGGAGACTGAGGCACGAAATTTGCTTGAGCCTGGGAGGCAGAGGTCATAGTGAGCTGAGATTGCGCCACTGCACTCCATCCTGGGTGAGAGAGTGAGACTGTCTCTAAATAAATGAATATAAAGTGCTAGTCAAATGCAAGTTGGTAGTGAAACAGGCCTTGATATGATTTCGTAGTCACTTTATGATTCTTCCATCAAAGCTAGACAAGTGTCACCTTAGCACAGATAACATAGATCAACATATAGAAGATTTAGGAACACAGATTCTTTAACAGAGAATATTTTTCTGCCTTGCTTCTTCTAATTGCAATATATCCTATTTGATCATTGTAGTGCTTGGTGAATTTATTTTGGAATTTATTATGATAGAATGAGAAATCATTGGCCTTTCCAAATAGATCATGGCTACCCCCCCCATTGGAGAAAGAGGTACTCTGTAGAGTAACTAGAGTAACTTAGAATATCTATATCCTGAAAGGCCAGTTTTCTTTTTATAATGTAAACACATTAAGAGAATTTGGAAATAAAAAACGAGAAATCACCCATATTCCTACCATCTTAACACAGGTGTGTGTTTGTGCCCGTTGCAGCCTAGTTGGCATCCGTAAGCACTTACACTTAAGAGGGCTGTAACTACAATGTACGTATCATTTTGGTATTCTGCTCTTTTTCCACGTAAGCATTTCTCCGCATTTCTTTTTTCTTCTTTTATGATTATACCTTGATAGGCATCCGCATTTCTACGCAGCCTCCGTGTTTACCATTTTAATGGTGAAATAATATTCCATGAACTGAATTAATCTTGATTTCCTTTGGGTCAGGATGTAAGTTGTCTCCAGGTTTTTTTTTTTCTACTATTAATAATGCCACCACAAACGGGCCAGGCTCGGTGGCTCACATCTGTAATCCCAGCACTTTGGGAGGCCAAGGTAGGTGGATCACCTGAGGTCAGGAGTTCAAGAGCAGCCTGATCAACATAGTGAAACCCCATCTCTACTAAAAAATACAAAATTAGCTGTGTGTGGTGGCACATGCCTGTAATCCCAGCTACTTGGGAGACTGAGGCAGGAGAATTGTTTGAATCCAGGAGGCGGAGGTTGCAGGAGCTGAGATTGTGCCGCTGCACTCCAGCCTAGGCAACAAGAGTGAAACACTGTCTCAAAAAATAAAAATAAAAATAATGCTACAACAACTGGCTGCTTAAACATAGCTTTTTTGCCTTTGTTGAAAACTAAAATCTCCAGGATAGAATTATTAGCTCAAAGAGTGAAAACTCTTTCGAGTTCTTGCAAATATATTTCTATGGCTTTCCAAAAGAATCCCACAAATTTCAATGCCTTTAACACATTTAATCTCATTGCCAACATTCCAGCATTGAGCAATTTATTATAAAATTTTACTAATTTAGTAGGTATAAAATGCTATATCTTTTAAAATGCTATTTTTATTTCCACAAAGGAAAGATAATTTCCAAGGTCTGCTTGTTTAAAGGGAAAAGTTTTGGCACCAGAAAGATAAATCCAGGTAGCACACAGTATCTTCATTTATTCTTTTGCATACCAAGGAGGTAGGAGAGTGAGCTGGTACTCAACCTCTCCTTTAGAGGGTGAGAGCAGCTAGACCCGCCCCTCTCAACAGTCACATCCAGGCCTATGGTATGCAGCAGAGTGGATACTACTGGCCTAGTTTACACATTCTTGCTAGAACTTACCAATAGACAGTTTCAGTTTTACTGAACTTCTAAACCAGCAACATAAGTTAAGGATCCAAGAATATTAGATTGGCAACATGCAAATTGACTATCATCTAACAACTGGCATCTAGGCTCAGTCAGAAGGAGTTTTCAGGCAAACAGAATCTGGTGTGATGTTCATAGCTGCACAGTAGCTTTGCTATTTGTGTCAGTTCCCAAGGGAACTTAAGTGGAAAAAGCCCACTCTGATTTCCTCAGTTTTAGGTTGCCCATTTGCCTTAAAGAAGTGATGTGAAACTTGTGAACCAGAATCTTGGGAACAGTCTGAGAATCTCAGATGGAAGGGACCATTTTAATAATAAAAGCTTTTTTCATTAAAAAAAAAAAATCAGATAATCTTTTCCCTATTTCACATTCTGGTTCAGATACCCAATAAAATGCAAATAGAATGACAGAATTAACTTTGATAGGCTCTAACCCAGTAGCAAAATGTAAATCAAGATGCCTTATTAAGAAATAAATGTGGCCGGGCATGGTGGCTAACGTCTGTAATCCCAGCATTTCAGGAGGCCGAGGCAGGCAGATAACGAGGTCAGGCGATCAAGACCATCCTGGCCAACATGATGAAACCCTGTCTCTACTAAAAATACAAAAATTAGCCAGGAGTGGGAACTGTAGTCCCAGCTACTCAGAAGCCGGGCAGGAGCATTGCTTGAACCAGGGAGGCAGAGGCTGCAGTGAGCCAAGACGGTGCCACTGCACCCCAGCCTTGGTGACAGAGCAAGACTCCATCTCAAAAAAAAGAAAAGAAAAAATTGTTAAAGATTTGTTAAAAATGATAATGGTAAACAGAGATGATTTTAGGATGTTTAATTGTGTCTCAGCCTGCCTTGCCCTTTACATATTTAACATTTGTTTTTGATAGGAAAGTAAGTTTGTAGATGGGAAACAAATCTTATTCTATCTTAAAAACAATTCCATGAAGCAGATATTATTATGGTGTCTTCATTTTACAAATGAGGAAACAGACTTAAAGAGACTAAGGGCCTTGCCCCGAGGTCACATTGCTCAGAATTGTGTCTCAGCTCCCTTATTCAAGCTCTCCTATTTCTAAGGGTTTACCCTTCCTGCATTTGAAATCGAATGAAAGTTTAAATTCTTTTACCCAGACTGCAGAATGGGTCTAGGAAAGACAGTAATGCTCCTGAAAGGCTCATGCATGTAGGTGTTGGGGAGAAGCCATTGGACGGAGAATGTGTGAACAGCAGGTGGCAGCAGTGTCCTTGGAGTACGTGGCTGTCCCGGGCAGTCCTTAGCAAGATCCATGCATACCATGGAGCCCTGAACCTAATGCCTGACCTCTGGTCTCTGACCTCCTGCTGAGCCAGGTGAACTACCTTATCTCCACCTAGTAAGGTGCAGTGTATCCCTGGGAAAGGAGTTGGGAAAGCAGGTGACTTGGGAGTCATTTATAATTGAAAGGCTTCCAGCTGAATAACTGGTATAATGTGTGGTGGTGTGACCCTGGCAGGTTACTTAGCTTCTCTGTTCTTCAATATCCTTTCTGTAAAATGGGGATAATGGCCACCTGCCTCACAGGACCACTGAGATGATTAAAGGAACGTGGTATCCACAAAGCCATTGGAACCGCATAGTCCCAGACACACGCTACGTGTACATTACCCATTATTATTATTCTTTGTTGAGGGCTTTGTCATTTGCAGTAGACTTTCATACCTACCATTTTATTCCATCCTCCCACCATATTTTGAGATGCAAATATTACACCCATTTAATAGAGGAGGACACGGTTGAGCCAGAGAAAGTACAAATTAGCATGAGCTTTGAAGTCAGACAGATTGGAAGTCAGGCTCATTAGAACTGTGGGATTTGCACAAGTTACTTTGTTTGTAAATGGGTGATAATATTACCTATCATGTGGGTTTATGATGAGGATTAAGTAAAACAACATCTATGAAGCCATCTGGTGCCGTTCCTCTTCCATGGTGAACACTTAAAATTATTCAAGGGATGTTTTAAAACATTAAAAAAAATTTTAAAAGGCAAGTAAAGTTACTCACAATCTACCACCTAGAAATAACCTTGTTATGACCATGATGTGTTTTTTCCCCTAGTGTTTGTGAGTGATATGGCCAATGTCCCACTCATCACTTGCCCAAAGTGCCGGAGCTAAGATGGGGCAGAGCTGGGCTGCCACAGCAGGCAGGGCTGCCTCAGGGCCAGGCTCTTCTGTGTACCCACTTCTCTACACTTCCTCAATCAAGGTAAGGCTTACATGTCTTATGGGAAACTGATGAAAAAATATTTCAAGTGTTTCAAGTTTGAAAATAGAAGCTTACATTTGAAAGCATGTAAAGAAACCAGAGGTACCCAAGACAATCTTATCATATAGTTAAAGGCTGGAATTCTGCCCAGAAAGTAGTGTTTCATGTGCAAAACATGTTAATTTCTACAGATTTTTGTTTGGCCAACATTTTAACTGTAAAAACATTACTATTCAAGCTGTTACAACTACAACAATTTGGAAAAAATCAGTGAATTAATCATTTGACAAATGGATTAAATTGAGTGAATTAATGATTCAGAGAGTGGGTCTTTGGGTGCACCGATTTTTTGGCAAATTGGCTCACATCTATTAACAGGGAGTAGTGCTCAATATATGTACTTGTTGAATTAGTTAACACATGAATGAATGAGTGCATTGAATCCTGCCATAAATAAAATGATCTTTCCCACCAAAAGTCAAATGACTTTACAAGATGTCAGCATTTTAAGAGTCCCGAAAGCGTCCTGAGACAGATATTCTGATTCTAGGGTCACGGCTACTCACCATGTGTGCAGCCCAACTCCGAATCCACACTCATTGCCCGGTTGGTTCCTCAGTGAGAGCTGGTGCTTTCCTGTTGGTTCTCAGGGTTGAAGCCAGCTCACTACGGGGCTTGGAGTCAGAAGACCCAGGTTTGAATCCTGCTGAGCTTGTCCACATCTTAGCCACAGAACACTGGCTAAGCCAGTGCACCCTGGAACTGTGTCGTCACCGATTACAAGGGGACTGTGCTGATGCCTGTCCTGCTTTGTTCCCAGCATATGCTCTCTGGGAGCAGGAAAGTGCTGGCTGAATTTCAGTTCCTTATGAGTTCATTATTACGAAAACCACAGTGGCCACGTGTGCTCTCTGCTGTGGAGGGAGGTGGAGGGCTGGGGACAGTTATCCGGGAAGGAGGGCCAGGCCTGCTCTCTGGGAGAGGGTCACTGCTCACCTTTGCTCTTTGGTCTCTGCATTTCTGGTCACTGACACGCATGATAGAAGGGCACACACACCTATTAAACTGCCTCCCCCAGGTCATCTGCCCGCTAGGAGCTGGTAACCCCCAGTGACCCTACAAATGCCTCCTCGCTGGCGACTTCAGGCTGAAGCCATTTGCCTGGAGCCACTGGGGTGGAGTAAGGGAGGAAAGCCTGGGTCCTCACAGTCACCTTGGGCCCTGTGTGGCCAAGCTGGGTGGCATCCTCCTCTGTCTGGCCTCTTGGCTCCCAGCTCTGAATGCAGCATGAGAGAGGGCAGAAGGGGTGTCTACTGGGCACCTTTGCTGCCTCGAAGCTAAAGAAACCTGGCTGGGGAGGGCCGGGCAGGGAGGACACACAGCTGGGCATGACAGGGAGGGTGTCTAATGGTGTAAGCTTGGGAACAGGATCAAAGACAACGAGGGGGCAATAGGTGTCCAGAGAACATTATTTTTTGCTCCTCCCTTTTCTCAAGTGTAAGAGTGAAATCATTGAAGAAAAAAAATACACTCTTCAAAGGGGAATTGGCAATCAGTGTTGAATTTTAGTGCTGAAGTGGGTGACAGCACATTCCAGCTGCACTCAGGAGACCTACGGCTGCTGAGTGACACTGCACCAGCCACCTGCCACCAGCCCCGAGTCAAGCAGTCACTTACCACCCACCTGGTCTGGCTCACTTTCTGTTTCCTGAGTTACATTACACCTAGTGGAGACTTCACATTACAGTTCATTATGCTTGAAAGGTGCTTCTTCCTCCCAGAGAACTTCACATCCACCCTCTAAAAGCTCATCTGTCTGAACAGCACTTCAGGGTGAAAAGCACTTGGACTCTGAAATGGAAGGTTCTGAGATTCCATCTAATCCCATTATTACCCAGACATCAGCTGGGCCCTCATTTCACCTCTCAGAGATTTGGTTCAGTTTAGCCTGGACCCCAATTCCAGGGCCAGTTTAAGACCATTACAGGCCCCAGGGTCTTTTAATTATGGAGTCCACATTCCACATCATATCAAACACATGAGTATATACTCATATTTCACATTATCACGTTTGCTGTGGAAAAGATCAAAAGGACTTTATTAATCTTGCTTTTGAAATTATAGCTGCTCATTTCCTACATGGCTGGCTAGGTTCTCCAGGCTGGTGTTGTGCATACACAGGACATTTTATGGAGGGAGAAAATCAAACCTTAGCATTATTTTCAAACAGAGAATCCAGAAATACTAAATGTAAACATGAATGAAGTTTGTTAGGCGGACTCTGCATGAAGAGACCCCCAAACAGGCTTTGTGTGAGCAACATGGCTGTTTATTCACCCAGGTGGGAGTGGGCTGAGTCCGAAAAGTGAGTCAGCAGAGGGCAGTGGGATAGGAGTTGGTTTTATAGGCTTGGGGTAGGCAGTGAAAAGTTACGGAAGTACAGTTCAGGGCAGTTTTGCAAGCTGAGAGGGGGCCGTAGGGTCTGGAGTCAGGAGGTTGACCTGTCAGTTGAGCAAGTTCGGTTACAAAGTCCAGTTGCCTTATCAGTTGAGGCAGGAATAAGAAACAATAGAATGTCTCAAAGTTAATTAGGTGCCATAGGGGTTGGTCATTCTTCTCTTTTTGTGGTTTTCCAGTTACTTTAGACTTTCTAGTTCCAGGAACTCATCTGGAGGTGTACGTGCAGGTCACAGAAGTTACCATGCAGTCAATGGCACAGTCAGTCAGCCTAAAACACCTTACAAAGTTGACACTGTTTTACAGACATTTAAGTAAAATATATTCCTTTCAATTTCATACTTTATATTTTAGATCCAATAATTTTTTTTCTTTGCATGTCACTTATTTTCACAGGCCTTTGAAAAAAGCTCGTTGGCCGCAGGCCCTGTCCCTGGAGCCCTGCTGACCAGGTGGCCCTGCTGGCGGTTGCTGAAAGCCTTCCCAAGATTTTGGCTGACCCCTCACCTCATTTTCAGCATCTTTCTGATTCCCTGCTCCTGCGTATCTATCTGCCTGTGTTTCAGTTTTGGTATCAAAACTGACTGCAAAGCCCAGCTCCTTCACTGGACATTTCATGAGGTACCCGGACACATTCTGAGAGCCATGGAGAACTGTTATTTACATATCCTGTAAGCTCCTGCCATCTGCTTGGCTCCAGCCTTTTGCTCCCAGTGCCCACCCTCTCTCACTCCACATCCTGCCAAAGGGAGCTCTCCAGGGAGCCTGCACCGCATCAATCACTTCCCTCATCTGGTGGCTTCTCTTTCAAACGGCGAGGCCCACCAGGAATGCCTGCAGTCCCTATCCCCCTTGAATCGGCACAGCGACACTGCTCCATCTCTACACAAACAGTATCCGATGCCTCCATCCCTTCCACAGCTTCCTGGGCAGGAGCTGCTGCTGGACACATCCCAGGATGGGGATCTCACTGTCTCTCAGGACAAGGTTTTTGCTTGCCTTTTAGCCTATTCTTCCATTAAAAAGTAATGTGAGGCTGGACGAGGTGGCTTATGCCTATCATCTCAGCACCTCGGAAGGCCAAGGTGGGAGGATTGCTTGAGCCCAGGAGTTTGAGACCAACCTGGACAACACAGGGAGACCCCGTCTTACAAATGCTGCTACTAATAAATGCTGCTACTGCTCGTAAAGTTAGTTGGGCGTAGTGGTGCATGCTTGTAGTCCCAGCTACTCAAGAATCTGGATCACTTGAGCCTGGGAGATTGAGGCTGCATTGAGCCATGACTGTGCCACCGCACTGCAGCCTGGGCGACAGAGAGATAATCCAGTCTCAAAAAACAAGAAGAAAGTAATAAGAGGGATCTGAATTCTGGCTTCATTTCGACTGCTCCCCATCCTGTCTCTGGGCTCTTCTGACCTTCAACCTACCCCTGAGAGGCAGAGCTGTGTCTCCATGGACACAGGACAACTGAGGAGCCCTGAAGTAAAGCCCCAGCTGAGATCCAGGCCTCTTGACTTGCAGTCCCAGGCTTACTTAAGGTCCCATTTTCTCCCTGACTGCCTTTTAGTACCAGTTACCCGGCTTTCTTCAGGGAAGAAGTGCACTGTACTGTGAATTTCCTTCAGCAAACAGAAGCTCTGTGCTTGTTAAAGTAAACAGCGCTGCAGAGGGTGGGGGCAGGGAGGGGCCAGGATGGGAACAGGGCCAGCTTCCCCACTGGCCACAGGAGGCACAGTGCCCGGGGCCAAAATAGGACCCATGGAAATAGTGGGATTTCTTTTTCTTTTTGCTTTGTTTTTGACATGGAGTCTTACCCTGTCACCCAGGCTGGAGTGCAGTGTCTCGATCTCTACTTACTGCAACCTCAGGTTCAAACAGTTCTCCTGCCTCAGGCTTCTGAGTAGCTGGGACTACAGGCACGTGCCACCACGCGCAGCTAATTTTTGTATATTTGGTTGAGCCAGGGTTTCATGTTGTCCAAGATGGTCTCCATTTCTTGATCTCCCTCCTTGGCCTCCCAAAGTGCTAGGATTACAGGTGTAAGCCACTGCGTCCAGCCATGATTTCTTTTAAAATTGGGAGGAAAAAAATACTTACAAATATGTCTTCTTACCAATGCATAAGTCAAATATAATTTTTAACATTTTTTTCATGAAGAGACCCATGAAGGCAACAGTGACCAGGGTCCATGTATTTACAGTGATAATACGGCCTGGTGAGGCAGGGGTCTCCACTGAAATTTACATGTGACAGCCCATTTAAGGCGCAGTTGTGCTACTGAGGGGACAGAGACCTGGTACCTCCTGGCCTATGAGCTGTCACCCTCCCACATACACCCAGATGCCCCAGTGAATGAATGACGAGGCCGGTTCTGTGGGAGTGGTCAGCACGTGTTGGCTCCAAATGCCCAATCCTTTTGGGGACCTCTTTTTAAAAAAATTTCTTTAAATATGTTTTATTAGCTTTCTAAATTATGAAAGTAAATGTAACTGGAAAAATACAAAACCCAAAGTCAATGGATTGAAAAAATTTAACTCCCTTGTTTCCCCTCCCCGCGTAACCGCGGTTAAGTCGGTGTGCACCTTTACAGATGTTTTTTCTATGACTATACAAACATTCGACTTGTTTCTTGGACTTTACGTTACAGTCCAAGGAGAATCATGTGAACAGCATAAAAGCAAGACGGTCTGACGACTCCAAACCATAACATTTCCAGATCTACTGACTCAGAATTCCTGTTTCTAGAGGACCGCACCCACATGGCTCTGTGCATCCGCGGCAACTTGGCCTTTCTTTCTTTCCTGAGTTTGGTTAAGAGTAAGGGGCTGATACTGAGTGGACTCAGTTCACAGGTGCCTGAAATTCCCACTTAGCGATGTTCCCTTCCGGCTAATGCTAATAGCTGGGGTGAAGCGTCCTTAATTGCTCCGTCCAGTTATCTAGATGGGTCCAGGTTCCATTCGCAGATGAGGACTAGGGGCTGGAGGCGCTTCCAGATGTGCTGGCGAGGATTGTCTCCCCACTGAGCACTCGTGGCTGAGCTAGGCCTTTCAAAACCAGGTAACTCTCCATCCAGTGGCGCCAGGCTTAGCTGGGGGCCTCAGAATTCTATCAGCTGCGTCTAGGAGTCATCTTCGAATGCAGTGCTCTGGGGAGCCCGCAGGAGCGCGGGGCTAGGAGGGTGCATCGGTGGTCCCGGGGGCCCCTGCAGGTAGGTGTGGTTGGCGCGAAGGCCGTCTCTTGCCGGCAGGGTCCGGAGGGGGCGGTCAGAGTCTGGCACTATAGGCCTCGCCTAGGTATCCGCCCTGCTTCTTGGGCCGCGGCACGGGTTTGGGCCAAGCGCCCCGGCATCTTGCGTTTACGGCTTCCTGAGACGGGCGTGGGACCTAGAAGAAACCCCTCTGCATGACCCCACGAGAACTAAGGACACCCACCCCCTCGTCTCCTGGACGGCTTCATAAGCCAGAGGATCCGGTGGCAGTGCCAAGCAGGGCACCACCCTGGTCATAAGCACCTAAGAGGTGGAGCAAAGTTCAGGCCCCACGGTGGCCCTGGCTTCCCTCTCCCGCCTCCCCGGCGGGACAGTTCCGCACCCGCCCCGGCACTGGAGGGCGCGGCTGGGGTCGGTTTACTTACCCTCAGGAACTGGCCAGAAAAGGCCACTGGAGTCTCGCCCCGTGATGCGCTTAGTCCGTGGAGGGGCCACCCGCAGCTGGAGGGGCGGAGGCTGGAGCTGAGTTTTATTCGTGTTTCGGGGTTTGGAGCTGCCGGGCTTTTCCGCGGGTCTCCTTTCTAGAGGCCCCTTTCCCCAGCTCAACCCTCGGCTTTGCAGGTGGGTGCGTGGGGGCCGGAGGGTCTCAGGAAGCCGCGAGGAGTGTGCGGGCCTGGGCGGGTCTGGGTGCCGTCATTTTTTTGTTGTTGTTATTTAGACGGAGCCTCGCTCTGTCGCCCAGGCTGGAATGCAGTGGCATGATCTCGACTCACTGCAACCTCCATCTCCCGGGTCCAAATGATTATCCTGCCTCAGCCTCCCGAGTAGCTGGGATTACAGGCATGGGCCACCACACCCGGCTAATTTTTGTATTTTTAGTAGAGATGGGGTTTCACTGTCTTGGCCAGGCTGGTCTCGAACTCCTGACCTCAGATGATTCACCCACCTATGCCTCCCAAACTGCTGGGATTACAGCCATGAGCCACTGTGCCTGGCCTTTTTTGGGGGATTTTTCTTAAGAGGTGATACCATACAGAGTGTGTAGTAGTTTTTCTTACTGAAGAAGGAAACAGCATAAAACTTAGCCCTGGTTTAGGATACAGTCCACTCCTTATCTCCTATCAAGTCAGTGTGGGCATGAGTACACTGCTCTGCCCTACACATCACAGGGACAGGGAGCAGTGAGGCCATGGGCCATGCTCTGGGGGACTAGCATCAGCTCTCTCAGCTGGGGGCAGCTTGTTTTCTCCTTTGGACTTCCACCTCACTTACAGCTCAACCCTTGGCTTCCTGAAGGACAGATGGGCAGTTCATTAGAAAGCCTTGCCTGGCTCATCCTCAAACTGACCGCCTCCTCTCCCCCTCCTATCTCATTAGCATTCTCAGCAAAGAAGCAGCATAAAATGGGTTGGTTTGTTTTTTTAAAGCGAGATCTGCCTGTAGCCAGCCCTGTGTTCCAATCTCAGCTCTATCACTTCCCAGATCTGTGCCTCTTTTTGAACCTCAATTTTGTTAGCAGTTAAAATGGGGATATTACCTATTCATACAGTTGTATTAAATAAGGCAGGCAATGAAAAGCCCATAGAACCAGTGGCAGCTTAGCATTGGAAAGGTCTAGGGCAAGTGTCCTGAAGCTATGGTTTTCTACTTAATATAAAGAAACATCACTGGGTGTGGTGGCTCATGCCTGTAATCCCAGCACTTTGGGAGGCCGAGGTGGGTGGATCACGTAAGGTCAGGTGTTCAAGATCAGCCTGGCCAACATGGTGAAACCCTGTCTCTACTAAAAAATACAAAAATTAGCTGGGGCTGGTGGTGAGCGGATGTAATTCCAGCTGCTTGGGAGGCTGAGGCAGGAGAATCACTGAACCCGGGAGGTGGAGATTGCATGAGCCAAGATCTCGCGACTGTACTCCAGCCTGGGCTACAAAAGCAAAACTCTGTCTGAAACACACACACACACACATACACACACACACTCCAATAGTGTGTATGTATCAAAGATAGAGGGGGCAGCCATCTGTGCTTTCGCCCTCTAGCATATAGGAGCTCCTCTCCTTTCAGATGACTTGGTTCCATCTACCAAGAATCTGTCTTTGTAGTTCTGCCCCCACTTCCCACCCCTATCGCTATGGAGAGACTGTAGCATGATGGGATATGCTCTGGATGTGCCATCGGGGACCCTGAAGTATAACGTGAACCCTGCTGCCCCTTAGCTGGAGATCTTGCTTCAGCAAGTGCAATCTGGGCTTTAGTTCCAGATCTGCAAAACAAGGTCTCCCTTCCCATTCTAGCATCTCTGATTTTATGATTCCGGCAAAACTCAAAGTTTCTTCACATCAGGAAAAGATTGAGCATTCATTGTTTAAAGGTTATTTCATAACATACACTCCATTGAGCTATGAAAACAGGGAGTTTGAAAGCTTCACTACCGACTGAGGCTGGCAGGCAGAGGAAAAGCCTGCCACCTTCCATGAACTCCCCACATTTCACATCCTGTCGGTGGAATGGACTTTAAAATTGCTCACAGGAGCTAGAAGGCTCACATGCTGCTGCTGACCCGGGAATTCTCATGCATCACCCCGCTTGACACTCAAGGCTCATATTGGTGAGACCAAGAGTCTCTGGTAAATTCAGGAAAATCTAGAATTCCATAGTACCAGGGGAATCACATAGGATCGGATTTCACCAGCTTTCTCTACTTCAAAATTCTTAGGCTGGCAACCCAGACCAAGTGTACTTTTCTTGAAGTTCATCAGCTACAAAACCATAAGTTTGGGGAGAGAACGCATATGGGGATATGAGGTGCAGAGGGCAAAATGACAATCACACATACATGGATAAACATGAGGGTGGGGAGAATGGGAGAAAAACCCGTTCTGGAATTCCTGTCCTTGTCTCTTCACTCCTCCTATTCATTGCAGTATGGAAACCACTTAGCTGCAGACAAACGATTTCCTAGGCATGTTCTTGGGACCATTCCAGTAAATCATGTCCTTTTCTACCCCTGGGAAAGTCTCTCCCTTGCTTGGGTCATAACTCAAAACTACAGCTTCGAGATACTTGCCCTAGACCCTGCTTCCAGTCTGCCTGTAGTGAGCAGAGGCTCTGTAAGTATGGTGTGTGCACCAGTGCCAATGGCCTGAGCTCCAAGAATGACCCACAGTAAAAGACAAGCCAGGCCAGGCACTGTGGCTCATGCCTGTAATCCCAGCACTTTGGGAGGCCAAGGCAGGAGGATTACTTGGGCTCAGGAGTTCAAGACCAGCCTGGGCAACATGAAGAAACCCCATTTCTACAAAAAATACAAAAATTATCCAGGCATAGTGGCATGTGCCTGTCGTTTCAGCTACTCAGGAGGCTGAGGTGGGGGTGTCACTTAAGCCCAGGAGATCCAGGCTGTGGTGAGTTATGATGGCACCACTGCACTCCAGCCTGGGCAACAGAGCAAGACCCTGTCTCAAACAAAACAAAACAAAAACAAAATCAAAAGACAAGATAACGAGGAGATGTGTCTAGGGTCATAGAGTTCCCGCTTCTGACAAAACCTGTCCTCCAGAACTAGAAGAGACAACATTTTCATTTCTCTAACCTAAAAAATTTCAAACAAATATCAAAAATGTGATTTTACTAGTAAGTCTTATATTTACACATAAACTTTCTGGGAATCTATCTCCCTAAGCAATGGTTCCTACTAAAATGCGATGATATCTAGTGATTTTGTAAAAAACACTGAAACAAGTTGATGGGATGAAACCAGGAGTACAGGCAGCTTCCGGGCAGAGTCAATCAACTTTTTCTGTAAAGGACCAGAGAGCCAATACCTTAGACTGTGGGCCATGAGGTCTTTGTCACAACTCAACTCTGTCCTCATAGCACCAAAGCAGCCACAGACATGTGGCTGTGCTCCAATAAATATTTATAGGCTGAAATTTGATTTTCATGTAATCTTCACGTATCATAAACTGTCATTCCTCTTTTGAGTTTTTTTTTCAACCATTAAAAAATTAAAAAGCTATTCTTGGCTCTCAGGTTTGTACAAAAACAGGTGGTAGACTGAATTCTGCCCACAGACCAGAGTTTGCCAAGCTCTGATTTAGAGGCTTCCCAGGGCAAAAATGCTAACAAGTTAGTTTGGTTTTTGGTTAATGTAACCTTCCCCTATGGGCACTGGCACTTTAAAATAAGATCAGCAGATAAGGAAAATGAAAGTCAAAGGATAAGTTATTAATAGAGGAATTTCAAAAGAGTAGGGAAAAATGTTTTGAAGAAGGTCCCTCAGCTGACATTTTGTAAACAACTGTTAACTTTACCTTCAGGTGGAGTGAGTTTCACCTTCGTCAAGTTCAGTAGACTTCTGTTGAGCTGTTACATTCCAGGAACACACTAAGTGCAAAGATGATGCCAAAGCAGCCCCTGCCTTCTGGGAGGGACAACTGCTGTTAAACAATGAGAGATCCTTTCCATTTAGTGATGGGATTGATTCCTTCATCGAACCATTTGTTTTTTTTTGTTGTTGTTGTTTTTTTTTTTTTTTTTTTTTTTTTGAGACAGAGTCTTGCTCTTGTCACCCAGGCTGGAGTGCCATGGCACAATCTTGGCTCATTGTAACCTCTGCCTCCCAGGTTCAAGTCATGCTCCTGCCTCAGCCTCCCAAGGAGCTGAGATTACAGTCACGGCCTCCACATCTAGTTAAGTTTTGTATTTTTAGTAGAGATGGGGTTTTGCCATGTTGGTCGGGCTCAAACTCCTGACCTGGTGATCCGCCCCCCTCGGCCTCCCAAAGTGCTGGGATTACAGGCATGAGCTCATTGAACAAACATTGATTGAGCAAGCCAGGCCCTGTGTCAGGTGCTACCCATTTCAAGGTAAATAAGTTCTGAAGATGTTTATGGTAAACAACTTCCTTGCTCATTATTAAATAAGAACCTTGTTTTTGTTTGCTTGAGGGAAAAGACAGAGGCCGAGGGGTGGCTCAACCAGATGGAAGAGTAAAGGGGAGATCAAAGTGTGACTTCTCTGCCTTAGCAGGGCTGGAGTTGGGTGAAGTGCCTAGCTTGCAAAATTTAAGAAGGAGCCTCGTGCAGTGGCTCACACCTGTAATCTCAGCACTTTGGGAGGCTGAGGCAGGAATATCACTTGAGGCCAGGGATTTGAGACCAACCTGGGCAACATAGTGAGACCCTGTCTCTACAAAAAATAAAAAAAGTTAGCTGGGTGTGGTGGTGCCTGCCTGTACCCCAGCTACTCAGGAGGCTGAGGCGGGAGGGAGGATCACTTGGACCCAGGAGTTGGAGGCTGCAGTGAGCTACAATTGTACTGCGACACTGTGGCCTGGGTGACACAGCAAGATCCCATCTCTTAAAGAGTAAAATAAAAAATGTAAGGAGGCATTCATGTGCAAGTACTTGTACGACTTGAGAGTAAGCACCTCCTTAAATGTGGCACCCTATCGTGCCCTACTTGTCACCCCCTAGTCCAGCCTGTGCATTGGCTCCTCCTAAGGATGCTGTGGTCCCAGGAGGACTTGGACCTCCAGTTTCACTTTAGAGCCCACAGACTCCCTGACTCTCCTCTCCCTCCCCAGCAGCACTGCTATGCATACTTCCTTCAGCTAGAGAGAAAGATGCCATCAAATAGCAGGAGCTATGTCCGGCCCATCAGAGCCACCAGATCTCACTCTCTGTCCACTCACCTGGCTCCAAGGAGTCCACACTGGAATGGGCATTTGTGGGTTTTGGACACATAGTGCTCATGTCCCCTTCCTAAGATGCCCCAATTTTCAGGTGTAGAATTGAGGAATGACCTCTTTTTCAGTGTACATAGCCTTATGGAACTCCTCCCAGGGCCTTACCGTCCCAGGGCCGAGGCTGGTATGAAGCCCAAGACCTGGCCATTGGTGCTCCCCTACAGAACCCGGAGTACTGAGCTGAAGGAACTGGTTTCTTTTTCTTGCCACCAACCACCGTGACCCCTACAGTCCCTCTGAGGAATGCCCATGATACACAGTACACCATACCTCAGAGCCCTGCTTCTCAAGGTGTGGCCCACAGGCCGGCAGCACCGGCATCACCCAGAGGTGGCCAGAAACGCAGAGGCTGGAGCCAGCCCCGACCACAGCAGAATCTGCATTTGGACAACATCCCTGGTGGGCTCCGGTGCTCATTTAAGTGTAGAGAGTGCCTCTCTACACCTTTCCTTACACTCCCACTGAATTTCACAGCCGCGGGGGCCTGGGGAAGGGACCTGTCTTGATGTGCATGAGTAGCTGAAACTGAAGGAGCCTCTGGGCTGGCCCTGCCTTTCCAGATGACCTCACTCCCCGAGGACTCCTCAGCTACGGGCTTCTCAGATGCACTCACCAGGTGCATAGTGGATGGCTGACTCTAAAAGAAGACAAATTGGGCAGTGAGCTCAGAAAATAACATTTGAACAAACCTCTCTCCAGAGAAGCCCCGCCCCTTCCAAGGTGTGGAGCAATGGAGGCCAGAGACGCCTGAGGTTCCTTCACAGGGTAAAGCTTCGATACAAAGTCCCTCGAGCTGAGATGGTGGTGGCTGTGGCTCCTTTTCTCTAGAGAAGGAACCTACTGTATCTTTTTAGGTGGATCAGGAGTGAAGAAAGGGCATGAATAACTCTAATATTCATAGGTAGTGTGCCATGTACCAGGCCCCAGACAGGTTTCACCTTTTATTCTTATTTATTTATTTGAATAGAGACAGGGTCTTATTCCATCGCCCAGGCTGGAATGCAGTGGTGCAGTCATAGCTCACTGCAGCCTTGACCACCTGGGCTCAGGCGATCCTCACGCTTCAGCTTCCCAAGTAGCTGGCACTACCAGTGCATGCTACTATGCCTGGTTAATTATTAGAAATTTTTTTTGGCTGGGCGCAGTGGCTTATGCCTGTAATCCCAACACTTTGGAAGGCCGAGGGGGTGGATCACAAGGTCAGGAGTTCAAGACCAGACTGGACAACATGGTGAAACCCTGTGTCTACTAAAAAATACAAAAATTAGCTGGGTATGGTGGCTTGTACCTATAATCCCAGCTTCTCGGGAGGCTGAGGTAGGAGAATTGCTTGAACCAGGACCCCGGAGGTGGAGGTTGCAGTGAGCTGAGATCACACCACTGTACTCCAGCCTGGGCTACAGAGCAAGACTCCATCTCAAAAAAAAAAAAAGAAAAAAAAGAAATTTTCTTTTTTTGTAGAGATGAAGTCTCACTGTGTTGCTCAGGCTGGTCTTAAACTCCTGGGCTCAAGTGATCCTCCTGCCTCGACCTCCCTAAGTGCTGGGATTACAGATGTCAGTCACCAGACCTGGCCTTTTTTTCTTTTTCTTTTTAAAAGATGGGGGTCAGAGCAACAGTCACTCAGGCTGGAATGCAGTGGCAAGATCACAGCTCATTGTAGTCTCCATCTCTTGGGCTCAAGCGATCCTTCCACCTCCGGCTCCCAAGCAGCTAGGACTGCAGGGCTGTACCACCACACCTGGCTAATTTAATTAAAAAGCTTTTTTTTTTCCTTGGTAGAGATAGGGTCTTGCTTATTGTCCAGGCTAGTCTTGAACTCCTTTCAAGCAGTCCCCCCATGTCGGCCTCCCAAGTAGCTGGGATAGCTTTTATTCTTTAACACAACTATAAGGAGCAAACTGACATTCAGAGAGGCTGAGTAAACTGAAATTCAGAAAAGCTGAGTAGCTCACTTCAAATCCCGCAGTTGGTAACTGGGAAGCAGAAGGATTGAACTCAGGTTTTTATCAGTGTTGCAGATTCACAAAAGCACATGCAACATAACACATGCAGTATAAAAGTTGTTGGCGTGTCCTCATACGATCAATGATAGTGGTGATGCTGATGGCTCTGAGTGTGGGGGAAGGCGGGTGGTGGCCTTGGGAGAGTCCAGGGCACAGACCAGGGGCTTGCGGAGGGCTCAGCTCTCTGTGGTGGTATTAGACTGACGAGATGTTCAGCTAGCGTGAGATATCCTTTGCACCAAAGGCATTTGTAACTCAAGATAAAACATCACTAAACTAGGAAGTGGAAATAAGACTACATAAATTCAGATTTTTTTCCATAATGATTTTGTCAATGCCTTTTTTTTTTTTTTTTGAGACAGGGTCTCACTCTGTTGCCCAGGCTGGAGTGCAGTGGTGTGATCACAGCTTACTGTAGCCTCAACTTGGGACCACAGGCATGTGCCACCACACCCAGCTAGTTTTGTATATTTTTTGGAGAGATAGAGTTTTGCCATGTTGCCCAGGCTGGTGTTGAACTCCTTGGCTCAAGCTATCCTACTGCCTCGACCTCCCAAAGCGCTGGGATTTGGCATGAGCCAATGCTTTTTTGAAATATAAAATAACAAAATTCTACCATTGTTTCTCATTCTTTTGGGTGCTATGCTTTTGTGAATGCACTCAGAACAAACCCCTGTAGGACAATCCAGCTCTAATGAGTGGCGAGCTGACCTCCTGCTTCCTTTTAATTCCAGATCTGAGGCTAAGGGATGTTTGCTCATTTATTGGAGGTGGCAGTGATTCCTGCACCGGAAAGACCAGTGGTGTGCACCCTGCTTAGAGAGGTGAGTAGGCTGAAAACTTGCATAGTCATTTCTCAAGCATTTCTGGAGTGCCTGCTATCCTCATCCCTGGGCTCTCAGTCAAGAATGTAATTGAAGCCCCAGGACAATAGAGTGTGAAAGGAAAGATGTTCCCTGGTGTCAGATGCCCTGGCCAGCCAGAACCAAAAGCATGGAGTAGATGCTTGGCTTTTATTCTTGGTGCTGGCTGGGTCCATGTCCTGCCCTACACCCGAAATCCGCTTTACGCAAAAGGCAAACCTAACTCGAAAGCTCCAGCTCAGGCCTCCTCCGGCATCTCTAGAACCTGATGTGACTGAGAACAGCCTGCTTCTTCCCGCCAACCCCCCCTGTTTAAAGGTTAAACACACAAAGGCAGGAGGGGCAAGCCCAACAGGGGGAACCGCAAAGCAGCCCCTCAGATGCTAACAGTTTCACCAGAGGACCAGGATATTGTTATTGTCTAAACTCCACTTCTAAGTGCCCTAGGAAACCCTGTCGTGTCTGACAGCAAGATCAACAAGGAGGGGAGCTAGGTTTTCATAGTGTCACTGAGAAGTCCCCAGGAAACCTAACCCCGGGTACAAACCCCAGTGTGCTCTGGGGATACACAACACCTGGACACCTCTTCTGGATGCCACTGGGGAGGCACTTCCTGGAGAGCTGGTGATGGCTGGTCATTGGGGTCTACTCAGGCCCTCTTCCCACGCTGGAGAGGGGCTGTTCTTACGGCTCACCAGTGCTGGACTTTAGTGCTGACGGGTGGTGAAGTGTGCTTCCGTGAGATTTAAGGGGGAGGTGGTCCCGCTGGGCTATCAGGCTAACTCACCACTGGCCCTGACACATCCCGATGAATCATCCTGGTGAAATGAACATCAGAGGCAGCCTTGAAGGAGAAAATGACAGCACACTAGGGCAGCCTGACAGGTGAGTAGGGAAGAGGTGAGGGGCGGCCTTGTCTTTGAATCCTGGGGACTTCCAAGGGCTGATCGCCAGGATCTGAGACTATTTAAAGAACACAGCAATAGAAGTTGCTCACCATTGAGTTTGCTATCCAGGCACCGTACTAAAACTTTTCATGCAATATCTTAGTTATTCATGCTCTGAATGTTAGGATGCAGGGTGCTGTTATTATGATCCCCATTTTGCAGATGGGGAAATAATCACAGAGAAGTTGAGCAGCTTACTTTAAGTCACACAACTAGTTAGTGGCAGGGGTGGGTTTTAAATTCTGGTCTAATTTCGAAGGCTGGGATTGTACATACTATCTAGGCTGCCTCGTTAGTGGGGCAGTTAAGTTTTCTCTATGGCTGCTTCCTCCTTCTATCACTGTTCATCATCCAGTAATTAAGGGTCTTCCCAGAACTGAGGCCTGGGGCAGTGCATCATTCACTTTTATCAATACTGGGTCTAGACAAGGGGTACAGGAAAGAGCCCAGTGGCTGTGGTGAAGGCATGTCTTAAGCTCAAGTTTGTGTGTTTTTGCGGGGGGAGCAGGACAGATGAGGGAGGGGCCAAGACAGAGATAACGTGCAGTAGATTTCTTCAAGGCCTCACCCCACCAGTTTGGCAAAAATTGTTTTGTTTCTCTTTTAAGAACCTGAGGCCTGGAAATCAAAAAAGGAGTCCAGGCTGGAGTGGGAATCACTACATAGTTAAAAACCAACTTAACACTATATTTAGGGTATGTCTGTGCTTAAATGAAATAGTTTTTTTTTTTAAGTGTATGTTTTCATTTCTGTATGTAATATCCATATTACAAAAAATCTCCTATCAGTCCTAGTTGAGAGAACAAAAAAAATTAGAAAAACCCAATGATCAAAAATAGGAGAGCAAATTATGGCACATTGACCAGAAGACGAGGTGAGCAACACAGGAAGATGCTCATGCAAATTTTTTTGAATAAAAACCAACATTTTGAATAAAAAGCCTTCCATAAACCCACAGGCAAAACATATGGAAAATAAAAGTTATTTTTTCCCCACTGGTGACCTTTTTTTCCTTCATAGACTTTCTCGATTGTTTTTATAATGCTTTGTGACAAATACAGAATGTACACAATTAAATGGTGGCATTTACCTTATGTGTACTTTTTGCTTATTTCCCTTGCAACTCTGTATCCAAATGTAGCAAATAGCTTTTCATTTGAACTTGCAAATTGCTGCATGAAATTTAAATATTCCTTTAAATACACAACCCACATGGATTGCTGTTATACAAATTGGAATGAATTTTTCAGGTTCAAGTCATTTTTATCCAAATTTAATTATCCATTTTTTGTTTGTTTGTTTGTTTGTTTTTGAGACGGAGTTTTGGTCTTATTACCCAGGCTGGAGTGCAATGGCCCGATCTCGGCTCACAGCAACCTCCGCCTCTTGGGTTCAGGCAATTCTCCCGCCTCAGCCTCCCATGCAGCCGGGATTCCAGGCATGGGCCACCATGCCCAGCTAATTTTTTGTATTTTTAGTAGAGACGGGGTTTCACCATGTTGACCAGGTTGGTCTCGATCTCTCGACCTCATGATCCACCCGCCTCAGCCTCCCAAAGTGTTGGGATTACAGGCTTGAGCCACTGCGCCCGGCCTGTTTGTTTTTTGAGAGGGAGTTTTGTTCTTGTTGCCCAGGCTGGAGTACAATGTCACAATCTCGGCTCACTACAACCTCCGCCGCCTCCCAGGTTCAAGCAATTCCCCTGCTTCAGCCTCCCGAGTAGCTGGGATTACAGGCATGTCCCACTATGCCCAGCTAATTTTGAATTTTTAGTAGAGGTGGGGTTTCTCTATGTTGATCAGGCTGGTCTTGAACTCTGGACCTCAGGTGATCTGCCCCCCTCGGCCTCCCAAAGTGTTGGGTTTATAAGCATGAGCCACTGTGCCCGGCTAATTATCCATGTTTATCAGGAATATCTTGTTTCTTGGGTAGGAACCAAAACCAGGAGAGCAAAAGAGGAGCTCGCAGCCCCCAGCAGTTCATATTAAAACAGCACTGAGACCCAGTTCTCTTTCACCCACTGCCCCACCAGTCCTCTCTCTTGGAAGAATGGAAAATCGGTTATCTGGAGACACTCAGGGCTCCTAGCCCGTTAGGGAGGCTCCGAACTTGGCTGAGGCTTCTGAAGTCTGGCAGCCCGAGCAGGTCCAGCGACTATAGGAATCAGCCTGGGGAGCCTTCTCATGGAATAAGTGAATATTAGCAGTGATCCTCATCCATTTGCTTTACCAGAAATCAAAGGCTCCCTCAGACCTCCCTGGTGGAGTAGGAAGCTGATTTTCTAGGCTCTAAGAGTGTATATGTGTATTCATTTATACTCTACTCTTTCCTCTAAAGCTTAAGAGATGCTCTAGCATTAAAGCAAGGTATGATAAGACCAAAAATTAAAAACCAAAAGAAAACAACAACAGCAACACACAACTAACTACAGGGCCTACAGCGAGGAATGAGAGGTGGGTCAGAGGAGGATTTTCAAATGACAATTTGGTAGCAAACTTACAATCATGAACCAGAACTTTCGTAGCCAGAGTAAATAATCAAAGCATTTCTTTTTTTTTTTTGAGATGGAGTTTCTTGTTGTTACCCAGGCTGGAGTGCAATGGCGCGATCTTGGCTCACCGCAACCTCCGCCTCCTGGGTTCAGGCAATTCTCCTGCCTCAGCCTCCTGAGTAGCTGGGACTACAGGCACGCGCCACCATGCCCAGCTAATTTTTGTATTTTTAGTAGAGACGGGGTTTCACCTAGTTGACCAGGATGGTCTGGATCTCTTAACCTCGTGATCCACCCGCCTTGGCCTCCCAAAGTGTTGGGATTATAGGCTTGAACCACCGCGCCCGGCCAATCAAAGCATTTTTAAACTAGCCGAGCTCTTGTTTCTAAGACTTGAGAGGCCAGGGTGAGTGGTGATTTGCCTGTGTCTGGATACCCCTGAGAAAATTATACAGTATGTCCAGGAAAGCCTCTTCTACTGGTTTGAGATGGTTAAAAATCTTTCAGAAAGGGGGCATGACATGTTTTCCATGTAGTCTTGTATTATTTACTCTCAATCTGTCATGTAGTCATATCTGGTTTTATTATTTTTGAGAGTGTTTGTGCATATATTCAGTTGCCTCCATAGACTCCTTGAGAGCAAGACATCTATTGTACTTTCTCTCTATTGTCCTGCAATCCCCAACCTTTAAAACAGACCAGGATTTACCCAGGAAATACACAAAATATACATTCTCCACTTTCAATACACAAAATATTGATCAGCCATTATTAATAACCATTCTTAGAATTAAGCAATATTCCTGTTCTCTCTCCCTCTTTTTCTCTTTCTTCCTCTCCTTCTCTTCACTTGAATAAACTTCTGCTCTAATCTCTTTCTCTTCCTCCAAAAAAAAAAAAAAAAAAAACAGACCAGGATTTACCGTCACGATGTGTGCTGGCTTCTCAGCCCCTAGCCCCACGCAGCATCCGCGAAGAGGTGCCAACTCTTCTGCTCCTCTGGCCCACCCGAGCCCAAAATACAGTCCCTAAAGTACTGTAAACCATGCTTTTTTTTTTTTTTAATTTCGAGATGGAGTTTCACTTTCATTGCCTAGGCTGAAGTGCAGAGGCACGATCTCAACTCACTGCTGCCTCTGCCTCAGTCTCCAGAGTACCTGGGATTACAAGAGCCTGCCACCATGCCTGGCTAATTTTTTGTATTTTTGGTGGAGACGGGGTTTCACCATGTTGGCCAGGCTGGTCTCAAACTCCTTACCTCAGGTGATCCACCCACCTCAACCTTCCAAAGTGCTGGGATTACAATGTGGGCCACTGCACCTGGCCTGTAAACCATTCTTAAGTGGAAATATAATTTGTCTTTTAGACCAAATTATGAATCTTAATTTTAATAATTCTAGTTACTAGAAGACAATATGGAATTTCTTTCTGTGTCTGAGAGAAAATGAGCAGAACAAGAACTTAGAGTAACAAAATATTGGAGCCAGGGGGGAAGAATGAAAGCCAGAAAAAGAGGCATGGCGGATCGGAGTTTTCTTTTTGTTTTTTTTTTTTTTGAGACCGAGTTTCGCTCTTGTTACCCAGGCTGGAGTGCAATGGCGAAATCTCGGCTCACCGCAACCTCCACCTCCTGGGTTCAGGAAATTCTCCTGCCTCAGCCTCCCGAGTAGCTGGGATTACAGACACGCGCCACCGTGCCCAGCTAATTTTTTTTATTTTTAGTAGAGATGGGGTTTCACCCTGCTGACCAGGATGGTCTCGATCTCTTGACCTCGTGATCCACCCGCCTCGGCCTCCCAAAGTGCTGGGATTACAGGCGTGAGCCACCGGGGTTCCATTTCTGATATTTACATCGCTGGACTTTTGGCCACTGTGCTGACTCCTTTTGGGAATAGTGATGCGGCTCACTTCAGATACAGGCGTCCTTGACCACAGCATGTTGCAAGCAGTTCATTGGTCAGTGTTTCATTGTGAAACACTTCATTCCACAGAGGAAGTGAGGTGGAGCAGAGGTGCAGAATGTGGGCAGCCCATCCAATCCCAGCTCACCAGAAGGCTGAAGGGCTATATTACACCAGTGCAGGCATCTGAGAGTTTAACACTGGATTCATGAGTCTAAACAGTAGTTGCACTGGAAAGGCAGCATTCCAGATCCTTTCTGAGTGTCTCTGGAGTTGAAAGCAGACCAGGACTTACAATAATGATGTGTGTCGGGCCCTCTGACTCTACCCCCACGCAGCATCTGCCAAGAGGAGCCGACTCTTCTGATCCTCTGGCCCACGGGTGCCCAGCTGGCCCCTCGGGAGACATAACAACTGCTCCCCTGCCACACACTTTTCACCTTTCTGGTTATTAGCTTCCCTCTGGAGACAGTGGATTCCACGGTTACACAGGATCTGCCTAGTAGATCCTCTAGAATGAATGAGGGTTGAACTGCCTTCATTTACGTCTCATGCCAGGCCTAAGAGCAGTGGCTCAAGCCTGTAATCCCAGCACTTTGGGAGGCCGAAGCAGGCAGATCACGAGGTCAAAAGATCGAGACCATCCTGGCCAACAGGTTGAAAGCCCATCTCTACTTTAAAAATACAAAAATTAGCTGGACATGGTGGTGGGTGCCTGCAGTCCCAGCTACTCGGGAGGCTGAGGCAGGAGAATCATTTGAACCTGGGAGGCGGAGGTTGCAGTGAGTGCCATGGCACTCCAGCCTGGTGACAGAGCAAGACTCTGTCTCAAAAAAAAAAAGCATTCTTTGCCTCCTGTGCACAGGTGTTAACAACTCAAACACAAACTTTGAAACTGTTAATTGAGCTTTGTTTCTCGGCCAATTGTGGGGTACCATGGCCATGTAGTGAATATCCTCCCGGCCCGGGGCTTTTCATTTCAAAACGAAAAAGTTACTTTCAGTTTCCCTAAGGACCTAATGCAGGTGTTAAAAAAGGACTGGAGCTAAGGAGCAGAAGAGGGAGTCTACACACATTGCCCATTAGGTTCTCAGCCCTCAGGAAGTGAGTGGGCAGGTGGAGAGGTGCAGTGAAACCACCTCCTTCAGGGATGGGGAAATCAATGCCCCGCTGGTAACATTAACCTGGGCCGCTGGCCTGTGAGCACAGAGTGAATGCAAAGCCAGCACCTCTGGTTTCCAGGCTCTACACTGCACTGCTGCCTCCACGGGAGGTACTTAACTCTGAGCAAGCCACTAAATCTTTCTAGGTCTTGTTTTTCTCCATCCTCAATGATCCTAAGGCTCCTTCCAGTTCTGAAGCAGCATTTAAGTTTAGGGCAGCCGCCCTGGCAGGCCTTCATAAGGCCTTCACCCTAGGTTCTCCATGGCTTCGGTAACAAATGGAAAGAAAACTCTCACGGGCAGCAGACCAGCCTTTTCCTCTGGGTTGATGTCCATTTGTCAAAAATTTGGCAAAAGTTACATTCGTATTAGTGAAATCTCAGCATAGCTTAATTCATTGTTTGACAGACAAAATTTATGACATCTGTTGGAGGAATGTAGCTCTGAAAACCCTCAGTGTCAGAAAGTCTGTGTAATGGAAGGAATACTTCTTGCACTGCCCGACGTTTCTGATCTCTTTCCAAACCCTTGTCTCCAGTTCTGGAAATGATGGCTCCCTGAATGCCCTAGCGCTCTTTGTTTTGATTGCAGAATTCAGACTTTTTCCCCCCTGCATATACATCTGATTATAGATTAAAAAGGATTAGCTACAAATAGTGTTGACAAGTTGAAAAAATGGTTAACACACCCTCAAATATCTTGAGTAAAAAAGACAGATATAGTCATATTATTTTTTCCTGGCGAAAAAAGAAATCAGGCCCAAAGTATTGAACTCTGGAGGATATAAACCAGCATTTGCAAAAATTAGATTTTGTTTCTGCTAATGACGACTCTAGAGCAGTAAGGAGGGGAACTATTCTCTTCAATATCAGTGCCAAAAAGTTCAGAATGTAGCCACAAAGCGCTTTTCTTTTTTCTCTTAATAACTGATTGTAGGCCAGGCACAGTGGCTCACGCCTGTAATCCCAGCACTTTAGGAGGCCAAGGTTGGAGGATTACTTAAGGTCAGGAGTTTGAGACCAGCCTGGGCAACATGGTGAAACCTCATCTCTACTGTTTTGAGTATTCTCTTTATTTTTATACAAAAATTAGCCAGGAATGTAGCCCTGAAAACCCTCAATGTCAGAAAGTCTGTGTAATGGAAGGAATACTTCTTGCACTGCCCCTATCAATTCATGCTGGTATCATTCGAACTCCTGACCTCAAGCCAGGCATGGTGGCATGCAGCTGTAATCCCAGCTACTCGGGAGGCTGAGGCATGAGAAACACTTGGACCTGGAAGGGGGAGGTTTCATTGAGCCAAGATCACACCACTGCACTCCAGCCTAGGCAACAGAGACTCCATCTAAAAAAAAAAACAGACTCAACATAAATTTATATTTTTTGAAGATGTTTGTTGGGCATGGTGACTCATGCCTGTAATCCCAGCACTTTGGGAGGCCGAGGCGGGTGCATCATGAGGTCAAGAGATCGAGACCATTCTGGCCAACATGGTGAAACCCCATCTGTACTAAAAGTACAAAAAATTAGCTGGGTGTGGTGGTGCCTGCCTGTAGTCCCAGCTACTCAGGAGGCTGCGGCAGAATTGCTTAAAACCGGAAAACGGAAGTTGCAGTGAGCCGGGATGGCGCTACTGTACTCCAGCCTGGTGATAGAGCAAGAGTCTGTCTCAAAAAAAAAAAAAAAAAAAAAGATGCTTATGTTTTTACCCGGAGTCCTTTCTCTGTGGAGTTCCACAATGTTTTACTCTGAAAAGGGCAACCATTCCAGCTGTTCATTCTGAAACCCCTGGGCCTCCTCAGTTTCAGCAATGGAATTCAGAATATGAATCTTGAATTCTCTCTCTACACTTCATGGTTCTCTGAATGGTGAGCATATCAGCTTCCAGCCTTGGCCTTTCCATACTGAAAAGTGCTAATCTGTACCCTGACCTCACAGGCTGGCATGTTCAGAGGTTATCACACTTGGCCATACCCCAGGGATGTACCATGTAGAGACAGGGCTGTTCTCCTTTTTATATTAATTTGAAAGATGAGGTAATCATTCTTTGCATTGGCATGATGCTTCATAATTAACTGATCTCATCGGATCCCTGGAACCCAGACGGGAAGTTAGATGTGAAACCACTCCCTCACGGTCATGTCAGCTGCTAAACGGTTGACTCAACCTCCATCTTCCCAGCCTCCTCCTCTCCTAATTATACCTGAGGCTTCATGTTTTCACCTGTATCTAGGAACTGTTTTTCTTCTGCTGTAAAATGTTTGAAACAAGGGGAAGAAGATTCCAGCCAGGGCTCAGGAGTCACACAGGATAAGAGTTTTAAGCCCAACCCCACTACTTGGGAGCTACTGAACTGAGTCTCTGAGCCTCAGCGATGTGAGGGTTAAGTGGAATAACCCTTGTGAGTAGAAGTTCTTTAGCACACATAAATGGCACCTGAAAGTATTCATAACCATCATCATCGTTTGGAGTAAGGTTAGTACTCCCTTAGCTTCACAAGGATGGGTACTATCCTCTGTAGTGGCCTTTGGAGCACAAATGACAAGTTGAGGACCACAGCAGTTAACCTTTTTTTATTTTTTGAGATGGAGTCTCACTCTGTCGTCCGGGCTGGGGTGCAGTGGCACAATCTCGGCTCACTGCAACCTTTGCCTCCCAGGTTCAAGCGATTCTCCTGCCTCAGCCTCCAGAGTAGCTGGGATTATAGGTGCACACCACTATGCCTGGCTAAGTTTTGCAATTTTCGTAGAGACAGGGTTTCACCATGTAGGCCATGCTGGTATCGTTCGAACTCCTGACCTCAAGGATTCACCTGCCTCAGCCTCCCAAAGTGCTGGGATTACAGGCGTGAGCCACCATGCCTGCCTGAGCAGTTAACTTTTATGGAACAAGCCTTTGGTGCCTGGCATTGTGCCATGTACTTGAAGTGGTTATGGATTTGATTTCCACAATTACAAACTATGACCTAGCTAGCTAATCTCACCTCCATTTTAAAGATGGAGCAGCTTGGATTTCGGGACTTGACAGGTTAGGTAGCCTAATAAAGGTGGAGTTATGATTTGAAGCCAGATCTGGCTCCCCACATGAAAGACGGCCAGGTTTAGGAAAGACTTCCATGACTACAGTGGTGCAGAGCGGGTTTTTTCCTAGCTCAGGACTGGCAGAGGTGAGCCTAGGGGTGCTGAAACTGTGGGGAGGTTGAGACCAGAGCATTTATTTGCCGTGAGCAAGGTGACAGCTTCTGGGCCCCTGCTAGGATTCTTGGCCTTATAGCCTTTGTCTTTCTGTGGAGAAAAGACTCCTGATTAAGGGGCATGGAAGAGCAGTTACAGAGATATTGAATACTTCCAAATGAAAAGATATCTGCATCCAAATGAGTTTTCATAGATGTCCATTCTCCTGTTTGCTTTTGGTGAGAACATCCTTTTTCTTCCCTGCAGTACAACTTAAGCCAGGATTGTGTGTAATCTATTTTGTTTGCTTAAAGTTTTCAGCAGCTAGGAAAATGACTGATGATATTTTTAGTTTCTAAGTCGGAGAAAATGGAGATGTACTGGAATTGAGAACTCATGAGCTGGGACGCAGAAATTCATAAAGACTCACTAAAGCAGTACTTTAAGTCAAATCACCCTGCTGGGCCACAACAGTAGATTTGGCACTTTAACCTATCATTTATTCATGTGTGGCTATGTCACTTCCAGAGACTTCCCTGATATGTCAGAAGAAAAATCCCCAAACCAGTAAAATCACTGCGGAAGTCCCACATGTATGTGCAGATATACACCAATAACATTGAAAATTACTTTTGGAAAGGTGCTCTCTTGCTTGGTTATAACTTTAACAGACCAAAATAATGCTGCTCTTAGTGTTTCTGAAAAGGTAACACATGAAACCTAGTTTCTCCTGGACTCTGGGATATTGTTCTGAGAACCCAGAGTCCAGGGTTTTGTGGGGGAAGGCAGGTCAGCTGCACGATCAAAAGTTCACCAATTAAGAACATACAAATGACAGGACCACCAAATTTAGAAAATGTCCTACAATATGTATTTTATTCCGTTATCATTATACAATGTTTACATAGTTATAACTCTCAAGAAAATGTCCTTTACCAATTTTATGTAGTGTCTAAATCTTTCACTTTAACATGAAGAACTGAAGAGTGGAAATCCACATTGATTATCATCCTGTGGACTGTCATGAGCTGCACATGTGCCAATCAGAAAGGAATGGAAGTCTCGGAAGAGCAACGTGGCTTACAGACCCTAGGCTTTAGTGAATTCAGGCATGCGGGATCCACAGTCTCATCTCGTAGTAAAACTCAAGACAAAATAAATTAGCGTTGGACAGAGTTCTACATTGTACAATATTGAACAAAAGACCACAGGGGGACCTTTTGTTTAAAGTAGCACCAATGCACACCTGCTTGTGTTTCCAACATTAATCTTCCTGTTGACTCTGTCATTGGCACTTTGAATGGAACTTTTTCTGCTTTAGTGAGGATTCCTACGCTGACTAAGCATACTGTGTTGCTAAACTCTACAAAGTGTGGCAACATCAACCTGGGAAATGGCACATTTAAACCATTACCGCCCTGACATGGGTTTGCCTTTTCGTGTGTCTTCCCCACCCCCTGACCTAGCTGGTATTTTGTGGATGTTTCTGTGACAGTGGTAAAAGTAAATAAAAATGCATTTAAGGGGCAAGCAGTTGTTTAAAAACAAAACAAAAAACTGAAAGGATGTGGTCGCAGCTAAGGAGGGTTCACATGTTGTTTAACTCCAGTAAAGTCTGATCCAGCATCTGATGCATACTAAGGTTTTCTTCTTTGGCATGAGCCACTTTCTCTGTGGTGGGATTAGAAAATTAAGTATGAATAGCTGTGCTTTGGACACAATGGTGGTTTGTACAGTTAGGCAGGCAAACATCAATCACAAACACAGGATGAGATGATTAGAACTAGGCATGCTTGTAAGACATCACTCATTTCTAGACAAGAGCCTAAGTCGGGGGGAGGATGTCTTTGACTCAAAGGAGCCACGGCACGGATTCTCACAGAGCAGTCGGGTGCACCTCCACCAACACTTCCCTACGAGGATAAAACACACATGAGGTTTGGTGAAGGTTCACTGACTGTGCCGTGGGAACAGGGAGAGGAAAAAACCGAATGCAGCTGCAGCGCTGCTTTACAAACTGGAGAAGTCACTAACAGCAGACATTTCCGAGGGACGGGCAGTTAAAAGTCTGGGAGTTGTGCAGTAACACAAACTCACAGAAACAAAGATGACATAAATAGGTTTTCTGAGAACTTTTAAAATGATTTCTGTTGCTCATAAAGAAAAATACCACTGTTTCATGCACACTTCATTAGGACATTCTTACTATTTTTATAATGTTCTATTTGTTATTAGCATGACATTCTCCCCAGACTCCAACAGCACCGTTAGACTGAATAAAGCCTACCTTTCAGACAGCCAGGGGCTTCTGGCATGAGTTCCTGTTTTCAAAAGCTATTTTGCCCAAGCATAGGTACATTTAATCATATTTCAGACACTATACCAGATATTTATGTTAGGAATATGAATATGTAATAGGAATATATACACACACACATATATATACTTAAAGCAGGACTCACAGCTGTCAGTGGGAAATAGAAAATTTGGGGGGCGGTCCTCATTATCAGTTCAAACAAGAGGACCTGCTATTTCAAAGAGGAGTGCTGAACTGATTTAAGTATTTTGCCATAAAAGCTGTTTTGTTATTAAAGAGAACGTAATTATTCCAGCCATATAGAGGAAAATGCAGGCAAGGCCAGACTTGCAGCCAATTCCTTGCATTTGCATTTCTGCAGAAAGCAACTGTTTTCAACTCTATTAGTTGAAGGTAGGACAGTCTTAGATTTTCTGCACGTGGGCGCCACTCCTACAATTCAGCCCAAGTTTTTTCACTCTTAAGTTTAATCCTCATTCAGGGCCAGCTTTAGTTCATTAGTGAGGCGGCGGTTTTGCTCAAGTTGCTGGTAGAGTTGATCTGTACGGTCAGCAAGCAGGTTAGCAGAAAAGAGGCAGAAGGAAGAAAGGTTAGCAGACTCAGTGAGAGGCAGTTAATAGAGAACAGAGACCTCAAGCAGGACAGCAGCTGGTCATTTGCTGAGCAGTTTACTCTTACCCCATAGTCACCTGTCCTGTATCGAGGAAGGGTAGACCCTACAAAGCTTTGTAGACTTAGGGTCAGAATTTCTCTCTTGGTGGGGAGAGAGGGGAGGGGGAAGAAAGAGTGAATGTTCCTCTTGGACCGCACTAAACCACTTTGTGAGCTGAGCCATACACAGTTTCTGGCAATAGATTTGAGAATGGAGGCCTGGCTGGAGGCGAGCCAGCGGGACATCCACCCCTTACTAGGGCTCAGTGTTGAACTCAGCTGAAACCTTGACCTGCCCAGTGCAGCCCACCTCCTCCAGAACCCCTTTCCTCTCGTTCCCAGGGCAGGCTTTCCTCTCAGGTAGTACCAACTGGGGGTTACTGCTTGTGCTGCACTGAAATATTTTGAAATTCGGAATTAAGTCCCTGTCCTTCCCCCCAGTCACCAAAACACAGGGTCCACATTCTCTCATCTAGCTTTAACAGTGGTATCTATTCAAATAGCAAAGGAACAAGCACTTGTCTCCACTCAACACTGATTTAGAATTTACCTGCTTGCTTCTTGAAGACGATGGCATTCATGTGTGGTACTAATGGATGTGGATAAAATGAACAAAGCTTGGAACACCTACAGAAGATCAGCGTGATACACATTTTACACACTGACACGCGATCCACTCACAGGGCAAGGAAACCAACTACAGGAGTCTGTATCTGATGATCCAGGGGACACCCAAGCTGCCAAACAAGAGCCCAGTATGCACCGGGAACAGCCGGAGGATGCATGGTGGCTTTGAATGATGGTGACAACTTGGATCTAGAAATATTTCACGATCTTGAAAAGCTAACAATCCTACTCCTGGGGAAAATGTGCCTGCAGCCCCCAGGTCTGTCAAGAGATTGAGCAGCTCTCACATTAACATTCTCATAAATGGTAGGATGCTCGGTACATTTTCTCACTTGGAATATCTGCCGCTCTGTCCTTTTTGCTCACCCACAGTTTCTGAATATGCAAAACCCCAGTCAAATGTCAGCTACCTCCTCCAGGGGCTCCCAGTCAGAATGGTTCTCTCTTCCTTGATAGCTCCAAATGTACATGCCTATTGGTTCTGATTTGCTTCACTCCTCTCTCCTGGCACCAGCCAGCCAGCTCATCAAGGGCAAAGAACCTTTCCAGCCTGTCTCTCTACCACACCCCCACTGCTTCCCACAGTGTTTTGCATGTGACATATGCTTGGGGGTTGCAAGACATAAGCCCCATTACTACGTTTACACTATGGACATAGAGAACTGCCGCCATGGGTAGGGAGCATGTCTGTGTGCTGAGCCCCAATGTTTGGCCAGGCTAGAATGGAAGAACTTTGGAGAAACTCTGGAGAATCCAGAGGCTCAGTGTGAATTCAGCAGGAAGGACAGTGGTCCCTCCCACAGCCTCCTCTGGACCTGCTCTCCTTCAGCTGCTGTGGAGCTGGTGTGCGTGGGTGGCCCAAAGGCGGGGACAAGACATGCTCGTATCCTTGGACGTGTTCTCCCCTCCCGTTCTATGGAGACTCCCAGCTGCCTGAAGCTTTAAGTGCCCAAAAACTCAGTGATGCTTTTGGATTGGCCCACCAGAGCAGCTGTGGCTGTGGCCTGGCCCTTTGAACCAGACCTGGGCTCCAACAATTTCCTGATAAACCTAACTTGCTGTTTTCCTCTTGCACATGCACACCCTGGGCTACTCCCACCCTGCCCTCCTGATCCAGTAGTGCCTACTTCCCCTTGTAGAGTGTACTTAGAGAAAGTGTCAAAGTCTCTGGAAGGGTTTCCACAAAACAGATGTGCCTCCAGAATTACATGAACATCTGCTCAGCAGAACTTTCAGACTTGGCATTTTGTCTACGTCAGGAAGCAGGATTTGCTCAGAGAAGGGTACACTTCTCTTATTCTGAATTTAAAAAAGAACAAGGAAGGAGCCATATTCAGAAGCAGGCCCAAGGAGCCTTAAGAAAAGAAAAACATGAAATTATAGAAGTCTTTATACACGCAAGGGAGAGACATTGTCCAGATTCTAAACTTAAAAGTCCATCATACTATGACTAAAATACTTTAATTCACAGCTTTTTTTAAAAAAAGTATTTCCTCTCTGCTTTGAAATCTCTGTAGAGTGAGAATGACACTATCTTCAGAGTTTGTCCAAATTTATTTGAGTATGGTGATATATGGGCTAAAAAAACTTTATACAAAACATGCAGATCATCCATGTTAAAAAAACAAAACAAAACAAAACAAAAAACAAACCCAGGAGAACTATATAGGCAGATTGCTAAGGAAGGAGAAATGTTGGGAATTGACACTAAAGTCCCTGTTAAGAGTTAGAATTTTTGCAATGTATTTTTTTATTATTTATTATTATTATTTTTTGAGACGGAGTTTCACTCTTGTTGCCCAGGCTGGAGTGCAATGGCGCGATCTCGGCTCACCGCAACCTCCACCTCCTGGGTTCAGGCAATTCTCCTGCCTCAGCCTCCCGAGTAGCTGGGATTACAGGCACGCACCACCATGCCCAGCTAATTTTTTGTATTTTTAGTAGAGACGGGGTTTCACCATGTTGACCAGGTTGGTCTCGATCTCTTGACCTCGTGATCCACCCACCTCGGCCTCCCAAAGTGCTGGGATTACAGGCGTGAGCCACGGCTCCTGGCCACGGCAATGTATGGTTTTAAATCACTTAATAGCTGTTTGTTAACCACAACAGCAGCCCAAATGAAATGCAATTGCTGGGGAAAAGACAACTTTCATTGCTATATTTTAAAAATGTCCACAAATGAAAACATAGCCATTGAACACAAAGATTATGTACAATCCCTCCCAAAGAATATGTGCTGAAGAGCACAAAACAAATCACGACTGAACAGAGTGATCACATTTAGAAAACCTAAGGTGTCATTTTCATGATCAAAATAAAGGTAGCTGAGTAATAAATATACTTCAAAAAAGCCCAAACTCTTCTTTGTGCTGTAAAAGGATGATCAACAATAACCAAAACTTACATTGTTTGAATCCAAGTTCTTTTTCACCCTTTTCAATGTATAACTTGCTAGTAACGTGGGATAGCTACGGAACCATTCATTATGAGCCTTTCATCAGTTAGCCATGTCCTCCCAAGTGGGGCCACCGAAGTATCAACACAGAGGGGTCACTACATCCCAAGCTAAACCTCCAGCAAAGGAAGACACTGATCAAGCCAGAACTTACAACTCCCAATAAGCAACGTCCCCTGTGTGACCCAGACTGCATACCAGAGCCATCATAATCCCCCCAAAACCCCACAGATGTCCAGGCCTCACTCTAACCTTTGAAGGGGTGCAGGCCTGGGCATTTTTTTAAAGTTCAACAAGGAACTACTGTGCTTTAGAAACTCCTGATACAATTATATATAGTGTTCAGAATTTAAAAGAAAGCAGCAGCCAAAAACTAACCCTTATATGTGTGAAGCAGCTCTGTAGTTTTATTCAGTGTTGAAACTAAAATGTCAATAAATAAGAAGTAAAAAGAATAGCAAATAGAAATAGCTTACACAGTGTTTATTTGACACTGAAATGATGAGCTTCTGTACAACAGAAAGCACAGTGTGTGCCTGGCTCTAAGGCAGGATGCTAAGAGAGAGAACCAGGGTCAGCTGGAGAACAGACAAATGCAGAGCTCAGAGAGGTGGTAGGTCCAGCTCGACGAGGGAGTCTTGGGAGAAGTGAAGCAAAGAAACTTATCTGCGTGAAGATAAAAAGGTGGGAGAAAAAGAAAAAAAGTGGTACAATGGGAAAAAAAAAAAGAAACAAACCAACAGATGAGAGCACTTGAAACACAGACAAGAAGCAGTCATGCAAAACCCACTGCCAGCCACACCGTCAGAAGGACTGCCATCTTCTCACCTGAGGCCGTCACAGGCTGCCTTTGGGCAAGGGTGCATTTTAAGAAGACCCATGAACCGAATTTAAAAACAAATTTTATGCTACACTCATCTTTCAGAGTATTTAATCATACTGGATGCAAAAAGTTTTTCCCAAAGAATCACCATGTTTTAGCACTGGAAAAGACCTTAGAGACAAATGATCTGATCCACCCCCTCACAAATGGGGGATGAGAAGACAGACTTTTCTCTGGTTTCCATGGCAACAGTCATGTCTCTAGGTGCTTTTCTGTTGAGTGTGAGGATTCTATAACCTCTAAGGCAGCACGCACATGCCACACTCTTCAAGTTACCATTTTTTTTGCATGGGTAAATGAATGACAGGTGGGTTTGGAAAATGACATTCCAGCTTCAATGGAATTTAGGGTGATATTAGAATGAAGAACTCTGAAACATTACAGATTAGAATTTAATAGAAAAAGTTTAATGTTTAAGTTTGGTTAGTAATATGTAAATTAGTTGTATCTGTTCAAGGTTCTTCTCTTGATAATAGGATTACCTACTCCAACTCTTACTGCCTAACAGTAAAATCTGGGCCATTAACTCCTAAGCTCACATTGTACAATCTGTGTTCCATTTCCCATTTCTTTTTTTTTTTTTGAGACAGAGTTTCGCTCTCGTTACCCAGGCTGGAGTGCAATGGCGTGATCTCGGCTCACTGCAACCTCCGCCTCCTGGGTTCAGGCAATTCTCCTGCCTCAGCCTCCCGAGTAGCTGGGATTACAGGCATGCGCCACCATGCCCAGCTAATTTTTTCTATTTTTAGTAGAGACGGGGTTTCACCATGTTGACCAGGATGGTCTCGATCTCTTGATCTCATGATCCACCCGCCTCGGCCTCCCAAAGTGCTGGGATTATAGGCTTGAGCCACCGTGCCCGGCCCCATTTCCCATTTCTTTGACACAGGTTATGGTAAATATTCATTTTAATTCCTTTCATAAAAACAAAATTAAAGGCTTGGTTACTACTCAGCAGAGGGTTCCTTTTACTCTAGAATTCTTAAAAGTAAAAGAGAGGATCTTTATAGTACCATCCTTCAATTTATATTTACTTGATGAAAATGATTATGTTGTACTTAGCTGAATCTCAGGAAACAAATTTTTGATATTTCTTGAGAATTTCCTGTACAACAGCATGGCCATTTAGTTTTACTTGAGTTTAATTTCCCAAAAGGATAGTGCTCAAGGTCACTCATTCTAGTTCATTGCTCTCATTTAGCATTTACAAAATACAAGGAATCTGAAAGGAAAATGGTTTGTATAGACACACTTAATCTAGTTGGCCTTCATATTAGTAGAAAGTGAAAAAACAATGACTATTCTAGGTTATGACCAAAAGGGTGAACACAGGAGTGCAAAGATCAAGAGTGCAGAGATGAGGAAGCAAGGAAGGGATGGTGGTGCGTTTATTACATTAGCATGAGGGCATGGTGCAAGCAGGCAGAGTGGATGAACATTTACATGGAAGTCATATCGTTGAGAGCGTGGTCCAGCTCCTCGCTGATGGCTTTGTACTTCAGTTTCTGAGCGTACAGCTCGTCTATGACCAGGAAGTGGAAGGCAGAGGTGCAAGAACATGAAGAGTGATCAAGAGATGGAGGGTGAGTGAGGGTGGTGCGCGCACCATCCCAACACAGCAGCAAGAAAAGGGCAATGCATTGCAGGGGTTGGTGCC
This sequence comes from Leontopithecus rosalia, assembly GCA_028533165.1. Classification (NCBI taxonomy): domain Eukaryota; kingdom Metazoa; phylum Chordata; class Mammalia; order Primates; family Cebidae; genus Leontopithecus; species Leontopithecus rosalia. The sequence goes on along the minus strand of CM052655.1, from coordinate 6,500,691 downwards.
GCAGCAGGTGGCCAATGCAGGAGGCGTGCGTTTTGTTTTAAATAAATTGAAACAAAAACAAAGAGAACAAAACCCATTAGAAAATAAAATGAGAAAGACTCATTACGAAAATCATAACAAACATGGTAGGTACATCAGTAAACCATGTTAAATCCTAAATGAAACCACAGAAGGCTGTCTCCTGGTCAACGGGGTAGGGGCTAATGGAACATTTTTCTTTTGCAGAGCTGTATTTTAATTACACTGGAGTGGTCAGCCACCTGCAGCTATAAACAATGGGGGAAAAAAATCCAAGGGCAGTGTTTTGGAAGAACAATTTGTGACTACAGCCTGTAGTCCTTATCTGGCTCCACCTTCAAACCACTGACTTCCTGACCACACCAGACCACTGGGATAGCGATTTCTTAATGTCATTTAAGCTATTCCTGGGGTCTTCCCATTCCAGCTGCCTATTACTGGTCCAGGAGGCTTGAAAACCAAAGAATGCCATACTTCACATGGCACGTCTGCAATCTAGTTTTTGTGATTATGCAGGTTTCACACTTGGCTGCACTTTGGCGGATCATTTTGCAACCATCTGTCATTCTCTCTTCTCTACTATTTTGGTTATTATTGCAGCAAACACTAGCTCCTCCTCTAATCCCTTCTATCTGTGATGTATATGTTTCTCTGTTTTCTTTTTCACAGTAACCTTCACAAGCTTCAAAGCTCAACAGTTAGGATATCCGGGACACAGAGTGGTTATTACTAAAATAAAACCTAAATGCCTTAGGGGAGAAATGCTTAACTATGTTTTCCGCTCCTCATTCAGGATCTAAAGTACTTTGCTAAGATAATAAATGACTTAAAAAAACAAAACCCCAAATCCTTACTTTGAATTCATACTTGGAAGAAGATGGATTCTTCTAAAAACAAGTCCATAGCCTTCCCAATTTAATTAGGAAATAACACTGAAGATTGAAACTATACTAGAGTCATTCTCACCTATAAGCACCTCACTCACAGTGAAAAATAAACCTGCCACAGTTTTGATGAGCAGGAAGTTAAGCTGGACGGTGCCTGCCACTATGGCTGGTGGCTAACTAGTCACACCTCTTGAGCAGAAGACTCAGGTTCATGAGTTTAAAAGCCACAGAGGAAAACCCCAGAGGACAGACAGAAAGAATGTGCAAGTGCAAAGGAGTCTATCAAGGTAGATGGAAAATTTGAATTGGAAAATTTGCCACATCAGTATTCAACCATAAGGAGTAATCGAAAAACAGTACTTAAGATCTTACCTTCTAAGTCATCAATGCTTTTCTCCAATTTAGTTACTGACCTCTCCGCAAACTCAGCCCGAGTCTCAGCCTGTAATGATTTATTTGAGTCAAAGTTGGGAAGTTTTATGTTTTCCTTAGTTACAAACATAGGGAAAACTAGAGGATGAAAATGAGCACATCACCCATAAAATGGACCTGAGACTACTTGTCAGTTTCAGGCATTAACGTGAGAAACGGCACATAAACTCCAAGGTGACCTTTGAATATTCCCGACTTGGATCATTGGACCTTTAAAATGAAAAGGCCCTGACCGGTTCCATGAAAACAAACTCATTTAAAATCCAGCTGGCTTCATCCACAACTCTCATATTACCTCCTTCAGCTTGTCGGAAAGGACCTTGATCTCTTCCTCATATTTGTCTTCCTTCTGCGAGTACTGTAATTAGAAAGAGCATTCCAGATGTCAGGCTGCAGCCAGCCCACTCTACTCATGCCTTCTCATGCAAAGAACTCGCCAGCCCGCCAACAGATGTTAAGGATGTCTCAGGAGGTAATGGAACCTCTGCTATCGAATGGCACACTGTAATACATCCTCTGCTTTCTTGCCTATTGTTTTACATGGGATAACAAGGTACCTTATCCACTTGGCACTTGGTTTAAATTAAATTGATGACTCACATCCCTAACATAAAATAAATTCTCTAGTTAAAAAAAAGAATTTGTTATCTAGTAACTCTCCAAAGATCACGTCATAATACTGCCATTTACTAAAATGTCTATGTACTGTTGCTTCCACCGCAGGGCCTCTTTTGAGCAGCACTTCAAAGATGCCTTTCCCCGACACCATGCTCCTGGCCTACCTTCTCAGCCTGAGCCTCCAGTGACTTCAAGTTGTTCGTCACAGTTTTCAATTCTTCTTCAAGCTCGGCACATTTGCTAATGTTTTCGATCAGAGGCAGAAAGGGTGGGAGACAAGCCAAAGGAAGGAGGAGAGAAAAAGGAGAGGGATGGGAAAAAATGAAAACCAAGTCCTAGAGACGAAGGACTGCCTTAAAGTAGCCAAATCATCAGGTATGAAAATGTTTGCTTTTGTCAGGAACACTGCCCCCGAGCCTTGCAATAGCAGAAGGCAGGGTGACAAAAATCCAACAACTTTGAAGTGCAATAATTTGGCTCCTTTTCTGGCCGCCCAAAGAGCATTTATGAATGGAAAACAAAGGAGCACAAAGGGAAAGCACTTAAAGCAAGATATAAATAGCAGAGGGTGAAGTGAAGGTGCAGTCGTTATACCAAACGAACCAGTAGGCATTGGAAGCTGAAAGACGTCTGGGTTGCAGTTAAACCTAAAAACCACACATGAGCATCAGTACCTTATCCTCTGCAGCCATTAATGCTTTCAAGGTCTGATCCATTATTCTTAATTGTTCTTCCAGCTGTCGGACTTGGCTGTTAGTGGACACAGGAAATGCACAAGGCCATTCACAAAATCAGTGTGCAGGTAAGGCATGCAGTGATACACGCATTCATACATAGACACCCCAAACGAGTCCTCCATGTTCCATACTCGTGGCTCGTCCACATCAAGTGAGTACAAAAGGAGCCCGGAGCTGAAACAGGTAATGTGCAGCTGCCAGAAGGTCATGCTGTTTAGTCACTGCTCTGTAGCACCCCATTCGTGGCCTCCTGGTGCCGGGCCCGCTTACCCTTCTGAGAGCTCAGCCCGCTCCTCTGCACGTTCCAGGTCGCTCTCAATGATGACAAGCTTACGGGCCACCTGCAGCAGGAAAACACAGAACACACACACCATGGGTCTTGCAAGCTTAATGTAGGAGGGCATGGGGGTAGGGATCAGATCCCATCAGTCCCTAAGGGTTTTGTCTACAAACAATATGATTCTCCTTCTGGCAGACCAGAGAGAAGCAAGCCTCCATTAGGAGTGCCAGCAGAGAGGAGATCAGAGGCTTCTGCTCTGACTCAGAGTGGTCAGTTGTGATTAAGCAGTCTCAGTTGGAAGTCTGACCCAGGCGAACTGGCAGCCAGACCAAAAGTGGAACGAGGGAGAAAATACAAATTCACAATCTCAGAAACAGCAGTAGGATGAGACATGATGCATTTTATACTGAAAAGGTAGGAGCTGCCATGAAAACAAAATAAACCTAAGGCCTCCACTGATCTGATGGCTGATCTGTGCATCTACCTCCTTACTGCAGAGGAAGAATACAAGAGACACTAACGTGAGACCAGCTGGTGAGAAAACCGACAAAGTCGGGTTTGTATTTAGTGGAAGGAACAGAGAGGAAGGGAGGCTCTGAAGCAGATCAAAACTAGTGAGCACAGTATAATCTGAAAGTAGTGATAATAATAAGGAGGGGCACTGCTGTCTCAGGATAGCCATGGTGCGATCCAACAAGGAAAAAATGAAAACCTTAATAATCACATAGCCTCTGTTACCCCAGGAGGTTGTTTTCATGGGGACATGGCTAGGAGCAAATTCAGCAGAAAGCCTGTGTTGATAAGAGGTTTTTTTACCACCCTTGAGGAGAGAGGGCCCATGAGTCCACTGAGCAGCTGTCTGTGGTCTCTAGGCTGCCCAGTCTGGATGTACTAAGTGAATCTGGAAAGAAGTGACTGGCACCATGACAGCGTGAGAGCCTCCTTTCACAAGACACAGGGCCTAACTCTCCCTTCTGGCCAAAGATCTTTGTCTGGGTCTTTGTGGTGGGGAGAGGAGTTCTGGTCCTTCTTCCCAGTGCTACTGATCGTCTGGGATCCTCTAGCAGGATCAAAATTAGAACCGTTTTCTGGAGACAAGGGAACTTTGCTTCTCAAAGCCACCCATTTATTCCAGCAAAGCAGACGGCCTCACTCAGGAATCAAGGTTGTGCTCTGCTCCCTGGCCTCCTGCAGGCCATCGCTGAGAGTCCACAAGGCTTTGGGCTCTAGGATCTGACCTCTTCATATTTGCGGTCGGCATCTTCAGCAATGTGCTTGGCCTCTTTCAGTTGGATCTCCTGAATTTCCATTTTCTCTTCATCTTTTTGGGCTCGACTTTCAATGACTTTCATGCCTCTGAAAAGAAAGACAGCAGGAAAATCCAAGATTTAGAGCTGAACTCTCCAAATGCGCACTGCACTGCTGTAGCCTGTTAGTCTTGGTTTAAGTGGTAGACCAAAATAGAGCACAGAGCTACTTTTATTTTCCCAACCAGGAAACAACACTTTCCAGAGCTAAAGGTGGAAAACAGAGACACATTTCTCTCTGTTCACTGTGAAGGAACTCTCTCACTTCGAGTACTGATGAAACTATCAGGCATCTAACATTTGATGAAAGGTACCATGTCAGGATCCTGCTTGAATCTTGGCGGCATGAAACTGGAAAAGCCAGTATGTTAAATCGATGAGATTTCTTTCCTTTCCTGTGGGAAGCCTCAGCTTGCACATGAACCAAAGCTAGAATGAAATCAAATTTATCTTTCTTTACCTCTTTCTACAAAGAATCCTCTTACCCTGCCAGCCATAAGCAAAACTATTAGACTGGCTTATAAAAAAACTGCTGATATTTGACCATTTCAGACCAGTAATAATGGCAGTTTCCTATGATTCAACTGAATGCTTCAGGTTAAGTGTACCTGTAATGGAACCCTTGCATGACAGCAACGCTGGGAGACAGGCCTGACATTGTCGTCTATACTGAGTGTATCAGGGTCCTATGGCATGGTGTTATGTTTCAGAAAAATACTAACGTATGATATTTTACAGCTATATGGAATAATGAGTCATGTTAAAATGGAATTCATTTATCACAATTTAAATAGGCAGTATAAGTAAACCACTATTTTATTATCATATTTTTGAGTCAGGCTCACTCTGTCACCCAGGTTAGAGTGCAGTCGTGTGATCTTGGCTTGCTGTAATCTCCACCTCCTGGGTTCAAGCGATTCTCCTGCCTCAGCCTCTTGAGCAGCTGGGACTACAGGTATGCACCACCATACCTGGCTAATTTTTGTATTTTTAGTAGATTTAGGGGTTTTGCCACGTTGTCAAGGCTGGTCTTGAACTCCTGGCCTCAAGTGATCTGCCCGCCTTGGCCTCCTAAAGTGCTGGGATTATGGGCATGAGTCCATTATCTTTTGATGAAGCATTGGAATACAGCTGAGGAGATATGGGTTGGAGTCTTGGCTTAGCCACAAATACGCTGTGAGCCTCGGTGCAACTCATATCATTCCCTGAGCCCTAGTTTACTCATTTATAGAACTAAGGGACTAAATGATCCCCAAGTTCCCTTTACTCTAAAGTCTAACATTACCAGACTGCCTTTAAGGTGCACTAACAAGTATATTTCAGAAAGAAGTCAGCCACAAAACTGCTCTTATGTGTACTCTGTAAAAGAGGATTCGTCATCTTAAAGAAATGCTTGGTTAGCGAAGAAACACTAAGCGGCAGTGAATAATGGCCTAAAAACGTGAGCTAAAAATCTTCTTTAATCCTAAAGTATGCAATCACTCTTTATACCTGATACCTGGTGGCAGGGTCACTTCCAAGATGGAGAAATGAACAAGGTGACTAACTGCTTTCACTTGCCCAGGTCACAGCACAGACAGATACATGTTCAGTATTCGGAGCCACTTCATGCTACACCATCCCTCAAGCAGCAGAATGCTCTCTCACCTCATGGAGTCTCTCTTCAAGTACTTCTACGCAATATGGCAAATCATTAATTCCAACAGTTGAGCACAAGGGAAAATACCTTCTAGACCACACAAGGCTGTGCTGGTCTATAAGAACCATGCTTTCCTTTTCTACCACAAAGCTGAATCTTGGAGTAGAGCCAGGTTACAGCGGAGGTGGGCTCAGAACACACAAGCATCTGACTATCTGCGTATTAAGGCCAAGTCCAAAATATTTTACTTTTGCAGACCGTATTTTTGTTTTATTTGTGTTTTTTCTTCTACCTATTTTTTAAGCTATTTGACAACTGACAGTCCATAGTTCCTTTCCCTAGGCCTAAGACTCCTTGGTATATTTTAAAATAAAGTTATACTTAAAAAAATGCACAATTGCTTTGCGGTCTGTAGGAATGAAAGGGCCAACTTGTATCCCTAAACTTCTCCTTTACATACCTGTCTCCCTCATTAGATGGTGAGCTCTGTGATGACAGGAATAAGATCTTTTTCTTTTTTGTAACCTTAGGGCTTAGGACAGTGCTTCGCACATAGCAGGTGTTTCACTAATGCTAAATGAACAAAACCTACTGAGTTATACCTGGGATCAATGGAGGAAATGATCCCACCACCAGGGGACGGAAAAATTCTTAACCCTCAAAGATCGCAGGAACCCTCCAGTTTATTCCACTAGGAAAGGAGCGGCAAAAGATGGCTGATGAGGCCTTCTCACCTCTCACTCTCATCTGCTGCCTTCTCAGCCTCCTCCAGCTTCTGCAAAGCTGTTGCCAGACGCTCCTGGGCACGATCCAACTCTTCCTCAACCAGCTGGATGCGTCTGTTCAGAGAAGCCACGTCAGCTTCAGCCTAGGCAGAGAGTGAAAAGCATTTCAGAGCTGGGGAGAAAGTGAGGATGGTACCTTGCGGAGGTGGCTGGGACTGCAATACTGATTTCAGACAGGAAGACTGTCTGGTGGTGAGCTACCTTTAAGTGCATTACAAGCCTTAGTCAATTCGGGAGTTTTCTCAGATACATTTATACATTGATTTATATAGTGAACATCCATGTATATGTACATACAAATCTGTACACACAGTTCTCATCAGACAGACCATTAGCAAACGCTCTTTCACATGGTTCATTTCTTCCATAGATTTCAACACCCTGGCTTTACTTGCTTGTTAAACAAGAGCATCGTCACAGCCACCTCACTCACTGGGGCCTGAAGTGTGAACTGAGACAGGAGTCCCCAGGCTCAGCCATGTGAGACGATAGCAGTACAGCCAGAAATCGGACTCTAGAGTTTCACTCAACATTCTTTTCTTCCAGCCACTTTATCAAAGCAACTAAAATAGTTTAAAATTCAGTGGTTCTAAAACACACACCACACGAAGGCCCAACACAATCCAACAACCCCTTTTAGAATAACTGGCCTCACTGGAACAGAGCCAAGACAAATTTCCCAAATGTTTTTGATGTAAGCCTATGAAATTCCTTAGAAGTCAAGGTTAACACAAGAAGAGCATCAAACTCCTAAAAAGAAAAGTAACACAAGTACTGTTTTTACTTGGTATCTATCTCTGGAACAAAATGTTTGTTTCTTTGAGAGGCAATGATCTTGTCCTATCATAAGAAATTGTTGCTGTGAGCCTCAGAACGCTTGAAAGACTATGATGTTCCACTATACACACTTGCACTGGTGGCTGTTTAAATACTGTGCATGGAAGTGGAGATGGAATTTACTAATCAGGTACAACACCCTCATCCACTTTGAACATATGCTCACCAAGGGGTAGTGGGGTTTTCAGAACAGCTAGGTGTTTTCTAGAAATTACAATAAACACTTAGGGACCCATGGTAATAGGATAACAAATTTCTCTACATACAGCCCTGTCTTCATCATTGAACTGTAAGCTGCTCACATCCAGAGAACTTACAGTTCTCTGCATAGAGTATGGGCTCAATAAGAGGAATAACACCAACCTAATTTCAGTAAAAGTAATTTTCTTAGCTTGTGGATCCACAGTACAAAGTTAGAAATGCAAATGTAGTTAAAGACTGAGGTCACAGCCTTTAATCAAAGGAATCTGAGAACCTTCAGCTCCGTGCTCCATCTGGATTTGTAAGACTTTAAATGCCAAGTTTTATCTGGGAAGAGAGGTGAGTAGGGCATCTCCAACTACGGTGAAGGACTCTATAAAAACATGTAGGCTGGGCACGGTGGCTCACACTGTAATCTCAGCACTTTGGGAGGCTGACGTGGGAGGACCATGAGGTCAGGAGTTTGAGACCAGCCTGACGAACATGATGAAACTTTGTCTTTACTAAAAAAATACAAAAAATTAGCTGGACATGGTGGCATGTGCCTGTAATCCCAGTTACTCAGGAGGCTGAAGCAGGAGAATTGTTTGAACCCAGGAGGTGGAGGTTGCAGTGAGCCCATGATTGTGCCACTGCACTCCAGCCTGGGCAACAGAGCGAGACAAAAAAAAAGCATGTAAATACACTTTTATCCCGACAAAAATGTAGTAATTGGTTGGAGGCAGGGAGCAGGGCAAATGTGAAATGAATCAGAGGAGGAACATTTACAACTGTACTGCCTATAAAGTAAATCATTATCAGTGCACAGCTGGTAACCGGGCCCAGCCAGGAATTACTGGCAGATGACTGTTGTTTTGGGGGTTATGAGTATATTGAAGGGTGAAGGTAATAGGATAAGAAATTTCTTCATTACAGGGAACTGTCTTTTAAAAACCATTAGGCATTTTTTTCTTATTACTACAGAAGGATGTATGTATTAAGGATACACTTTTGGGTCAGGCAAGATTTCTTCACTTTTCTATATTTTCATTTTCCAGTAAAATTCTATTCCTTTTGCAGGTGGGAGGGGGGGACTCAAAGCTGATGCAAAAACAAAGGGCAAAAAACAAAACAAAACAAAACAAAAAAACCCGAAATTTAAAACCACACAAAAAACCAAGCACACATATCAAAAGCCCTCCAACAGCAAAAAGCCTCTGTATCGTGTCTAGGTTATGTACTCCAAAGTACTGTACACTCTTTTCTTTCCCCCTTTCTTCTATTTAATATGAAGGCAAACATCCTCCTTACAGAGGCCCTGGCCTGTGAGAGAAATGCCAGCAAGATTTTCAAAAGCTTTGTGTAGCCACCAGGTTTAAGTTCTCTGCTCTGCTTCAGATCCCGGCCTAAACATCAAGGACTTTGTACTCACTGAAAGTCAACTGTTTATGCTCTGGGGAAAGAGCTCTCTGAGTGGCAGGTCTCTGTCCCCAGTTCCCCACACACCTGAGTCACCAGAAAGGAAGGAGACAGCACCCCATGTTCATTCCAGCCATGCGCATGAGATCTCCCTACCCAAAGGGCCCCCACCAATCCATCTACATCCTCCTGCCGATCACCCCCACCCCCATTCTTTCCCTTAGCTCTTGGCACTGAGTTTACAGAATGCTATTGTCTAAAAGTCATCTCTGTGTTTCCCCAGGAGCATTCTGCAGAACCTCAGACTCCTGGACATCGGAGAATATATCCTACAGGAATACCAGCCAGCAGGGCTTCATAGAGGGTGCCCCAGCAACAACTAGGCATGGAGACCCACGTCTAGGTGCCGGTTTGTGATATGGAGGGAGGAATGGTAGCTCATACACAGCAGACCTGAGGGTGGCTGCCCCTTCCTGAGGAGCCCCTGTAAATCCAAAAAATAGGGTCTCAATGTTTTAGCTGGAAGGATCCCGAGGTCAGCAGTTCCCACGGTGGCTTCGTGTCAGAATCAGCTCAGAGATGAACATTAAAAAAAAAAAAAAATCAAACTTCCAGGCCCTATCCCTGGAGATTCTGATTCAGGAGGTCAAAGCGGGAGGGCAGGAATCTGTACTAAAAATAAACAGCCCCCTTCGCTACCACCCGAAGAAGCTGGCCATTCTTCTAGCTCTTCACTAAAAAGAGGCGGCAGGAGGGAACTCTGACCCTGACCACTGAAGTATGCAGAGGCCATATAGCCATCAGTGGGAGACAGGATTAAAACCCAAGTCACCAGGCCCCTGGTGTGCTGGCTCTCCACTCTTCCCTTCTCCTGGCTTCCCGGAACGTCATGGAGGCCTTGGAACTGGCAGTTCTCACTCCTGCGGTCTTTATCTCTTCTGACATCAGATTTAGATGTTCTCTGGGTCCCACCCAAACTCCCCAAGAAAGGCCTCAGGGGCAGACCCTAACCAGGACTAGGAGAACAGGTGCTGTAATGCAAATCATCCACTAAAGTATTTATCACAATCTTTTCGAAATTCCACAGGATATAAAATTGAAAACTTCATAAAACAATGCTAATGGGTAATAGGAAGCTCACATAAGGACATGGAGCATTTACTCCCTGGCCCCAAGTTAGTGCCTACTGCCCCGGAGGTTTCAGAGCAGGACAGGTGGAGGGGCTTTGAGGTTAAAGCCAGAACCTGGGAGTAGTATCTGAGGTCACCTATCTTTATGGGAAAACCCTCAACCCATGACAGGCTCTGCAGGCCCTAGTATACTGGTCTAACAGAATTTTTGTTTAGTTCCTTTGAATTCAAGATCTGTTTAATTTTATAACTCAACTTGGGCTACCTTCTCTTTCTTATTTTTACTTTTTATTCTGATTTATTATGCTCTATGCTCCAAAAGCTCCACACCCGTCATCTTCACTAGCTTTTATTTCTGGTATGTTTTTTCTAAGTTTTGAGGTTATTTAAATATTTTCTTTCTTTTTTTTTTTTTTAAGATGGGGTTTCACCATGTTGGCCAGGCTGGTCTCAAACTCCTGACCTCTAGTGATCTGCCCACCTTGGCCTCCCAAAGTACTGGGATTACAGGCATGAGCCACCATGCCAGCCTTATTTAGTTATTTTCTAAGGTTCTTTTCATCACAGCACCTGGGAGGGTCTTAAGAACCTGCCATTGCCTCTGCCTTTGAGCCCACAGACACATGACCATCTGTTAGTTAAAAGCAGATATAAATAACAAGGCATTTGGGGGAGGGTCAAGACCCTAGACACAAATTATTTCCAGGCATGTAAATTACTCTTAGTGGACTGAGTTAGCTTTCTTCTTTTTTTTTGTTTTTGAGGTGGAGTCTCGCTTGCTCTGTCACCCAAGTTAGAGTGCAGTGGTATGACCTCGGCTAACTGCAACCTCTGCCTCCTGGGGTCAAGCAATTCTGCCTCAGCCTCCCGAGTAGCTGGGCTTACAGGCACGTGCCCCACCTGGCTAATTTGTGTATTTTTAGTAGAGATGGGGTTTTGCCATGTTGGCCAGGCTGGTCTCTAACCACTGACCTCAGGTGATCTACGCGCCTCTGCATCCCAAAGTGTTGGGATTTACAGGCGTGAGTGAGCCACCCAGCCCGGCCAAGTTAGCTTTCTTCTAACAGCAGCACATGTGCCCAGTGCCAGTGAAGTCAGCTTCACTTCCGATACTGGTTTCTTTTATTTCAAAAGTGCTATTGTGTTCTAACATGTAATGAACTACTCAAAAAAGAGACTGCTATATTAGTAAAGGCTAATTCCTGCAGATCTGTTTTTAAATACTTCCTGGTGCTCTGTACTTGAGGTGCTTTATAATGCACAGGCTCCTCCTCCAAGGTAACAGCTAAGGGCACGCACCCCATTCCCCCACCCTCTACACAGTACTATATGGAATTCAAGGGCCTCCCCACTCCAACATAGTAAAATATTACTCAAAATCAGATTTTAAAAAAACACACACACACAACTTTTATGAAGCCTAGATTTTCATGAAATCCAGATGTTTTAGCCAATACAACAACAGAAAATTAAAAATGGCAGTGACTTTTACTTTTTAAAAAAGTATTCCAGTTAAGGCTATTAAGAAAAAATACTGGTGGGAGAATATTATATTCTAGAAATCAATCCTCTGGAATATGTTTCCAAGGTCCTGCCTGAACCGGGGTGGAACCTGGGATGAACAAAAGTCAGATCTTTTTATTTCATGCAAACTGTAGAAGGTTTCACCCAACTTGCTGTGTAAGACCAAGTGACCACAGCCAAGCTAAACTTCTGCCCTTATATGGTAAAGAAAGGGGTAAAAAAAAAACACTGATGACATTAAGGGGCACTCCCATGGATAACAGATAAACACAACCTCCTCTGGCTGTGCCAAAGCCCATAATTTATGAGGCATATTTGTATAATGAGGAGAAGAGACATGAACAAGGCATTGTAGTGCCTCTGCCTTGCCTACATGTGAAAGCGGAAACTGAGAGTATACATTCCACTTACAGCCTCTCTGGGAGTGCCAATGCAAGCACAAAATGCACCCTCGATTTTCCTATCCCGGAAATATTTACCAAGTCTAAGAGGGAAAGTGCTGGGAATTTTCGTAAATTGGTTATTTCCCATGATTTAATCATGTTACCAATTAAGAACCTTCTGGCTACAACTCCCTGTCTCCTTGTTTGCTGGATACCACTCAGAAAGGAAGAAAGAAATCAGCTTTTTCTTGCTTTAAAAAAAAAAAATGACAAAAAGCAAACGAAACCCTAGTGGGTCACAGGACCTAGTCAGTCACGTCAAGCAAAGGAGCCTCATTCCAACATTTTGAAGGATCCACACACCTTGGAAACACAAACTAGGAGGAAATAAGGGATGCTTTTTCCAAGGTAAGGGCTGGTTTAATAGGGGCTATTAACTACAGTCTGAACCTCTGAGTATTTGAGCTTAGGCCAACTCTGTGGTCAAGTATTTTTTAGCGTGGCTCATGGTTTTGTCACTAAACCTTTATCTTTGCTGCCAAAAGAAACTGTTGCTGCTCGCTTAACTCACAGCCCAAGCTCTAACTCCCTGAGACCTGAGTTAGCTACATTTAAGTTCCTGTTTCAGAAGTTGGGAACAACTCACAGCCTGAAGGTCTCTCTGCAATGGTCTGACCCAGTCCTCAAGCTGCTGTCTTAAAAGGTTCAGTGTTCAATCACCCAGGTAAACCGTTTTCAACAATTACTTGAAAAAAAAACGGAAACTACTTAAGCCACTTCTGATACAAAGCCGTGAAAAGAATGAAAGCATTATCTTTAGCCACTGGCACAGGAAGAGTGCTGTTATAAAAACGATGCCCAAAAGAGAAGGTAAGAATTAAAGTAATAATATGCCCTTCATAAAATTTATCTTTTGTGTCTAACATCAATCACCAGGCCAGGAGTCGATACAAGGCTCTCCCACATAGGGTCACACGTTCTCTTTCTTAGCAGGGTGTACTACTAACACCACTTCAACCCACCAAACATTTCTTCCAGTCTGCCCACTTCCTCGTCATTCAAACCCCCACCTCAACCAATGTTGATTAAAAGCAGTAAATGACTGTTTTATGATGTCATGAAATGAGCAAGGCATCCTTAAGTCCCCTTGCTGGGTGGGGAACTGGTGAAGGAGCACTGTGCTGCCAGGGCTTTGCAGTGGACATGGGCTGGGTGCCGTGGCTCACACCTGTAATCCCAGCACTTTGGGAGGCTGAGGAGGGCAGATAACCTGAGGTCAGGAGTTCAAGACCAACCTGGCCAACATGGTGAAACCCGGTATCTACTTAAAAAACAAAATTAGCTGGGCATGCTGGTGCGTGCCTATAATCCCAGCTACATGGGAGGCTGAGGCAGGAGAATCTCTTGAACCTGAGAGGCAGAGGCTGCCGTGAGCCAAAATTGTGCCATTGCATTCCAGCCTGGGTGACAGAGTGAGACTCCATCTCAATAATAATAATAATAATAATAACAACAAAATAACAGCGGACACACAGCACTCACCCTGCTGTGCCAAGCACCACTGTACTGTCTTTACATGTAACTCCTCTAACCAACAGGTAGATGCTGTTACTACCCACACTTTACACTGAGGGAACTGAAACACAGAGGTTAAGTAACTTGCCCATAGCTAGTAAGTAGTGGAGCCAGGATTCAAGCTCTGACAGTCTGGGTCCAAAGTTCTTGTTCTTATCCATCATATTCTATAGTTCTAATGGTTCAAGGACAGCTGCTAGCCAGTTAGAGAGGGAGTCGGAAATAGTTTAACACCCAGCCAAGTTCAGGGAGATCCACAGGACTTTTGTTGACTCTTCCTACAAAGCAAATACTGATAGTTATCTTTTGCCTGTTGATTTCCTTATTCCTGTCGGCATTTTATCTGAAATTTTCTCTAGTTGAGCTTTCCTCTGAAGAGGACCATTTCAGATCTTGAAGTTTCTATGGCCAGCCATACAGCCATTACTATAACCTGAACGATTTACTCAACTCAGAAGAGCCCTGTATATTCAACACAGCAGGACAACATATGGCTTGTCATAGAATTCCCAAGGTGTTTTAGTATCTTGATTAAAAATCGACAAATATCAAATACTAGACTACCTCTGAAATCCTGTTCCTGTTTGCTGGATACATTTGCCTTAGAAGAAAGGAAGGAAGCCAGGTATTACATTCAACTAGGGGGAGGGGAAGCCCGCAAGAGAATACACCCAATAACTGTTGACATTTTGCCAACTTTTTCCAAGACATGGTAACAAAGGATTATCTATCTGTGTGAGAAACTAGGGAGGAGGACTGCTGAAGAAAGGGAAGGGTGAAGGGTTTTGCATACTATATGTCAGCTCTTCTAACAGAACCCGGCACTGTCAAGCTGTCAATGTCTCTCAACCGCCTAGGCGACACAGGCCTCCGGGAAACCAGAGTCGACGGGAAGGCGAAGTTTAGCATCCCGGGGCCCCAAGTCCGCAGTGCCTCTCCCACTTGACCTGCCGGCGCCCCTTCTCAAAGGTACGGATCTCCAAGAGGAAGGACCTACTCCCTCCCACTCTCAAAGCAAGCCAGCAGCGCAAAGTGCACCTTCCGGGGACGCAGAAACACGACCGAACGCCACCACCCAGAAACAGACCCTTCCTGGGAAAAATGCTGCTTCCAGAACCTTCTCAACACCGCGCCTGTTTCTCCTGGGAGCGTTTACTGTAGACCAGCGAAATGGAAAGGAAAAGGCTAAGGAGAACAGGCCGGGCCCCTCCCCAGAGCCCGCCGCCAGCTGGCCCAGGTGCGCCAGGTGCGCCCTGGAGGCGTGGGGTCGGGGGATCGGGGACTGGGACCTCCAGGAGGGCCTTGCCGGGCGCCGCGGGGCCGCCCGGGGAGGATGCGCCCGCCCCTGGGGGCTGCGAGGTGATGGGTGGGTCCCTTACGGTCTCCCTCAGCTTCCTCTCGTGGTCCAGCTCGCGCTGCAGGCTGCCCGCGCGCTCCTCCGCGGCGTCCGCCTGCTCTTGCAGGCTCCGGATCTTCCTCCGCACCGCCTCCAGCGAGCTGCTCCCCGCCATCGCGCCGGACCGGTGGGCGGGCGGGAGGGCTGCAGTGGGAGAGGTCGGCTGCCGCGCTGCGGACCCGGCTGCCGCGGCTGCCCCGGTTGCCCAGCGCCGGTCCGCCCCGCCCAGGCCGCTCCTTGCGACGACGGCGCCCCCTGCAGCCAGGAGCAGCCCGGAAGTCAAGGCCTCCCGGGCGGCGCAGGCGGACGGCACGCGGGCGCGCACGGCCGGGCGGGGCGGGGCGCGCGCCGCGGATTCCGGGACCAGCCGGAGGCACTGCGCATGCTCGCGGCGGCGGCGGCGAGAAAGGCTCCGGGGGCGCGCTGCAGGGGTACCTGGTGGACTGGGCGCTCCGGGAGGCCTCAGCGCCAGGGCCCTGGCTTCCACTCCCAGGGCCTCTCCCCGGCACCGTGATGACCCGGGCTAACGGAGCTGGCTGCTAAGGGCAAGAGCGACTCCTGCTGGCCGCGGGAGCGCTCCGCTCCGGAGTCCAGATTCCCATGCCCAGGAGCGAGAAGCTGAGCGGCGGGTCTGGAGCGGGAAAATATCCTAACGCGACTGATCCTAACCGCAGTGTTAGAACCACCGCACTACCCCATCCCCAACAACTTTACGAAGTGGAAACCACCAACGTGTAGAGCACAGTGGTCAGCCCTCCTGTTCCAAATGCAGTTTTCCTACGTTGATTCTGGCCCCTACTTTCCTGCTGCATGGCTTGGGACAAATAACTTGTCTTCTCTGGGCGGCATCTGTAAAAGTGGAAATAATAATAGCACTTTCCCCATGGGGCTGCTGTGAGAATTATGAAGAACCACAAAGCGCTTAGCACAATACCTTATACATAGCTAAAAACTCAAATGATAGCTACGATTAAGAAATACACTAGCACTGTTTTAAGTCAGGCTGCGGCCCATAATCAGCTGTGTGATCTCAGGCCAACCTCGCTGGGGCTCCCTTTCCATGGGAAAAAAACCAGTCATCTTAAGGGTCTCTGGTTTTTACAACCTTCTTTGGTGTCAGACCAGGCTCTGAGATCTCCTGGAATCCGATCAATTCTGGGATGGACTGGGACGCCTTTAAAAGGCACCCCAGGGAAAGCCACAGAACGCTATGAGAGAGCCTCTGGCTACAGGTGGAGAAAATCCCTGCGGACACAGTCTCTGCGGATTTCCCCCTTCTTAAATGCCTTCTAAGTCTCAGGGCTTTTTTTCCTCAGCTTTGTCACAGAAAGCTCTTAAAGCCAGCTCCCTAAGTGTGGGAATAATAAAGAAAACATGCAGTCGGGCGCGGTGGCTCACGCCTGTAATCCCAGCACTTTGGGAGGCCGAGGTGGGTGGATCACGAGGTCAAGAGATCGAGATCATCCTGGTCATCACGGTGAAACCCCGTCTCTACTACAAAAAATTAGCTGGGCACGGTGGCGCGTGCCTGTAATCCCAGCTACTCGGGAGGCTGAGGCAGGAGAATTGCCGGAACCCAGGAGGCGGAGGTTGCGGTGAGCGGAGATCGCGCCATTGCACTCCAGAGCCTGGGTAACAAGAGCGAAACTCCGTCTCAAAAAAAAAGAAAAGAAAAGAAAACATGCTTGACAACCCTCTCATCCTCCAAGGCCTAACAAGGACCTTTGGCTTTCCTGACTCATTTTCTGTGGAGTTTCTCACAGCCTCTGCTGAGGCTCTCACAAATCCCTGCTTGGGTCCTTGCATCCTGTAGGTGGGAGTTTCTCGCTTTGTTTCCATACAGTTCAACAGGTCAGGTGGGGAGGTTACAGCTGGTCCCCTAAGTGCAGAGACTGTGGGCTTCCAATATTGAGAATGGGGGAACGGGGCGTCTGGGAACCTCCAGGAGCAGCCAGGAAAATGCTGGATACTGGCAAGTGCTCTAAGCGGCCAACTGGTGCCGCTGGGAAAGTCAGTTTCAGGTGAGTTCATTTTTATGCTGATGTCATTTTACAAGAGTTTGGGAGAGTTTTCTCATCCTTGGCTGCAGGTTGGAATCACCTGGTATTTTTTAAATGCTGCTGCCTGGGTTCCACACCTAGGGATTCTCATTTAATTGGTATTGGGTGCATCCTAACTTTGGGTTTTAAAAGCTCCCTAAGTGATTATGTTTAGAGAAGGTTGAGAATCCCTGATTTAGGAAGTAAAGACCTACAGGGGGATAAAGACTCACATGCTAATAATATCAGATATATCACAGTTACTGGGGAAGAGATTGGGGGCCAGAAAAAAAATGTAGTCTTCGATCTCCCTCAGCCTCACTTTTGGCTTAGGCAGAAAGACAACACAAAATTCAAAACAAGACCATCAGGGGTGCTGCTACTCCTGAATGACAATCTTCTAGGCTAGAAAGAGCCCACTTTCAGAATAGGATTTGTAAAATACACCAGTAAAACAGTAAAAAAATGTTTTTAGTGGCTGGGTGCAGTGGCTCACGCCTGCAATCCCAGTACTTTGGGAGGCCGAGGTGGGCGGATCACAAGGTCAGAAGATGGAGACCACCTTGGCTAACACAGTGAAACCCCCGTCTCTACTAAAAATACAAAAATTATCTGGGTGTGGTGGCACACACCTGTAGTCTCAGCTACCTGGGAGGCTGAGGCAGGAGAATCCCATGAACCCAGGAGGTGGAGGTTGCAGTGAGCTGAGATTGCACCACTGCACTCCAGCCTGGGAGGCAGAGCGATACTCTGTCTCAAAAAAAAAGAACAAGAAAAATGTTTTTAGTAATAATAGTAGAAAAATAGAGAAGTATTTTACGCTGGTGAGTAATGACAGCGAAATGTCCTAACCCTAAAGGTAATATGATTCCACCTCAGGAAGCTGACTTCTTCCTCACCCAACTTCTCCTTTTTCTAGTGACATCTGTCTCTTCCTCCTCGAGTTTTGACTATTTTCTAGTAAATAAAAAACTATCACTCTGAATATGGTCATGCACCGCATAATGATGTTTTGGTCAATGAGGGGCCGCATATATGACAGTAGCCTCAAAAGATTATAATAGAGCTGAAAAATTCCTATCGCCTGGTGGTTTGTGTGACCATTGTTGGCAGTATTCAGTACAGTAACATGCTGGACAGGTTTGTAGCCTAGGTATGTAGTAGGCTATGCCCTCTAGGTTTGCGTAAGTACTATATACTCTATGGTGTTTGCACAATGAAGAAATCACCTACTGACCCATTTCTCAGACTGTATGCCCCTTTGTTCATCAACAAATGACTGTATAGCATTTCTTCACAAACTTCTTCAATATCCCTATGGGCTCCAAACTCCAAACAACCTAAAGTGTCCTAAAAGGGACTATGTTCAATATACTACCAAAAAAACCATATATGCCAGATTTAGGGACAGTTTCCCAGTGGGAAAAATAACCAAAACAAGATTCAAGAACCTCCCTCCCCTGCTGCTCCCCACACCAGCTGACTTTAAATAACTTTTTTCCATTTCTGCCCCACCCCATTCCAGTACTCCCTTCAACAAGACTTTTCAATAAAGACATGTTAGCACTACATAGTTACAATAATTATTATCCTCCTTTTCCTTAAGAATTGTAGTAACCTTTTTCTCCCTCTTTTGCCTTCAGTCTTACTGGGCTATTTTCAAATTCTCTGCATTCTTTTCCTTATAAGGAATATCTTTCCTTGATCTATCAGTAGCTCGTTTGAAAAAGCTAAATAAACGTCCTGCTGGAGAATTTGCGGTAGACAAGCATCTCCCATTTAGCCATATACAGAGCAGGCATCTGATCTGCATTAAACAAAGCAGGCTCAGAGTTACATACGGTCTTTGGCTCTTTTTCCAAAGCCAGGTAAGTTTATAATTTAAATGTTTTTGCGAAATCAGTGCTTCCCCCAAACCCCCTTTCCAGGAACCCTGATTTTCACTGAAAATTTCTTGTTGGCAGATTCCAAATGTCCCGTCTGGATTTCTCATTTACAAAGCACACCTGCACATACATCTCCAGCCTTTCATGCTACAAAGAGCCTTTACTAATTTCAAGACCTGAGACCCTTCAGTAATTTGCGTGTTACTTTCATACAAAAAATTCTGCTGTTGCCCTTGGTGTTTCAACTGCTGGCATAGCTTTCCCTGGTGCTCACACATTGTTGGAATTGTTACCAACTTCCCAAGGAATTCTTTTCTAATTGGGCCTCTAGGCTTAATTAGCTTTTAGAATGGAATCCAACAGTGTGAAAAGAAGTTGGTCCTTTGGCCTGACTTTCAGAGGCAGAAGAGGCAAGCTCTCAATTAAAAAGCTTCCAAAGGGCAGTGGACAAAGAGCTAGTAGAGCCTTAGCTGTGTGCATCACCCCTGCAACTATGTGCTGGTTGTCAGAAGGCTGACAGGTGGGGGCGGGGCGAGCAGGAGGGGCAGGGGGCAGCTAGCTCACTATACCATATAAAGCACTGAGCTATATATAACTCAAAGCTTACTTTCTGAATCTAGTGGCTTCAGACTGCAGACCCAAGCAAGTATCACCTTCCCAGGCAGACCTTAAGGGGTCGATTAAGGCTTCGCTAGTGAGAAAAGAAGCCTCAAAGTCTCTTTGCCCCACCATGAAGTGCAGCCTTCTAAGTAAAAGTACCACTGTGCCATTTCTTTCATTTAGAGGCCAGGTTCTCTGTCCCTGACTAGACCCACCACCAAAACCCAGAACTTCCCACCCACTGGAGATGGTGAAAGGAAACAAAGTGAAGAAAACCTGGCATTCCCGGCACAAACCTTGGTGATGACGCCTGAGGGGTTTTCTGCCACCAGGGAAGCGAAGTTCACCTCCAGAGTCCAATTTCAGCGGCTCTATTCTCCCAGCCTCTCATCCACCCACCTCCACCCCCAGGAAGGTAAAGGAAAGAAGAGAGGAGTAGATGAAATATAAATGAATGTGTGCAGTAGCAGTCAGAGGCGGCATCCAATGCTCTGGGCCATGGCGGGGCTGTGTGCAGGTGTCCAGCAGGAGGAGGTAACCTTCCTCCATTGCTCTCCATCCCTGTGGTGACCAAGAGTGGCCACGCAGGCAAAAGGTGAGGGAAGCAGTGTGAGCGTGCACTTACATCGGTGGCCTTTTTCTCTGCCAGCTCCAGCTTCTCCTGGGCATCTTTGAGAGCCTCAGAATATTTGTCCAGTTCATCTTCGGTGCCCTTGAGTTTCTTTTGCAGCGACACCAGCTCATCTTCCAGCTGGGAGTTGGCCAGGGGGTATGGGGGGGGGTGCAGCAGGCAGCGTGATCCCAAAGGGGAGGGGTGTGGGTGCACAGAACCAGAAGGACAGGGACAGCGGGAGAGAGAGAGGGAAAGACAGGGAGGGAGAGAGAGAGAGAGAGAGAAAGAGAAAGAGTTAGCCATTCGTGTGCCGTGCCGTGCCGCGCGCCCGAGGTACCTTGGCGGCGGCCTCCTCGGCGGCCAGGAGGCTGTCCTCCGCCTTGTGCAGCTCCTCCAGCACCCGGTCCCGCTCGTCCTCCGACACCCGCAGAAGCTTCTCCTTGGCCGCGATGTCCTCCTCGAGCTGGGGGCAGCGGCGGGCGGGCGCGGGCGGCCGGCACGGACCGGGTGTTAGACACACACAACACACGGGCGTCGGATTGGCTGGGGCCCCTCGTGCTTGGGGCGCTGCCGAGTTGGAGTGCAAGGGACCCGAGGTAACCTCCTCTTGACCCTAGCTGGAACAGCTCCGCGGCTCACCCCGCACACCCACCTGCCCTGGGACGGGACTCCTGCCGAGGTCTCAGCGGGCTCAAGTCCACTACTTGGGGATACAGAAAAACGCCACTGCTGGCCTGGCTTTCGGGCTGTAGCCCCCATTCTGTCCCATCTTATTTCTTAGGAAACAACTCCATGAGCCCCTTCTCCTCCCCCGTTCCTTTCTCCGCAGTCAAAAGTCAAAGAACTTCTTACACTTGAGTTCCTTGAGTTCCTTTCTCCATCCCTCGCCCTTCCTTCAAACGTTCCCAGAAACCTGGTGTCCTCCTCCCTTTCCCCAAACTGATTCCTGGTCCTGAGAATAAAGCGCCTCTACGACTTGACTTCGCGGGCCGTGGGAACCAGAGAAGAGAAAGAAGCGTCCTCTACAGACTACAAAGCTAATCTAAGCCTGGCTCTTGCGTCTCCCTTCCTTCTTTCCAGACGCGCGCCCTGGCCGCCCTGGGTGGTGGTGGGGTTAGGGTAGTGGCTCCCCGAGTCCTCGGGGTGGGGGGGTCCAGGCGGGGGTGCCAGGCTGGGGTCCCGGCGCTCGGGGCTCGGGTGCGGGGCAGGGGAGGCGCAGACCTGCTTGCTCCTGTCTTCCGCCGCCTTCTTGTCGGCCTCCGCCTGCTCAGCTCGATCCAAGGCGTTCTCCTTGTCGAGCTTCAGCATCTGCATCTTCTTCTTGATGGCGTCCATGGTGGCGGCGGCGAGGGGCCCTGGGGCTGCTGCAGGAGGGGTCGGGCGAGCGCGCGGTCGGGCGGAGGAGCCGGAGTGCAAGCGCGGAGCCGCCTGCTGCTCCCAGATATGTACTTTCCCAAGGGGGCGACCGCATTCCTCAAGACAGCCAATACTTTTTTGGAAAAGCTTTTTTCTCCTGCCCCCCTTCCTCCTCTCCTCCCTCCGCCCCGTGCCCCCTCCCCGCTCCTCCCGCGGGGGCTGCTCGCCGATTCGCTGCCGCCCGCCGGCCTCCCAGTTGACGGTGGATATGACTATATATGGGGACCGGAGCCGCCGAGGCGGTGGCCGGGCGAGGACGCCCTGTTTCTAAACCTGCGGCGTTGGGGCCGAGTCGGCTCAAGCCTCCGCCCTCCTCGCCCCCTTCTCCCAGGACTCGCACCCCGCCATTAGGGTCCCCAGACGAGCCCGCCCTGAGCCGCCGGGGTCCGGGGTAGCGCGGGGCAGGTGGTGGATGCGCGTCACCCCCCTGCTTAGTCGAAGACCCGGGGGCTTCCCAGCCGCCGCCGTACCCCGCGTTCAGGACCATGTGCTCTGGGCACCCGCCAGCGCCTCCCTGGCAGCTCTCAGCCCGCCAGGTGTCATCCTGGGCGCTCACGCTCTGGAAACTCAACTGGATCAGAGAAAGGGAGAGCGTGGGGGGAAAGCCTGGGGCAGCTTCTGAGACTTTCTCTGCGGGCGCGGGTCGGAAAGACAGAGGGCGGCACAGTGACGGTACTCGGAGTCTTGTTTTCTGTTCTCTTTCCCCGAGCGGAGGGACAGTGAAATACTTTAGGGACACAGGACTCAGTGGCGTAGTTCTGCGCTTGCTGTGCGGTGCCTCCAAAAAGGTGCGCGCGTGCGTGTGTGGGTGTGTGTGTGTGTGCGCGCGCGCGCGTGTGGGTGGGTGTGTGTGCACTCGCGCGCGGGTGGCAGTTTAAGGGGAAAGAACATTGGGTTTAGACTCCCGCAGCTTGGCCTGTGGTCTCTATTCTGCCACCAGCGACCATGAGACCCTGTTTGCTGCCCGCGGCTTCCTCAACTTTAAATCCAGGGGATACATGATCCCCGAGATCCCTCCAGATCTAACTTATCATTTTTCTTGCATTGATTTTAGGGCGTCGGCCTTTCCGTGTTAGATGCTCAGGTGCCAGGTTTCAGAAAACAAGGGATCAGTGTTATCCTGGCTAAGTCATTGCAACCACAGCTGCAACTGTGAGGAGGGAGTAGGCCTGGCAGGCTCTGCCTTGAGCGGTGCTTGGAAGCAGGATTTTCCCCCAACACTTTGGATTTTTAACTCTACTCCTTCCATCCCCCAAGGGGGAAAGACTACTTTTTTTCAGAGCTTCTGTGGAAGGGGAGGTGAGGGGGTTGCTTCCAGCCCCTGAGAGCAGCTGAGGTAGGGTTGTGGTTGTGAGGATCTTGTTAATAGTCTCCACAGAATAATTCACAGTCTGTACTGCATGGATACCGAATATTCCCCCGACGGTATCTGAGCAGATTAGGCAGGCCAAACAACTTGTTAAGTCCTTCAGAGAATGATCAAGTTCCTCTCTAGGATTTTATCAGGTTTCTTCCACTAACCCAACTGCCTAGGAGGGAAAAAAATACACCGACCTAATGGTCAGAACATTAGATCTGTGTGCATCGGGGCTGCATGGCACGGAAATTAACCAGAACCCTTTAATCATGGTGGGTCAACTTAGCCACTGGAACAGTGACAAAGTTCCAGGCTTGTGGATGATATCCAGATGCATGGACTCTAGGGAGCTGACTCCCCAGGTTGGAGCTCAGCAGAGAAGTCAAGAATAGGGAGGTTGGAGTTAGTTCCGGGGATCCAAACCTGGCCTGGCCACTTCCTTGCAGTGTGACCTTAGCCATGTTACAACCTTTCTAAGCCTGTTTTCTCACTTGTAAAAAGAGGCAACTGAACTGGAGAAACTCCTTGAGGGACCGAATGATACTGACTTTTCTTTTCTCACTGTGCCATATGAAGCCAAGGAACTCATTAAATCTTCCTTAAGTGAATTCATGCTACAGGCAATTTATCAAACACGGCATTATTGAGCACCTGCTGTATACTAGGCAGGTACTGGGCTCTGGAATCCAAAGAATGAGTAGCACAGGTGTTTGTCCTCCAGGTGTTTGTATGAGCAGGGAATAAGAACTCACAGGAGGAAGAAACAGAAATGACCAGGTCAGAGCAGGTGGGAAAAGCTTCTCTGAAACAAAGTGACTTTTTTTTTTTTGAGACAGAGTTTCACTGTTGTTACCCAGACTGGAGTGCAATGACACAATCTCGGCTCACCGAAACCTCTGCCTCCTGGGTTCAAGCAATTCTCCTGCCTCAGCCTCCCAAGTAGCTGGGACTACAGGCACGCACCACCATGCCCAGCTAATTTTTGTATTTTTAGTAGAGATGGGGTTTCACCTTGTTGACCAGGATGGTCTCATCTCTTGACCTCATGATCCTCCTGCCTCAGCCTCCCAGAGTGCTAGGATTATAGGCGTGAGCCACCGCGGCCGGCCAAAAAGTGACTTTTAAACTGATTTTATTTTTAACTTATTTAATTTTTTTTCTTGAGACAGAGTCTCACTTTGTTACCAGGCTGGAGTGCAGTGGTGCAATCTCTGCTTACTGCAATCTCTGCCTCCCGGGTTCAAGTGATTCCCCTGCCTCAGCCTCCTGAGTAGCTGGGACTACAGGTGCACCACCATACCCAGCTAATTTTTTGTATTTTAGTTGAGATGGGGTTTCGTCATGTTGGTCGGGATGGTCTCAATCTCCTGACCTCATGATCCACCCGCCTTGTGGGATTACAGGCATGAGCCTTTATCCCAAGGCCTGGCCTTAAACTGATTTTAAAGGAAGGGTAGTGGTTAGCTAGCGAGGAGGGCCATTGTATGAGCCAAGGAAAGAAAAAGGAATGTTTGGAGGTGGTTGGACAGTAGGACTAGGGGGCGAGTGGGAACATGATCCTGGAAAGGAAGGTTGGGGTCATACGATAAAGGGCCTTAAATTCCAGATTCAGACATTCAGAACTTACTGTGTAGTTTAAAGCCATCGATGTTTCTTCTTTTCACGTTTTCTTCTCCCCGACCCCCTCACCTAGGGCTATATTCAGAGGTCAAAGCCTGTGGTGTCCAAGTATAGAAATAGAGCTATACAACGGTAACTATTTTTTTTTTTTTTTTGAGACGGAGTTTCGCTCTTGTTACCCAGGCTGGAGTGCAATGGCACAATCTCGGCTCACCGCAACCTCCACCTCCTGGGTTCAGGCAATTCTCCTGCCTCAGCCTCCTGAGCAGCTGGGATTACAGGTGTGCGCCACCATGCCCAGCTAATTTTTTGTATTTTTAGTAGAGACAGGTTTCGCCATGTTGACCATGATGGTCTCGATCTCTTGACCTCGTGATCCACCCGCCTCGGCCTCCCAAAGTGCTGGGATTACAGGTGTGAGCCACGACGCTCGGCCCTACAACACTAACTTTTAAAATCCTGTGGTACCATTTCACTGATCCCTAGACTGCTGGGTTAACAAAGCAGGTCCTGAATTAGATCATTTCTTTTCACCCCTGTAGAGATTCTGCCACATGTCAGGCCCAAGCCAGCTTTATGGACTGCACCTCCTGTGACCTTTTTGTCATTAAGGGCTAGGACAAGGCTAGGACAAGTCTAGGACAACCAAAACGTCATGACTTAAAGAACACATTCTTCTGCAGTGAACAGGTCCTCTGATCCTCTCCAGGGGTAGGCTTCACAGTCACGAGCTGTATGTGGTGTGTATTCCTGTTCTCCGGCAAACTGGCCATGACCCAAGGACAGATCTAAAGACTAACTAGGGACCTGGTGTTGTGGCCTGTCAGGCAATGATGGACTGGGCCACTCAGCTTCTTTCATTGCAGTTTGAACTAAGGAACATAAAAAATAGGAATCATTTGCTGTGGCTGCTGAAACAAAAAGGGATTGCAGTGTTGGGCTGGAAATGCCACGTGTAAAGGTGATTACGTTTATTCACAAATTTTCAGGCTTTCTCCCCAGTCAAGGTCTTGATAGCATTGCACATCCCACCCAATTAAGTTGGCTGTGGCCATTTGACTTGCTTGGGCCAAGGAAATCTGAGCGGAAATATGGTGGATACTTAAAGAGTTAACCCATGTCTAACCATGTTCATTTTTCAAGATTGTGGCTGCTTTGTCATTGTGGGTTTTCAAGTGTCTCCTTCTTTACCCAACTAACCCTTGGTGAACATGTAGTGAGAGCAAGATGTAAATGTTTGTTATTTTAGGCTGCTGAGATTGGGGGTTGTTTGTTACAGAAGCATAACTAGCTTCTCCTGACTGATACAGTACAAAAGGTAGGTGTCATTTAAGTTATGAAGAAGCAGAGAAGTGATTATAGAGAGAGAATGAAGCAGGCATATCAAGATAAACAGAAGCACCATTTAGAGAAAGAGACTAGGGGTCTCTTTCTATAAGGACCAGGGGTCCTTATAGTAACCCCCTGTATTTCTTGAGGTTACATGAGTGAGTCTATATTCCTTTAAAGTAAAAACCTTACCAAATCATGGTGGCACGACAACCTGCATGACATTCTTGGCCTAGAGGCTCTATGTGAACACCACGAACATGCTTGGAATTTCCAGATTTCTCCAATGCTTGGTATTCATTCATTTCTCAATGAATGTTTGTTAAATGATTTTTTTAAAAAATGACTGACAAGTCCAAATTTCTTACTGGCTTACAAGTAAGTCTGGGAAGATAAAGTAACAAAACTAGGTTCAAAAGATCTTGTTTCCATTCAAAATAGGGGCTCTGTATTGTACTTAATGAAGAATGAATATAAGTATTGTGATAAGGTAAGACAAATATCTCCAGATATTTAACACCTTTTGTGTGCAAGACATTTAGGGCTTATGGGATCAAGGGAAGTAGACAAAAGACATGGAACTTCTTCTGTAGGAAAACTGTGTATGTATGATGCAGGGAGAACCCTCTGTTTGGGGTTCATTTAATGGGGGTATTTTCAATGGGGGTATTTTCAATGGCATGACCATCAGCCCAAATGGTCACCTGGGGCCCCCTATAGTTATGAGGATCACACATCCTGGATTTTCTAGGAAAGCTTTAATATTAAATAGATTGTCTTTTTCCCCTCCATAAAAGCACTTGTATATGTCATACTACAGTTTTCAATATTTGGTTACAAAGGAGAGTCAACATGAGCATCGTTTCCCAATGTGGCACCTTTAACAGGAATACTCACTGGAATATGTACGTCAGGGTTGGTTTGTTTGAAGAAACAAAATGAAAACCTAATTACCCGAGAGTCACCCCTTGTTTAGCAGCAATAGCCCCCGTGTCTACGGGGACTCCCTCAGAGTCAGCAGTGCCGACTCAGGAATGAAGGGAAAGTGAAGAATCTACAGTTAAACTGGGAGGCGATTGCTTCTTCCACTGGGTTTTGGAATGCAGCGTTTTATGCTCCCAGCTTGGTGTCCCCGGAACAAGATACGGCACACTCTCCTCATGCACTGGGGGGTTTTGTTTCCCAACGGTTTGTGATGCCACCATCAAGGGCCCACAGAAAACATGCTGTGCTTCCTAGGGGCGGGGGCGGGGCTGCTTTGGAGCTCTGGGAAAGGTCTTGAGGCGGTTTTTGAGGCTTGCCGGCCTTTGCTGTTTAGGGACACGCAGCTGTTCCTGATCCCGCGGAGAGGCTCTTGAGCACGCTTGTCACCTGGAATGTTTGCATGGGCAAAACGATTCTCCCAGTACCAAAAAAAAAGGGGGGCGCATAGGAGTTTTCCTGCCTTACCTCTTATTGTCTTTCAACAGGAGCAACTCAGTGTAGATTTAATCGAGCTCCAAATGTGGAGGAATGCAGCTGTCTTAAGAAAGGCGATCTTCCCTCATGTCTGTACATCTTATAAAGCACTTTCAAGTTCATTACCTCCTCCTCTCAACCTCTTATGACAGCATCAGGATGAGTTCTCTGATTTTCACTCTGTAGATGAGGAAACCAGGCCAAGCACAGTGGCTCATGCTTGTAATCCCAGCACTTTGGGAGGCCAAAGCAGGACTGGGCAAATCTGTAGAAGCCCGCCCCCTCCTCCATCTTTACAAACAAATTTAAAAATTAGCTAGGCATGGTGGTACACACCTGTGATTCTAGCTACTCGGCAGCCTGAGGCGGGAGGATCGCTTGATTCCAGTAGTTCCGGTTGTAATGAGCTATAATCATGCCACTGTACTCTAGCCTGGGTAACAGAACGAGACCCTATCTCAAAACAACAACAACAGCAAAAATAAGCAAACCCTAAATCAAAACAAAACCACACACACCGAGTGCAGTGACTAGTTCAAAACCACCGAGCTGGGAGGTAGAAGTGCAGGGACAAAAATGTAGATATCCAAACTCTCAGTAACAATGCTCTTTCGTTCATTCATTCCCAGCCTGTATCCATATTCAGTTTGATTTCATATTTATTTTATTTTATTTTTATTCTTGAGACAGAGTCTCGCTCTGTTTCCCAGGCAGGAGTGCAGAGGCACAATCTCCCCTCACTGCAACCTCTGCCTCCTGGATTCCAGCGTTTTTCCTGCCTCAGCCTCCCGAGTAACTGGGATTACAGCCATGTGCCACCACACCTGGCTAATTTTTATATCTTTAGTAGAGACAGGGTTTCACCACGTTGGCAAGGCTGGTCTCAAACTCCTGACCTCAGGTGATCCACCCACCTCAGCCTCCCAAAGCGCTGGGATTTCAGGCATGAGCCACCGTGCCTTGCCTGATTTCATATTTAAAAGCAATACACTATAAGGTGAAGAGGAGAGGGGGCCATTAGAGGTCTTTTCTACATGCAGAACATGGTTAAAACATGTTACTAACAAGGCTAAGACTGAAGCGGAGACTTAGCCTGCACGGGACAGCTCACTACAGCAGCTTGGCCTCCTAAACCCTCTCACCCACTGTCAGTGACAGGAGAAACTGATGAGAAAATGTTCAGCCAACAAAATATTTTCCCACTCTCGTGTTTATGAGCAAAGATGGGATAATAAGGACATCTAGAAGACAGAAAGGTGAGTATGTAAATTTTCTTCCCAGTAGTTTTATCGGAGGATTTGAGAGAATCAATAGAAATCTACACTCGATTCCCTCAAAACCCTTGGGTTTGCAAAGGAAGGAGTCACCCGTTAATCCAGGCAGAATGTTTGTGGGGCGAGGGGGAATGAAGACAAAATTGGGGATAAAACAGCATCTAGTGCCTCCTTAAGACTCGGCCTATGCAGAAACAAAAGCATCTGTACAGACTTTGGGGTCGAGAGCCTTGAGGGTCACGACTTGGGATGGTTTCAATCATGACTTCCCGGCAAACCTCGCATTCTTTTCATATTGAATGCCACCTGTTCATTTTTATATTTTTATACTTGCTTCTCAAGTTTCTGCTGATGTCCTTAACAGGAGCATATGTGGAAGTGACCTTTGCAGCCTCCTGAGTGGCAAGCAGAGCTCCACCCTTCCTTTGCAGATCATGAAATCCGATGCAAAAAAGCCCATGGAGGCGGACGGCCCAGGTGCCTCTCCTCTACTTGAGGTCTCGCTGCAGCTCACTCAGGCTCTAGGAGGCGGCCGTGTTAGGTAAATTCAAAATTAGGATTTCAAAAATTTTGTTTCTGCACTTATGCCAGATCCACTGCTAACAGCTTAGTTCTCAGTGGAGGTTATTTGATTTAGAGGCCTATGGGTGGGCCTAGGTTACTGAAAGTAAGCAATGGGCTTCCTTTTGTCTTCGTAAAGACCCTTTCTTGGCAGACTAGCAACACCCATTCCCCCAACATTTAATTGGTTTACATGTAGGTTTAATCAAGCTCTGTATGTGGGGGAATTTAGCTGTTTCAAGAATGGTGATATTCCCTTATATATGTATAATTTAAAAAGCGCTTACAAATTCACTACCTCCTCCTACCCGCCTCTTACGACAGCATCAGGATGAGTGCACTAAAAGCAAAACCTTTACCCCCAAATTTAGCACTTTCTCCTGGGACCCTGAGTTCTTAAGAGAACCTGTTTTCTTGCTTTGATGGAAATTGCTATTCCTCAATAGAAAAGATTCTTTGAGTATTTTCTCGCGAGGACCGTTCTACCTCCGTAACTTCAGTGGAGGAGGAAGCCAGATTTTTCTTACTGCTTAAGGCAGAGGAAACTCTCTGTTCTTTTGCTGAGGTCCTGCTGCTTGAGGAGGGAGCTCTGTCAGGGCTGTGGGCAGACTTCCAGAAGAGGCCCATATTTTTAGCACGGCCTTCTTCACTTCCCAGCACCTGCCATGATCTGTAACCCAAGGGGCTACTTAAATGCCAGTGAGATGACTGAGGACAAGGCAGCCTGAGCTAATGTCCTAAAATACCACCCAAGGGAGGTTTTTGTTTTGGGAGCCATTTCATTCCTACCTCTCCTTGTTCCTTCCTAGCCGGTGGGGCTATTGTAGATCCTGGCTGAGAAGTGTAACATCTGCCCTGGGAAGAAGTTAGAAAAAAATCACTGGATCTGTCTACCTTGATGCCAGCCATCTACCCCGGGTTCCCAGGTTTTGTGTGTGTGTTGTTGTTGTTTGTTTGTTTGCTTGTTTTGTTTTATAATTTTGTTGTTCCTTCTTCCCTAAGGCTTCCAGTTTCAATCTTTCTACTGTCCTAGTCAGGTGGAAGCAGCAAAAGCAGGCCTGCACGTATTTTTCCTGAAGCAAAGACCTCTCTTGATATCCCTGAAAACAGGTGAAGATGAGAGACAAAGTCAGGTAATTTTTCAGATGAGTTAATGGTAAAGGGGAGGCAAACCCCTCTCCCAACAAATATAACTCATGGAGCCCATTCGCCCTTAAAGACGGTACAAGCTGGAAATAGAAATATGTTCTCAAGAAGCTCAATACGTTTGTGGAGGACAGATGCACTGTGGGCCATGAAGGGTAACGAGAATGTCTTAGGATGTCTCTAATCCTGGAGTTTGACATCAGCCTGTCTATCCACAGCATTCCTTGGCATCACTGTCAGAGGTACAAGGCTGGGCTGCTAAATCCTAGGGCTTACCCACTGTGGAGGTTCTTATGTGCCTCTGCTGATTTCTCAGGCAACTCTAAATTCTTTCAAACGCTGTGGAAGGCCTGGCATGAAGTCAAGAGTTTATTTTAAAAGGAAGCAAACCAGAACGTATATATTGAAATGGATTTTGTCACCATCATCAGTTTTCCTTTAGTTGAGCAAAAAATGTAAGCAGTAAAATTATACATATGGTAACACAAATTAGTTAAAAATTATATGTATTTTATACATGCAGTGTATGTCATAAATGTGTATGATTATACACACACATGCATGCACACGTGCACACACGCGCACACACACACATGATGTGGGAAGCTACCATCAATTTGATAACTGAATTCACTTCCTTTGAAGAAGTAGGAGGGGTGCTAGGATCAGATTTAGTCTTCAAAAAGGAATATAGCCATATCTTTATGGTTTAATTTTTAAAGTAGAATATATTTATAAATTATATAAAGTATTAACAATCTCCTAGTTTCCCTTCATTGTTATTTAAAAACATATTCTTGAGTGTATTACAGAAAATTTTGGAGGGTTTATAATTGCCTGAGTCTCAGAAAGGAAGAAAAATCCACTTTGGCATGTACATAAGCCAGAGCCTCACAGCAAGCAAAAACTAACTTAAAAATAAAGTGGTCAATTTCCTTTGTGGCACCCAACTGTTTTTCAGTGCCTACTATTTGTCAGGCAGAAAACTGGATGCCAGAAATTTAAAAGTGCACCACCTAGAATTCTGACCCCCTCTGAGATCCTTTTTTTCTCACTGTGGCAAACCCAAATTTCGAACGACCTACTGGAACTGTTGTTACTGGTCTTTTACAAGCCACCCAATAAAATTAGCTTTATTGCTCTACCATCTTGTGTTTGGACCAAAAGCAACATGCCCCCAGCTCGATCATTTATTAACTTTGTCACACCTGGTTCCTGATGACTGGATGTTTCCAAAACTCCAACCTACCCACGAAGGATAAAGATTTGCTTCATCAGGCAGAGTCGAAAGAATGTGCTACAGGCTGGGCATGGTGGCTCACACCTGTAATCCCAGCACTTTGGGAGGCCAAGACAGGTGAATCATGAGGTCAAAAGTTCAAGACCAGCCTGGCCAACATGGTAAAACCCGTCTCTACTAAAAATATAAAAAATTAACAGGATGTAGTGGCAGGCACCTGTAATCCCAGCTACTTGGGAGGCTGAGGCAGGAGAATTGTTTGAACCCGGGAAGTGGAGGTTGTAGTGAGCTGATTGCTCCACCGCTCTCCAGCCCAGGCAACAGTGTTAGATTCTGTCTTAAAAAAAAAAAAAAAAAAAAAGGAATGTG
The DNA here is from genome assembly GCA_028533165.1 of Leontopithecus rosalia. Classification (NCBI taxonomy): domain Eukaryota; kingdom Metazoa; phylum Chordata; class Mammalia; order Primates; family Cebidae; genus Leontopithecus; species Leontopithecus rosalia. Next base: position 6,468,636 of record CM052655.1, on the reverse strand, counting down.
CTACAGAGTCTAAAGGAATAGCAGCTCCAAATGTGGAGCTAAAACATGCTTTTTGAAACAAATCCAAATAAAAGAACAGACAGCAAAATGTTGACTGTTTTTTTTTTTTGATGATGGAGTTGTTAGCAATTTCAGAAATTCTTTATTTTCCAATGTTTGAAAAATGAGCATGTTCTTCTTATATAATAACAAGTTCATAAGCTTGCCTAAAAGCTCCTTAACCATCCACAACAGTGCTTTACATATAAATAGAGGCCTCCCAAAGAGACAGTTTTGAAAGGAATAGTGCTTGTGCCTCCGATTACCTGTTAGGTTACATGCCAGATTCTGCCTGTTCTGTCTTCACCAACATGGTACTTGCGTACTCATCCTAACGCCTCTCCTAGGAGGCATGCTCCTCGCTGGCACTCACCTTAGGACTTCCATTGAGTCATAATACAAGTAGTCATAGCCACAGCACAGACCCTCACTAGACGAGGCTTGGATGAGGCTAGGTCTTGAAACCAATTCAGACAGGCAGCAGAGTCCATGTTCTTTTTTTTTTGAGACAGAGTTTTGCTCTTGTTACCCAGGCTGGAGTGCAATGGCATGATCTCGGCTCACCGCAACCTCCGCCTCCTGGGTTCAGGCAATTCTCCTGCCTCAGCCTCCCGAGTAGCTGGGATTACAGGCGCGCACCACCATGCCCAGCTAATTTTTTGTATTTCTAGTAGAGACAGGGTTTCACCATGTTGACCAGGATGGTCTCGATCTCTTGACCTCGTGATCCACCTGCCTCAGCCTCCCAAAGTGCTGGGATTACAGGCTTGAGCCACCGCGCCCGGCCCAGAGTCCATGTTCTTAACCAAGAGACTATGTCTCCCCTCCTGATGACGATGGGAGTAGGCCCACAACACATACTTACTGAGTGTACGGTTGTTCCTAAGTGCGTTGGAAAAGTACGGCCGCGATATCCTGTAGTTACACATCATTAGCAGCAATAGGAAAGCCAGCAGCCAGGATCTTCCCAGCTTGAGAACAGAGAAAGCGAAGTTCACTGTGGTCTCACCTCTGCCCCCTCTCCTCAGCCTTGCAGTCTGAGTAAGGACAGTGACCTCATGGCTGGAACGAATGTGCTTCTCATGTCCTCCCTTCCGAGGAAGCCGGTTTGGCTTGTGACTTCTTGGTCTTCAGCCAAATTTCTCCAAGGCATATGTGCTGGTGGCTGCTCCCTGGGTTCCTGGGTTCCTCCCTGAAGGGGAGTCCAGGGTGAGGTTTCCCCTCGGCGTCATCATTTCTTGGCACTTGCTGAGCTGGTTGACCTGAGCACCCCAGCGTTGCCAGAGGCAAACAGAAGGCCTGAGCGTGACAGCCCAGCCACTGAGCATGCCTGGCCTGGTGCAAGTCCCGTCATACATGAGCCCTCCTGTGTAACCCAATGACCCAGCGGGGCCAGTTCAGAGGTTAGCACAAGGATATAGATTGCCTTGTTTGGGAGTGAACAGGCCTTCTTGGGCTTTGGAGTCACCCAGGCAAGGGTCTGAAGAAGGCCCTTAATTGCATCCAGCCTCAGTTTCTCCTTGTAAACTAGAGATGAGAATATGTACCTCATCAAATTGTTAGGAGGGTTAAGAGTGCTAGCAGAACCACCTCGTCGGCCGCTTCCTCTCCAACATTGACATATGCGACACTGATCAGCAAATTAACTGTCTCCTATTTACACCTTGAGACAAACAAGCTCACTGGTCTTGCTGTTCAATGTGTTAGCCAGAGACGCCATTGATGAATGAAATGGAACATATCCTGTCTTGTATTTCACACAGAGGTGTTAAGCGTGCCAGTATCTGTGTCTGCACATTTTCGGGGAGCTGGAAAGTGTTACTTTAAAAGCATAGGTTTTGCAGTTAGACCAACCTAATTTTGCAATTTATTAGCAGTGTGACATTAGCTGAGTCCCTACCTCTTTGAACCTTGATTTCCTCATCTGAAAAATGGGGATAATAATAGTACACATTTCACCAGATTATTATCATGACTGAGCAATTTAATGAATGTAAAACATAGTGCCTACCACATAGAAAAGTTAAATATTCTCTCTCTCTTTTTTCATTTGAGACAGAGTCTCACCCTGTTACCCAGGCTGGAGTGAGTGCAATGGCATGATCTCGGCTCATTGCAACCTCCACCTCCCAGGGTCAAGCAATTCTCCTGCCTCAGCCTCCTGAGTGGCTGGGATTACAGGTGTCAGCCAACATGCCTGGCTAATTTTTTGTATGTTTAGTAGAGACAGGGTTTCACCATGTTGGCCAGGCTGGTCTTGAACTCCTGACATTGTGATCCACCCGCCTTGGCCTCCCAAAGTGCTGGGATTACAGGCGAAAGCCACTGCTTCCAGCTAAATATTCTCTTTATAATTGTTATAAATTTATCAAAAGGTCCAAGGCATGTGTATACATGTACACATGTGTGTGTGTTTGTGGGTCCGTGTATAAAACATTAGCCCAAACACATTACTGTTACCGCCTCATTTGGGATTATCTTCTTGGCAATGAGTTTTTTTCTGCCCCCAAATTCCTCTGAGCACAATGGTGCCCTTCTCTGACTTGGCTTTCTGATTCCTATTTCCTTCCAGGCCTCTTTGGATTTTAGTTTTGATCAGATATTGCTTGTATGAAAATGCCAGGGGGATGGAAGCTTGAATTCCTGCCGTGACTGTATCAGGTGGGCTCTGGGTGAGTCCAGATCTGACCCCCGCTTGTTGTACCGTTAAACTTTCTCTTGACATGTACGATACACACAGAGACACGCTTATGTCATATTCATGTAGCTCTTCGAATTTTCACAAACCCAACAGACCCTTGTAACCAGCAACCAGACTGGGAATCAAAACGTTCCAGAAGCCCGTTGTGCCCCCTTCCACATATTACACCCCTTACAGCCACCACCATCCTGACCAGTTTTTTCCTGGTCTTGAGCTTTATGTAAATCTGGCCCCCTGATTTTAAGGAGCTCAGTGGCTCTTTGTTTCTCCCTTAAATCTACACTGTGATTAGATCCCCATTTGTTTTTGAGTATTAACTAGTGTCAAAAACCGTGTATTCAATAGCACCTATGCATGCAAGGCGCTCTGTTACTTCACTAAAGCGATGAGGCTAGAAAGATTGGTGTCTTCAGTGCGTTTTTTTGCAGTGTTCCTCATGCAGGGCTCCCTGCTCGAGCAGTTTCTCCTGGAATGAGGCACGCGTTTCCCATACTCTTCTCTCTTGTCTGGCTTCCAGTCTGTATTCCATCCACGAAAGTGAGTCTTCTGGGTAAAGATCCCAACAGAAGCTGACCAGTGTCCAGTTTCCAATTCCAGAATCCCAGGAGAGAGCATTTGACTGGCCCAGCCTGGTCCACTCTCAGTCATGGCAGCTGTGGCTGGAGGATACAGGGACACATGGTGCTAAACGGATGTGGACCCAGCCCCGGAAAGAAGGGGTAGGGAGCGGCTTGGAAGTTTGCGGCCAGGATGTTGGTCTGTCTGAGCTGGTTCCTTCCAACTCTGATGCTTTATCAGTTCCTTTTCTTCTCAGATGCAGATTCTCCACCCAAAGTCTAAGCTGATTTTTTAATCCACCTTCTGCATCTAAGTCGCGATTCAGTAACATGGCTCATGGGGCACTAGGGCCCATGCTCCCCAGACTGCCTTTGGGGGGGCATTTCTGACTCCGATGCCACAGCTAGCCACTCAGGAAGCTGGCCCTTTCATCTGGCTCTGAGGATTAGCTGTGGTTTTATAGACACACAGGCTCTGCAGACTCTCCCTCTGAGGGAGGGGCGTGTTCTCTCACAGCACAGACCTGACCCCTGAAAACTAATTTCCTGGATGCAGGGATCACCATCTGTTTAGGATGATGATGGTTATGGCAGAGTATTGGAATTCCTGCCCAGGTTCCAAAAGTCACCTCCATGAAAGAGTGTTTGCAGCACCATCCTGAATCCTGCACAACATCGTGGTCAGAGTGAAAAATAGATCGTGGGGTCTGCAGACCAAGCTCTGCTGTGACGTGTACAGGGCCAGAGATGGAGGCAGGGGACTGTGCTCACTTTGCCTTATTCACACGGTCTCATGGAATGGTCACTGCAAATCCAGGTGGGAGACGTGTCACTACTCCTGTTTTCATGGACGTGCCAGCAGAGGCAGAGAGAGGTCAAGCATAACCCGAGTAAAACCCGCTATTGTTTATGAAGTGCTTTCTCTTTGTTATCTCATTTTATCCTCATGAGACCTCATTCTGTAGATGGATTTCTTGTGGCTCAGTTTCCCAATTTTGCATGTGTCATAGTGCCAGAGGTTGGACAGACTCAGAACTCTGACACCTATTCCCTAAGACTAATCTGCAAATGTGCTTCTGTGGTAAGAAGCAGATAGAGATGAACACCTTTAGATGATCCAGTTGTAATTTTATGCTGCTTCCGAGAATGGCAAGCTCATATATGGATGGAGAAAATCGGGAAAGGATTGAAGGAGGAGGTGATATTTAGGCTTAGTTTTTGTAGTCTGAGCAGTAATTGGACAAGTATCAGTTGAGAGAAGAACCCTCTAGGAGGAGAAAAGGACACGCCCCCAAGCCTGGGGAGGGGTTATGTTCAGGAAATAGTGGGAAGTCGTTTGATATACTGGGGAGTCTGACCTGCAGAGTGGGGGATGAGGGTGGAAAACCAGAGTGCCTCTCACATGGGCTGTGGCAATTGTCTCCTTGACAGCTTGGGGCAGAAGGGTCAGTGGGTCGACCACCCACAGCTGGAGGTCTGTGACCTCAGAAGAATCTCCTGACTCAGCTTTGTCCGGGATTCTTGCTGCTTCCTTGTCGGCTGTTGAATTATTACCCACTGGGACCCTGTGGTTAGGAACAGGGTGGAGATAAGGTCTGGAGCGCCACATTATTTACCAGTGCTAGGGAGATCTAGCAACTTTCTAAAAGAAGGAACAATAAAACTTTTATAGACCATTACAGAGTCAGATGTTCCAATAAGATAGGGTTGGAGTGTGTGTGTGTGTGTGCTTGTACATGGGTGTTGTGAAGTTTTCAGGTCACAGAGGGTAGGGAGCAACACAGCTAGGGGTAACAGCCAGGCATGACCTCCTCTGGCCCCATGTTGGCTTCTTCCCTCCAGAGGCAAGGCTTATGGGAGGATGGCATAGCCTCAGTGTCCTCACCTACAAAATGGGAAATTGTAATACGTATCACCCAGGATCGCTCCGGGAATCCAGTGAGATGCGCCAGTGTGTCCTGAGACGTTACTTTCATTGTTATTTTGCACTATTAGTAACCTAAAACCTTCCCATGGGTACATGCCTTCCTAAGTAGAAAATGCAAGTCTTTAGGAGTAGTGGCCACATCAGCTATTCCTTTTAAGCTTTGATGGTGCCTAACAATCATGCAACAGATTGTTTCAACAAACAAGGTACATTTATTTGCCCATGGCGTGAGCACGGTCATTGTTTCTGGGAGCCGAATCTTAGTTTCTGAAATGGTAATGAGACAGGGGTCAGATAGCTGAAAGAAACAAGATGGGTTCCACCCAATCCGTCAATACTTGCACAACAAGCCTGCGCTGAGCTCTGTGAGGATGGCAGGACTGGGGGTGCCAGTCCTGCCATCCTGAAACCTTAAGGACTATGGCACCTGTGGAGTTGGCTTCTGCCCGTGGCTGAGCTTCACATGGCGATTGTGGACGTATTTGTGGAGCAGCCTATCTTTGAATGGACCCCATAGCTTGGACCAGGGATCCTAACAGTGACCTTGGTGGACCACAGCTAGAGGTCTTGCCCCCATTTTCTCATGGGTCATAAAAGCCCTGGGGAGAGGGAAAGGAAGCCACAAAAACTGACCAACAGGAGACACTACGCTGAGTTTGGTTGGTAAGGAATTGGAGCCCAGCTGATTTAATTCAGAAGCATTTCCAATAGAGACAATTCTTAGAGCTCCAGTGAGGTGCAAAGATTCATGTCAATTCCGGTTACAGTGATGAACATTATATACAGAAATTGTTGACCGGGTGTGGTGGCTCATGCCTGTAATCCCATCCCTTTGGAGAGCCAAGGTGGGCGGATCACAAGGTCAGGAGAGCCAGACCATCCTGGCTAACACAGTGAAACCCTGGGTAATTTTTTGTATCTCCACTAAAAATACAAAAAATTACCCGGGCACAGTGGCACGTGCCTGTAGTCCCAGCTACTCCAGAGGCTGAGGCAGGAGAATCGCTTAGACACGGGAGGCGGAGGTTGCAGTGAGCCGAGATTGCGCCACTGCACTCCAGCCTGGGGGACAGAGCAAGACTCCATCTCAAAAAAAAAAAAATTGTTGTCGAAAAATTGTCCCAGGACCTGAACATTGGGGTGAGGAAGGTGGGAGGGAGGGGACAGAAGCTGACAGGGAAGAGCTCAAGACCGAGCTGCACACTTTTTGGGTGATGTGTGTCCTTTTGTTGTTGTTGTTTTGGAGAATGTACTTTTGGGACAAATGCTTGGAAAATTAGGGCCTTTGATATATTTGAAAAACTAGGAGATGCTACAAAACCACAGCGGTCTCTGTGAGTGACAGGACGGAGTTTGGATTTGGGCCCATCATCCCACATTGTGTGATACTTCTGTGGTTAGAGAGCATGGCTTTCGGAGAGGGCAAAGGTATTTATGGGAAGTGAGGGCCTTATCTTGGTTACTCTTATTTTTTTTGTCATCTTATTGTCCCCAGAATTCCTGTGTTGACTAAGTCCTCCTTTTGTCAATAAAGTTTCCTGCCTTGACTCCACATTGGAGTCTCAGAGTCTGGTGTCATCCCTGTCCTTGTTGTCACCTGTTTTGAAGATATTGTTAATTATCTCAGAAACCCAGAGAGTACACAAAGGAAAGCTGTGGAGGTGCGGTTGAGGAGGGGCGGCTTCTCCCGAGATTTCAACATGAAGGACTGTGTTACAGCCTCATCATCCCAGATCAAAGTGAATTCCAGACTTCAGAGCTGTACGCCTTTGAGGCAAGTCTGTGGGGAGCTCTACAGGTGAGAGGGGTGCCTGGCTAGATGGGTGCAGGTGCCAGGTGAGCGGGAGTCAGTGTTCCCTAGGACAGCAGAGGAAGGACGCCTTTGCAGGTTGAGGATGGTCTCCTATCACTACAAACTGGTATTTCTTTCACGACAATCTTCACGTGGCCGAGGAACTTCCATAGTGCCAATCATAGAGTTGGCACCCTGTCAATGCTTCCTTGCTGGCTCTTGGATTCAGACTTTAGAATTGAGGGGCACAGCCGTGGGGCCTGCAGCTGAAGTCCTGCAGACACTCCCTGAGTCAGCCTGGGCCTTCTGCAGCCTGGCTGCCCCCTCAGCCCCACCTGGGCCTGAGCTCCAGGGATGGGCTTCCGACTCACCTGTTTTCGATAAAGTACATTCTCCAAAACAACAACAACAACAACAACAAAGGGACACACATCACCCAGAAAGTGTGCAGCTCGGTCTTGAGCTCTTCCCTGTCAGCTTCTGTCCCCTCCCTCCCACCTTCCTCACCCCAATGTTCAGGTCCTGGGACAATTTTTCGACAACAATTTTTTTTCTTTTGAGATGGAGTCTTGCTCTGTCCCCCAGGCTGGAGTGCAGTGGCGCAATCTCGGCTCACTGCAACCTCCGCCTCCCGTGTCTAAGCGATTCTCCTGCCTCAGCCTCTGGAGTAGCTGGGACCGTGCCTGGGTAATTTTTTGTATTTTTAGTAGAGATACAGAAAATTACCCAGGGTTTCACTGTGTTAGCCAGGATGGTCTGGCTCTCCTGACCTTGTGATCTGCCCACCTTGGCTCTCCAAAGTGATGGGATTACAGGTGTGAGCCACCACACCCGGTCAACAATTTCTTTATATAATGTTCATCACTGTAACCGGAATTGACATGAATCTTTGCACCTCACTGGAGCTCTAAGAATTGTCTCTATTGGAAATGCTTCTGAATTAAATCAGCTGGGCTACAATTCCTTACCATTTCTACACTGACTCCCTAATCCCCCAGTGCCGGGCCCCTCTTCCCCCAGTGCCGGGCCCCTCTTCCCCCAGTGCCGGGGCCCTCTTCCCCCAGTGCCGGGCCCCTCTTCCCCCAGTGCCGGGGCCCTCTTCCCCCAGTGCCGGGC